>CM062816.1:1876638250-1877238250 GCA_031772625.1 Pinus tabuliformis
CGGTAACTGACCACCTTGAGGTTGAGAACTGGGAATTGAACCTGACATCATGTAAATGTCTCCTACGCTCAACGGTTTATTACCATTGTTTCCAGTTAATAACCCATGTTCAATGGGTTGAGGAGATGCTCCCGCAAAAGTACCAGAAAGTGACTGATACCCAGAGGGAACAGAAGGACTGCCGTACGAAAAGGATTCAGGCGGTTGAGTAAACATGGACGACTGACCAGACATATTTACGGGAGTATAAATACCCCTAGGTGGATAAGGAGCACGAGGTGGAGAAAAACTTAACCCTGAGTTGTCCAAATAATTAGTTAAAGAAAGATACCAAGTATTACTTCTAGGTGGACTGTAAAAAATAGATTCACGCTCCCTTAGATCAATAGTAGGTTGATTTTCAGGGATAGGGATGCCTATTTCTTCTTCCGGAGCAAGTTCTTCAATAGCTATCAAACCAGAAGGAACATTTTCTGTGATGACTCTTTCTACCCTAGGTGAATCAGGAGCACTAGAAGTTGGAGAGACTAACCCCGATGTTGGAGTAATAGGTTCAGATATCTCAAGTTCTTTGCCTATATCACTAGTAGATGAAAAACTACCAGCAAGTTCGGAAACCGAAATAGCTTCAGGATTATAACCTGTTTCTAGAGTTTGGTAATCAGGATGAACTACCAACGAAGACTCTCCTTCTTTAGGTGACCCTACTTTACTGCCACTAGGAATTACGAGGACTTTCAAACCTTCGTAATGACCCAGGACGTCTTCAGGAGGTTGGCCCCGAAGTCTACGGGACTTCCTCAACAAATCGGCCACGGTTACAACCTCAGGAGACTAGCCCCGAAGTCTACGGGACTGTCTCGGTAATTCAGCCACAGTTAAAACTTTTAACTACTGCACACGCAAACAAAGTAAAATCTCAAAGCAAACCGCCTAAAGTCTCTAAAGAGCCAAACAAATTCGAATCACACGCCTAAAGAATCTAGGGCGTCAAACCATACACAAACAGTAACCTTTCAGACCGAAAACACTAGTTGGTAATGAAATCCAACATCGCAGAATTCAGTACAGAAGTGGCGGGTGGAACAGTTACCCCGGCAACCTGCTTAATGAATAGACTGGCACAAGTTCCTCCACTTTAACCATCTCGAGTGAAGTGAACCCCCCAGAAAATCCAAGTGAGTCTATCCGACGTCTACTCCAGGTACAGTGGGATCTTCCCTCCACCGTCACCTTGGGTAGAATCCTAAAGATAATAGTCACTAAGGTTACCAACAACAACAAATATACTTGAGGGAACAGTCTACGATCCGATAGCACGCAAGGGCAGAGTAACAAGCTCAATCCCCTTGCCGGCTCCTTGAAAATAATCCAAGGCTTACCGACAAGTGACCCCAGGCTCCACGACAATGGTTAATCCGAGGTTTACCGTTTGTAGTACGTGCATTTCTGGCGTCATTCCCAATGAAGGAGGATTGATCCCCTCACTGGTTCGGATACGATCTCGTGCTTCTCCTTTAAGAGGAGCTTTCCCAGAGCATAAATGTAACTATTGGATTTATCCTACCACAAGATGAGCTACTTGTTTGGTTTTGCTGTCTTGGAGAGTTAATTACTCTCCTACTCCAAGACACTAGCCTGATCTATATTGGTGTTTCAGAGCCCTAGTAAATAAAAAGTTACTAAGTTAATTTTACTTTAAGAGTTAATTTTTATGGCTTTTCTTTAGGACAAAAGGTAGTGGAGATGAAACTGATGGTGTGTAGACGCGACTCAAATCCACTAAAAAGATGCACCTAAGATGATTTAAACTATCTTTCCTTTTCAATGAATTCCCTAGCTAAGAGAGTTGGAGAATGCAAAATTTATAAAGACAACTTTCTTGGCAATGAAAATCAAAGAAACAATCTCTTTATCTTTTCCAAAGCACACAGCACATGACCACTAATTATTCACAAAAACTTCCTTTCTCTTTTCAAAGACTTCAAATGCTACTAAAACAAACTTTCTTCAAAAGAGATTTTTGTATTTTTTCCCTATTTTAACAAAGCATGTAAATCTACTTAACAAAAATCAATTTTAAGATCTATGAAAATCTAAGACCTAAAAGCAAATCTAAGAGAAAATTACCTAAAAGCAAACCTAATGAGGTAAAAGCCTACAAAATATAATTTCAGGTTGTTTTACTCAGTTACAATTCAACCAAGGACTAATTCATGCAGAATCATAAACCAGTCAAAAACAAAAACAAAAAGCTCTTGTTCTTTTTCTTAAGAATGAAATTCACAGCTTTAACCAACAAGCCTTCTCGAAATTCCGCAAAGAGACAACACAAAGGTAGGTTTCTCACAAAGGTGGATTTTACGAAAGGTCTGACTCCTAAGAAGACTAAAAAGACCAGGGATATCCAAGGTTTTTACAACTTCTAAAGCCAAAGTCACTACAAGACCAATACAAAAATCAAACCTAGGGCTAGAATTTCTATGAACTTCACTAAAACCCTTGATGCTAATGAAACAAGCTTAGATGAAAACTTTTGACAGGTAACCAGTGGATCTGGGCAGCAATAAACAAATTATAAACAAAATCTAAGAGGCAAAAAAGGAAAAAATGGAATTTTCTAAACTTTTGATAGGGTACGTAGGCAGCATGTTTGCACAGGTGCGGCCACGCTCTGTGTACAAAGTAGAAGTGCGTACAGGTACGCACTGTGCTTAACGCAGAGGGTGCATACTACTCTCAAAATCAAGAAAAATAAAAAGTAACTCAACCCTAAGCTATTCCACCCAAATTCACAGTCAATCAGTCAAAAACCAGAAAGAAATCAGATTTTCTCAAATCAAAGTATCAATCAAAAGAGAAATCAATCAAATCCATAGGTTCAATCCCCAGCGAAGTCGCCATTTTGTCATGCGGAAAGAGTCAATTTTGCGGACAAAACCGACCTCCCTAGAAGCTAAGGCTTTCTAGTGACAAACAAGACAATCAAGCACAATCTTTCCCTAAATATGCATTTAAAATAAAAGCAACCAGGTGTTTAAAGCATACATTTAGTCCAACGCTGTTTTTAGCAGCCAAGCCTCTCTGATCCAGATGAGCTCCTCCTTCTCTTTGAAACCTGCATTCACTAACAAGCAAACGATTACATAGCACCTGAATAACTCATATAATAAAACATATTCATCATAAAGACCAAGGAGTTTATGAAACAAATTATATATAACAACTTGTTGAGAAAAATGAACTTAATTGTATTAATTGGAAACAAAAGAAACCATTACAACCAGTGCCTTGGTGTTGTGCAGGTCCCTCCCAGGGTCCAGCAAGAGTTCTCCTTTACTTTGATCAGCTCACCCACTTCCAAATGAAGCTAAGAAAGGATGGGAATCTCTCCTCTCAAGCTCTATAAGGGAGTCCTAATTTCAGCAGCATCTACCCTTAGGAATGTTCAGCTTTCAGCCTCCCCTCCCTCTGGCCCAATGCCTGTATTTATAATGCTTTGGAGGAAGTTAATCAGGTCCACCATCAATGGGATAAGCCCCTCTTTCAATGGGATAGCTCCCCTCTTGATGGGATAAGTTCCTCTTTCTTTTGGATGCATGAACCATCTGGAGGCACTCAATCCACGTCAAACCATCTTCTAGAATACTCTAGAATCGACCACAAGTAAGTTTTTTGAAGTAAAACTTGCGCCTTTTGACCTTTACAGGAGTACACACCCACCCCTTTACAGACAGAGCGTACAAGTACGCAGGTATTATGAACTTGAGGTGCGTACACGCAGGTAAGGGTAAGAGAAACTGCGTAACCAGAGTTATATTGATTTTTAAGGACTTTCTCTCTTTCTTGGAGTTTGACATGAGGAGCAGAGGTATAAGACTTGCCAAGGAGGACAATATGACAATTGATGGAGCCATACTGACTGCAAATAGTCATGGTGAAAAATTTTAGTGTAACAGTGCACAATACCATGTGCCCCAAAACCATCACTGTTTAACCTGGTCAACTTTGACTCTATCCCAAGTCAAGTTTACCTAACAAGCTGGAATACAGGTAGATCCGTCCAAAATTCAAATAATTTTGTTAATACCTACTCCTACCACACAAACAAAGGTACACAATTTTCTAGGATTTTTTGGTTATTATAGGAGATTCATAGAGCATTTTTCTCAAATAGCTATACCTCTATATGCACTGACAAGGAATGTTGATTTTATTTGGACAGATAAATGCGACTATTCTTTGTAGGTTATGAAAAAGCTTGTGTCAACAGCCCTAGTGCTCAGAGGCCCAAATTGGGATCTTCCATTTCAAATTTCATCGAATGCTTCAGACACAGCTATTGGAGCAGTCCTTGGGCAGGAAGAAGACAAAAAACCATATTCAATCTATTATATTAACAAGAATTTATCTTCTGCTGAGCTAAACTATACCGTAACTGAAAAAGGGTTTTTAGTTGTAATACATGCTGTAAATAAATTTAGGCATTATATCACTGGATATCCTGTTGTTTTATATACAGATCACTCTTCCATAAAATATTTAGCAAATAAACCTATTACAAATGGTAGAGTAACAAGATGGTTGATTGTATTGCAGGAATTTGACATCACAATAAAAGATCGACCTCGGAAAGAGAATCCTGTAGCTGATTTTCTCTCACGAATGCTGAAGCGAGCGAACACAGCAGCAGTCGAAGATCAATTCCCAGATGAACATTTGTTTGTTGTTATTGTCAAAAAACCCTGGTATGCTGATGCTGCAAATTATTTAGCAGTAGGAAAATTACCAAATAATTTAACCCCCAAGGAACGAAAACAGATTGTACAATGTAGTACCCGATTTTCTTGGATTGGGGGCTACCTATTTCATATAGGGGCAGATATGCACATCAGAAGATGCATTTGTGAAGATGAAATATTTGACATTTTGAAAGCTTGTCATGACAGACCGTGTGGCGGACATTTCACAGATCACAGGACTGGTCACAAGGTTTTGCAAATAGGTTATTACTGGCCCACAATCTTTAAAGATGCTAAGAAATTTGTTCAAGCCTGTGATAGTTTCCAAAGAGCAGGATGCCCTGGATAGTCCGACGAAATGCCTTTAAACCCACAGTTAGTAATTGAACCATTTGAGCGTTGGGTGCTCGATTTTGTTGGTCCGATCAACCCATCATCAAATCATAAAACATATATTCTAGTAACAACAGAGTATGTTACCAAATGGGTTGAAGCAAAGGCACTTCCAAGAGCTACAGAGGACTCTGTGATTCATTTCCTGTTCCAAATATTTGTGCGATATGACCTCTCGAGGGACATAATCACGGACGAAGGACCACAGTTTATAGGTAATAAAATCACTGCAACATTAAAAAATTATCGCATTCAGCACAAAATTACCACTTCATATCACCCACAGGAAAATGCCAAGTAGAGAGCATAAATGAAGTGATAGAGGGAACATTGACAAAAACCGTTGCATCACATAGGTGTGATTGGGCTTCAATATTTCCAAAAGCCTTGTGGGCATATTGAACAACGTGCAGAAATACCACCGGTTATTCACCATATCAGCTAGTATTTGGAAAAGAACCCATCTTTCCAATAGAGTTCAAAATACAAACACAGGAGATCGTTCTGAATTTAAATGAGGTCCAGACTAACAGATTATAGCAAATTAATGAGCTAGATGAAATTAGGCTCTCGGCTCTTCAACGCACTAAATTATTTCAATAGTAGAGAGCAAAATGGCACGATGCCCTAATCAAAAAAAAAATCTTCCTCAAAGGAGATTGGGCAGTCCTATATGATTCCAGGTTTCATGATTTTTTGGGAAAAATTCAGACTCGATGGCTTGGACCGTATGAAATACAGAAAGTGCATGATAATGGCACCATTACTTTGACTACTATTGACGAATCTGAACATACCTTTAAAGCAAATGGTCACCAAGTGCGACTGTACCATAAACCGCTTACTCAGGAATCCTTTTACCAGCAACTACAGGAATATTTTGATATGCATATTCTTACTGAGGAAAATAATCCTTCCTCGGCATTGGTTCACTAAATAATCCCATTGTTCTTAAATTTTTTACATAATTTTTTCTTTTCTGTTTGTATAAACTACTTTCTATACAAACTTTTGCATTTCTGCAATTTTTATTTTTTTTTGTTCCTTTGGAAACGAACAACACTTCTGCATTTTTGCTATTCCTTTCTGAAGGAATAACATTTCCACATTTTTGTTGTTCCTTTCCGAAGGAACAACACTTTAACATTTTGCTGTTCATTTCCGAAGGAACAGCATTTCCGCATCTTTGCTGTTCCTTTCCGAAAGAACAACATTTTCGCATTTTGCTATTCCTTTCTAAAGGAACAACACTTTCGCATTTTGCTGTTCCTTTCTAAAGGAACAACATTTCCACATCTTTGCTATTCGTTTCTGAAGGAATAGCATTTCCACATTTTTGTTGTTCCTTTTCGAAGGAACAACACTTTCACATTTTTCTGTTATTTTCCGAAGGAACAACATTTTCACATTTTGTTGTTCCTTTCTGAAGGAACAACATTTTTTCATTTTTGATATTCCTTTCCGAAGGAACAACACTTTCGCATTTTGCTGTTCCTTTACAAAGGAACAACACTTTTGCATTTTGTTGTTCCTTTCCAAAGGAACAAAATTTCGGCACTTTTGTTGTTCCTTTTTGAAGGAATAACACTTTTTCATTTTGTTGTTCCTTTCCAAAGGAACAACATTTCCACATCTTTGTTGTTCCTTTTTGAAGGAACACAATTTTCGCATTTTTGTTGTTCCTTTCTAAAGGAACAAAATTCCTGCTTTTTTGCCATTCCTTTCTGAAGGAATGGTACCTTCGCTAGATTGTTTTGTTGTTCCTTTTAAAGGAACAACCCTCCTTCGCATTTTCACTTTCTGTTGTTCCTTCCGAAGGAAGAACAGTTTCAATTTCGGATGATCTTAGGCTGTTCCACTGAAGGATCAGTATTTTATTTCGCGTTTACTTTATTTGTTGTCCCATCTAAGGAACAAGAGTGCATTTTTTTATTTATTTTTTGTGTGTATTTCTTAAAGAACATCATTTAGATGATTTTTGTGAATGATGGTTCACTGTTCATGATCCATTTAAGGCACAAGTATATATTTATACAACAATAAAAAAACTAGAGGATACTGAAATCAACAAACCAAAGAAAATTTTTTATCTTTAGAGAAATTGCTTTATATCGATAAGAAAAAAGAGGAAAGGTCACCACTATTTATATAACTTTGTTGTCTTTATTTTCACTAAAACTAATTTGATTGATTATTTTTATCATGTTGGTTCTTCCTTAATCTTCATAATTCTCTTTGATCATTATTATTGAATAAGAATATGGGCATATTTTTCTCTATTGAGGTGTTCAAACTTCTTCCACCATCCCTACTCTTAAGGAGTGTTGAGCCATCCTCTATATATAAATAGGAAAGTGCTATATATATAAGAAAAAAAAAAGAGAGAAAAATATATATCTATATGATTACTAACATGATTTGTTAGATGAAGGATAGGGGGTCTCATCAAGAGCCAGCCTACCATGATCATAAGGAAGCAGTGAAGTGGCATTCCCACTATGGCCACCACACCAGGGATATGATCCAAGAGGCATATCAGAAAAATAAAAAAGTCCTTGGAACAGGAGGTCTCATCACGAGCCGGCTTGCCCACCTTTCACTCCTTCATGGTGAATGGCATTGTGATTCATCTGGTTACCAAGCCAGCACAATGGCCTCCATTCTAACATCACACAACACTTTCCTAGGCATACATAAAGGATTATGGTTCCAAGGGTGAAACAAGCAACTTTGTCAAGGTTATGAACACCTGTGGGCAACAGAGCTCTGCTGATGGTATTGAAGTCATACTTTTCATACACCAATAGTCATTATAAACCCTTTTCTTATATCTTTATCTTGATTTCAAATGAGATTATGTTATATAACCCTTTCAAACCTCTTACACATGAAAAATTGTTTATAAATCAATCATAATGGTTAAAGTGGATAATGATTGCAATAGCATTTTTACTTATGTCAGCTATCCTCTCCCCTATTTTTTGCATCATTTCATAGCATTTCCATATCTCTTCACGATTCCATCATAAGCCTCGATTTCAATTATTCGCTGCTTTTTGTAGTCATGTCATGGATATATACGCCGTTCCTTTCTTTTTATTGTACGACTGCAGTCCAGCACGCTGCTCCTCCATTTTTCGGTCGAGGACGACCTATCATATTTCAGGGGGGTGTGGGTGACCTCCAGAATACACTAGCATACATGTCAACTCCCTATTTGGAGGTACTATGACTCCACCACAACTCGGAAATAGCAAATTTAATGGTATTGATATTTCCCAATATGCACAACATGTTGTTCCATTGTCCTTTCTATGTTTTTGCTCTATAAAAATTAACAGTATGCTAAGCTTGAAGAAAATGAGAGGTAGATCAATACCCAGCGAACCATAGGTGTTAATAATCTCCGATGCTGCATGCGAAATTCTAGTGAGAGTAGGAAGGATTTCCTACCTTAACTGACTACAATAGTCTCATGATTCGGTGGCAATCATATTTTTGCAAAATTTGCAGGAAGATCGTTCCATGGTGAGGGGGAGGCAAATAACAGTAACATATGCAGTAATTGCTGAAGTATCGGGACTACTAGTTGTTGGACGAATATGGACCCAGAAAAAAGTGAGACTTCAGGAGGCTATAGCTATCTTTCGGGATGAAGGACAGAACCTTACTATCAAAGGAAAAGGAGTCCTGCCTACAACCTTGGGAGGACCATGGGCAGAATTATCCAGAATTGTGCAAAGCTACATCATATGCATGATGCTGCTCGGAGCATAAGGAAATCTTGTCATACAAAGATGGTAGTAAGTCATCATGGCTTAATTCAACTAATAGTTAGTTATAGTCTCGCTCAATAGTAGATTAGTTGGGAAGAATTGGTATTACCAATAGATGGGGGATTGGCCTTACTAGCCCCGAAAAGAAAAAGAACCACCAGCACATCAATTAGACCGCAAAAATGCAGACAGTCTACTAGATTGGGGGGAAGTAGGGGAATGTTGGAAAGTCTCCAAGATAACAGTACCCAACCCTTAGAGATATATGGCTCAGAGGATGAGCAACCCTCACAACTTGAAGGAGGGGAAAACAAAGAAGAAGAATTAGAAGAAAAGATGGAAGAGGAACTGGAAGAGGAAACTGAGCACTCTAGCAAGGAAGAAGGGAAGGAAGCAGAGCCACCTAGCAGAAACCCATTACAAAACCCTCTGCAAGAAGACAAATTGGCCCAAATTTTGGCCAATATGGGGAGTATATCTAGCCCCACAGCCTACTCAACCTCGATATTGAGGTAGGACAATCACAGGAACACTCTGCTCATAACAAGAGTGCATCTGAGGAGATGAATAACAAAGAAGAAGTAGAAGCAGAAGCCACCCGGGAAATCATAGATCAAACCAGGGTTACATCCCCTAAGAAACCTAATCAGGAGGACGAGAACACTGAAGAAGTGTTCCAAATAGAAAATATGGAAATAAGCTAGGGTGAGGGTATAATCCCTGAACAACAAAGCCCAGGCCCAAGGAAAGAAATAGTTGTTCCTTCGAGGAAGAAGACGAATGAAATCGAAAGGCTGCAAAAGGAACAACAAAGGCTACTGAATGTAGTAAAAAAACTTAGACAACAAATAAGGGTCCTAAAAATGGGGAGAATCTCAAAAAGAACCCCAGGAACAAAGGATGCAGCCACCCACACGAAACCCCATAAAATAAAGGCAAAGAGGACTAAAACCAAGCCCATATCCATTAGGGACAACAAGGAACAACATGTGGCTGTTACAAATGCAGAGGCCCAAACAGAAGACACACCAATCTGTAATAAAGACATCTAGACAGAGGCATTGTCCTCTAGTGTCACGACCGACCGGACAGTTCATGACAAAGAAACACAGACTAAGGAAACCAGGTGTCGTAATAAGAAGATCCGGGTAGATCTTCAACCTAAAAGTGTTTTGACAGACAATGACCCTAGGGTAGTAAAACTCCAAGAGGATCTGGCACAGGCCCAACAGACCATAGAAAAGCTCACAGAAGAAACTGTTCCTCAGGAGAAATATCAAAAGTTACAGCAGCAAGTAAAAAACATCAATGCATCGGAGAACGAGGCCTTCGATAGATGTCAGAGGGTAGAGGAAAAAGTTAAAAAGGTAACTAATAGACTAGACATAGTCATGAGTCAAATGGATACTCTCTGTTCTCTATATATTGATGTTCTAGCATGTAGGGCACCTACCAAAAATTATGCTTTGTTTTTGTTAGAAAGGTATTTACAATTAAAAATTAAGGCTGTCAAGGTAGGGGTGCCTATAAAGCTAAAAACTATTGATGATTTTATAAACTACTGTAAACATTATGGGGTGAAAGTCCAACGATTTCTATGTGAGCTTTATTTGCATAATTTTGTGTTGGAGGATGAAATGGAAAAGAATACCAGACCTTTTGTGGGTGATATCCAGCTTCAGGCATTCATCTCTTTTGCTGTTAACCAGATAAAGTCGCTTAAAGCCCATAATACCTTTCATCGACAATAAAACAGGTTAGATCTTTGGGTAAGGGGTGAACCGAAAAACCCATTAGAACTGTGGGATAAGCATAGAAGCTTAATGAGAAACAAAGGTGTGATCCAGACATTGGGACCCATTCACAGAGCAGTTGTCTAGCAAGGGGTAGAATACTTCCTATGAATCAAAGACCTTGCCATAGCAGTAGCTAAACTCTGATGGAAGACTTCCAATCGAAATATTCAAGATAGAGAGCCATTCAATTACAAAATTTTTAAGTTAGCTGTTGGTCACCTGGTTACCCATAGCAACCTCATCTTGAGAGAAGGTCCGTGTTAGCTAGGTTGTAGGTTTCAAAGTCCAATTATTTGGTATCCTGCAGTAGGGTATAATACCCTATATGAATTGCCTAAAGGCCAAACAGGGCGCATTTTTGAAGTTTTAGCTACACATCATGGTTTTAGACCACTTCATGAAAATCCCTCTCTAGCCTATTCCCTAACTGCCTTGCATGTAAATTACACGGTTTTCATGAGGGCATGAAAAAGGGTAAGTAGGGGGGTGTGTTGAGCAATGGAAAAGGTATGTATTTACCATTTATTTCTTTATCTTTTCCTTTGAATCATAACTCCTTTACATTCTAAGATGGTAATATGTTAAAGAATTATGATAGAATTAAGGAGATTTGTGATTGATACAAAATAACTAATTATTGTATTTTTCTATACAGAAAGTGAAGAAAATAGAAAATCACTATTCAGGAGGAAAAGACAAAGCAGAAGCAACTACTGTCCCTTCGATAGGAAGCTGTATCTAGACAAGGAGATCAAGATCAGAATGCATGGTCTAGGAAAAGAAAACACGGCATTACCACAAGAAGACAAAATGATAAACTGGAGATCAAAGATATAGTGAATCCCTTAGGATCGTTTGATCCTAAGGGATCGCTGCTTCAAGACTTATCTGTACTCTTGATACTTTTGCCTAGCCATTGTAAAAAGGGATAGCACTGGTAGCCCATGGGGCGGATATTATTATCAATTTGTAGAACTTACTGTTGTAATCTCAACCTTTATCATCAACTCTCTTTGAAGAGCAATAGCTGTAAACCTTGTCGTATATGATTAATATATAACTCAGTTGTTGTTCCATTATCTGATCCTGGAGAAAATGCAGCAATTCTTCCTTGGTGGCTAAGGGCCCGACCCTAGTGGATCCACTTGCTTCTTGTATCACTATTTTACAATTATAGTTGTGTGTGGTTTGATTTCCTTTGCATTTCCTTAATTCGCTTTATTCAATAATATTTTGTTTCTAAACATTTCACTGAATTGCTTTGTTATATCGAAATCGTAATTGGATAGCAAGATTATTATTCACAACTTAAAATGTCATGTTATTCATTCTGAAACAATATTGCACTGTCTAATTCGGATTCTACTGTTCATTTACAATTGCGATTGTTGTTCATTTAACTACGATTCACTTACAATTGCGATTGTTGTTCATTTAACTACCGTTCAATTATAACTGCAATTGTTGTTCCTTTATACCTGTGGTTAATGTCCATTATGCTAGAATAAGATTACTGATTCAATTACTCTATAGTCGCTGTGTGGTTACACTTAATTAGGTTTGTTATTCCTTTATTAGTTAACGATTGCTGTTCAATTCATTTCAGTCAAGATTGCTGCTCAATTCATTTCTATAGATTAAGCCTTGTTGTTCGACCTTTTCAATAGATTTAGTTGTTGTTCCTTTTCTACTAATCGAATTGTTATTCCCAGTTTTCACTTTAGTGTGGATAGAAAGATCTACAACTGTAGCGAACATTGACTACTGTTGTCTAAGTTCTCAGATTGGAGATCTTGTTTGTGATTGATTTTCATTTACTTTAGTTTATAGGGGAAAGAGTTATCATTACTAAATCCACAACTTATGGCTGCTGAATAAACGATTTAGTTACAGAGCATTTAAGTTTCTTGCCATTACAATTGGATTTTGTTTCCAGCATTCATTTACTTTTGTGAGAACTATACCACAAACATTACTCTTGAACAAGTGACTGCCTCAGACTGAGTACACTCTTGAGATAAAAAATCATGCCTAGATTGATAATTAATGTAGGATAAATAGGGGTTAAAAGACACCTTTTATCACTCAACACTTGCTATTAAATTAGGTATTTTAAAATTCTTTCTTGCATTTTCAAGGGAAAGTTCAGAGGGTAGGCCCAGACCAACTTGACCCATCCAACAGGTTAAGATTTGATCTGAGACCTGTCTTGCTAGAGAAAACAGCTATGTTACTATGTTGCAAATGGGTCATTCAACACCTTTACACCTTATGTTCAAATCAATCCAGTGCTTCGATGACTTCTGTATTCCTTAGAAAGATCCCAAAAATGGGTGGGGATGTTATCTAGGACCCAAACACTTTTAGGGGACCATCCCCACATTCATGTTGAAATTTAAGGGACCCTTTTGGAATCCAATCAACCCATCCAAGAAGTTTAGGATCTTCCATTAGTCATGTCTAGCCAAAAACAATAACTATTTTTCTATGTTGCACAAGTACATACCCCTACATTTAAACCTTGGGTACCAACTGAGCCATCATTGCATGAAATTTGGTACTCCTTGGAAACGTCTTGAAATAGGCGGGGATGCTGTCATGGAGTCAAATATTTTTCGGGGACCATCCCAACATCCCCAAATTTTTCAAATCTTAGACATCCCTCATGTTGTAGCTTTCTAATTGGGTTAAAAAAGGGAAAAAAAATTAAATAATGTGACTTGTATAACATGCATCCCATTTACCTAAGAAGAAAGACCCATGTAATAAATCATAACCTAAGTTAATTCTCTCATTTCATGCTTCATTTCACTGTCATTGAGAATATCAAGTATACCTATGTGCAAATGAATTTGATGACGTCATTATTCCCTAATTATCAGAGTCTCACATCTTACATAACTTGGCACATTCTTATTTATAAAATTTCATATTTATGTAGTCAACTGGTTCCATTTCATCATCCGCATCTATGTGTGTAAGCCCAAGGCATAGGCTATAAGACATAAAATGTCAATTGGGTTTATCTTGGGTGGTTTGGATGAATGAATGTTATCTTTCCCACCCGAGGTTCAATTCCCGCAAGTGACATGCGAGCTCATATAGAGTATATTATTGGAATGACTTCAAGCCTTCTTGTTGTATGGCCTTGAACCCTAAATAATATCTCACCCTTGCCCATGGGCTTGAGGGTGGGTTTCTTTGTTTTATGGTAAAAAAATATACATATACATATATATGTATATTATGTGTGTGTGTAATATATTTCCTACAAAATTAGTTAGGAAACAAAATTGTGTACCCTAGATCACCCATAAGTGTTATTTTTAATATAATTCTTGTAAGATATTTTTTACTCAAGTTTTTAGGGCTCAAATTCCAAATGAAAACCCTATACTAATTTGAATTTTTTTGGAGCTAAGAATAGGGCACAGAAGTAATGCCATGGTTATTATGCACCCATGTTCTCACTGCAACTAGGGAGTTCAACATTAGATGCTTATGAAATTTTGATATCAAGCATAGATCCTTCTTAAACTCGAATATATTATGAACCTAGAGGGACAAAAATAAAATCATGTGATAACCTCTCAACACTTATATATCCAAGATTAATATGGATCTACACTAGTTTATCTTTACACTGGAATTTGTTTTATATTAGAGACTAGGCATCATCTTTTTTATGTTTTAATTTATTCCACCCACACTTCCTTAAAAAAAAATAGGAAAAAAGAGTGATTGACCCTTCCTAAAACTTAATCCTAACCTATTTTATAAACAACCGCTCCTTTTAGTTTTTGTCACAGCGTTTTAGCTTCTCATACAACATTTGTGAGCTTATGCAAACTTTGTAGTTATGGAAAATACTTGAGAGTTTTTAACTAGAGATCTTCTAATGCCATTCAAGAGCTCTAATTTCAATTGTTTCTTGGTCTGATTTAGAGTGCTTCTTGACTGATTGGGATTCAAAATTCTTCTTGAATTGATTTCAAGATGATCTTGGGCTTAATTTAAAGTGCTTCTTAAAGCCGATATTGAGCTATTCTTGGGCTTATTTGGATGTGTTCCTCAGTAGATCAAAGTGCTAATTCAAAGTTGTTAGTAGGATGATTTGAAATGCTAATCATAGATTCAAAATTTATTTTCGACTTATACCACCAGATTGTTGGTTTAGCTATCTATAGCTTACAAAACTTTTGTTGTTCCAGTAGAGTACTATACAATAGTACAACAACCATCATTTTAGCAGTCTGTAGAGTAGTTATAGAGGAGATAAAGAGATGGAGGGAATGTGGATTTTTTTGGCATGGACACATGATCCTTTTTGAATTTCCAATTTAGATTTTTTCCTAAATCAGCATTTCAGTCCTAATTCTGAGTTTTTTCTTTAATTAGTTTTTCATGCACTGTTAAAAGGGACAATTCCTAGACACCCATGCCTGAGGATTTCAATCTAAGTTAAGCAAGGTAGATCTTTGTAAGGATGCATTCTCGCATGCCTCAGATCATCCGCGGTATAGGCATATTTAGTTGGCTCATTTATCCCTGTAACAAAGACACTCAAGGATTATATTTTAACATTTTGAGTTAAGGCATTGTTGTGCATGCATCCAGATTCATTCTATAAAGGAAAATCAAGACACACCACTTTCTAGTTTGAGAATAATTTTGAGTTGTAGCTTTAGCTTTCTATTTTTTCAGATTTAATATAAAATCTGATGTTGTTTTGAGTGTTCAGATTAGCATGCTGGCTATTTTAATTATCAACAATATGTTTTGGTACAAAATAACTTTGATTGGTGTTTGCAGTTTTAATAATATGTAGTTTTAAGATAGATTCTAGAGTGCATAATCTTCTCACCATGTTACACATGCAGAGAAAGTGGAGGATTTAGGCACATATTTTTTTCTAAGAAATCAATCACACTCCACCCTTACACACTGAACTCTGAAGTGAAGAATGGGGGCACTGGTACAATGCCAGCCCTTGTAGAGCACTCCCCCTTCTTCCGTCAAATGTCAAATGGAAGGTGTATCAAACACTAGAGGCAGAACCAGCTTGTAACCCCAAGGACCCAATGGGGATTGATACCAAGCCCTCTATGGACCCCGCACAAGAGCATCTATCAATTGGGCTAACCCTTAGGGCTTCTAGACTTGGACTATTATGGAAATGCAATGTTGTGAATTTGTAAAATGATTGTTCACTGTGGTGTGATTATTTTTGGACTCTCAACTTTAAAGGCCATTAGATCCTCAATGTTCATGTATTTTCTTTCACAACGTTTATGATATATATCTCAATGTAATTATGGTGTGCTATATACATGAGAAAACTTTGCATATTTGGTATAACTTGGATTTAAATTGATATACATGAACCTGTGTATGTGTCTGTGTCCATCAGTTTGTGGTCTAGCAGTAACTTGGGAAGTTGTCATGTGGATGTCCTAAGTTCAAATCCTGGTAGGCAATCTCCCACCATGCTTGGTGCATGCCAGCTGGTCAGGTTGTAAATATTAACAAGGGCCATCATGTTGAACTCACTATCTTTTCTCTATCCATAGTGAGTGGCATTCACCATATTAAATGTAACAACATGTTGGCTAAATAACAACCTACTTTGGGCATAAATATATTTGTAAATGGATGTTCTGATAATCTTCGATTCTTTGCAGTTTAAAAAATTCCATTTTTACCAAAAGGTAGGAAAAATGAATTATGTGTGTGTGGATGGGTGGGTGTACCTTATTAAAAATTAAATATTTTATGACTTTTGGGTCAAGTAACTTTAATACCAATATTTTGACCAATTTCAGTCTTGTTCATGATTTTCGGGTCTACCAACTCCAGTCCAATTTCCATCTTGGTAACTATGATCATTGCAATCACAGTATACCATTTGTGATTTCGATCTAGCACTCACGTTATAGTTTATATATTTATAATTTTATAGGTCGTGCTCACATTATAGTTTATATATTTATGAGTCATGCTCACATTATAGTTTATATATTTATAGGCCAACCAAAATAAAATCTTGTTGGTTCAAGTGACCCTGGGGATTTTCAGAATCACCTCCAAACAATCAATGATGTTTGCAGATGATCGTGATCATTTTAAAAGAAATTATTTTTTATAAGGCTGAGGAGAGGTGTCTAATATTGCGATCATTTTAATATTTATGGCCCCTGAGTGTGTAGGCGGATTCACAAGTCTAGTTTGACATCTGAATTATGTCTCAAGTTCAAAATCCAAGGGGTGGGTCAGAGTGATCTCTTAAGGAAGGAGTCTCATACACCAATTCTAGCGTGATGGTTACAGAAGTGACCTAAAAAATAATTCCTTTAACCTTCATCCATGTTATCAAGCAGTATTTTGCAAACACTTGAGAGAAACAATATAATGCTTTGCGAATTCAAAACACATTTTCTAGATATTTGTAAAAACCATTCTTACTATTGTGGGGGTTTTAAGATGTTGATGAACATATATTGCTTTTGAACTAGAAATATGTTATGTATAAGGGAATTTTATAGGTCAGAGTTTCCTGGTAGCGAGGGGTGTCTCATACACCAACTATGGTGTGTTGGCTATAGACATAACCTAATAAATTCCTTCACCCTTGATCATTATTATTATGAAGCACTTTACAGACACTTGAGAACAAGAGTATATTACCTTGTGGGATTAAAAAACCATTTTTACTATTTAGGAGATTTAAAGATGGTATGGTTGTTTATTTCTTCTCAACAAATAACACACTAATGTGTAAGGGATTTTTCAGAAAACTTCTAGAAATGGCTACTTAGCAAATGTTTTATTTTCTGACGGTTTCCCTTCAAATTAAACAAATGATCCCGTTGCAAAATGAGATTAACCTAGCGATGATTCTTTACAAATCAAACGTCCATAAAATTCTTAGCCCATCGAAAAACAGAGAGGAACGAACTCAGAGGAACCCTAAATTTATTTTTAAGACTTCCAAAACCCTAAATTTATTTTAAAGAACTGAATAAAACCCAATTATTTTACTAAATGGAATAAATGGAATTTCATAGAGGAAAGGAAAACCTTGTAACAAATGGGGAATGAGATCAAGATGGTACCTTTTCCTGATAATTGTGGGATAATTGTGGTGGCCCCGAGATTCAAACCCACATCTAGCTTAACCTTGTAATCCTCTGTATCTTTCGAGGGATATATCATATGTCATACTGTGAATCTTGCGGACCTAAAAATTGCAATGGAGAAGGAAAACAGAAAGGGTGCCATTGCTTTGTTGGAGAATGGAAAAATTCAAGGAGACATTCATGTATGAAGACATCTTTGAAATTTCATGGATAGAGTTTTCTAGTGAGTTTGTGTGAATGATTGCATATGCTTGATGAAGCCCCACATCACCATAAAGGAGACAAGAAGACAATTAAGTTGAATCTTAAATCCAATAACTTTGGAGCATTGTGATCACTTGGTTAATCGAGCAATAGACTTTTGGGGGAGTATACAATGGAAGGATACATTGTATCTAGTTTGTAGTAGAATTGTACTAGTTGTACTCAAAATCTAAGGACCAGTTTCAGAAGAGGTTTTCAGAGATATTGGTGAACACAAACCCTACAAGGATGAAAAAATTGTTGGTGAAGGAAATTTTATTTCCTACTAACCCATTGGGCATGGCGGTGTAAAACATTACATTAAGAATTTGGTTACAATGGGGTTGGAAAAGATGAGAGCTCAAAGGACCAAATGACCATGGAAACACAAAAGCTAAAGAGAAAGTTAAACACACTTTGAGGAAGTAGACAAAACTAGCTAGTGGTGGTTGAACTAGATGTGAGCAAATGAAGAAGGCAATGAGGAGTTTCAAAAGGATATTAGTGAGGAAGGGAGTAGTGAAGTGAGGATGAGAGAGTTGGAGAATTTTAATGGGAAAGGTGAGTTTTCCAGTGAATGGTTTCAAAACAAAGGGTTGATGATAAAATATAGCTCAATAAGGAGTGGTAGTCAAGGCACCTCAATAAGGTATGATGAACACACTGGAGTGGGCTTACAAAAGATATGTGATTACAAAGTGACAGGTTGGATGCAATGTAGAATGAGATTGTGTATGATAAAGAATCAAATGAACTAATGGGAAACCATATCATAAGGCCAACATATGTGTCCCAACTATTTTAGGAGGATAAAAAACTAGTAGTAGGAATGGGACTATACAGTAGCAAAGTTGGCCTCATACCAACCCTGCCCCTTATGCTTCTTGAATACAATTAGGTAACACTACACTAGCTTGTTAAAATAAAGGTTCAAGTCCACCTCATAGTCATCTTACTTGTGGAGGAAAAATAAGAATTATAGAAAGTAGTCCTAATAATAATGCAAGTTTGAATATTAGGAGTAGCACAATTGGGAGTTTTAGTTATTTAGAGAAAAAAACAAGAGTTTCATGAGTTTTAGTACCTATGATGCCTTGAATTATAACCTAGGAGCATGTAAGAGAAATAATATTAGAGTGATGTACTATTTAAAAAAGTTAGTCATATGTAAATGCTTTGGAAATATGCTTCACATACCTTGATATAAAAGAAACCCCAAAAATGTCATTCTTAAAATATTTTGTAGTTACCTAATGTCATTCAAGTAGAATATCACAATTACTTATGTAAGTAATGGTGCAATCATATTTTTCATTCTCTTAAAGGAATTATTTCTAGGCATTCACCCCATCAAGCATAAATCGTCCTAACATATACCTTTGAATTAATATAAATCATCCTATGACTATCCTCAAAAGAATTCTCACTAATAGCCTTGGTGATGGTGTAAGGCTCATATCAAAGTGGTATGCAATTTGATTAGTGAGCTACAATAGTTAAGCCCCTCATTAATTATAACTTGGTGTATTGGACCACCAAAACATCACATGGAATCAAGTGGAGGATTAATGGAGCCAAGTTGTCTTTAAAAGCACCTTGGTCTATAGTTTTTCCATTAGGGAAGGCACCATCATAGTATTCTCCAATCACAATAACGATGTAAGTTTTTCTTTCTAAAGGCATGCCACCTGAAGAATGAAAATTCCTAGTGGGTACAATGGAAACATGCTTACTTGAGGGTTGCACGATAATGCCATCAGCTGAAGATTTCATCTCAGACACCAATTTTACTAGTTTATAAAGAATATAATCCGTAGTTGCAGGAGATCTTTTAGGAATTGTCCAACCACTATATTATATTGACAAGAGATTCCCATTTGTAGCTAAAGGACACATTGTATTGAAGTCATTCATTTCTTTCTATTTTGTCATCTATTGCTGCTATTTCACATTAATGGCATTCCTCTACCACAATATGCATGCATTATGGTACCCATTTTCAATGATTATGCAACCACAAAAATTGGAGTTCAAATTCTCAATAGAATTTTATTGGTAAAGGACAAAGAGAATTAGCCTCAATAGTTAAATAAAGAAAGTTTTATAATATTCAACATAGTAGAACAAGGTAGAATAGTATAACAAACTTTTAGAATTATTTATATACATCCTTTAAGATATACTCTATCCATATTACTCTTAGCCTCTAGGAAAAAATATAGGGTTCATGCCAAGCTTGTAACTAATGCATTCTAGTTCACCTCCTTTTGCAAGCATTGTGACTTCCACATATGCATAGGAGACCTTGCCCAATTGACACTGACAATCTATTGGAGACATGACATGTTTTGAACAAGACATTGAAATGGCCGTTTGTCTTTGCATCTATAAAGGATAAAAATGGTGACACTATAGACCTAGAGGTTGGGTTTAATATAAAACCACTACAAAGTGATACTAGCATATGTTTATGAGCATTTCTCCTTATCTATGGGATCAACATTTTATTCTTGAAAGTTCACTAATCATTAAGTCCTTTCTCAACCTTAATCCTAAGAATATGCATATGGAAAAGATCATAAGATTTGATTCCATCTTGAATTTTTGTCTTGATGATTGCAAGAGGCAGGTGCTACCAATTCTGTGGCATTAAAGGAAATTTGTTTTCATATAATCTAAAACAATGTTAGTATCCTAGTGAAACAATAGTTTGGAAGTTTTGAATATCTACTATTGAGATATTGGATTCCCTTTTCATGATCTTCGCTAGTGAAATATGTGTGCTTATAATCGACTTAGATTGGAGTAATGTCTTCAACGTGAAGGAAATTGGTTCTAAATTCTTGAAGACAAGGATAAAACTATCTACTAGAAGCAATAGCCTTGGTATGTAGGTGTTACTCGGGAAAGATCTTATTCGTGACAAATTATTTCAAAAAATTTCCAGTTGTATAAAAATAGTGAATACACAGTCTCACCAACCATTGGATTGGAAATTTTCCATTGGATTTTATATAATCAATGCAATATCTAATGAATCAACATGGATTGATAGAGGCATGGATGTAAATTTTTAAACGAAATTATGTGCCCAAGGCATAAGGATCTAATTCCACAATGGTTGATATGTTCCTATCACTCACATTCCCTGACATAGACTTACCAAAACATCATGCTATATTATCCCATGGAGACAATATTTCATGAGGGTTATAGCATAACATCATTATGTACTCCCAAGTGGTAGTAAAGGATAGCTTTCAAAGTTAATGGGCAATAATTATTACAGTCCTATGCAATATCGGCTGGATAGATCATGTAGCATCTTATGTGAACACTTACATGTGTTTTAACTTTGAAGGTACCGTTGATTTGAAGGTACCCAAATTCTTATTCAGCCCATTAGTGATAGAAAACCCATAACTAAGCACAAGGGAAGAAAACATTGTATTCACTAAGTTTTAAGGCAATTGCATTGGATCAATTATTTTAGGTAGAACCCTCATTTTTCACATTCTACAGTAGGGTAGGAAATGAATAAACTCCTTTGAGCAGCATTGTAGCATGATTAAGCTCCCTTGATCACTAAATTTGTTTTAATGTTGTCATAAATAGATGACTTGTCTTTTTCTTTGTAAAAGAAAAAATTGTGTGGTTCTTTTACTAGAAGTGGAGGTAGTTCTCATATATACATGACAAAATTATAAGACTGTCATGCAATCCCAAGAAGAGAACATCTTTGAGTTGGAGCTTGTGCTACCCCTTATTTTGGGATAGGGTTAATACTAGTGAATTATCAAGAGTTAACCAATTTTATGCTTGGAGGTTGGATATAGAAATGTTAGCTATGTTGCTCGAAAGTTGGATATAGAAATGTTTGATATGTTGAAGGATAAACCTATTAATGTATTCTCTTTGATGAATAATATGCTCACAATGGTCTTTGTTAGGAGTCTCTGAAATTGTTCGATTAGATTCAACATAACGGGATGACAATTGATAATTTCACCTTTTCCATTGCTTTTGCAGCATGCGCTAGTTTAGGATGCAGTTCCATATAATCATCATTAAAGTTATGTTGGACTCAAATATCTCTGTGGAGAATGTTGTTTTTGACATGTATGCCAGATTCTCTAGTTTCCCAGTATGCCAAATGTGGCAGCATAGAAGAGGCGTGCTTAGTCTTTGATAATATGTTTGAACAAAGGGACTTTTCCTGAAATACAATGATTACTGGATATGCTAAACATGCTTATGGTGAGGAAGCACTGCATGATCTCAGTGGGTTATAAACCTACCCTGCTGATGTTGAAGGATGAATGAGATGGAGTGGAAAAAAAAATAGGGAAGGTGCATCAACAAGCTGCAAATAATCTAGACTTTCCTTTGGATGAGAATTTGAAACTATAGAAAGGCTCATAATTTGGACATGCATTCAGGATTGCAAAGAAAGAGCAACAAAAAGTGCAAGAGGAGTTGAATACATAGTTTATTTTTTTAGAAACAAGAAACAATAGTGTCAATTTCACAAATTCAAAACACAAACGACTTAGGGAGCAGTGGTATCAGCTCCAGAAGTGGCAAAAGAGAGTAAACATCAAATAGTTGAGAAAGAGAATTTGATGAAAGAATATGTAGATTCCTTTGTGTCTATGGAAAATTTACTTCTTGCATTCATGTGAGATAAATGGTTTCAACAATAGTCATTTAATAATCTTGAGGTTTCTTTGAAGAATCTCATAAGTGTTATACAAGCAACTCAGAAGTCTAAAAGAAATTATTGATTGAGGTCCTGAGGGAAAGTATGTTGTTTTGGGCGAATATGACAAAGATTTGACTGAGATGAGTAGGCAAGAAACTAATTGTGGCATCCTTTTATGTCTATGGAGTATCAAAAAGTGCTCCATGGAAATAACACCATCCTGGAATTCTCTAAGGTGTCAGTACAAGAAAATTAAGAGAATTTCAAGAATGGATTCCTAAGAACTCTCAAGTAGTGATTCTATCTCAAGCATGATCCTACATTGGGAGGAAAAACCTTTGTGAATTCACTATTAACGTAGTTTTTCATAGCTTTAATTGAATCTTGGTCAAGCTCTTGCACTCTTTCCTTATTGCTCCACTTTCCAGCCTGAGTATATCAACTTTTCCTTTAGCTTTTGAGATCCCATTGTCATTTGATCTATGATGCCATCTTTCATATTCAACTTGAGATCATCAATCACAAAAATAACATCAACTATAGCCAATTTAATCATTTATCTAATTTTTCCCATGTCGGAAAGGTCAAGCCACACAATGCACAAAGTTTAGGGCACAAGCCATTTTATTTCTTGTTTTCCACTTGTTTCATAGTAAAATATAATTTACATATGAAAATAAAGATGTGTTTACAACATACTAAATTAATGATGCCAAAAGAAAAAATACACTCCACTGGTAATGATAAAATTTTAATAGGGCAGCAAGGAATTACAATTATGAGAAAAAGCAAGGAAAGAAGGATTGAAAACAAAGAAACAGTTAAAATAGTGAGAAAATGAGAATGCCATGAAGCCTAATTGATTGACCTAGGACACCCAAGGTAAGATTGGTTCACTAGTGAGGTCAACAAAGTTTAACCCAACCACTAGGTTTCATTGTGATTGTGGTCCATGCCACCCAAATGGCATAACATGAAAGCCCTAGGCAACTTGGAAGAATATTTACCATTGAGACCCATCACCTAAGCCAACAAAAGTCCCTCATGGGAAAGTTTCTTCCAGTGATACCTATAATTAAACAATAAAAATAAAATGTAGCTACCTGTTGAGTGGTTTTAGTAGCCTCTAGAATCTTCCCCTCTAGCACAAAGCCTTAATCCTGCTCAATTGAGTCATGGCCATTTTCTCCAGATCCAATTTCCTTGCTTTGGGACTCTTGGGAACATGGGTCCAGGAAACTCCGAGGCCAGTTTTTGGCTCTCTAGCATTTTTAGGGATGACTGGATCATCACAATCCACATGTGCTAGAGCATCTGGCTGGTGACCACCTATGATCTTAGGAAATTTGATTTCCTTGTCATAATCAATGTATTCTTGCTCTCTTATCTACTTCTTCGCTAATTTTCAAATTGGAAAGGCACCGGTCATCTTCTTTGGTGAATCAATTATCGCCCATGCCTTCAGCATCATCTACCTCCATGGAATCCTAAACATATAGCCTATTGAATGCCTATTTGTGCTTGTCTAGAAGTATTTTGAAGTGGAAAAGAAAGATGGAGGGCTTGGGGATGGGCCATCGCCCAGGAATGTGGGGAACCTCATGAAAATTCCCTCTATATAATGAAATCACCATGATTGGAGGAACCAAGAATCCAATCTCTTGAATTCAACCAAATGTAGCAGATCATACCGATGACACAACTTGCAACGCGAGGGAAATAAATGATGGAAATGAACAATTTTGATATTTAAAAGACAAATATCCCATGAAATCTTGAACTTAAACAAAATACATATGTCTTGAAGATGGATTCCATTTTGGATTCAAAACATCGACAAGATACTCACAATACCATGGATGGTCCAAATTGCAAATTTCAAAATACATGTGTTTTTGAAGGGGAATTAATTGAAATGTCTAAGTTTTTGGCTCAAAGGGAAGTATTTCAAATTATAAATAATTATTAATCGTATGAAAATTGTTGGGTTACTATGTAGTAAACATTATTAGAGGGGATTTTGG
Source organism: Pinus tabuliformis (assembly GCA_031772625.1). Lineage (NCBI taxonomy): Eukaryota > Viridiplantae > Streptophyta > Pinopsida > Pinales > Pinaceae > Pinus > Pinus tabuliformis. The sequence goes on from CM062816.1 coordinate 1,876,663,063, forward strand.
TTGTGATATCAAAGGTGAATTATGGTGAAATCAAAATAAGTTTTGTGTGGTCAAAAAGTGCAATGAAGTAGTAATGTCATGTTAATGATCAATGATCATTTCTAACAAAATGTTTGGTTTAGTAAGGATAAAAAACCTATGGATATTTTCCATGATGTTTAATATAGGGAGTCAACATGGGCAAGGTGATATTTTGGCTCCCACATGCTTTAGAAAATTGATATCTCTTTGTCCATAAACATTAGGGGTTGAAAATTAACATAGGCTCTAGAGCTAAGTTTGTTCCAACTTAGCTATATCTTGAACCAAAAATTATTGTTGACCTCATAGATATGATAGAAATTTGGTGGCTTGTAGGGTAGTCTTGTCATGAAATAAATGGAGGTACTAGGTAGGTAGGAGAAACCATTTTGGTGGAACTTTGACATTAAGTTGACATCTATCTTTGCATAGTTTTTTAAGAGAAAATACACCTAGTTGATTATGATTGTAAGAAAATCACTTTAGAATCTAGGCCAGTGTGCAGACACTAACCAAAGGGTGATTAGTCAAACCCACAAAAATAGTATAGGTGATTCTATAGAAGTAGGTGTTCTTGTGCTCTCATAGACATTTCCCTAAGATTTCAAACTATCTTTGTGCTCAAGGTGTTACTAGACTTAGGCAGGTTAATGTGTTCCCTTTGTAGTTGTCCACAACGCGTAGATGGAAAATCACCCAAGATTTGGGCCTATGGGGTTCATTTGTTGTGGAGTGGGAAAGTTTAACCAAATCCCTCACTATTAGTGGTCTTACAATATCTGAGGATGAGGATTCTTTTGAATGGGCATGGAACTCCTAGTCTGGGCATGTCACAACTCGCCATGCATATCGTGCTATATCAAAAATCTACCCTTTGTAAAGGGTTAGTTGGTGGAATTCAAAATTATGGGATTGGCCTATTGCCCCTAAATTAAAATGGTTTATCTGGCTTGCCTTAGAGAACCAAATTCAAACTTGGGACTTCCTATTGTGTGCCAAAGAGTGTTAGGGAGTGCCATGGAAACACAAGGGAGAACTAGTTCAAAATGCATGGAAAGGAATGAATAAGAGTGTGTGATAGGGAATGTTAGTGAGTTTTAGGTGTGCTAAGGAGGGAGTGACATGGTTAACTGTGAGGCATTTCTAAGGCATGATAGAGTACTAAGGCATGTCAAGGATTGGTAGTGTGTGTGAGGGAGTGCCAGAGCATGCCACAGAATGTAGGGGGTGATAACACGTGCCACATAGCACCAAGGGATTTTTAGATGTGCTTGGTGTTATGCAATGTTAGGCAATGTTAAGATGTAAACTATGTTTCTTAGTTGTTTTATGGCCACGGTTGAATGCGAGCCTTCACTTGGTAATTCATAACTTGTTAAGTGGGATATGTTGAAATTGGACATGAGTAGCCCAAGATCAGTTATAGTCATTCCTTAGGTGAACACAACATAGGCTAGTTATAGTGATCGTAACATAGTCAAGTTGTCGTAGTCAAGGCAAGATTTGCTTGGGTTCCCAAGTCCCAACAAAAGTAAGGGTGGTTGTGAGGGCATGATTGTTAAGGAGTGCTAGGGCATGCTAAGGAATGCAAAGGTGTGCTAACATATGTTGGATAGTCTAAATGGATGTTGAGGACTGTTAGGGAGTGCCAGAACATCATAAGAGAAAACTAGGTCAATATGCATCGAAATGAACGAATAAGAGTGTGTGCAAAGGAGTGTCAATGAATTCCAGGTATCTCAGACTCTCAAGGATTAAGTGCGTTACTATAACGTAATAATAGGAATTTTAGGAAGCAAGCCTATGGTTATAATAAGGGGTTGGAAAAAGAAATTTCAAACAAAGGGAGACTTTCGGTTAGGCAGAACATTGTTTTTCTAATGACTTGGTGGGGTTCCCAAGTCGCAAAACAAGTAAGGCTATCTATGAGGGCATGACAACTAGGGAGTACAAAGGTGTCGCAAGGAATTCTAAGAAGTACTAACACATGCTAGACAATTCCAAGGCATGATAGGCATGCCAAGACAAGTCAAGTGCTAAGGCATGCCAATATGTGCTAGGTGTTAGGGTGTGGCACGAACAAAGGCTAGGGAGTATGACGGCCAAGTGTTAGGGAAACACAAGGGATCACTAGTTTCAAATTCATGGAAATGAAGTGTCAACAAGTTCCACATGTTCTGAGGAGGGAGTGACAAGGTATGCTAGGTAGTGCTAAGGAATACTAGAGTACTAGGGAAGCATACCAAGGTGTGCTAAGTGCCAAGGTGTGCCAATGTGTGTTAAGGAGTGTTAGGGAGTGACGGGGAAGAACTAGGGAAGTTCAAAAGCATGCCAAGGAATGCAGGGGATGCTAACATGCACCACATAGTTCCAATGGATTGTTAGACATGCTAGGTTCTATGTCATGTGAAGATGTAAACTATGTTTCTTAAATATTTTATGACCACGATTGGATGTGAGCCTTGACTTGGTAACTTGTTTAGTGGGAGGAGTTGAGATTCGACATGAGTAGCCTAAGATGAGTTATAGGAAGTTTTTTGGTGAACAAGGCATAGTCTATTTGTAGTAATTATAACTTGGTCAAGCTGTTGTAGTCAAGGCAGGACTTGGTTGGTTTCCCAAGTCTAAGAAAATGTAAGGGTAGTTATGAGGGCATGATAGCTAAAAAGTGTCAAGGAATGCCAAGGAATTAAAAGGTGTGCTAACACATGCTACAAAATTTCAGTGCATGTTGAGGAGTGTTAAGGAGTGCCAAGGTAACACAAGGGAGAAATATGTCAAAATGCTTGGAAATGAACAAATATGAGTGTGTGCCAAGGATTGTCAATGAATTCCAGGTGTCCTAAGGATGAAGTGTTTTATGAGAAGTTCATAATAGGAATTTCAAGAGGAAAGCCTATGGTTGTGATAAGGCATGGACAAAGTAGTTTTAGAGAAAGGGAGACTTTATGTTGGGCACAACATTTTTGTTCTAGTGACTTGGTTGGGTTCCTAAGTCGCAAAAGAATTAAGGCTATCATGATAGCTAGGGAGTGCCAATGTGTTCCAGGTAATTCCAGGAAGTTCTAACACATGATAGACAGTTCCAAGGCATGTTAGACATGCCAAGACATGCCAAGTGTTAAGGCATGCCAAGATGTGCTATGTGCTAGGGTGTAGTGCCAATGCATGTTGGGGATTGTTAGGGAGTGCGAGGGAAACACAAGGGAGTACTAATTTCAATTGCATGGAAATGAATGTATAAAAGTGTCTGATAGGGAGTGCTAGTGAGTTCCAATTGTGCTAAGGAGGGAGTGACAAGGTATGTCAGGTAGTGCCAAGGCACACTAGAGTGCTAGTGAAGAATGCCAGGTTGTACCAAGCGCTAAGGTGTGTCAATGCATGCTAAGGAGTGTTAGTAAGTGCTAGGGAAACTCGTGGGAGCACTAGATCCAAATGAATGGAAATGAATGAATAAGAGCGTGTGATAGGGAGTGTCAACAAGTTCCAAGTGTGTTAAGGAGGGAGTGACATGGTATGCTAGGCAGTGCTAAGGCATGCTAGAGTGTTAAGACAACTTGTGACCAGGATGTGCTAGCTTCCACGATGTGCCAATGTGTGCTAGCAAGTGTTAGGGAGTGCTAGGAAAGTGTAAGGGAGAACTAAGTAAAATAAATGCATGGAAAAGAATTAATACAAGCTTGTAATAGGAAGTGTCTGTGAATTCTTGCTGTGGAAAGGAGAGAGTGAGAACGTATGCTAGGCAATGCTAAGGCATGCTAGATTCTAGGGAAACATGCCAAGATGTGATAGGTACTAGGGTGTGCCAATGCATGCCTGGGAGTGTTTGGGAGTGTCAGGGAAACACAAGGGAGAACTAGTTTCAAATGAATGGAAATGAATGAATAAGAGTTTGCGACAGGGAGTGTCCACAAGTTATAGGTGTGTTAAGGAGGGAGAGACAAGCTATGTTAGGTAGTTCCAAGGAATGCTAGAGTTTCAGGGTGGCATGCCAGGATGTTCTGAGTGTCAAGGTGTGTCAAGGCATGCTAGGGAGTGTTAGGGAGTGCCATGGAAACACAAGGGGATAAATAGTTTAAAATGCATGGAAATGAATGAATAGGAGTGTGTGATATGGAGCGTTAGTGAGTTTCAGGTAAGATAAGGAGGGAGTAACATGGTTATATGCTAGGAAGTGACAAGGAATGCTAGAGTGCCAGTGCATGTCAAGGAATTGTAGTGTCTACTAGGGAGTGCCAAGGAATTCTAATACATTCCAAGTGATATGGCATGTCAAGATGTAAATTGTGTTACTTAGTTGTTTTACTACCATGGTTTGATGTGAGCCTTGTCTTGGCAACTTGTTAAGTGTGATGAGTTGAGATTAGACATGAGTAGCCTAATATCTGTTATAGGTAGTTCTTAGCTGATTCCAAAACACGTGAAAATTTGGGTTTGGCCTTAGAATCTTTGATACAAACACACTCAAGTTCCACAACACATCTACTTTAATGCACAATGAAATCTACATACATCAAGGAATCAACTAGTGCACGTGATCATTTTTAACTAGTTTAAACCATTCTTGATTATATTACAAACTATAATACAAGACGATAGAGCTCCCATACCATGGATTGTGGCTCTTTACAATCACTCTGACACAAGGAATACAACTAGGGTTTGGTGTTAGTAATTTGAAAACCAATCTATCCTAAACAAGACAACACTTGACCTACTTGTTGATGGTGGCCACACGCAACCCTTTCATAACACGTGTCATAAACACATATCGCAAGTCCTCTTTCCTCCCATTTTTCTACTCCTCAATATTCCTCTATCAATGAGCTCAACTCTTTTATCTTACTAAACTTAGCTCAATAAAGTATGCCCTCTAAATGCCACCTTTGTCCTTCAAGATCTGCAACACTTACGGTCTTTGATAAACTGTTCACAACTCCATTTTTGAATAGATATTTGATCTAACCATATTTTCCATACTACTTCTCCCAGATGACAAGTCTAGGTCTATGGAGGTTTCCCTTCTTCTCACTAAATCAATCCTATGTAATATAATAAACTAGGGCTAGTTGGTTGGCCCACTTGATTGCTATTGTTCTTGTGTACCAATTTCTTTGTTGTCCAATATATGAATATATCTCAACTACTCCTCTTATAATCCTTTTAAACATCTATAATTGACTGAACTAGGGTCACAAATCAATCACTAACAGTCCATTGACTAATTGTTTATAGGTTCCTTGAGATCTCTATCCAAAACTCTATGGACAGTCCACCAAGGTTAACTCCTCTTCATGTCAATCCGTTCTTCATATGGCACATTTATTTTGCACAATATTCTTCTCAGTTTCCACCCTCCTTTGGATCTTCTATCTCCACAAATACTTCTGCAAGCCATCTTCTAGATATGTGGTCTATATTGTAGAGATAAACCTCACTCTAAGGGTCACAACCCCTCTTATTCTATGCATATTTGTTACAATCTTGAGGGAATACCTTATGGACTAAGAATGATAGGAAACCACACTAAATAGGGCATTATAATTCTATTCTAATTTCTATAGAAGAAACCATATCTACCCATAGCAAAAATAGTGACTCAAGCCTCCATAAGAGAATCGACCTAGCTCACATGGATCCGTAGATTCTAGGCATTTCTTTGACTAAATATTGACTTGAATTTCATATATGTACAACCCTCAAACTAGGGTTACCTTAGTCAATATTATGCATGTGGCTACTTCTATTCTGGCCCTAAATTCCAGTGCATACCCTCCTCCATTTGTGTTGGTCTTTGTTACAGACCTTGCGGCTTACTAAAAACCACAAGATAGGGTCTCAACCCTCAATGCTATTTCATAATTTGATGTGGCCTTCAAACAAAGACACCACTGAAATCACATGTCCATATTCTCATGAGAAATCTCTTTTGATAAACCTCTCTTGAGCTCAATCTTCCAGAAGAGAACCAAAAATATGCCACCATATTTCCAAGCTCAAACCCATTAGGAATTTTGAAAATTATCCTTCTTTGGGCTTTTCGAGAAGACTCTATGGAACTGTTAAACATTGTAGGAAAGGGAGATACATCAAAAGATGACTTCGATACCATCTTCGAGTTGTGCATCCAGTGCTCGAGAGGAACTGCAAGGAATAAACAAGGAATTTGGTCAACAAAATTATCTGGTGGAGGTGTCACGAACGAAGAAATTAGAAACGTACTGGATAACTTAAGGACTGATATCTTGATTACCTTGTCTCCATAGATGGACACACTGCAAGTAAAACAGAAACAGATGGAATTGGAAAAGACTATGGCTATATTTTGCCAGAAGTGTAGAAAGAAGCATCCACCTAGAGAATGTCTGTTGAACTCCATGGAAGAATGTGCAATCTGCAAGCTGAGCCATGCAACAAGTTCATGCCCCTCCTTGCCAGGATTGAAAGTGGTTTTTTAAGGGACAGGCGAAGAGGCAGATCAACTGTATTTTATGGGATCTAAAAAGCCATGGAAACCTCAGCCACCAACAAGAAATCAAGGTATGTTTCAGGATCCATCTCAGCATTTTAAAAATATTAATATGGGTCTTTAGTCCCTGCCCTAGCCATCTATGTGGCCCCAATATCAGTTTCCACCCTGGCAGTAGTGGGCTCCTCAAACTAGTTCGAATTCTTAATGGGCCCTGAACTGGAGTGAACGCTCTCCTCTTGGACAGTTTCCCCATTCAATGACGCAACAACAACTTCAGTTTCCCTCTAACATACCTCTTGGTAATCTGCCTATTCACCCTCAACTTCCTATCCAACCCAATCTGAATCCTAACAATAAAGGGGCTTATCAAGTTGACACCCTCAACTTGCCTTCATACAGTATCTCTACCATAGAACTTTATGAGATGAATTTGAGATCTAGGCAGGTAGTAGATGCTTAGCCCTCACCTATTATTATTGAACAAGTTGGCAGTGAGGTTAAAGAACCAAAAATAGTTGAAGATAAATCGAACAAGCTAGTAAAAGTCAAACATCTCCTCAACTGCTAATTACTCAATAACACCGAGTTGACCCGCCTTATCCTGAAAGATTGGCCTTGAGTAAATAGATCCATCAAGCTGAGTTTGACTTGTTATGGGAGTTACAAAATCTGTTTTTTAATATTCCCTTGTTACAAGCTATTAGATATGTACATATATATGCAAAAACTCTTAGGGAATATTGTACTAAAAAGCCTAGAGAGAAATCAAGGGACCCACTTGCTATTCATGTGATGGGAAAGTTATCAGATTTTATGATGGGAAAGGCTATGCCTATGAAATATGGTGACTTGAGGAACCCAATTCTAACTGTGAAAATTAATGGAGTGGAAATTCCACATGTGCTGGTAGATTTGGGTGTTGCTATAAATGTCAATACAACTAAAGCTATGCATACATTGGGTCTTTGAAACTTGAAACATACACCTATTGTGTTAGAACTGGAAGATTGATCTATAGTCGGACTGCTAGGGAAGTTAGAAGACAATACAATCTCAGTTGATTCATAGCATTACCCTGTGGATTTCCCAGTGTTGCAAACGCAGTCCCTAGCTGGTGGCCACCCCTTAATTCTGAGAAGACTGGGGTTGGCAACCGTAGACGCTTACATTGCGTGTCGTTTTGGGAATATGGTTATCTCAAATGGGATGATTACTAAAAACCTTGTGTTATTCCCTCCTATAGAACCTAGCTTGTCGGTGAAGCCATCTGGTCGTAAGAAACCTTTGCCAAAGGAGGAGACTGAATCTAAAGATGAGGAATTAAGACTAGTTCTTACTATTCGACAGGCTCTTCAGCTGAAAATAGAAACATAAGATGATACAATTACCACCTTCATTGGTGACCCCTGTTCTATTTTAGTTTCGAATCAACGAATTATAAAATTTGTCTTAAGCTATGAAACATAGGAAAGCATTGAAATAGCATATGGATTTGAAGAACTGCTCACAACTGTGTCCCATGACAACATTTCTGTAGAGATAGAGCCAGGAAAGACCCTTAATATTAACCCAAATCTGTCAGAATCCTAGAGAAAACAACTTATAGATGTTCTCCAAAATCGCAAAGAAGCCTTCACCTAGGACTATACAGACATGAAGGGGATTCTTGCCAATATATGTACCCATCATATATACATCAAAGAGGATTGTCACCCTGTGAGACAACCCTAGAGGAGAACGAACCCCGCTCTGAAAAACATTGTCAAGGAAGAACTTCAAAAGTTGTTGGATTTAGGATTTCTTTCCCCCATTTCAGATAGCCAATGGGTTTCCCTGTTGGTGATTCTTCCTAAGAAAAATGGTAAATGGAAGATATGTGTAGATTACAGAGAATTAAATAAGGAAACACAAAAAGACTATTTCCCTTTACCGTTCATTGATCAAGTCTTCGATACTTTGGCTGGGAAGAGGTTCTTCTCCTTCCTGGATGGATTTAGTGGCTACAACCAGATCTAGATAGCTCTCGAGGATCAAGATAAAACCACATTCACATGTCATTCAGAAACTTTCGCATACCAAGTCCTTCCATTTGGTCTCTGTAATGCACTTGCAACATTCCAAAGGGAAATTTTAGGGATTTTCTCTGATCTGGTAGATGATAGTGTTGAAATTTATATGGACGATTTTACTCCATATGGGGACTCATTCAAAGAAGGGTTGGAAAGTTTGGAAAAATTTCTTGAAAGATGTAAAAGGATGGATGTCTCTTTGAGTACATTGAAGTTCCACATGATGATGGAGGAAGGAATAGTCTTGGGACATTTGATTTCAACTACTGGAATTTAGATGGATCCAGCTAAGATAAAGGTAATATTGAACTTCCCAATACCCAAAACACCCACACAAGTAAGTAGCTTTATCGGTTGCGCTGGTTATTATAGGTGCTTTATAGAAAACTTTACTAAGACAACACATCCACTTTTGGAATTGTTGACAAAAGATGCAGATTTTGTGTGGACAGATGACTGTGATGCAACCTTTATGAAGATCAAAGAACTTGTCTGTAGAGCTCTAATCCTTTGAGGGTTGGACTGGACATTACCATTTCATATTCATGCTGATGCCTCTTAGACAGAAGTTGGGGTAGTTTTGGGACACAAAGTAGACAAGGTTCCATATGTAGTTTACTATGTTAGTAAGAACTTGGCTCCTGCTGAGTTAAACTACACAATGACTGAAAAAGAATTCCTTGTTGTCATCTATGCCATCAACAAGTTTCGACATTATATTACCAAGTACCCAACCTTTGTACACACTAATCACACAACAATCAGGTATTCAACGAATAAACCCATTACTCCTAGTCGTATTACAAGATAGTTATTGTTACTTGAAGAATTTTACATCACCATAGTAGATAAACCAGGAAAGGATAATGTGGTTGCTAATTTTCTGTCTAGACTAGATAATAATGTTGAAAGTACACCCATAGAAGATAGTTTTCTAGATGAGCACCTTTTTGCAATTTCTTCTAACACTTTGTGGTATGTAGATATGGCTAACTATCCTGCTACAGGGAAAGTACCTCATCACTTGTCATACAGGGAACAATGGAAAATTATTCATCATAGTACCTGATATTCATGGATGGTAGGATACCTTTTTCACATAGGGGTTGATCAATAGATTCGACACTGTGTATCTGAGTATGACATTTATGAGATATTGAAGGCTACCCATGATGGCCCTTATGGAGGACATTTTTCAAATAAAAGAACATGCCACAAGGTGTTGCAAATAGGATATTATTGGCCTTCTATCTTTCGGGATGCTCAAGATTATGTCCAAAGATGTGACAGTTGTCAACGCATGGGGCAGCCTAGAAAATTGGATGAGATGCCATTGCAGCCCTAGGTAGTCGTCGAGCCTTTTGAGAAGTGGGCAATTAACTTCGTTGGACCTTCTAACCCACCTTCTCATCAAAAGGTTCACATTCTGGTCTGTATTGATTACGTGACTAAGTGGGTGGAAGCCAAAGCTGTTACGGAAGCAACAAAATAGGTGGATATAGATTTTCTTTTTGAAGAGATTTTTTCTTAGTATGGTACTCCAAGGGATATTGTTTCAGATGGAGGGGCACGGTTCACATCCCACATGATAGAAAGGCTTATGTAGAAATATGGAGTGAAACACAGGGCGACAACTCCATACCATCCCCAGGGGAATGGACATGTAGAAAGTACAAACAAGGTGTTGGAAAATATCTTGGCAAAGAATGTAGCAAGTCATCATCGAGATTGGTCCTTGAAACTTCCTAAAGCTCTCTGGGCATACATGACAACATGGTGGAATACAATTGAGTTTTCACCATTTGAGTTAGTCTATGGGAAATCCCCATTGTTTCCAATAGAATTTGAGATCAGCACACTTAGAATAGCTTTGGAAGTAGGATTAGACTTAGCAGAAGACTAGTAACACTGGTTGGAACAACTAAATGAGTTAGAAGAAATCCATTCAGTGGTTGTCCAGAGAAATACTACTATTCAACAACAGAGAATGAAATGGCATGATAGATTTATTAATAATAAGGTGTTTCATAAAGGAGATTGGGCACTGCTCTATGACTCCTATTTTAAATATTTTAAGGGGAAGCTTCACACTCACTAGATGGGACCCTATGAAGTGGATGTTGTGTTTGACAATGGAACAATCAAATTGGTTACAATAGATGATACTCGTGCTTCCTTCTCAGTGAACAGACACCGTTTGAACTTATACCACCATCCAACTTTTAAGGATGCCTTCATCAAACATATGTCTGATAAATCTAGTTTGATGGTTGTTGGTGCAAAGAATGCTTCCTCTACATTCTCTTCTTGAAAAATATATATATCTATATATCTATATCTATATATATATATATATCTATATATATATATATATATATATGTATATATATATATATATATGTATATATATATATATATATATATATATATATATATATATAGAGAGAGAGAGAGAGAGAGAGAGAGAGAGAGAGAGAGAGAGAGAGAGATGTTGTTACTCCACCGCTATTGTTACTCTGCTGGTGCTGTTAATTCATCATTGTTATTACTTTGCAGGTGATGTTACTTCGTTAGTGTTGTTACTCCACCACTGTTGTTACTCCGCCACTGTTGTTACTCTATTGGTGTTGTTACTCCGCTGCTGCTATTACTCCAGTTATGTTGTTACCCCATCGCTACTGTTACTCTGTTAGTTACTCTATTGTTACTCTGCTACCAAGTAGGTTGCCAGGTACATCTCCATTGAATTTTACGGATTCAATTAAGATATTCCATTGATGAGACATATACGTGCCATGGATGATTACATTTAAGTTGAGGGGTCTCGTCATAAGTAAACGACGGTGTATTTCAAACCACAATAATGACATATCATGTATCATTATTAAATCTTGTGCAAACGGTACACCCATAAATTCCATGATTTCGTAATAATTATTTCGATGCATTTGAATTTGAATTATGTACATTCGATAACCAATCAGTCTTTTCAATTCATAAGAATTAATTACCACAATAATTTCATCACACTTACCATGATTCGCCATAATTCTTTGCGTTTTTCAAAAAATTATCAGCCGCTTTCACCGCTTTTTACCCCGCGTCCCACCATGCCATTACCATCACTGTTAATTTGGTTGTTGTTACGCTCTCCACAACAACCGACTGCATTCAAGAGCTATTATTGTTTCTACAACAATGGGTGGGTTGGTTGTGCATCACGAGCCAGAGGATACCACCTTGGTCCGTAACAATAGAGAAGTGTGGCAGGTTTTTGTCAATGCAAGCTGGGACATCTACTTTAATAGGTTGCAGGGATTTGATGAGGGGATTACAGTGGAATTCACACTGAATTTGAATGAGCATTGCTATCAGGTCAAAGGGATAGAAATCCCTGTTACAAAGGAAGTTATTGTAGCAGTCATTCGATTTCTTCAGTAGAGACAGAGCTAGTTTTCACGAAAAACTTCCCTCTTGGAGTTCCAAGAATTATTTCTATAGTGTTACAGGGAAAAGTGTCTACACAGAACTTCTTATCCCACTAAGGTGTGGTAGCTACCTTAGAAACAAACAAAGTAAAGCTACTTTCGTTTTTCCTTTATGAAATATAGATGAAAGAAGAACAAAGAAGACCAACCTCTGTCTTGCGCTAATCTCCTAGTTCGATTCCTCTCTCTCTTGATAGTCTTTCGCTACTTGCTCCCTTGTACGCCCAGCTTCACAGAGTACCTGTAGGATCACAGTAGCATAAAACTATACAAGAACATGGATCTATAATCATAAACAATCTAGGATCAGATGTAAATTGACCATACAAATGCATAAAACATAAATGACACAAGAGTATGGAGGAAAACTTGAATAGCTTTTATTGATAAACAAGAAAGAGCCAAGGGAGTTACAAACATTTGTTCTGACCCAGCATCATCCTCTGAGCAAGTAAGCCCTTCTTCACCTCATATAAATCTTAGATCACCCAACACTCTGATGTTGTCTCAAGAAACCAACAACAATTCTTTACAATATACAAAATTCCAGCCTCCCACCTCCTGGATCTCTAAGATGAGGGATCTATATATAGATATTTTCAGAGGTGTGAGTCAGCTCTAGGTTCTTGATTATTTTCTTCTCTCTAATAGTTCTTGCTTCCACTTGGAGATCTCATTGATCTCTTACTCATCCTTGGGCGATTCTGAGAGGCAAGTGTCACAGGAGAAGTTTCTGGAAGATTCCATGCTTCTCCACCTCGCAAACTGTCTCCGCCACTTGTCTTTTCTCGTCCATCGCACCCGATAGAAGGGATTTTTGAAATGCAACGCACTTCCCGTGTGTACAAGGTGAGATGCATCGCACCCTGGTAATGGAGCAAGTGAAATGATCTAGTTTTGACCAGTTCTGAGTAGTTTTTCATGGAGAACTTCTGGGAGAAGCTATAATCAGTTGACCTTGTTCCTTTAGGGGTTAGAACAACACTTTTAGGGACTTAGGAGCCCTTGGTTTATGGACATTTTATGCTTGGGGTTGCAGTGCCCAAAAATGTCTATAACAGTTTCCCCCTAAAGCATGAGGTCGTTAATTTTTTGATGTCGGGTGAAATGCTTTATCATGAGGATCCGAAGTTCTTTCAAGCTGGGAGGAGACCTGTAATAAGATAAAATACAATACATTATCTTCATAATATTTTCATGATCTAGCTGAGGCGGGCATTCCCATGCTCAGCTTTATAAATTCATTTTCATGTACATAGGACAGACAATCGTCTGAGTGTAGACTGATGATTCTGGTAGAGCCATCATCCCATAGATTGGATGATTATCTGTGCCGCAATGATGTACATTTGATGTCTTTATTTTCCTGAATATATATCGTAGCCTGGATGGATGAAACTAGATTTGGGGTCTTCAATCTCGTTCGGTCATCACTCAACGTACAAGTTGATCCATGTGAGAGATGTTCTGGAGTCGAACATGGAAAGACATCGCCTGATTACCAGCCAATGATGTAAGCTATTAACAGGCGCAAGAGGAATCACCGATAATGATAATGACCCTCAAGGTATTGCAGTAAAATTCACGTGGTGTGAATAAAGGACTTGGCATCGAACACCACGAAAAATCTTTCGGTCGAAGGCCATTGATGTAAACCCATCGCCGGAAGTGAGAAACTTGCCATTGAGGCATGCAAGCTTCAAAGTACTGAAAGGGGTGTCCCTAGATCAACTTCTTGGATAATGAGATGATGTCGACAAGAAGCGATCCGTCATAGGAGGGCTTTAATGAATCCCACATCAATGACACGGAACGGAGCAAATTATTTTAATGGAGGTGAAAACGATCTAGTGATATAAGGTTCAGGGTGGCGGTCATGAAAGAATGGAGCGTAAATGTATTGCAGCGGGTGAGACACAGGTGAACTCTCTAAATGACTTCTCTTGAAAATATCGGCAACACTGACATGATGGATTGGTAGCATTAACCCCAAATGTGGATGGTGTGATGGGACCATGGTGATGTGACCGGTGAATGAAACAACCCAACCCGACTTGGATGCGGAGTGAAAGTGTCATGTTCAAGAGCGACTTGCTACCAACAAAGTTTCTTCAAGTTTTCTTCCCAATTTTTCCCCAGTCATTGCTAACCAGTACCTCTTTATTTTTGTCAAGCTTGAGGAGGATAACATATGCTTGTTCTATAATTTTCCCTGCGGGCAAACCCATTGCTATGTTTTAATGAGCCTAGCGATAGTGAAACTCGTTCTTGTCTGCTATGGACAAGTTTGTCGCTATTAAGTTTTAACGAGTTTAACGACAAAGATAAATCGGTCCTTTTCAATTTTAGAGAGTCTGAAAAGGGACGTAAAGGAAACTCCAAAATTCCTTTTTCATCATCTAATCCCTTAAGTCTGAAAAAGTATAAAACAATACAGAAGGGATGAATTTTCGATACTTTTAACGAGCCGAACAAAACAAGCGCTCGATCTTTTTGTGTAATAATCCCTCAGGTCCAAAAAGATTAAAATCTAAAGGAGGGATAGCACTTCTGGTCCCTTTAACGAGCTAGAGAGTCCAATGGCTCGACAATCTTTTCATATTTTACGAGTCAGTTGAAAAGAGCTTAAAGGAGACTCGTCTTTTGAGGAACGAGTGATAAATTTGGGTAGCAACTGATTCCAGGTAAGGTTTGGAATTTTCCAATGACAACAGTGTTACAAAGATGGCTAGTGGGATTACTCTTCGTAGCTGTTCCTCGAAAGGGGTAAACAATCAAATGGAGGTGAATGATCGGCCAATACTGAGTGGAGGTGATGATGGGAACACGACTAAGGCTTTAAAGGTTGAAGTACTACATTCATGATGATTATTTACCGGAAATTGGTTCATTTTTTATTGAGCTTAAATGCTGGGGGAAACATTTGCTCATTGCTTATGTTTATTTTTTAATGAGCATGAAGTCCGCGTTAAAACTGCTCGATGCGGGTTTATTTTTTAATGAGCTTGAACCCTGCAGTAACACTGCTCGTGGCGGGTTTATTTTTTAACGAGCTTGAACCCTGCAGTAACACTGCTCGTGATAAGTTTGCATGCCCCCAGCATAATAACGCAAATCGAGGTGCATGCTCCCCAAGCTTCATTGCATTCAACTCGGTGGTTGGAATGAAGGTTTACCTTTGAGATCTTTGAAATACTCGACTTGGATTTTACGAGATCGTATTCAAAGACTCGATTTGGAAAGGGAGTTGTTTCATTTTTTAATGAGGTTGACACTGGAAAAGAACTATCCTCAGTACTCCTTGTTTCATTTTTTAACGAGTTCGACACGAGATAAGAACCGTCCTAGGAATCCACTGTATTTACAGTATTTGATAGAAAATCAAAAACTGATGGATGATTAAGGTTGTTGGAATAATCTTCGTGGTAATCTGGAAGATGGGAGTGATTGTGGTAATCTTCCCATGGTGCCTCTCCTATCATCATTGATTGAATGATTCCTTCTTCTGTAGAATGTACATGTGACCAAGGATCTGAAGGGGTGCCATATTCGTTAGACCTATCTATCCAAACACTCGATGAGCGTTGATTTGCGTTTGCCCCCCAAGCCAAGAAAATTGATCGCTACAATATTTCTAAAATGGCGATGATCCATGCTGAAAAAATGTTTAGGAATCTTCTGAATCCATTAGATATAGAAGATTTCATATTGCAGGTTTCCACTGTGGCCACTTCCGCCAGATTACTCGGAGGCGGTAGGGAAAAAGTACCCATTAAGGCAGGGTCTTTTAGGAGACCTACTATGATATTTTGAAGTGAATGATTGCTCCATGGATCATTGGGATGATTCCCATAACTTGTGAAATGTTGGGGAGAAATGTTTGTTGGTCGATGATTGTAATTCCTCCTTGAAAGGGAAATGCAATCTTCCTGAAGCAGGTCGAAAAAACTGCGGCCATGGCATATATCCAGGGCCTTCCCAGTAGGATGTTGTAATCTAGGTTTCCATAGATTACTTCTACATCAATTTCTACTATTTTGCCCCCTAGTTCAACTTGTAAGTTACTTAAAATCCCGTATGGAGTGTATGATCTTCTATCAAATGCTTTTAACATTATTGATGACCGCGACAAGGGTGGTGAGCCTAAATTTTTCCAGCAACTCATCAACATAATACATGTAGATTCCCCCTCATCAATAATTGTTCGATGAACAGTTTTGTTGAGGGCTTTCACTTGAATAAGGAAAGCTAGTTGAGCTGGTAATTGAGGGTCATATCCTTTGTGATTAAAGGATACAAGATTGGAATCCATTGGGTCAATCCCACCTATTACTGATAATAGATCCTGCTTTTGGGAGAGGCATTTTTGCGGTACATCAAGTGTCAACATAGCGGACGGCGATTGGGCCAGGTCCCCTACTATATTATAATTATGTGCTACTTTGGCACGAGTATTAAATGCCGATTTGTGTACTACTCCCTTTAGCGGCTTTATCATTGGTTTAGGAATGATGGGTGGCACAACTTCGGTCGAAGTTGTTGTCGAACTACTAGGTTGATCTTTATCCTGGTTGTTCGACAGCTGTGGATTCCCGTAATCTTTGTTCCTTGTCGTTATCAAGGCATCATTTTGTTGTTTCAAAACCGAAAACATAAGCACTTGGGATCAGGAAGCATTTTGATTAGCAACCAGTTTGGTTCCTGGGTTTGGAAACAGATCAGTCAATACCGCTGAGGTTTTTGAAATCTTAAAGAGTTTCTTAACTTCAGATTTATGTGGACAATCTCGCGTCCGATGATCCTCATCGCATATGTGACACCCCGCAGGGGGTTTCCTTTGCCCAGAAGGGTTTGCAGAAGGTTTTTCAGGAGATGATTCATCCTGCTTCTTTTTTCTCCCTTTCTTTTTCTTCTTGCCCCCTGGTTTCTTCAATTGTTTGCCCTTGTCGGTCAACACGTCATTTACTTCTGAGGCAAGAAGTTCCTCATTTTCATTTTGACTAGAAATCTTACGGGCCTTTTTAGATGTAGCCTTTGTTGATTTCGTGTTTGTAGTACCAATCACGCCATCGCCGGCATGAGAGTCATTGTTCGATTTAGGAGGAGGAGGAACGGAAAATTCTGGTCTGGGAGCATCAGGGATTTTATCATAGAGCATGCCAGACTGAGTATAAATCAAGTCTAAATATTGCGCATGAGCAATAACTTGCTCTTCAGTGACGACTCCTCCCTTTTCCACATCTTCTGTAATGGAAGGTAATAATGACTTAATAAACCATTCAGCTAAAAGTTGATCAGGAACATACGTTTTTACCATTCTACGATGACGTCGCCACTCATGAATATGATCAGATATGTGAGTGGCCGTTGTCTGTTTGAAATTGGTAAGAAGCTCTGTTCCTGTTTCGTACCTTATTGGTAACTGAAAATGGGTTAAAAAGGTTGTGGCTAGGGTGCTGAAGTTATCGAATGAAGCTCTAGGTAATTCGATATACCATTTTGCTGCCAGACCAGTTAACGTTCACTGAAAAAGGCGAAGCCTAATCGAATCATCATTTAGAGTGTTAGATGAACACCACAGATGAAATGTCATCACATGATTCGATGGGTCTTCACCCAGATTTCCATTAAATTTAGGAATATCTGACGGAAGTTTATGCAGAATCGCTGGCCACCAACGGGCATAAGCAATTGGATCATTCGTCAGCTGGTTAAGATCTGGTAATTCTAGAGTTGCTACAAAGGGCAATTGTTGATTCAGGTTAGGCGAAGCATACCCAGGATAAGATGGAATCACCTGAGCAGTGGGTATTTGCATACCAGCATAATGTATTTGACACTGGCAACTTTGACAAGGTTGATGGGCATAACCATTATAATATGGTTTTTGATAACCACTTTGGAAATGCGGTTGCCCATTACTTACAAAGGCTTGTTGCTCAGGTCCTTGATATGATTGCTGGAATGGCGGTTGTTGAGATTGAATCAGCCATGGTTGTTGGACCATTTTCTATTGCCCAAAACTGGATGATTGACCAAGATGAGAAGTCATAGTACTTGTTTGAGCCTGAGTCACTCCAGATAAGGAGGCACTAACCTAAGGTTGTGATTGAGTTGTTGAGACAAGAGGCTGTTGTATTGCAACCTGAGAAACTTGGGGTTGATATACAATAGGTAGCGCTTGTACTTGCGACGTAGTCACCATAGCAGGTATAGTGGGAATATTCGACACAGGGTGGACTGGTTGCATTGAATATACAACCCTTGGTTGTTGCGGCAGTATTGGTACCCAACCGCTGGATGTAATTCAGTTTGACCTGAACTTTGTTGTGAACTCCCATATGGTTGTTCTCTAGGAGGGAACAATGAAAAGGCATACTGCCCTCCATATGGTGGCAATCCAATACTTAAAGGGTAGATTGGCCTTCACATTGGATCAATTTTTTGAGTTTCAACATAAGAAATACTAGATGATAATCTGGATGAAGAAATAGGAACTGACCATGTCGTCGAAACAGTCCCTGATTGGACTCCGACTTATTGTTGATAACTTGCCGGGATAGATGGTATACCGTTGAACATCGTTGGAGTAGCAGCAGGAGGCTCTACCGTTGCTGCGTTGGATGACACAGTCTTTGATGTCGATGGTTGTTCAGACATATCTAGTCTATCTAAAAGGTTTCCTAGCGATTCTACAAGAACTTGCGATGAAGGGAGACTAACTTCTAAGACCAACGAGGGAACAATGATGTTATTCCGATTAAAATAAATTTTAGACGCTTTGACACAACTTGTTTTTTCAATTTTTAAGACTCAAGAAAAATCAAAAGATGACTCTAGTCACCTTCAATTTTTAATGAGCCTGAAGTGACAAGTGCTTAGATGGACCTTTTCCGTTAAGGAGTCTGAAAAGGAACGAAAGGGACTGCTCTGGAAATCTAGGCAGAGGGATTACCAAACCAATCACAAAACTGCAGAATACTTTTTATGGTACGGCAATCAATCTTCCCGAATGCTGTGTTCAGTGCATTGCGATCAATAGGGCGGCAGACACGGCTTCCTATGGATAAATGATTAAGCATATTGTGATCTCACAAAATATACTCGACGGTACGTGGGAGCACAAGTACGTACTGGCACTTATCGTCTCAAAGTGGAGGAATCACCCAACCAATAGTGAGAACAATAGTTACCAGGCTTTACGACGCCGGAATACGTCTCTAGCCTAGACTTCTAGATGTTGTGCGTTAGGTTCCAAAGTGTTGTTAGATTCATTAAATTTATTTTATAGTTGATCTTGCTTAAGAAATTTGCCTTTCAGGTTCACCGCGAGATGTAGATGTACAATTCCTAAAATGCAATCTAAGATGATAAACAATCTTTTATCTTCTTTGTGCAATGAAAATCCTAGCTACTAAGGAAAGAGAGACAGTATTCTTTCACAAAGAGCAAAGAGCACACACTAAATGCACTGTCCTAAATCAAACCAATCAAACAGTCTAAATGCAAATGCACATGCATGTATTTGTTTTCGGCTTTCTTAGTATGTGAATGATAAAAAGAAAGTTAATGCGCAAATCTGAATTACTTTTCAAGTGACAATTACTAACAAGTTTCTTTTCAAAATAAAAAATGAAGACAATCACAACACTTTACGATTCGGAAATGAATACTTGCTTTCGACACTAGAAAAACTACAAATTCAGACCAAATACAATAGTAACAGGGTAATCGACTATCAATAGCAACCAAACTCTTTCCTATGACTGAAAACGACACTTGCGACACTTTCAAATCAAAGGATGACAGTACAATTACGTTACTTTTTGCAAAGGAGAACTGAAAATGACTCAACAAATACACAAAAACATTTACAGTTCTTTGTACATTGGAGGCGGAATAACAACAAGGAAAAGGGGTTTCAAACAGAGATATACTGATTACAGGCAGCAAAATTCATGAATAGACTGAAAAGAATGAATCACAGAAACCAAAACTGAACAATGCCTAGTCTGATCAGCGCACTTGCAACACAGTGAACTTGAAATGCAGCGCACCTACTACACTCGGGAAGTGCGCTGAATTTCAGATTCACAGAACAGAACTTGCGCTGGGCCAGAGACGAGACTTTGCTTGGGTTCCAGGTCACAATTTGTAGTTCAGTTCATGGGTTTTGGCCGAGAAAATGGCAATCAGTAAATCAACAATCAAGGGTAGATCTAAGGAGGTTCCAAGAGCTACCACAAGGGCAATCAGAGAGTTTGTAAATCAGTTGTTTAATTTATAAACAAAACCCAGAGATTGACTGAAGCGGCATTTATCTACTTTGCATTTTCATAGCAAATGCAGTTCAAAAGCTACCTGGCTCGACTTCAGGCTCCGTCTGTAAGTTTATAAACTAAGCAACAAGGAAGATAAACAAACAAACTAATTCTTCCCCAGTGGAGTCACCATTTTGTTACAGGGAAAAGTGTCTACACAGAACTTCTTATCCCACTAAGGTGTGGTAGCTACCTTAGAAACAAACAAAGTAAAGCTACTTTCGTTTTTTCCTTTATGAAATATAGATGAAAGAAGAATAAAGAAGACCAACCTCTGTCTTGTGCTAATCTCCTAGTTCGATTCCTCTCTCTCTTGATAGTCTTTCACTACTTGCTCCCTTGTACGCCCAGCTTCACAGAGTACCTGTAGGATCACAGTAGCATAAAACTATACAAGAACATGGATCTATAATCATAAACAATCTAGGATCAGATGTAAATTGACCATACAAATGCATAAAACATAAATGACACAAGAGTATGGAGGAAAACTTGAATAACTTTTATTAATAAACAAGAAAGAGCCAAGGGAGTTACAACCAGTTGTTCTGACCCAGCATCATCCTCTGAGCAAGTAAGCCCTTCTCCACCTCATACAAAGCTTAGATCACCCAACACTCTGATGTTGTCTCAAGAAACCAACAGCAATTCCTTACAATATACAAAATTCCAGCCTCCCACCTCCTGGATCTCTAGGATGAGAGATCTATATATAGATATTTTCAGAGGTGTGAGTCAGCTCTGGGTTCTTGATTAGTTTCTTCTCTCTGATAGTTCTTGCTTCCACTTGGAGGTCTCATTGATCTCTTACTCATCCTTGGGTGATTCTGAGAGGCAAGTGTCACAGGAGAAGTTTCTGGAAGATTCCATGCTTCTCCACCTTGCAAACTGTCTCCGCCACTTGTCTTTTCTCGTCCATCACACCCCATAGAAGGGCTCTTTGAAATGCAACGCACTTCCCGTGTGTACAAGGTGAGATGCATCGCACCCTGGCCATGGAGCAAGTGAAATGATCCAGTTTTGACCAGTTCTGAGTAGTTTTTCATGGAGAACTTCTGGGAGAAGCTATAATCAGTTGACCTTGTTCCTTTAGGGGTTAGAACAACACTTTTAGGGACTTAGGAGCCCTTGGTTTATGGACATTTTATGCTTTGGGTTGCAGTGCCCAAAAATGCCTATAACATGTAGGTCGGTGAGAGCGTCGTCCAAAAAGGCCGGGGGTATGATCGGAACTCGTTGCCATATCCATGGGGCGATGTAGCAGGCTTTATGATGAAATACATAACTTGCGAAGGATGGTTCACAATTGTATTCAAGTATTATTTTAGGGTGTTAGCTCATCTTCGATTTCCACAGTCAAAGGCCTTCTCTTTGAACATGCCCTTTATTTTGGTGAAAATCCTCCAATTGATGGTGCAATCTACTCAGCATTGGCAATAGGCTGTAGCAGTCATCACCAACAACGGGCTGGTTTGATTATTGGTTATGCATGCATTGACCCAATTTCAAATTTCTTGGGTGACATTCCAGGAATCAACAAAAGACAAGGTAGCAGCTACTATAGCTGCTAGAGAAGAGGAGCCAGAGAGAATGGAGGAAGAACCAACAGAGGATGAATATGTAGATCAAGAAGAGCCTGAAAAGATGGAAATGGGAGAAGAGGAACCGAAGAAAGAAAAGGAGCTTAAAGTGGAAGAAACAGTTGGTGCTACAGTCAAGGATGTTACACAAGAACCAGCCTCAAATGTGGAGCCGATGGAAGAAGAGGAAACGGGGTAGGAAAGGGTTGAAGTGGGAGAAACAGTTAATGCTACAGCTGAGGCTGTTACACAAGAACCAACCTCGATTATGGAACCAATGGAAGAGGAAGAACTGGAGCAGGAAAGGCTCGAAATAGAAGAGACAATCAATACCATAGCCAAGGCTATTACACAAGAACCAACCTCAATTGTGGAGCTAATGGAGGAAGGAATTATGCACACGATGGATGGGATTGACATAGTGATACAAGAATCCACTTTTACTAATGAAGTACAAGAGGGAACAATTCCAGCACCATATGCTCAGGAAGTGTCGAATACGAGTGGTGGTGCCACACAAGAACCACCACCAACCCATCTGGTCTTGGAAAATGTGGAAATAATGAGTCCCGATGTTGACACTACCCCACAAGAACCATTGTCAACCATGGGACAGGAGCTGACACAGGAGGGAGCCTCCAACTAGAGCAAAATTGTCGCAGGTGAAGGGAAGGAAGTCGAGGTCATAGACAGAGCCGGTATAGACCAAGGAGAGGACATCTTCCAGTATCCTTTTTGTGCCACCATACCAAGAGGAGCAAGAGTGTCAAGTTCTCCTCGACACTTAGAAAAGGAGGTTGTTGTCGCTCCCATTTTAAGTTTTGATGGTTTGGTAAAAGGTTCGGGCACTGTTAGTTTATTGGTTGTTGATTCTCAGCAAGGCCATTTCGAAGAACAGAGAGAGGAGGAACACCTTGCAGAAGAATGAGAACAAAAAATGGATAAATAAGATGTTGTTCAGGTAATAGATGCCCTGCAGCCCAGAAGTGAGGAAGAAGTGAATGCTTATGAAAAATGGGAACCAAGTAAGGAGAACCTAATAGATGGGCCAGTGGATACTCTTCCAAGTAATCCACCACCTGCTGAACCAACTATAGGGCTGGTTGAGTTGGTTGTCAAAGATGAAGAAATTGTTCCCGGGAGAGAGGAACCAAGTAAGGAGAACCCGGTAGAGGGACCAATGCATACTCCTCCAAGTAATCCACCACCTGTTGAACCAGCTGCAGGAACAAAAGAAGTGATTTTTAAGTAGGAGTGGATAGAACTGTGCGAATAGAGGAGGCCACCCCTTAAAGACAAATATCAGCTACAATTCAGAGACACGATGCGGTTGAAAACAAAGGTTCGAAGGACGAGAAGACAAGTGCATCAACTTAAGAAGCAGGTAAGAAAGTATAAATGATGGGCTAAGAAGCCTAAGGATACAGTGGTAGAAGTAGAAACACAGGTAGATGATGTGCCTACGACCTCTGCTGCTACTCAAACGGATACTATTGAGCACTTGTCCGATGGCCGTGAATTCTCTTTAATAGTCGAGATTCAAACTTGGAAATCCATTGTAGCTCATTATCAGAATGAGCTGAAAAGGGTCCTAGAACAATCGTCCAAGGCTATCTTTGAGTATATAGAGTGAGTGGACATATTATGGTTTAGGTATGCAAAGCAGCACCTCAAAGTAGAATGGCTGGAAGGGCAAGTGCTGGAATTGAAAACTAACAAAGAACAGATGTTCAGCTTGGCATAACAGGTAATGACATGTCACCCTCCTGCTTCTAATTATGCCTTGTTCTTGCATGAGCAAATTCTTTTCTTCTGTTTTGAAAGTATTAAGAAGGAGGTGAGTCATGACATCGAGGAATATGTACAGTTCCTCAATATACTAACAATCCATGACTTGGTAACCCAACATTTGATGTGTGAGCTTTATCTGCATGGATAATTCCTGTGCAATGACAAAGAGTTTAAGCCACTACCATATGTGGGGGACATTCATTTAAGGGCTCTCACCTCCTACACTATCAACTAGATAAACTAGAAGAAGGCTTCTAATACATTTGAGTCCAATAAAAACACAAAGTATCTTATGATGAGAGGGGAGCACAAACATTCCATGACTATGTATAATAAACACACCACCTTTTTAGAGATTGAGGGAACTAGAGAACGAATGTTGAGCACACAGAAGTGGTGCATTGACTTTTGTGTCAAACAAATAGTCACGTTTCAAGATGAGGCCCTTGATAGTTGTCAGAAGAGGTGGATGATGTCACCTATAGCTGTCCGGAACAGGGAACCTTTTGGAGCACCAAATTTTGCACAGGCACTAAGTCGTGTGCAGAGATATGTAGCATGCATCTAAACATGCGGGGTCTGGTGGATGGGACTCCGATTTAGGTTCCCCATCATTTGGTTGCCAGCAAAGAATTACACCCCAGCTTATAATGTACAAGGAAATTGGTGGAAGGATGTTCTTCTCATTGAAGGATACAAACCCCCAGGAACAAACATGGTAGATGAGTATGATCTCACCCATCTCCATGCTGAATACAGCCATTCTAACCCAGACCTGCGGAAGCGGTGAGCTGAATGAAGGGATGAAGAAGGCTAGTTGGGGAGAGATGTCGGGCACCAAATTTGCTTATCTTTTCCTTATATTTTCACCCATCCTTTCATCCTTTTTGCACCAAATGATATGCATTTATTGTGATAAATCTATGAGGTAAACCTTCTTTCTAACGTCTCCTGGAATATTTAATTGATGAAGTAAGGTGACGGGAGTTTTGCCTATGTGAACTACTAAACCTTGTTATTTCCGCAGATTCCAGTGAACAGGTATCGCCTTCTCAACTTGTAGTAGTAGTCCCGCATTCATAGCAGTTGTTCAGCAACGCTGCAATACCATAACCAACTCACAACTGCTTTCAAACCTATTTTGGATCTTTACTTTTCTCTCTCTCTTGGAAATTAGTTGTTGTTATAACAATTGTATATTTTTGGGCATTAGTTGCCAGATTTTGGGGAATATGTCATTCCCATGTATTTGTATAAAAGGGGTTTTATTCCTGTGTGAGGGGTTAGCCGCGCAGAGACAAATATTGTAACAGTTTCTCATATATTAAATACAAGCAAGTTGTTGTTCTCTTCTTAGCTGTGAGTTAACGCAGCCCTGATCAGAGAGCTGGGCCCACTCTTCTGATCAGCTACTGCATATTTTCTTTATGTGTATTTTTTTATTATTATGGTGTGTTAATTTCTTATTGTTGTTATAGGTCTTTATTTATTACTGTGAATGCCTTTTAAGTTCTACAATTTTATTTCTCATTACTGTTACAACGATGCTTTGATTCTTTAGTTGTGAATCCTTGGTTAATGTGATATTGTAACCTTGCCCCTACATATACCTTGTGTGTTACCTTGAAAATTGTATGCACCCGGATTGATAAATGAATGTGGAAAATGGTGGAGTAGTTTATTCCCACTTGTACACCAACAATAGGATTCTTCTAGAATTGATAAAAAATTGTGAAGCACTTTTTTTTAAATTCTTCTTGTTAGCTTGATTTTCTTATAATTATTAGTGTATGTGTGTTTACTTCATCAAACTGCTACCAAAACACAAGAAACAAGAACACAAGATATTGGCTCTCTGCTAGGTAAAAATCTCTCTCTCTTAGAGAGGAAAACCCTTTCGTAAATTTCTCTTATTGAAGATTTTATTTATAAATGCCAAATCCTAGACCATTCACAAGAATATCCTCCAAGCACAAGTCAAGCCCTTTGCTCTCCTTTTTCTGGCACTTTGTCTTCCTTCTTCCAACACTTCGTTTTTCTTCCGACAACTGATGACATTCCTTGTTATGCTATCTCTAGAAGATATACTTCTCCTTGGTCCTTAGTGGTCTCGTTCACATATGAGGAGAACCTTATCTCTTGCCCAACTAAGCTCTTTCTTGATATATAGTTGTAGACTCGATATGACAATAGTGAAGCCCTATTTCTTCACACGTGTGAGAGGATTCCTTATGTGATTGTCATCTTGCTTCTTTGCTTGAGTAAGTTCCTTCTTCACTTGAGTGGGAGGCCTTATAGGCATAGTTATCTAACCCAAACAATGAGATATGGCTGAATGCAGTAGAGGGACCCTATGATAGCAGAGAGACCCTCTATATATTCGTACATGTGGCTGTAGTAGGCCTTATGATAGTCCTCTAAGGCTCGGTATATTTCCTTCTTCCTTCACAGCACTAGAGGCTCCTTTTAATGCTTCTTTTCTACCCTTAACTCCTCCTCTTATCTCATGGATTTCAGAGGTGATTCCACTTTGTTAGGAGTTCATATTGTCTACTTTTGACCTTGTATTTTGTCATTATGTTACCCTCTTTAGCCCATAAGTTGAAAGTCTTGATAACATTTTGACCTAATTATTCCAAAGGTATCAAGTAACTCTCCTCATTGCTATATGTTTAAATATTCAACACATATTCATGATATCTTTATAATTAATCTTTGGAAGTTGACTAAGTCGCTGACAATTGATGAAACTATTTAAAGTCTGTAGAATTATAATTCACAGTTGCTGGAACACCAGAAACAGCAACTGTGCAGTTGCTGCCATACCAGAAACAACGACTGACTAAAGTGGCTAAAACCTCTTTTTGCAATGGCTGAAACATCTAGAACAGCAATTGCCTAGTAGCAGTAGTAACTGTCTGAAGTTTCCAGAGCTATACGTTGCAGATGCTGACATAGCATGATCAGCCACTGTCCAAAATTGGCAAAACACAGTCACAGATATTGGAACACCAGGAGCAGCACGAGAACTTCACGGGAACAGTTGAGATTTACCAAATCAGCAACAATGGTGGAACAGCCAAGGACAGTACGAGGATCTCAAAGAGACGATCGAGGTCTACCAGCTTTGCAACAGCAGAAGGATCCGATTAACAAAGATGATAAAATTACACACTGTTGTAACAGCATGCTGTAACAGGAATTGATTTCCTATTTTTGTACAAAAGGGTCAACTAAACGGGTAATGACAATCTATTGTAATAGATGTCTCCTCTATAAAGAGGAGACATCTACATTAGGGGGGAACAGGTGGTAACAGGGGGTATTGTAGTACAGAACAAGTCTGAATCCTTATTGTAACTTGACATTTTGGCAGATGAATAAAGCACTATTCTGAGCATTTTTACTTAGCATCTGTGTCCTGGGGAATCTTGTGAGAGGGACAGGGCCCACCTTCTTCACAAGATTCACCCATTTATTTTCTGTTGAGTGTGTGTGTGACTTCTGTGTAGCATTGCTTCTGATATTTCCCTTTGCTGATACTCTGTTTTCTTAATCAATTGGCACTGTAAAAGAGTGTGTCACCGGTGATTAGGAATTGCAGTGTGCATTGGAAAATTGATCACAGGAGCAAGTGTTGAACATCCTTACCCTGAGGATAGGGTCCTGATCCTCTGTTACAAGACAACCATCATTTCTTTCTGCAGATTTGTTACCTTTAGTTAATTGTTTTCATTTCATCTCTGCAATAGATCATAACTGCTGTAACACAGAGTAAGGGTTTGATAGAAAGTAGATTTGTTTATACTACAGCCTTTAATACCTTTAGAATTAAGTGCATACAGTATGAAGTCACCTTTGAAACAAAAGGACTTTCCTGGGTTGACAATTTAATGTGGTACTCGACTGTTTAATAAATAAACAATTCGAGTAGCCAGCACACTTGTCATTGGAGGAGTGGACAACCTCTATATATAGAGGTTTATCGCTCCTTTGGGCTGACTTGAGGCTGACTTATCATTTTTTTCACTTCAGATTTTCTTCTTTTCTTCACAGGTGTGTCCATCAAACATTGTACTAGTTTAGCATTGACATTATCAATTCGTAAAGAAAGGAAGGTCTCACTTGAGGAGTGTTACTAAGGTGTTGGATAGGCGGGGAGCTCTACATGGTAAAGTTACCATGTTGTGATGCAGTGCTTTCAAGTAACATTCCATATACATTCATTTAACACTATGAAATCCAACAACAACCATAATTTGTCGTATAGCTATGTTATGAGATTAAATTAGGTTGTTGTAATTGATATTAATAATGGAGAGAGATTCAAGCATTAATCTAAATATAAAGCATAGCAACATAACACACACACACACACACACACACACACATATATATAGTCTAAGTAGCTATATTCAACTTTGGATTGATAAGCTCCACAAGATATATATATATATATATATATATATATATATATAGATATATATATATATATATATATGTGTGTGTGTAGATATATGTAGATATATGTATATATATGTATATCTACATATATATATATATATATATGTATGTATATATATATATATATATATATATATATATATATATATATATATATATATATATATATGTATATGTATATATACATACATACATACATACATATATTGTGGAGCTTATCAATCCAAAGTTGAATATAGCTACTTAGACTGTGATTTAGACTTGGCTAGTTGTTAGGCTCAGCAAGCAAAGCTTAAGTGTAGGAAGTGAGTTTAGGATTAGGATTTGATCTTTGATTATGACTAGGATCATCTTTGAGCTCATGATCAAGAACATTTTTTTAAAATAAAAGTTTCAACCTATACCTCCTATTAAAATTTCAAAATAAATTTCTACCTCATTTATAATATTTGTGTAATAAATGGTGACCATCAAATCATTTTTCAATCACATTTGTAACATCCATTTTCAACATATTTTTTTGAATCTAAAATTATGCTTTTTATAAATAATTTTGACCTAGATTTTGATGGGTGTTTTGACACGTATTATATTGGATTTTTTAGACTAAATACTTTTCAACCTTATTATCAACCTAATTTTCAACCCCTATTTAAAATATGGGTGGATAATAAAGTCACACAGTAGGTTGAAAATACCTTTTTGTAAGTAATTTCAAGGTGCATTTGAGGCACAAAAAAGGGCTTATGGAGTGCTTGCTACATTCTCTTCTACTACTAATTAACCATAAATATGAAAATGATCAAAATCAAGACCATGAAAGGGGAATTGGTTGTCCTTGGTGAAGAGATAGAGATGTTGTAGATGAGCATAGAGGTTGGGAAACTAAGGAAGCTTTCACCCATTGGTTATAATTGTTCATTGGTTTTTTGAGAGACACATTTTAATCTTCCAAGTTATTCCTAGAAAATATTCAACAAATTTTTCCTACACTAAAGATAATTGGAAGGGAATAAAATCCCTAAGGCACTCTCAAGCATAGTAGGGGAAGATTTTCCTTCTTTTGTGTAGGGAAGTGGAAGAGAGTGCCAATGATATTTTCGGGTTAGATTATGTGTGCAATGATTTGTAATGATTGGATTAGCCATTCCATGAGAGAAATGGGTTCGACTGAGTGAGTGGGAGCCTATATCTTACATTGATTTTCCCTAGTGACCTCATAACCCAACTTGGGGATGGCATCTATAGTGGATGCCTACGACTGGGAGGAAAATTGCTCATATGCAACTACTTTCCTTGGACCATTCTTAGTTAAAAAATAAGTGTCTATGAAATGTGATTGAATATTATTTATTGTAATAAATTTACATGGATTATGCATGTTATGTGTGATCAGGTTTAATTTAATCATAGGTTCTTGGTTTCTATGAAATGTTAGTGAATGCTTGTTTAATCCCATTGCATTTTTATTACTACACCTTATGTGTGCATTTAAATGAATTACAAACCTCCCTAAGAAAACCATATTTATGTTATAATGGCGAAATGGTCCCTCAAGGGCCAAAATTTTAATGGCCTAAAAGTGGCTATCCATCCATGGCTGAAAATGCATGGGATGGAGATGCCACATCACTTTTCTAACCCTTAAATTTTTTGACTTCTTACTAATGTCTAACTGTCACTTTAACTAGTGCAACCAATTTCTTAAGTAGGCTTACCATTTCGTTTTTGAATTTATCTTGCATTTTTGCATTCCATTCATCCCATCATAGAGTCATCTCCAAATAGACAAACAACATAAATATGACATATCCACAATCTTGAGTTTTCTTAGTCATTTAAGATCCAATATTAGATGAATTGGCATAATTTCGTTGTAGCTTCATGGATAATTGAAATGATTCCTTTGACTCAAACATGTTATTAGGTTTAGCTTCAAATACTACAATTACTTTTGTTCAATGCTTGATTGTTCTACAATATTTGATTATGATTACATTGGATTAAGAGGTGGAGAATGAAAATATAACAATTAAAACCATGATTTTTTTGTCCTTCCAACATAAATAGAAGCTACTTTGTTTAATGAGAAAAGAGTGCAAGAGAAAATGGTGAGATAATCTATGTGCTTGTTTAGGTGATCCCATTACCAATCCAATCTATTCTATTGAAGCACACACCCTTTTAATGCTAAGTAAATCTCCCATCTATGTTGTAAAAAAAATGGAGGAGAAAAAGTTAATATAATTCAAAAAACTTAGACAAATCAACCTTCCCCTCTTTCTTCATAAATGTAGGTAAAAGGCATGCATAGAAACAAACATATTGATTTTAAAAAATATAACTTAAATTTACAAAATGTAACAACCTTATTCACTAATATACTCTTTATTTTTTATTTTTAAAATATTAATATTTTGTCAAACCATTGAAAAATAACATGCTTCCACAAAATTTCAAATTAAAACCACCTAACAAAATATAAAAAATTACTCACCAAAATTTCACATGGAAACATTTTAACGAAGTATCCATGCTAATATTAAAAATTCAACCTATATAAGAATATGCCTAGGAAATTTAGTCACATGGTG
Organism: Pinus tabuliformis; assembly: GCA_031772625.1. Classification (NCBI taxonomy): domain Eukaryota; kingdom Viridiplantae; phylum Streptophyta; class Pinopsida; order Pinales; family Pinaceae; genus Pinus; species Pinus tabuliformis. Next base: position 1,876,693,863 of record CM062816.1, read on the forward strand.
ATTATCCATCAGGCCAAAGTGAGACTCCCTTCACTTTGTCGAAGCGCTTACTCCTTTTTTTTTCAGTAGCTCTCCATTCCTTTCCTCGACAAGGGTAATTTCTTCGTTTTTGGTTCTGACTTTAGGCCAGTCAAGCCCTCCTTCCTGATGTCAAAGAACTGCTCTCTACTTCGAGAGTTGGAACATAATCTTTCTACTTTTAAGGATTCAACAAACCTTCCTTCCCTTACCCGAAGAAATGCTCTCTTCCTTCCTTCAAGGAGTGGAAGTGTACTCTCGATGGCTCCTTACAGATTCAGCAAGTCTGGATTCCCCACCTCAAAAATACTTCTGCCCTGATTCAAAGAGGGGAAGTATTGATTATCAACAGATTTGGAAGGTAAAATTTTGTGAGTCACAGTCAACAAGAAATCCTAAGCACTATTAAACATCAACCTGCACACATTCGTGCATATCTAAATTTGAATCTTGCTCCGTTTCTCTTCCTAGACTTTGATTTTCTAAATTCTCACATGATCTACACTAGCGCATTCCTCAATCCATTTCAGACCTACGAGCTTCTAGATCTACACGGTAGTACCTCGAATTCATATTCCCATTGACCAGGTATTTATGCTTGCTTATCACTACAATTCTACAATGTCGATTCTCTAGAATAAAAGGACAAAGAAAATGGTGAGGTCCATCAATACATTTCACAGGGGAGGCTAGATACTATCACCTACAAATAACACTCTATCCTCCCCTTACACTACATCACCTCACTTAAACCTTGTTCGACCCCCTGAGAACCCACTTTGAATGATCCATGGTGGTATTTGAATGATGGACCCCTCAAAGAGGAATTCATGAATGATCCCATCTTCACCAAATTTCTTTCCAATGATTTCAACTCAATGGAATTTTCCAGTGAGGCCCTCAATAGTGGATCCATAGTCTCATGCATAGATAGCTAGTTCAAGGGATTCTTTTTCTCGAAAAGTAGCTAAGAAATTAAGTCTATTCACACCATGACGAGTTGATTCAACAACTCTTGAGCTCAAAGGATGTCGAGGGGGTTTTGAATGTAGTTAAATTTCGGGTTAGCAGTCTACAGGGGTCAGTGCAGAGAGTTAGGTCTGAGATTGTAGAGCCCTACAAATAGATTAGGTTAAATTCCCAACAACTTTCACACCTCCATGAGGCTATTGAGATTTTTCATAACATTATTAGGGTTATAAAACAAGTGAGAAAGCTGAGAGAATTGATGGATTCTGAAGGTGATAGTAGCAAGTTGGACCTCATTAAATTTGCTCAAATGTATAATGAAATCAAAACCCTAAGAAAGGAAGGGGATTTGTTGGGCATCGAGGTTGTTGATGAGGAGATCCCCTAGTTAATGGAAGCAGGGAACCGATTGCGATCAAAGGCGATGAAGGTTCTTGAGAGAGGAATGGAGGCTTTGAACTAGGCTAAAGTAGGAAGTTCCTTGCAAGTGTATTACAACATGGAGGAATTAAGGTCCACTATGGAGGCCATGATTAGTAAATACAGGTCCCAAGTTGCTAAGTGTGTTGGGTATTGGACATGAAGGCCATATCAGTTAGTTTTGGTTCGGGCTTTGGATTGCGTGGGATTCAGAAGAGTGGCACACCACATATCAGAGGCAGTCTGAAGGCAAATGAGGTATTGTGGCAGAGGATGGGATCTTGTATGGACCAGTTGCATTCGACTGTCCTTACAGTGTGGCATTTGCAAAGGGTGTCGTCGAAGAAAAGGGATCCTTTCATTATTCTTTGTTTCTTGAAGAAGTAATGCAGGTATGTACTTGTAAGTAAATGCTACCATCGATTTCTTGATCTGCAATTTACAATCTTTATAACTAGCACTTGCTTTGGTGAATAAAAATACATTATTTTATTAAATTTGCATGGGATGCCACAGGGATTTTAATACAAAATATCACTTGAGGCATATAAACTCATTACAAATTATCCTCCAAATATTCAATTTTTTGATAAAATCTACTTGATACCATTATTGGTTGCACCTCCTATTCAAACATTTCATAACAAAGCCCTTCATATGATCAACCCTATAATTTAGAATTTATTTGTTTAACGCACATAATAGAAACATTCTCCCAATTTTTATGACAGAAACTATGATCTCTATTGCTAACATTTGATAAAATGAGATCAATTTTCTGCTTCTACATACTACTTGGTTGTTTTGTAGTAGATTATATATGATATCAATATTAGAAGGTCCCAAACAAAATACAACATAGGGATAAAATTCTGGTTTTCTACTTGGAGATGTTTTCCACCTGAGATTTCTGGCCTACAAATTGTGAAAATCCTTCATACTCCTTGCCTATGCCTTTCAGTCACTTGATGCCCAACTTGAAGATAAGGAAATATATCATGTTCATCTGCAACTGTATGTTCCCGTGCTTGTGTTGGATGTGATTGCTGGTTCCTCCTTTTGCCCAAGTTATGAGTCAAGAGTTTTTGTTCACATTGATCAATTGGATGAGCTTACTATTTGGCTTGCACATCTTGATCATGGTAGAGTTCATATTTCCATCCGTATGCAACAACATATTCCTCTTCATGTTCTCCTTGTTGAATTTCTTCTTGATGATATGAGCCATAATATCTATAAGGAACAATTCATTGCACAAGTATGAAATTGTTCAGACTACATAAATCTATTAATACATGGAAAACATATCAGTGTGAATGTAAATGAGAAAATATATTTTGTTGATGATCCATCTATGTTCCAACCAATTTATCTCCAATGGGATGTACCTGTAATCAATAAAGAAAGTAATGTGGGACATGAGTAGACTCCCAAATTATAATGAAATAAAGTAGTTATGGATTTGCATATTTACATAAATATATAAACTGTTTGAATTGATAAAACATAAATTATAAAATGGAATTGCAAATATAGCATTACTAGGTGATTTTTGGATGCCATGAGAACATCCTTTGAGAAGCTATTACCTCACTTGATTATGCAATTGTTTTTGGCATGTCAGTGCCTCTTATAGGATTTTATTCAAACCCATCTCTATGTATTCAAATTGGCTGGCCTCTCCTATAAGTATTCAAAAAGAAAAAATGTTTCAAGTTTCCTTCAATATAGACAACAACCAGCAATATTCCAGATGTAACAAATGTCTTTGTAGCAGAACTAGGAATGCCCATGAAATGCACAATTATAGTTTTAAGCACAAGAATAAGGTCTCATAGTTATTCACGATCTCACCATGTGCCTGTGCCATGTAGCAGAATGAAATGAGTCAACAACATACTAAAATTGCAATTCCACTGATTACAAGGAAACCTCATATTAAAGAAAGGAAAAGTTGCTACATTCTATTTTGACTCTAAAAACAATGGAGAGAAAGACTCAATGAATGCTTACAACACAAATTCATATACATCAATCCATATGTACCACGTTAAGGATGCTTATATTATGAAAATAAAATTCTGAACGATTGCAAGAGGGAGAAAAGGAGAGCCCCATCTAAAGACGAAGGCCAAAAAGGCACTGAGTTCGTTCCATTGCAAGTTTTTCTTAATTCAACATGCTTTCTTGATCCAAGAAAGTTGAAATGCAAATCCATTATTATAACATATTTGTCAGCATTAACTTGAGACTGTAGCTATCATGTGAGGTAAAAATAGCTATTCCAAGATTTTTTTTTGCTAATTGAGCTTGGATTATCAATTTATCACCAAGTTTGTTTTACCACCAAACAATGTTAATTATTTTATAATCCATGAGATTAAGAGATATCTTTGACATTTCATCTCAGTCAAAACATTGAATTATCCTTTTTCCTTTCTTGGTTCACAAGAAGTCTGTAAAAGGGTTCAATATAAGCCTACATTAGACACACAACATGCTTTGCCAACAGTGTCCTGTGAGAAAAGAGTGGTATTCAAGGATTGTACATAGTAAATTGGTACTTCCTACAAAATTTCTTGGCCAGTTGCAAGTCTAGGAGGGCATAATTCAGTTGAAAAGTCCCTAGATGCAATGGGATGCTTGAGTATGGCCACCTCTGAACATAATCTTAATATTGAATGTACTATACATCTATGGAAAACTTTAAAACCACCACTCTCAGTTCTATCTGCTAGGCATACAGGTATGTGTAATTAATCTAGCTTCTAAATATTTTGAGGAAATCCATATTTTCCCTCTCTTCTCGATGTTATTTCTCAATTTTAAATATGGTCCTTCTAAATTTGGCTGCTGCCAAAATAGGCCATGATATTGGTTGCCTTCTAAACTAGATAAAATGGAATATTTTCTCCTGTGTTAAGTTCAAGCAATTGATTGTTCCTATAGAGATAAAAAATTAATATAATAGCAATATAGTCTAGGAAATGATGCAAAGTCAAAAGGAGGTTTGAATTATTTGCATATTGAAACCTGGATTTTTCAGATTTGTATCTTAGTGCTTAACCAATTAGCTTGTCAAACAAAAATTGATGTATCATAATCAACAATAAGAACTTATGTTGAATAAATGTATCTTCGAAGAAGGATTCTCCAAGCCAAAATACAAAGATTAAAAACATTGAAGATCATTACAAGTTGAAGGTAACCAAATACATAGAATATATGTTTTGCAAAGCTTGACTCCCAAGAGGCAATGTGATCTAGAGTAGGAGAAAAGCAGCACAGAAAATGCACTGTTCAAGAGGCATTCGAAGGAAAAATCAACAGTAGGACAAGGGAGCCTAGATGTTGAAGGAGAAATTTACACCTTGAAGGATACATTCAGAAAGGCTCTCCACCAAGCACAATGCCAGCTTGTAAATGGATGATAATTTTCACTACTAACTGGTCATCTATAAAAGGCTATATAATTTTTTGAATAATGCTTCCTTATTACCACAGTGGTGGTGAGCATCCACCACCTATCAAGAGGAGAGGCACTACTTACACTGAACAACCACATAGCCTGACTTAGCAGCCCCTGGGTGGCTCAGTGGCTTCCTTGCAGGTAGCGCATTGGCCACTTCTTGTCAGGAATCAAACATAGGTAGGGGCTATACTAATAAGAGAAACACTCTATTTGAATTATACCAACTTCAAAATGTTTCTCCTGAGTATGTCTGATGTCATAAGAAGGATGCATGCTCAAAATGAAATTTATCAGATAACTGCTACAAGGTTGCAATTGAATGGATTATTTTATGTTCAATTATGGGAAGGCTAACATGCAGACTAAAAGAACAATATTTCAAGTATGTTAAATCTAATTGGAAAATTATAACACTAGATTGGTTGATTCTAACCTTTAGGCTTCAGGGCATGGCAGTTTTGTCACTACATTGTAATAAACAATACAAGGAATCATTCTGTATATATATAGGTTGTCAAGAGTTTGATATAGTGAACACATCCTTGCTACAGATAGTGAATGCATCCTATTATGCCTATCTATGAAATATTGTCAAAGGTTCATTGTAATTTCTTTGAGTAGTGTTCTATCTTTTCCGCAGTCTGGAAAAAATTTGCAAATATGTTTGTGCTCTTGAAATTGTTTAAACTTTAAATTGATTTGTTGTTGGCATTCTAGAACCTTGCAGTTGGTCAAAACACTCATTCTCAATTGACCTAGGTAAATTTGTTCCTCCTTTTCTGGTAAGGGCCAGTTTGATATTATTATTTTATTTTATTGATTATGTTTATATGAATAAAATAAAAGACACATGTCAATTGGGTTTATCTCAAGCAGTTGGGGGGAATGATTGTTATCGTCCCCACATATGTTCAATTCCCACAAGTGACTTGATGAGCTTTGTTGAGTCTGAGTAGTCTCTTGAGGACTGAAACATGCATATTCCTCATACGGAATATAAAGATATTTCTCATGAAAGAAAATAACAGACCCATATTTTTGTTGTTTAGCTATCATTTGTTTATACTTATTATCTTCTAGTTCTTAAATACTTATTTCTGAACTGCATTATCCCTTTTAATTCCTCTTTATAAATATTTCCTTTAAATATCTGATTTATACAATTTCATAAGGTTATGGATTTCTTAAGAAATCTTGCATCTAATGTTGTAACTTGTCATTAACACGTTGCATAACTTATCAACTAATTTAGCATTGAAGTAAGCAATGCCCCCTGATTCTGTTTGCAATTTTTTTTCCTCTAAAGCATTGAATGCTACATGATGCTTTATGCGTTGTAATATATAGTCATGTGATTATTATTCTCACAATTTTAGCTTGGCCAATCTATTTATATAAATCTTGTCATGGCTATACAGGAAGGTGATCCAATGTTGACAGATCGAGTTTGGGATGCACAGTCATGTGATGATTATTCTCACAATTTTAGCTTGGTCAATCTATTTACATAAAGCTTGTCATGACTATACAGGAAGGTGATCCAGTGTTGACAGATCGAGTTTGGGATGCGCTTGTCAAGGCTTTCGTAAGTCAAATGAAACCTACATTCACAACATCAAGTTTTGTAAAAGAGATACTTGTCTTGGGTTATCAAAAATTTTTGTCCATGGTAGAGAATCTGATCGAGAGAATTTTGCGAGACATCAATATTAAGGGTGTCCTTCCAGCTGTCAAGACAGAAGGGAAAAATCAAATGCTAGCTACTATAGAATCTTTCCAAATATCTTATTCAGCACATTATTTGAGCAACCTTTCAGATCTTGTCAATAATTTGTTCCAATGTCCAGTCGAGGGAGTATCCCATCACAAGAGCAAATCTCAAGGTTTATTTCTTGCATTCAAGAAGAAATTGAAGCAGTTAAATTGGACAAACATCTAACACTCCTTGTTTTATGTGAGATCGGTAAAGTCTTGCAGTTGCTAGTAGAAAAAGTTGAGTATCAGGTACCACATTTTTTCCCATGTTTAGTTTGTTGTTTGTTACATTAACCTTAAGTTGATTTTCAGATATGCATAACATTTTCCTTTGTAATGTTTCTTGGATGCACATTTATCATTTCACCCTTTTGGATTCACTTCTTTATATTGATATGTTTTGTTTTGGGGGTCTATTCTTGTATTCCAAATTTCTATGTAATGCTATAATTTGCAATTGTTCATATCATGTAACAAACAAATAGACATGGTTACTAGACTCCACCCTCAAGCCCACAAACTAGAACTATTTTCATCTAGGATTGAGTTGATGTTTACATGGGACCAACCCATTGAATGAATTCTGGTTCAGTATCTTGGGACTGCTCTGCTGCATTTATTCTGCATAAAAATTCATTATAAATTTAGCTCTATAAGAAAGGACACAAAATAACTACCATAATGAAATTCCTAAAAAGTTAAAACAAGAACCCCCCCGTACTGTAACAAACCCCCACTTGTTGACCAAAGGTGGTTATTATGTTGTCCCACTCTCGTGGAGTGGTTATAAGAATGGGGTACATACAATAAAAAGAAAATGTCGTTTTAAAGTTTCCTTATGTCATGCCGCATGGCACCCATGTGGCCTACCATCACAATATGTATATTCCCATAACCAGAACTCTGAGACTGGCAGGCACTCCTCTCAACATAGTGGAACACAATGATTATAGTCTTCTAGATGGCCCACACCAAGTATGTAATGTGTTTTTCTACATGCTCGCAGCCCGATATCAATACTAATATTCAGGCATAAGAGCATACATGAGGACAACTTCCAATATGGTCACTATTGCTCCAATCACCTGTCCCCACTTTTCTTAACTCTGTCTGGTTTCCCAGAGCTAGCTTGCTTGAACTATAGTTTTGGAAAATCTCCAACAGACTTCTGTAGCCTTAACACCTAGAGGGATGACCTTCTTGGACCCTACAAAGCATAGCTATTTCCAAGTTTCACCTTGGAGTACAAGGTATGTATCCTGGCCCATTAGAATATATAACTCAAGAAGGGTTTCAGGCCATCCCAACTCCCTTGGCTTTCAAACCATGCCAAGTACACCTCAAGCCCTTCGATAGTTGATCACAAGATTCTAGAAGAAGGAAAACTAGTCACTATGTCACACGGAATAAGTCGATCTTGCGGACAAGATAGACCTTCCTAGAATCTAAAGAAGACCTAATGACAAGCAAACCAACCAGACACTATCTTTCTCTAAATATGCTTTGATAAACAATGGCAAACAAGTGTTTTTAGGGCCTACCTTAGGTCCAACACAAGCTTGTGGATGCCCTCGCTCCTTCGATCCAAATGAGCTCCTTTGTCACGAATTTGCAAACACAAACCAGGCAAACAAATTAAATAGCACCTGAAAAGCCAATTGCATAAAACATATTTAACATGAAAGTCAAGGAGTCCATGAAACAAATAACATGAGATACTTGTTGAGAAAAATGAGTTTTATTGTATTAATTCAAAAGAAGAAGAACTTTACGACCTTTGCCTTGACGCTGTACAAGCTCCTCCCAGGGTCTAGCAAGAAGTCTCCTCTACTTTGACAAGTTTCACTCACTCCCCAAAGAAGCCAAAAAGGTATGTGATCTCTCCTCTTAAGCTCAACTAGGAAGTCTTGATTTCACTAACATTTACCCTCAAAAATGTTCAGCTTCTAACCTCCTTAGCAACCAGCCCAATTCCTAATTTATAGTGCAATGGAGGGAGGTTACTAGGTCCACCTTCAAAGGGATAAATCCCTCCTTCAAAGGGATAGCTCCTCTCATCAAGGGATTAGCTCGTTCTCTTTTGGGATGCATGAACCACCTCAGAGCCAACAATCCACGTCAAAATTCCTTCTAGAAACCTCTAGAATTAACCCAAAGTGAGGTTTTTAAGATAAAACTTGCGCCTTCTGACTTTCACAGGGGTCCACACCTACACCGTTAGGGATAGAGTAGGCAGGTCCACAGTTTTTGTACACAGAAGGTGCGGGACCGCAGGTGACAGTGAGAGAAAGTGCAGAACCAGAGTTACATTGATTTTTAATGTCTTTCTCTCATTTCCAAAGCTTGACTTGAAGAGCCGAGGTCTGAGACTTACTTAGGAGGACAGTACAAGTGATGATAGACCCATACTGACTGCAAATAATTATGGTGACGATATTTTTGTGTAACAGATTGCCCCCTAAAGTGAGAAATCTGTAGTAGATGAGGATTTCATTGATCATTTAGGAAGAGTGAAGTACTTTATCATTTCGAGGATCATCTTGTGGAAAGCCCGGTTGGAACCTGTAAAAACATTCAATGCAAGATATATATATATATATATATATATATATATATATATATATATATATATATATATATGAGATCATATGATCGCTAAGGTAGGCATTCCCATACTCAGATCAAAACTGACTTAGAAAACTAACTACTGCTCTAATACACGAATGATATTGTAATACATCACAAGTATAGACTCAGGTGGACACAGTATGGATGCATCCATCTGTTTATAAATCGTCCATTATATAATGAATACAAAATTCCTCGCAGCCTGGATTGTGGAAACTAGATCCAGGGTCTTCATTTCTACTTCCCGAAACAGTACGATTCTATCCATGCGAAAGAATGTCTTGATGTCGAACATGGTAGAAACCACTTGATTACCAGTCAATGATGTAAACTGTTAACAAGTGTGAGAGAAACCACCAGTGATGTCAATGGCTCTCAAAGTGCCTAGTACAATCCGTGAGATGTGAATTAATGTGTTGATGTCAAACATGTCACGGAATCCTTTGATCGAAAGTCAATGATGTAAACTGTCATCAAAGGCGAGAAACCTGCCATTGAGGCATGCAGATCTCAAGGTACTGATGATTTCTAGATCATCTTTCTAGATAATGAGCTGATGTCGATAGAAAGCGATCCGTCATAGGCAAGCCCACAACACGAAATCATAGATCAAGTTGAAGAAATTTAATTGCAAGGACTGACTCAGGGATGGTCAAGATGGATGAAAGATATTTTTCAGATGAATGGCTTATTGGCAGTGACCTCTTGAACACATAACGGCATGACAGATGGCTTAGTGACAATTGACCCAAAGTTAATACCCAGAAACCGGCTGAAGACTTTCAATGTGGTTTGATCAACTATTAGGCAAATGATTTCCCAACCCAGGTGAATAAAAGTGTCGTGTTCAAGAGTGGTTACAAAGTATGACAAACAGACTCATTTCTCTCTCTTTTTCCCCACCATTTCTGGCAAGTACCTCTTTATTTTTGACAAGCTTGAGGAGGATAACATTTGCTTGATTATAAGCTCATCCTTTGGATGAGTCCAACTTAGTTTAGATTCGAACCCTCAAAAGGAGTGGTTCGTTCCTGTTTGTAATTGAACAAGTCCTTTACTGTGAAATTTTAACGAGTCCAGTATAGGAGAAACTCGGAGGTTTTCAATTTTAGAGAGTCTGAAAAAACTTAAGAAGACTCAAGGGTTGACCTTTTTCGTAAGTTTGTGTCTCCCAAGCCCGAAAAAGTATAAAATAATACTTGAGGGAAACGAAAAAGTATAATAAGCCAAGGAATACTTCTCGTCATTAGTGCCCTTGATCTGAAAAAGTAAAAAAGTGATCAACGACACGTTGTTTTATAATCGATATCAAATTTGAAACGACAAAAATCCGGCAATCTTTTCATGTTTTTACAGTCGGAAAAGAGCTGTAAGTGGACCATCTTTTAATTCCGTTTTAATGAGTTTAAAAGAAACACTCGGCAATCTTTACATGTTTCAGGAGTCAGAAAAGAGCTTAAAGGTGACTCTAAATGTTTTTTCGTCGAAAATGATAGATTTCGCCTGAATAATTCATTATCCTACACAAAAACACAAACATTACTCATACCTGTTTGAAATAGATAAAAATGTCGCAAAAATACCTTTCCAAAGTGAAACATAAACAAATTTGCAATTTATTTACTCAAAAAACTTATAAAAAGGGCCTTTGTCAATTCATTTTTATCGTTTGAGTTTGGGTGAGAAAATAGTGCTTTTGCTCAGAAAACTTCCCGTGAAGAATGCGGAAAATCCAACCGTCGGAATCAAGCACCGTCTTCTCTAGGTAATCCACATCATCCTACTCTTCATTTTTAACCGTTTGATTTTTTATTTTAGTCATTTATTTCATTTTTGGGAGGGCTTTTAGGCATAAAACCCGCGTGCGAGGGCCCGCAGGTTTACCACTGTTGGCCTGTGGACCCCGACTTTTTCTCCATTGGGAAAAAGCTCGGGGTCCGCACCTTCCATGTAGACAAAGTGCGGTCCCACGCACTGTGTCTAACCCGGAGGGTGCGGTCCCCGTCGCAAGGGTTTTTAACCAAAAAAATCTAAAAAATGGACCAATCTAAATAATTTCTAGCAATTTAATTTATCCTTATACTTGATGCAGAGAGTACATCATGGTAGATTGGTGTGAACGAGAGCATGAGGACGTGGATGCTCCCGCATGGAATCATCAGCCTTCACTTGATGCTTTGAGGGCGTGCGGTTTGTACAAATTCTGGGCCATTCCTGGCATGAGGGCTCAGGTGGATTTCTTACAGTGGATGGTTGACAGATGGAGTGTACAGGACCAGTGCTTCTTCATTGGCGGCCACCAGCTCGAAATCGAGCTGGCGGACATATATTTTTTGACTGGTTTGCCTAAGAGAGGCGAAGACTTGACTCTGTTTGGGGCTAGGGCAGGTGGCCAGTCTGTCGATAGCCTCAGGCTAGAGTAATGCAACAGCCAGGCTAGAGACAAAGGTGTCACACGGAATTTGTCAAGGGTGCAGACACGACTGACCTTCCTAGAAGTCTAAGACATTCTAATGACAAACAAGACAAAATGGAGTGATCTTTCTCTAAATACACCTTTTACAACATGAAAACTACAAGTGTTTAGGCTTACCTTATTCCAAAACGCTGTTGTTGAAGTCCGTTCTTGACGATCCGGATGAGCTCCTCCTTCAAGTCAATTCCTGCAACCACAAACAATCAAACAATTACCAAGCACTTGCATTTCATATAATAAAACATATATTCAACATGCAGACCAAGGAACACATGAAATAACTCATTAACACAAGCTATTGAGAAAAATAAACCAGTTTGTATTAATAACGAAACAAAGAAACTCTTACAACCTGGCCTTGGTGTTGTGCAAGTTCCTCCCAGGGTCCATCAAGGGTTTTCCTCTACTTTGACAAAGCTCACCCTCTTCCAAGTAGAATCAAGTAAAGACAATCTCTCCTCACAAAGGCTCTAATGGAAGACCTAAATCCTGCAGCATTTACCCAAAGAAAATGTATAGCTCCAACCTCCTCTCCCTCTGGCTCAATGTCTTTATTTATAGTGCTGTAAAGAGGTTATTCAGGTCCACTATCAATGGGATCATCCCCCTCTTTGGGTGGGATAGCTCCCTTATTGATGGGATAAGTTCCCTCTTAATAGAGATACATGAACCAACTGGAGGCGCATCCATTTCATCAAACCGACCTCTAGAATGTTCTAGAAGTAACCACAAGTAACTTTTTCAAGATAAAACTCGCGCATTTTGCCTTTTACAGAGGGACGCACCTGTCCCTTAACATACAGAGCGTCCATGGACGCAGATTTTGTGAACATGGTCAGCGTCCCCGCAGGTAAGGCTAGAGAGAACCTGCGACCCCAGAGATAAACATAGTTTTTACAAGACTTTCTCTCTTCTTTGAGTTTGAGATGGATAACAGAGGCATAAGACTTGCCTAAGAGGGTAGCATGACTGTTGATTTGAGCCATACTAACTGTAAGTAGTCAAGGTGACATTTTTTAGTGTAACAGATTGCCCCCTAAAGTGCGAAGCCTGGAATAGAGTAGGGTTTTGTAATTCTAGGAAGGGTGAAGCGCTTTATCATTTCAAGGATTGTCTTGTGGATGGCCTGGTTGGAACCTGCAATTTTCAACACAAAATACATGGATAAGATTATATCATCACTGAGGTAGGCATTCCCATACTCAGATTCAAAACTTTAACTAATGGACTAACTATTCTGATACAGGAATGATCTTGCAGTACATCATTTTTATAGACTTTTGTAGACACAGTATGGACGCAGCCATCTGTTTATGATTAGTCTACATAGATAATGAATACAAAACTCCTCGCAGCCTGGATGGTAGAAACTAGATCCAGGGTCTTCACTTCTACTTCCCGAATTGGTACGATTCTAGCCATGTGATTAAATGATTCGATGTCGAACATGTTAGAAACCACTTGATTACCAGTCGATGATGTAAACTGTTAACAAGCATGAGAGAGACCACCAGTAATGTCAATGGTTCTCAAAGTACCAAGCACAACCCGTGAAATGTGAATAGATGTTTTGATGTCGAACACTTCACGGAATCCTTTGATCGAAAGTCAATGATGTAAACTGACGTCAAAGGCGAGAAACCTGCCATTGATGCATGCAGACTTCAAGGTACTGTCGATTCCTAAGTCATCTTTCTAGATAATGTGTCGATGTCGATAGAAAGCGACCCGTTGCAGGCAAGCCCACAACACGAAATCATTGTTCAAGTTGAAGAAATGTTGCTGTAAGGACTGACTCAGGGATGGTCAAATGGATGACAAGTATTTTGCAGATGAAAGTTTTTCTTGCAGACCTCTTGAACACATAACGACACGACAGATGGCTTGGTGACGAATAACTCAAAGTTAATCCCCGGAACCCGGTTAAAGACTTTCAAAGTGGTTTGGTCAACTGTGAGGTAAAAGATTTCCCAACCCAGGTGAATAAAAAGTGTCGTGTTCAAGAGCGGTAATAAAGTTTCTTTTGAGACAAAAGGTGACAAACAGGTTCATTCTTCTCTCTTTTCCCCCACCATTTCTGGCAAGTACCTCTTTATTTTTAACAAGCTTGAGGAGGATAACATATGCTTGATTATAAGCTCATCCTTCGGACGAGTCCAACCTAGTTTAAATTCGAACCCTAGGAAGGAGTGGTTCGTTCCTGTTTGTAATTGAACAGGTCCTCTACTGTAAAAGTTTAACGAGCCCAGTATAGGAGAAACTCGGCGTTTTTCAATTTTAGAGAGTCTGAAAAAACTAAAGGAGACTCCACGTTGAACTTTTTCGTATATTTGTGTCCCTCAAGCCCGAAAAAGTATAAAATAATACCTGGGGGAACCGCTTGATCTTGCGACCAAGGAGTACTTTCATAATAGTGTCGTTGACCTGAAAAGTAAAAAGCGATCAAGGACACGTCGTTTTATTTCCTTATCGAGTTCGAAACGACAAAAACCCGGCAATCTTTTCCTGATTTTGCGGTCAGAAAAGAGCTAAAAGGGGACCGTCTTTTAATTCCGTTTTAACGAGTGAAAAGAAACACTCGGCGATCTTTTCATGTTTTAGGAGTCAGAAAAGGGCTTAAAAGATGACTCTGATATTTTTGTTTGTGAAAAATTACAATTTCCCTCGAAATCCCTTTGTCCTGCACAAAAGCGACACATTACTCATACCTGTTTAAAATAGGCAAAAATACATCGAAAAACATCTTTTCATGGTAAAAAATGAACTAATTCATCCAAAAAACCTATAAAAAGACCTTTTACCATGTCATTTTTACCGTTTCACTGTTGAGGTTGAAAAAGGAGCTTTTGACAAGAAACTTCCCGTGGTTGCTGCGGAAAATCTGACCGTCGGAATCGAACGCCGTCTCATCCAGGTATTTTACACATCCTACTCTGCATTTCTATCCGTTTAGAATTAATTTTTAGGTTTTAGTTTCATTTTTTGGGGGGTTTTGGTTTTGGAATGCGCCTCTCGGCGGACGCAGGTGCCCTTCGGGTGACCTGCGTCCCCCGACTTTTTCTCATACGGGAAAACGGTCGGAAGACGCAGCCCGCCTTCAGGCCAGCTGCGTCCGGGCGCCCTGTGCTACAAAGCCGGGGTGCGTCTTCCGAGAAACGCGCATTTCAAAACCCCAACTCTCTCAAAAAACCACCAAAAATTCCCAAATCAATTTCTAATTGCTATTTTTGATATGCAGGGCATTAATCATGTTAGACTGGAGAGAAAGAGAGCATGTAGAGGAAGATGAAGCTGCAATAAATCATCAACCTTCCCTGGATGCCCTAAGAGCATGCGGATTATACAAATATTGGACCATACCGGGCATGAGGGGCCAGGTAAGATTCTTGGAATGGCTGGTTGAGCGATGGAACGTTCAAGAACAATGCTTTTACATAGGAGGGCACCAGCTCGAGATAGAGCCCTCGGATGTATACTTTCTCACTGGCTTGCCAAACAGAGGTGAGCAACTCAGTCTTGCGGGGACTAGGCCGGGTGGCCAATCCCTTGATAGTCTCCGCGAGGATTGGTGCACACGTGGGGCTCACCATTCAAAAGGCATAGAGATAAAACACATCACTCTACCGGAACTCAAAGTCATAGCGTTCACGGTTACCAGAATTTGCGGCGCGGCCGCTTTACACATTGCTTCCGGATCCCAAATGCGGATGGCAATTGACTGTTACCAAGGCACCATTTTCAACTGGTGTGAAGCTGTGTCGGCTCATATGAAGAGCCAACTGACCAAGGCAAAGAACGGACGACTAAAGACTTTTGGATATGGGCCTATAGTCGTGAGCTTTGCCTTGGAGAGAATTCCAATGCTGATCCCTCAGCAACTCACTGTTGATATCTTGGGTCCTCGGCAGCCAAAGCTGATACGATGGGTTGCGGTGATGGCCCGGCATCCTGACGAGGGCGCGACAGTAGTTCGATTCTCAGATAGTTATTTTGACTGGTTAGAGGGCCAGCTTTTTGTGATACAGGACTTTCCGTATGCCGGAATGGATTTCAGAGGTGATCCGGACATGGTTCTTCCACAGGGAGAACAATGGGACGACAGAGGTACTTTTATTTTCACAAGTTTTCTAATTATGTATTTTTGTATTTTTTATATATATCGTCTCAAAACTAATAGTAAAACTTTCAAAATGCAGATGTTGGTCCACAGCGTCCAGCCAACCTCCGGCCTTATGATAGACTACATCCAGCTGCACCGGTACCGGCCCACAGGACGCGACAGCAGAAGTACTAGCTGAGTTGGAGCATGATCTAGAGCGTCTCACGGCAGATATACCTGAGACTACTATGGACGACATTCCTATCAGGCTTCAGCGCTTCGTAGTCGCGGTCCCTGGACCGTTTAGGAGATTTTTGCGTAAGGTAGCCCGCGCAGTGGTGTCGTACAGAGAGCACCACCAGTGATTGACTAGTCACTTTTGTAGTCACATGTGACATTTTTGACTTTTTGTACTATCATTTTGCCGATCATAAGGTGTTTTCAACCTATGATCGAAGACGATGTATATATTTTTTGACACACTTCTATCTATATATATCACTATTACCGGCTTATCTTGTTTAACATGTATGATGAAATGTTTTTAAATTTACTTGCATGATTATTATAAATGTCTGTCCAACACTCGAGAAGCAATTGCATCTGCTAATGTATTCAAAGACCTTGGAATATGTTGATATTCAATGTAATCAAATTCACGTTCCAAGAGACGCACTCTCAAAAACAACCTTAATAACACAGGATTTCTAATGGCATAAACTCTATTAAGCTGTAATACAACAAGTTCAGAATCTAACCTCACTATCAAACGTCGAATTCCAAATGAAATAGATTCGGATAATAATTCAACCACTGCACTGTATTCTGCAATGTTATTCGTTGTTTGACCGAGGCTTACCCCATGCATAGAAACTAACTCGTCAGAGGGCGAATAGATAACCCAAGCTGCGGAAGAGATATTCCGTGTATTACGACAAGCACCATCAGCAAATCCAATGTATGTTTGGAGAGGCGTCGACATCTACAATATCAAGAGTAAAACCAAGATAAGCCAGAATAATGACGAAAAACCACACTCGCTAAGCTAAGCACACTGACTAAACTAACACACTTGCTAGCTAGAAAGGAAATCTAACCTATCTAAAAATTTCTCCATACCCATCATTTTAAGCATAATACCTCTTTAGGTAAAGTCCATTTCTGGGTTTACCCAAAGAGTCCCCATCAAAATCAACTAACTCATAAGCCCCTTTTGCTAGCTTTCGCTTTACAATGTAGGGCCCATGCCACATGGGAACGAATTTTCCGGCACCTAGCTTATCGTTAGCTTGATCATATAATAGTACTAGGTCTCCTTCCGAAAAACTTCGAGGGGTTACATTTTTATCGTACTGAGCTTTCATTCGTTTCGCGTGAGTCTCGATAGCTAAAGTAGCGTCACGTCGAGTCTCATCTAATTTAGCCAAGTATAATAACCGTTTCTCCTCTTCGGAAGTAGCTGGAAGTAATTCGACAGCCATTTGAAGTGATGGGATTTCGCATTCAATAGGTAACACAGCTTCTAAGCCATAAACTAGCTGGAAAGGGGTGAAACCTGTTGAATTTTTCACTGAAGTTCGATATGCCCATAGCGCCGAAAATAACATGTTATGCCAATTCGTTCGATGGATACCAATGATCCGTCGAATCATGATGACTAGAACTTTGTTGATTGACTCAACCAAACCGTTGGCTTGCGGATAATAAGGAGTAGAGCTATCGTGGCGCAAACCAAGCTGGCTTGTAAGCTCAGTCATCATGACGTTTCGAAAATGGCTCCCATGGTCAGTAATGATTGCTTGTGGGACACCAAACCTAGTTATGATATGATTGAATACGAAAACTGCAGCTGTCTTGCCGCTTGCGTCGAATGTAGGCATCGCCTCGGCCCATTTTGTAAAATAATCAACCGCGAGGATGATATACGCATGCCCCCCGGCCGAGTGAGGGTTACAAGTAATAAAGTCAATGCCCCATTTGGCGAATGGACCAGCGGCAATTATAGGGTGGAGAGGAGCAGGTGGAGCGCGCATCTTTCGATCAAACACTTGACAGTTGTGGCATGTTCTGACGGCAAGGATACAATCTTTAAACATAGACGGCCAGAAATAGCCAGCGCGCAACACCTTCTGAGCTGTGGCATACCCAGACATATGACCGCCACATGCTCCAGAGTGACAATCATTCAAAACTCTCTCAGCCTCTTCGTGAGTTAAACAACGTCGAAAAACTAAGTCTGCCCCCCGGCGATAAAGTGTATCTCCAATAATTCTGTATTGCTGGGATCGAAACCGAATTTTTCGACGGTCTTCCTTGGAAGCTTCAGGCCGAAAGGTTTGGGTTTGGAGATAGATGATTATATCCCCATACCACGGATCTAAAGTGCTAATAAGAAACAAAGATTCGTCCGCAATGGACTCCTCTGCCACAGTCTCTGTGTCAGCACTCGGGAAATCACACATCAATTCCGCAAAAACTAAAGATTTCTTAGACTTGGACTTCTCGAACTCCAAGTCGAACTCTTGCAGGATAACAATCCATTTAGAGTACTTGCCCCCTAGCAGTTGTTTTGTCAAAATATAAATCATAGGGTTGCAATCCGAAATAACTGTAGTTTTGCGGAGAAGAATGTAGTGACGAAAACGCTGGACAGCTTGAACGGCTGCCAGGGCCAATTTCTCCACATGCGAATATTTTAACTCAGTGGGATTTAAGGTTCTACTAAGATAATATATCACATGCTCTGCTTTGAATTCATCTTCTTGAACTAACACCATTCCAATGGTGGAATGCGAAGCTGCGAGGTATAAGAAGTAGTCCTGGTTGTAGTTGGGAGGATGCAATAACGGTGCATGGGTCAACGCGTGTTTAAGTGCATCAAAAGATTGTTGGGCAATCTCGTCCCAAAAGAATTGTGCGTTCTGTTTCAACAACCGTGTAAAACCTTTAGTGACCTCGGCGTAGTTTGGGATGAATCGGCGTAAAAAGTTCGCTTTCCCTTGCAAACTTTGGAGTTGGCGCAAACTCGAAGGAGGAGGCAATTTGATGATAGCCTCGACTTTCGAGGGATCGACGCGAATGCCGGCTTTTGAAACAACAAATCCCAGCAATCGACCTGTTTCTATACAGAAAACACACTTGTGGGGATTCAACCGAATTCGATAATGCCTACACCTCATAAAGATTGCTCGTAGGTGGACAAGGTGATCAGCTCGATGTAAAGAATGAGCAGGCAAATCATCGAGATAGGGTTGCACAATGTGCTTGATGTCATGAAATGCATAAGACATCGCCCGTTGAAAAGTAGCCCCGGCATTCTTAAGCCCAAAAGGTAATTTGCAATAAGCAAATGTCCCCCATGGACAAATGAATGCCGTTTTTGGTTGATCGGCAGGTAGAATATTGATTTGATTATAGCCTGAGAAACCATCCATGAAGGAAAACATCTCACTTCCGGCACAATCATCAATAATTTGATCGATATAAGGCGTAGGATAGTTGTCTTTTGGACAAGCTCGATTGATATCCCTATAGTCGATACAGATTCTTATTGTTCCTTGTTTTTTATTGACGGGAACAATATTCGATACCCAATCCGTTAACGGGATCGGATAAATGAAACCTGCTTTCAACAGCTTTTCGACTTCTGCTTTAATCGCAGCCGCTTTTCGAGGGTGAATCTGACGCAACCGTTGCCGAATGGGTTTAGCATCCGGGTAGGTTTTGATTTCATGAACAACAATGGCAGGATCGATTCCTGGCATTTCCTCGTAAGACCAGGCAAACACGTCGCGGAATTCTTGGAATAGGGCCTTGTAAGTTTGGATTTCTTCTTCAGTACATGCGGCACCTATATGAATGTTCTCCTCGATTCCGGGCTTCACTGAAATATCAATGGGAATAGTACGAGAAATATTCCCTAAATTCAGCTCTGAATCAGAATGTTTCGTTGGATCCTGAGCGTCTTTGACATATTCAGCGGTAAAGATAGATGAAAAATCATTTTCAAATGCATCATCCTTAGGTAAAAACGAAGATCTGTGATGGAGATCTTCCCATGGTAGATCATCTACACTTAGGATTTCGCGAAGTTGTTCGTCAGATGACACTTCTTCGGGAAACGTTATCCGTTCTAAGGGTGAGGTGAAAAGTGACTCTTCACTGACCACATTCATTTGGTCGGTTTCGGTTGAATGAAAGTCGGTAAAAGACATAAGAGCTTCATAAGCAATCTCATACGGACTCAACGGCATAACATCACCGAGTGAGTCTAGCTCAGAGTCAGAGGGAACATACCAAGGATCATCATAAATAATGTTTTCTGACGTGATCATATGAATTGTTGCAAACGAAGGGTCTGCATTGAGTGGAGGGAGAGGAAAAGTTCCCAGTAAACCGGAATCCTTAACTAAACCTACACCAATGTCCCTATAAGGGATTGTCGTTTTACCAACATGCTGGATAGTTTCTGAAGAGGTTGGGTCGGATGAAAAGTATGTCAGCTGATCAATAGTCACGATCTTACCGTTATGTGGAAACTTAATGACTCTGAAGACCGATGAAACGACCGCTGTCATAGCATATGACCAACTTCGACCCAAAAGAAGGTTGTAGTCTAGAGGGGCATCAACCACTTCCACATCCAGACTAACGGTTTTACCTTCGACCCCTATAGGCAATTCTTGTAGAATACCAAACGGACGGAACCCACGGCCATCAAAGGCCTTAAGGATGGTGGGGGATTGGTTCAACGAAGGAGAACCAAGCGATCTCCAACATTGAATCGACATAATACACGTAGAAGCTCCCTCATCAATCACAGTCCGATGAATAGGCCTGTTTTTGACTATCACTGGAATTTGGAAAGCCATTTGATGGGGGAGACGCGGTGTACTATTTTCTAGATCAAAGATCATTAGGTTCGGGTCCTGAACATCGACAGCTCCAATAGCCGACAAAAGCAATTTTCGTTGCGCTGGACATGATTGCAGCACTTCGAGTGCCGACATTGCTGAAGGTGAAACAGCTAAGTCTTCAACAATGTTGTAATTCTGGGCTGCTCTCGCATGTGGATTGAAAGCAGACCTTCGAAGTACACCCTTGGCGGGCGGCTTAATCACTAAGTCTGGGTTAGGTTTTTCGATCTGTAGTGGATCGGAACCAGGAGCTGAGGTTGATGGGTTAGAGTGAGAAGATTCTGCTTCCTTACCATCAACAGGAGCCTTACTACCATAATCTTGCGATCGAGTCGCAATCCTGACATGAGACATCATCAAAATGGGTTCTTCACTGGCATTCGAAGAAGAACCTATCATCTTATTCTCCTGCTCTGGAAATGGATTTTTTAACACAGCAGGAGTGGGAGAACCTTTGACTATTTTCACTACCTCGGCCCGATGAGGGCAGTCTCTCGTAAAATGATCTTCTTCACAAATGAGACAAGGATATCGAGGTTTGCGTTTTTCGTCATTGGTTTCCGACTTTTCCGTTTTCTCCTTTGGAGCCTTGTCTGCTTTAGCCTTCTTCTTTCCTTTCTTCTTTCCACCGTTTTTTGATTTGGCCGTAGATGACTCTACAGCGTGAATGTCGGCGGTAAGTTCAGGAGGAGAAGACTCTCCTGTCGGAGAATCAGGCAAAGTGATAATTGGAGTATTGGAGGCCTTGGAAGACTTCTTCTTACTCTTCGTAGTCACGATACCAATCATACCATCAGCGGCATGAGATCCCGAAGGAGCAGCAGCGATTTGGTTTGACTTTGGAAGATCCGGAATTTTCTCGTGTAACGTACCCGACTGAGTGTAAACTAAGTCAAGGTATTGTGCCTGAGCAATGACTTGCTCCTCAGTAACTACTCCGGCCTTAGCTACATCTTCAGTAATTCTTGGTAATAATGATTTGACAAACCATTCAGCTAAGATTTGGTCCGGGATAAAAACTTTCACTAATCTTCTTCGACGTCTCCACTCATGGATGTGATCAGAAATGTACGTGGATGTCGATTGTTTTAGCGAAGTTAATAATTCTGTACCATTATCGTATCTGACTGGTAACTGAAAATGAGTTAAGAACGAGGTAGCTAACTGGCTAAAGTTGTAAAAAGAGGCCCGTGGTAACTCAATGTACCACTTGGCTGCGAGACCAATGAGTGTACGCTGGAAAAGACGTAAGCGGATGGAATCATCTGAGATGGAATTTGATGCACACCAGAGGTGGTAAGTCATCACGTGATTAGACGGATCCTCTCCAGACTTACCTTCGAACTTGGGTATATCGCTGGGCAACTTATTTGGCATTGGCGGCCAGAACTGAAGATATTGAATTGGATCGTTCGTTAGGCGCGTCAAGTCGGGTAAATCTAAAGTCGCAATAAACGGTAACTGCCGGTTAGGATCTCTAAAACTCTGAGTCACAATACCAGCCCCAGGAGGAGGATATCCAGGATAACTAGGAACAGGAGTCGCATTTGGGATATTATATCCTCCTGGAAAACCAGGATTAACCGGACCGTACTGGGGTTGCTGAGGTTGTTGATAAGTGTACCCAGGATACGGTTGATACTGGTAAACCGGTTGTTGGGCAGCTTGCCCAGGTTGATACTGTCCCTGGTACGGAGGTTGAACAAATTGAGGTTGAGTAGTAACAACCGTACTTGTACCAGGTTGGCCTGCAGGCATCTGGACTGTGGTTTGAACCGTGGGTCCAGACAACGGTACAGATGTCTGAGGAGTGGTTACAGGGACAGTAGAAACCGGAGCTGCCGATACTCCAGAAGTAAGCATGGTAGATGAAGCGGTAGTTGCTGCAGCCGTGTGAGGTGGAGTACCAGGTGCAATTGGCGGCTGAGTAACTACGGAAGTTACAGGGGTCTGAACACTTGACTGGACAGGTTGCGGTTGCTGGGGTGGACCAGGAACTGCAGGTTGTCCTGCTTGAGGTACCGACTGTATACTTGGTTGCGACATCTGTTGACCCTGTGACGGATCCCATGTTAACATTCCAGGGTATTGACTCGTAACAGGTTGAGGATACTGAGATCCATAGCCGTATTGAGGATAGGGTTGATAACTGTAAGGTGCAGTCCCATATGATTGCCCTTGAGGTGGTTGATAACCTTGACCAGGGTATTGACCCGTAGGTTGATAACCTTGAGGTAAATACGAATACTGGGGTTGACCTTGACCTTGAGGTTGGTATCCTTGAGGTTGATACCCTTGGGGTTGATACCCTTGGGGTTGCCATCCTTGAGGTTGCCATCCTTGAGGTTGATATTGATACTGAGGTTGACTTTGGGGTACATATTGAGGCTGGGGTTGATACCCTTGGGGTTGATACCCTTGAGGTTGCCCCCCAGTCACGAATGAAGTACCTTGAGGTTGCCCCCCAGGCATTAACGAAGGTTGCCCCCCAGGCGGTAATTGGCCACCTTGAGGTTGGTTAATGGGAGTTGAACCTGACATCATATAAACGTCACCTATACTCAATGGTACATTACCACTGTTTCCAACTAATAACCCATGATCAATGGGTTGAGGAGATGCTCCCGCAAAGGTACCAGAAAGTGATTGATACCCAGTAGGAACAGAAGGACCGCCATGTAAAAATGATTCAGGACTTTGTGAAAACACAGATGACTGACCAGACATATTTACAGGAGAATGAATTCCTCTAGGTGGAAAAGGAGTACGAGGTGTAGAAAAACCTACTGAGTTGTCTAAAAAATTGGTTAATGCAAGGTACCAAGATTCACTTCTAGGAGGACTGTAAAAGATGGATTCACGCTCCCTTAGATCAAGGGTAATTAGATCTTCAGAATCAGAAACGCCTATTTCTTCCTCTGGAACAAGTTCTTCTATAGCAATTAATCCAACAGGAAGATTTTCGGTGATAATTCTTTCTATTCTTGGTGAATCAGGAACACTAGGAGTTGGAGTAACAGGTTCGGAAATTTCAGGTTCTTCGCCTGTTTCACTGGCAGATGAAAAACTACCAGCAAGCTCGGAAACTGTAACAGCTTCGGGATTGTAACCTGTTTCTAAACTTTGGTAATCTGGATGGACTACCAAGGAAGATTCTCCTTCTTCAGGTGAACCTACTCTACTGCCACTAGGAGGAGTTACAAGGACCTTTAACCCTTCTAAATTACCTGGGTCGTCTCGAGGAGGGATCCCCTAAGTTACGGGATCTTCTCAACAATTCGGCCACAGAAACAACTTCAGGAGACTGGCCCGCAATTCGACGGGACCTTCTCGGTAATTCCGCCACAATTAAAGATTTTAACTACAACACACGAAAACAAAGTAAAAATTTCAAATCAAACCACCTAAAGTCTTCTAAAGAAGCCAAACAAATTTGAAGCACACGCCTAAATAATCTAGAGCGTCAAACCACACACAAACAGTAGTCTTCCGGACCAAAAGCGCTAGTTGGTGATTAGGCCCAACCTCGCAGGATTCAGTACAGAAATGGCGGGTGGAACAGTTACCCCGGCAACCTGCTTAATGAATAGACTGGACCAAGTTCCTCCACTTTAACCGTCTCGAAGTGAAGCGAACCCCCCAGAAAATCCAAGTGAGTATAACCGACGTCTGCTCCAGGTACAGTGGGACCTTCCCTCCACCGTCACCTTGGGTAGAATCCTAGATATTATGGCCACTAAGGTTACCAATCACAACAATTACACCTGGGGGAACAGTCTAAACTCCGACAGCACGCAAGGGCAGAGTAGCAAGCTCCAATCCCCTTACCGGCTCCTTGACAACAATCCAAGGTTTACCGATAAGTGACCCCTGGCTCCTCGACAA
Organism: Pinus tabuliformis; assembly: GCA_031772625.1. Lineage (NCBI taxonomy): Eukaryota > Viridiplantae > Streptophyta > Pinopsida > Pinales > Pinaceae > Pinus > Pinus tabuliformis. The sequence goes on from CM062816.1 coordinate 1,876,718,501, forward strand.
TGGTTAATCCGAGGTTTACCGTTTGTAATACGTACTGCCTGGCGTCGTTCCCAACGAGGGAGGAATGATCCCCTCACTGGTTCGGACACGAGCTCGTGCTTCTCCTTTAAGAGGAGCTTTCCCAGAATGTAACTGAAACAATTGGATTTGTTCTACTCAAGATAGACTATCTGTTTGGTTTTGTAGTCTTGGAGAGTTAAGTACTCACCTACTCCAAGACCCTAGCCTAAGCTATGTTGGTGCTTCAGAGCCCTAGAAAAATAAAGATTACTAGATTGATTTTAATTTAAGCGTTACTTTTAAGGTTGTTTCTTAAGTCAAAAGGTGATGGAAGTGAAACCAGTGGTGTGTTGACTCGACTCGAAACCACTACAAAATGCACCTAGAATGATTTATCCACTACTTTACTTTTTCGATGAATTGCTTAACTAAAAAGTTGAGAGAATGCAATCTTTATAAAAGCAACTTCTTAATTGAAGACAATCAAAGAAACAATTCGTTTTTCTTTTCCAAGCATAAAAACATAACCTCTCTTTACATGCACGAAAAAACTCTTTTCTTCTTTCAAAAACAAAAAGCTACTTGAAACAAGACTTTTAAAGAAGATGTTTTTGTATTTTTCTTTTAATAAAGCAAATAAATCTAATATAACCAAAAATCAATCTTAACAACTCTTAAAATCTATGAAAATGCACTCATAAGCAAACTAAAGGCAAATTTACTCTAAGCAATCTTAACGAGGCCAAAACTAACAATGATTATTTCTAAGGTGTTTTACTTGATCACAATCAAATCAAGGACTAGCTTATTGCAGAACCAAAAACTAGTCAAAACAAAACTCTAATCTTTTTGTTCTTTTTGTAAAATGGAAATCAATACTTTATAAACAAGCAATTCGAAATTTGACCCAAAACAACTCAAATGGCAAGTTGCTCACACAAGGAGACTTTACGACAGGCCCGACTTCTAAGAAGGTTGACTAACCAGAGAGATCTAAGGCTGGACAACTTTCTACTATCAAAGTCACTACAAAACCTATCCAAAAATCAAACCCTAGGTCTAAACTTCGTTGAAAACCACTAAAACACTCAAAGCTCACAAAACAAGTTCAGGTGAAAATTCTTGACAGGGTACTAAAGGATCTGGGCAGAAAACACTAAGGAAAAACAAAATCTAAAAGCAATTTAAAGCAAAAATGGAATTTTCTTAAGTTTTACAGGAAGACGCAGGCAACCCGTTGTCACAGGTGCGGCCCCGCTCTGTGCAAACGGCAACAGCGCGTCCAAAGACGCACTGTGCAGTACTCAGAGGGTGCGTCCTTCTGGAAAAATGAAGAAAAACCAAATCTAACTAAATCTAAAGCTAAGCCACCCAAATACTAATTCTCACAGTCAAAAACCAGAAAATAAAAATGATTTTCTCAAAGCAAAGTTCATATAAAGGAAAAGACTCTCTCATTAATGGATTCCCCAGCGGAGTCGCCAATTTGTCACACGGAATTGTCAAGGGTGCGGACACGACTGACCTTCCTAGAAGTCTAAGACATTCTAATGACAAACAAGACAAAATGGAGTGATCTTTCTCTAAATACACCTTTTACAACATGAAAACTACAAGTGTTTAGGCTTACCTTATTCCAAAACGCTGTTGTTGAAGTCCGTTCTTGACGATCCGGATGAGCTCCTCCTTCAAGTCAATTCCTGCAACCACAAACAATCAAACAATTACCAAGCACTTGCATTTCATATAATAAAACATATATTCAACATGCAGACCAAGGAACACATGAAATAACTCATTAACACAAGCTATTGAGAAAAATAAACCAGTTTGTATTAATAACGAAACAAAGAAACTCTTACAACCTGGCCTTGGTGTTGTGCAAGTTCCTCCCAGGGTCCATCAAGGGTTTTCCTCTACTTTGACAAAGCTCACCCTCTTCCAAGTAGAATCAAGTAAAGACAATCTCTCCTCACAAAGGCTCTAATGGAAGACCTAAATCCTGCAGCATTTACCCAAAGAAAATGTATAGCTCCAACCTCCTCTCCCTCTGGCTCAATGTCTTTATTTATAGTGCTGTAAAGAGGTTATTCAGGTCCACTATCAATGGGATCATCCCCCTCTTTGGGTGGGATAGCTCCCTTATTGATGGGATAAGTTCCCCTTAATAGAGATACATGAACCAACTGGAGGCGCATCCATTTCATCAAACCGACCTCTAGAATGTTCTAGAAGTAACCACAAGTAACTTTTTCAAGATAAAACTCGCGCATTTTGCCTTTTACAGAGGGACGCACCTGTCCCTTAACATACAGAGCGTCCATGGACGCAGATTTTGTGAACATGGTCAGCGTCCCCGCAGGTAAGGCTAGAGAGAACCTGCGACCCCAGAGATAAACATAGTTTTTACAAGACTTTCTCTCTTCTTTGAGTTTGAGATGGATAACAGAGGCATAGACTTGCCTAAGAGGGTAGCATGACTGTTGATTTGAGCCATACTAACTGTAAGTAGTCAAGGTGACATTTTTTAGTGTAACAAAAGGGATAGACATAAAGACCATATCCCATCCTGAGCTCATGGTGATTGCGTTCACTGTCACCAGACTCTGCGGAGCTGCCGCATTAAATATTGCCACCAGATCCCAGATGCGTATGGCAGTTGATTGCTTTCGAGGCACCATCTTCAACTGGTGCGATGCCGTGTTGGCCAATGTGAAAGGCCAACTGACCAAGGCCAAGAACGGACAACTAAAGACCTTTGGTTATGGGGCTTTGGTCATGAGTTTTTGCCTGGAGAGGGTTCCTATGCTGATCCCGCAGCACCTTACTGTTGGAGCTGGGCTTCCTCGAGAGCCCAAACTGATGCGATAGGTCGCAGTTATGGCCCGTCACCCGGACGAGAGGACAGAGGTTGCTCGATTCAAACCTGAGTATTTCCAATGGCTAGAAAACCAGGTCTTTTCTATTCAAGACTTCCCTTACGCTGGGATAGATTTTCATGGTGACCCAGACATGGTTCTTCCACCAGGAGAGTAGTGGGATGAGTCAGGTAAAATCCTTTTCAACCTTTTTCTATTTTAATTTTTTTATTTTTCCATCGTCTCAAAACTGATAGTAAAAAATTTCAAATGCAGATGTGGGTCCACAGCGACCAGCCGCTCTCCGGCCTTACGAGAGGAAGCAACCAGTTGCACCTGCGCCAGCCCCATAGGACGAATCAGTAGAGGTTTTGGCCGAGTTGGAGGGTCATCTCGAGCGCTTGACAGGAGATATTCCGGAGACCACTATAGATGACATTCCTCGTCGACTTCAGCGCTATGTGATTGGGGTCCCGGGACCTTTTAGGAGGTTCCTTTGCAAGGTGGCCCGTGCAGTGGTTTCTTGTAGAGATCATCACCAGTGATAGGATGATCGCCTATTGTGGGCACATGTGACATTTTTGTTTTTTGTACTTATCATTTTTGCCAATCCTAAGGTGTTTTTCAACCTATGATCGAGGACGATGTATTTTTTGACACACTCCTATATATATATCACTATTACCAGCTTATCTTGTAAATCATGTTATGGAATGGTTTTAAATTTACATGTATGATTGTTGCAAATGTCTATTTAACATTCGAGAAGTAATTGCATCTGCTAATGTATTTAAAGATCTTGGAATATGCTGATATTCAATATAATCAAATTCACGTTCCAAGAGACGCACTCTAAAAAATAATCTTAATAACACTGGATTTCTAATGGCATACACTCTATTAAGCTGTAATACAATGAGTTGAGAATCTACCTCACTATCAAACTCCGAATCCCAAATGAAATAGATTCAGATAATAACTCAATCACTGCACTATACTCGACAATGTTGTTGCTTGTTTGACTGAGGCTTACCCCATGCATAGATACTAACTCGTCAGAGGGCGAATAGATAACCCAAGTTGCGGAAGAGATGTTCCGTGTATTACGACAAGCACCATCAGCAAAACCAATGTATGTTTGGAGAGGCATCGACATCTGCAAATCAAGAGTAAAACCAAGATAAGCAGGAATAATGACGAAAAACACTCTCTAAGCTAAGCACACTGTTTAAACTAACACACACCAGCTAGAAAGAAAAACTATCCTAACTAAAAATCTCTATACCCATTCTTTTAAGCATAATACCTCTTCAAGTAAAGGCCATTTCTGGGTTTACCCAAAGAGTCCCCGTCAAAGTCTACCAATTCATAGGCCCCTTTGGCTAGCTTCCGCTTGACCACATAGGGACCATGCCACATAGGAACAAATTTTCCAGCGCCTAATTTATCATTAGCTTGATCATAAACTAAGACTAGATCTCCTTCCGAAAAATTTCGAGGGGTCACATTTCGATCATACTGAGCTTTCATTCGTTTTGCGTGAGTCTCGATTGCCAATGCAGCATCGCGTTGATTCTCATCTAATTGAGCCAAGTATAACAAATGCTTTTCTTCTTCGGAAGTGGCTAGAAGTAACTCGATGGCCATTTGCAGTGACGGGATTTCGCATTCAATGGGTAACACAACTTCCAAACTATAGACTAGTTGGAAAGGAGTGAACCCTGTTGATGTTTTTACTAAAGTTCGATACGCCCAAAGTGCTGAAAATAGCATGTTGTGCCAATTCGACCGATGAATCCCAATGATTCATCGGATCATAATAACTAAAACTTTGTTGATGGATTCAACCAGACCATTTGCTTGTGGATAATAAGGGGTTGAACTATCGTGACGTAAACCAAGCTGGCATGTAAGTTCGGTCATCATAACGTTTCAAAAATGACACCCATGGTCAGTGATTATTGCTTGCGAGACACTAAATGCAGCAATTATATGATTGAACACGAAAATTGCAGCTGTCTTGCCATCTGCCTCAAATGTAGGCATCGCCTCGGCCCACTTAGTAAAATAATCTACCGCAAGGATGATATACACATGCCCCCTGGCCGAGTGAGGGTTACATGTAATAAAATCGATACCCCATTTGGAAAAAGGACCAACGGCAATTATAGGGTGGAGAGGAGCAGGTGGAGCGCACATCTTTCGATCAAAAATTTGGTAGTTGTGGCATTTTTGGACCGCCATAATACAATCTTTAAATAAAGACAGCCAGAAGTAGCCAGCGCGCAATATCTTTTGGGTTGTGGCAAACCCATACATATGACCACCACACGCTCCAAAGTGACATTCATTTAGAACCCTTTCAGCTTCCTCATGAGTTAAGCAACGTCGAAAAACAGAGTCCAGCCCACGACGATAAAGAGTATCTCCAATAATCCTGAATTGTTGGGACTGGAATCGAATTTTTCGATATTCTGACCTTGAAATTTCTAGCCAAAGGGATTGGGTTTGGAGATAAACGATGATATCCCCATACCACGGATCTAAAGTGCTGATTAGAAACAAGGATCCGTCTGCAATGGGCTCCTCCGCCACAGTTTCCGTGTCACCACGCGGGAAGCCACACATTAACTCCGCAAAAACTAAAGATTTCTTAGACTTAGATTTCTCAAATTCCAAGTCGAACTCCTGCAGGATAACGATCCATTTAGAGTACTTGTCCCCTAGCAATTTCTTGGTCAAAATGTAGATCATAGGGTTGCAATCCGAAATTACTGTAGTTTTACGTAGTAAAATGTAGTGATGAAAACGTTGGACAGCTTGAACAGCTGCCAATGCCAATTTCTCCACATGTGAGTATTTTAGCTCAGTTGGATTTAAAGTTCAACTAAGGTAATATATCACATGGTCAGTTCCGAATTCATCTTCCTGAACTAAGACCATTCCAATGGTGGAATGAGAGGCGGCGAGATACAAGAAGTAATCCTGGTTGTAGTTGGGAGGATGCAACAACGGTGCATGGGTCAACGCGTGTTTGAGTGCATCAAAATGTTTCTGAGCTCTCTCATCCCAATAGAATGGAGTATTTTTCTTCAACAACTGGGGAAACCCTTTGTAACCTCGGCGTAGTTAGGAATGAATCGTCGTAAAAATTTTGCTTTCCCCTGCAAACTTTGGAGTTGGCGAAGACTCGAAGGAGGAGGCAATTTGATGATAGCTTCGACCTTTGAGGGATCAACGCGAATGCCGGCTTTCGAAACTACAAAGCCCAGCAATCGACCCGTTTATATACAGAAGACACATTTGTGTGGGTTCAACTGAATAGATAATGCCTACACGTCATAAATATTGCTCGTAAATGGACGAGGTGATCAACTCGATGTAATGAATGAGCAGGCAAGTCATCAAGATAGGGTTGCACAATGTGCTTGATGTCATGAAACGCATAAGACATCGCCCTTTGAAAAGTTGCTCTGGAATTCTTAAGCCCAAAAGGTAACTTGTAATAAGCAAATGTCCCCCATGGACAAATGAAAGCCATTTTTGGTTGATCGGCAAGCAGAATATTGATTTGATTGTATCCAGAAAAACCTTCCATGAAGGAGAATATTTCACTGCCGGCACAATCATCAATGATTTGATTGATATAGCGAGTTGGGTAATTTTCCTTTGGACAGGCTCGATTAATGTCCCTATAGTCAATGCATATTCTTATTGTTCCCTGTTTTTTGTTAACCAGAACAATATTCGATACCCAATCCGTTAACCGGATCGGATAAATGAAACCTGCTTTCAACAATCTTTCAACTTTTGCTTTAATTGCAGCAGCTTTTCGTGGGTGAATCTGACGCAAATGTTGCCGGATGGGTTTAGCATCCAGGTAAGTCTTGATCTCATGAACAACAATCGCGGGACCAATTCCTGGCATTTCCTCATAGGACCAGGCAAACACGTCACGAAATTCTTGAAATAGGGCCTTATATAGCTGAATTTCGTCATCTGTACATGAGGCACCTATATGAATGTTCTCAACAATTCTGGGCTTAACCGAAATGTCAATAGGAATAGTTCGAGAGATGTTTCCCAAATTTAACTCTGAATCGGGATGTTTCATTGGATTCTGAGGTTCCTTGACATATTCAGTTGTAAAAATTGATGAGAAATCATTTTCAAAACAATCATCCTCAGGTAAAAACGAAGATCTGTGATGGAGATCTTCCCATGGTAAATCATCTACACATAGGATTTCATGAATTTTCTCATCAGAGTGAACAAGTTGAGAAAATGTGGTTAAATCCGAGGTTGATGTGAAAAGTGATTCCTCACGGACCACATTCATTAAGTCATTTTCTGTTGAACATGGGTCGGCAAACGACTGCACGGCTTCATAGGCAATTTCATATGGACTCAAAGGCATGGCATTACCAAATGAGTCTATCTTAGATTCAGAAGGAACGATCCAAGGATCATCATAAACAATGGTGTCTGATGTAATCATATGAATGGTTGCAAATGAAGACGATGCGTTGATCGGAGGAAAAGGAAAAGTTCCCAGTAAACTGGCATCTTTAACTAGTCCTACTCCAACATCCTTATATGGGATAGTCGTTTTACTGACATGCTGAATACTCTCCAAAGAGGCTGGGTCGGATGAAATGTAAGCCAGCTGGTCTATTGTTACGATCTTTCCATTATGTGGGAATTTTATTACTCGAAAGACCGATGAAACAACCGCTGTCATAGCGTAAGACCAACTTCGACCCAAGAAAAGGTTTTAATCTAGAGGGGCATCAACCACCTCCACATCTAGACTAATGGTTTTTCCTCAACCCCTATAGGCAAATCCTGTAGAATGCCAAAAGGATGAAACCCACGGCCATCAAAGGCCTTTAGAATCGTCAGGGATTGATTTAGCGAAGGAGAACCAAGCGATCTCCAACACTGTATCGACATAATACACGTTGAGGCTCCCTCATCAATTACAGTCCGATGAATAGGCCTTTTTTTGACTATCACTAGAATCTGGAAAGCCATTTGATGAGGCAAATGCGGTGTACTATTTTCTAGATCGAAAATCATTAGGTTCGGGTCCTGAACATCAACAACTCCTATAGCCGACAAAAGTAATTTACATTGTGCTGGACATGATTGCAGCACTTCCAAAGCCGACATTGCTGAGGGTGAAACAACTAAATCCTCAACAATGTTATAATTCTCAGCTGCTCTCGCATGTGGATTGAAAGCTGACTTTCGAAGTATACCCTTGGTGGGCGGTTTGATTACCAAGTCTGGATTAGGTTTCTCGATCTGTAGTGGATCGAAACCAGGAGCTGAGGTTGATGGATTAGAATGAGAAGATTCTGCTTCTTTACCATCAACAGGACCTTTACTACCATAATCTTGCGATCGAGTTGCAATCCTAACATGGGACATCATCAGTATGGGTTCTTCATTGGCATTCGAGGATGAACCTATCATCTTACTGTCTTGAGCTGGAAAAGGATCCTTCAAAACAACAGGAGTTTGGGAACCCTTGACAATCTTCGCAACCTCTGCACGATGAGGGCAGTCTCTTGTAAAATTTTCATCATCACAAATGAGACAAGGATAACGAGGTTTGCGCTTTTCATCATTGGATTCCACCTTTTCAGGTTTCTCCTTTGAACTTTTGTTTGTTTTATTCTTCTTCTTTCCTTTCTTCTTCCCACCGGATTTTGATTTGGCTGTAGATGACTCTACAATGTGAATATCGGCAGAGATCTCTACAGAAGAGTCTCCTGTTGGGGAATCAGGCAAGGTTATGATAGGGGAAGAATTCTTGGAAGACTTCTTCTTACTTTTAGTGTTAACCGTGCCAAGCATACCATCGGCGGCATGAGATCCCGAAGGAGCTGCAGTGATTTGATTTTGCTTGGGAAGATCGGGGATTTTTTCGTGTAACGTACCTAACTGAGTATAGACCAAGTCAAGGTACTGTGCTTGAGCAATCACTTGCTCCTCAGTAACAACTTCGGCTTTAGCTACATCTTCAGTGATCTTTGGCAACAAAGATTTTACAAACCATTCGACCAAGATCTGATTCAGAATAAATACCTTCACTAAATGCCATTGACGTCTCCACTCATGAATATGATCTGAAATGTAAGTGGATGTCGATTGTTTTAGCAAAGTTAACAATTCCGTGCCATTGTCATATCGGACTGGCAACTGAAAATGAGTTAAAAATGAGGTTGCTAAGTGACTAAAATTATAAAAAGTGCCTCGCGGTAACTCAATGTACCACTTGGCCGCAAGACCAATTAGAGTGCGCTGGAAAAGCCTAAGATAGATTGAATCATCTTTAATGGAGTTAGACACACACCAGAGGTGGTAAGTCATCACATGGTTCGACGGGTCCTCTCTTGATTTACCTTCGAACTTGGGAATGTCACTGGGCAACTTATTCGGCATTGGCGGCCAAAATGGAAGATAATTAATGGGATCGTTCGTTAGGCGCGACAAGTCAAGTAAGTCCAAAGTTGCGATAAATGGTAACTGCTGATTAGGATCCCTAAAACTCTGGGTCATGAGACCAGCCCCAGGAGGAGGATATCTAGGATAACTAGGAATAGGAATTGCGTTTGGGATATTGTATCCTCCCGAAAAACCAGGATTAACCGGACCATATTGGGGTTATTAAGTTTGTTGATAAGTGTACCCAGGGTACGGTTGATACTGATAGACTGGCTACTGCACAGCAAGACTGAATTGGTACTGTCCCTAGTACGGTTGATAAGTAAATTGTGGTTGACTTGTGACAACCGTACTTAAACCAGGTTGTCCTACAGGCATCTGAACCGAAGTTTGAATCGTAGATCCAGACCGTAAAGATGTCTGAGGAGTAGATACAGGAACAGTAGAAACCGGAGTTGTCGATACTCCAGAAGTAGGTGGGGTAGATTGAACGGATGTTGCGGCAACTGTAGCAGTCGTTTGAGGTGGAGTATGAGGTGTACTAGGTCCAGGCTGAGAAACTACCGAAGCTACAGAAGTTTGAATGTTAGACTGGACTGGTTGCTGGGGTGTACCAGAAACTAAGGGTTTTCCAGTTTGAGATGACAACTGTATGCTTGGCTGCAACACCTGTTGAGCTTGCGATGGATCCCACACTATATTCATTCTAGGGTACTGACCCATAACTGGTTGAGAACACTGAGGACCATAACCGAGTTGAGGGTAGGATTGATAATTGAAAGGTACATTTCCCATTCCTTGAACATATGTTTGACCGGAGGGTGGTTGGAAACCTTGGTTCGAGTATTGACCTTGGGGTTCATACCCTTGAGGCACATACTGATACTGGGGTTGACCTTGAGGTATAAATTGATACTGGGGTTGACCTTGGGGTACATATTGAGTCTGAGGTTGACCTTGAGGAATGTACTATCCCATAGGTATGTACTGTCCTTGAGGTTGCCCCCCAAATGCAAACTGTGTACCTTGAGGTTGCCCCCCAGGCAGTAACTGGCCACCTTGAGGTTGAGGATTGGGAATAGAACCTGACATCATGAGAATGTCTTCTACGCTCAACGACTTAGTACCATTGTTTCCAATTAATAACCCTTGCTCAATGGATTGAGGAGATGCTCCCGAAAAAGTACCAGAAAGTGACTGATACCAGGAGCGAACAGAAGGACCGCCATACAAAAAATATTCAGGCAATTGAGTAAACATGGATGACTATCCTCACATATTTACGGGAGTATAAAAACATCTAGGTGTTGGGTGATAAGGAGCGCGAGGTGGTGAAAAACTTAACCCTGAGTTTTCTAAGAAATTAGTCAAAGAAAGATACCAAGAACTGCTCCTAGGTGGACTATAAAAAATTGATTCACGCTCCCTTAGTTCAATAACAGGTTGATTTTCAGGGATAAGGATGCCTACTTCTTCTTCTGGAGCAAGTTCTTCAATAGCAAGATCTTGGGTGATTACTCTTTCTACCCTAGGTGAACCAAGACCACTAGAAGTTGGAGAAACAAACCCTGATGTCGGAGTAGCAGCAAATTCACTTTCAGGCTCAGATATTTCAGGTTCCTCACCTGTATCACTAGTAGATGAAAAGCTACCAGCAATTTCGGAAACAGACACTGACTGTGGATTATAATCTGCTACTGACGGTTGAAAATCAAGATGTACTATCAAAGAAGATTCTCCTTCTTCAGGTGACCCAACTCTACTGTCTCTAGGAGTTACGAGGACTTTCAAGCCTTCAAGCTGGCTCGGTACTTCCGCAGGAGGTTGGCCCCAAAGTCTACGGGACTTCCTCAGTAACTCAACCACGTTTACAAACTCAGGAGACTGGCCCCGAAGTCTACGGGACTGCCTTGGTAATGTAGCCACAGTCGAAAACTTTTAACTACTTCACACGCAAACAAAGTAAAATCTCAATGAAAAGCACCTAAAGTCTCTAAAGAACAAAACAAATTTGAATCACAAGCCTAAAGAATCTAGGAGATCAAACACACACAAACAGTAACTTTCCGTACTGAAAACACTAGTTGGTGATGAAATCCAACGTCGTAGAGTTCAATACAGAAATGGCGGTTGGAACAGTTACCCCAGCAACCTGCTTAATGAATAGACTGGCACAAGTTCCTCCACTTAACCGTCTCGTGTGAAGAGAACCCCCCAAAAAATCCAAGTGAGTCTAGCCGACGTCTGCTCCAGGTACAGTGGGATATTCCCACCATTGTCACCTCAGGAAGAGTCCTAAAGAATATGGCCACTAAGGTTACCAACTGAGACAAATATACCTGGGGGAACAGTCTACGATCCGATACGCACGCAAGGGTAGAGTAGCATGCTCAATCCCCTTGAAGGCTCCTTGACATAATCCAAGGTTTACCAACAAGTGACCCCAGGCTCCTCGACAATGGTTAATCCGAAGTTTACCGTTTTTAATACGTGAATATCTGGCGTCGTTCCCAATGAGGAAGGATTGATTCCCACACTGGTTCAGACACGATCTCGTGCTTCTCCTTTAAGAGGAGCTTTCCCAGAGCATAAATGCAACAATTGGATTTCTTCCCTACCACAAGATACAACTACTTGTTTGTTTTTATTGTCTTGGAGAGTTAATTACTCTCCTACTCCAAGACACTAGCCTAAGCTAAGTTGGTGTATCAGAGCCCTAGAAATAAAAATGTTACTAGGTGAATTTTACTTTAAGCGTTAATTTTTATTGGTTTTTGTTTAAGTCAAAAGGTGCGGAGATGAAACTCGTGGTATGAAGACTCGACTCAAAATCACTAAAAATGCACCTAAGATGATCTAAACAATCTTTTTCTCTTCGATGAACTTCTAACTAAGAAAGAGTTTGAGAATGCAAATACTTTGTAAACACAAATCTTTCTCAATTCAACAAATTAAAAGAAGAGTTTTTGTCCTTTTCCAATGCACTCAAAACGAGACAACTAGTTATTTCACAAAAAATTCCCTTTTCGTTTCTAAGCACTCAATCACTACAAAACAAACTTTTTCCAAAAGAGATTTTTATATTTTTTAATAAAACACCCAAAACCATGAAAATGACTAACTTTGAGATCTACAAATTGTAAAAACCTATTTGAAGTCAAAGCCTACTAAAAGTCTTTTTTAAGGATGTTTTACTTAGCTAGATGTAAGCTAAGGACCAATTTATGCAGAATCATAAATAAGTCAAGAACAACCAATTTTGTTTTCTTTTTGAAAATGAAAATCCAAACTCTCAAACACAAGCTTTTCGAAGTTTTCTAAAGAGAAAACTCAAAGCGGATTCCTCAACAAGGGGAGATTTCATAAATGGTCAGACTCATAAGAAGGCTGGTAGACACTAAGGTGATCTGAAGTCCCTACAGCTTCTAAGCTCAGAGCCACTACACAACCAAAATGAAAAACAAACCCAACAAGCAAAACTCCTAGGAATTTCACTTAAAACCCTAACACTAACGAAATCAACCTAAGGAAAGCTTCTGACAAGTTATATGCAGGTCTGGGAAGTGGATAACAATTTCTAAACAAACACTAAGCTGACTAATAGAGGAAATCTTAGGGTTTTTCAAAACTTTGACAGGGTCCACAGGCCCACAGTTGACACAGGTGCAGTCCCGCTCTATGCTAAAAGCGAAGCTATGGGTAGGTACGCACTGTGTCAAACGGCTAGGGTGCGGTCCTCTCCCAAAGCTATGAAAAACAAAAAATAACCCTGGATCTACAAACTCTACCCAATTTTACACACAACAAGCCAAAAACAGGAACAAAAACACAGTTTCTCAGGTCAAAGTAAAAACAAGGAAAACAATCAAGTCCCCAGCAGAGTCGCCATTTTGTCACACGGAATAAGTTGATCTTGCGGATAAGATAGACCTTCCTAGAATCTAAAGAAGACCTAATGACAAGCAAACCAACCAGACACTATCTTTCTCGAAATATGCTTTGATAAACAATGGAAAACAAGTGTTTTTAGGGCCTACCTTAGGTCCAACGCAAGCTTGTGGATGCCCTCGCTCCTTCGATCCAAATGAGCTCCTTTGTCGCGAATCTGCAAACACAAACAAGGAAAATAAATTAAATAGCACCTGAAAAGCCAATTGCATAAAACATATTTAACATGAAACTCAAGGAGTCCATGAAACAAATAACATGAGATACTTGTTGAGAAAAATGAGTTTGATTGTATTAATTCAAAAGAAGAAGAACTTTACAACCTTTGCCTTGACGCTGTATAAGCTCCTCCCAAGGTTCAGCAAGAAGTCTCCTCTACTTTGACAAGTTTCACTCACTCCCCAATGAAGCCGAAAAGGTATGTGATCTCTCCACTTAAGCTCAACTAGGAAGTCTTGATTTCACCAGCATTTACCCTAAAAAATGTTCAGCTTCTAACCTCCTTAGCAACCAGCCCAATGCCTGTATTTATAGTGCAATGGAGGGAGGTTACTAGGTCCTCCTTCAAAGGGATAAAGCCCTCCTTCAAAGGGATAGCTCCTCTCATCAAGGGATTAGCTCCTTCTCTTTTGGGATGCATGAACCACCTCAGAGCGAACAATCCACATCAAAATTCCTTCTATAAACCTCTAGAATTAACCCAAAGTGAGTTTTTTAAGATAAAACTTGCACCTTTTGACTTTCACATGGGTCCACACCTACACCGTTAGGGACAGAGCGGGCAGGTCCGTATTTTTTGTACACAGAAGGTGCGGGACCACAGGTGACAGTGAGAGAAAGTGTGGAACCAGAGTTACATTGATTTTTAATGTCTTTCTCTCATTTCCAAAGCTTGACTTGAAGAGCTGAGGTCTGAGACTTGCTTAGGAGGATAGTACAAGTGATGATAGACCCATACTGACTGCAAATAATCATGGTGACGATATTTTTATGTAACAGATTGCCCCTAAAGTGCGAAGTCTGTAGTAGATGAGGATTTCATTGATCATTTAGGAAGAGTGAAGTACTTTATCATTTCGTGGATCATCTTGTGGAGAGCCCGATTGGAACCTGTAAAAACATTCAATGCAAGATATATATATGAGATCATATCATCGCTGAGGTAGGCATTCCCATACTTAGATCAAAACTGACTTAGAAAACTAACTACTACTCTGATACAGGAATGATCTATGATCTTGTAATACATCACAAGTATAGACTCAGGTGGACACAGTATGGACACAGCCATCTGTTTATGAATCATCCATTATATAATGAATACAAAATTCCTCGCAGCGTCGATTGTGGAAACTAGATCCAGGGTCTTCATTTCTACTTCCCGAAACAGTACGATTCTATCCATGCGAATGAATGTGTTGATGTCAAACATGGTAGAAACCACTTGATTACCAGTCAATGATGTAAATTGTTAACAAGTGTGAGAGAAACCACCAGTGATGTCAATGGCTCTCAAAGTGCCTAGTACAATCCATGAGATGCGAATAAATGTGTTGATGTCGAACATGTCACGGAATCCTTTGATCGAAAGTCAATGATGTAAACTGTCGTCAAAGGCGAGAAACCTGCCATTGAGGCATGCAGATCTCAAGGTACCAATGATTTCTAGATCATGTTTCTAGCTAATGAGCTGATGTCAATAGAAAGGGATTCATCGTAGGCAAGCCAACAACATGAAATCATAGATCAAGTTGAATAAATTTAGTTGCAAGGACTGACTCAGGGATGGTCAAGATGGATGACAGATATTTTTCAGATGAATGGCTTATTGGCAGTGACCTCTTGAACACATAACGACACGACAGATGTCTTAATGATGATTGACCCAAAGTTAATACCCAAAAACCGGCTGAAGACTTTCAATGTGGTTTGATCAACTATTAGGCAAAGGATTTCCCAACCCAGGTGAATAAAAGTGTCGTGTTCAAGAGTGGTTACAAAGTATGACAAACAGACTCATTTCTCTCTCTTTTCCCCCACCATTTCTGGCAAGTACCTCTTTATTTTTGACAAGCTTGAGGAGGATAACATTTGCTTGATTATAAGCTCATCCTTTGGATGAGTCCAACTTAGTTTAGATTCGAACCCTAAGAAGGAGTGGTTCGTTCCTGTTTGTAATTGAACAGGTCCTTTACTGTGAAATTTTAACGAGTCCAGAATAGGAGAAACTCGGCGGTTTCCAATTTTAGAGAGTCTGAAAAAACTTAAGAAGACTTCAGGGTTGACCTTTTTCGTAACTTTGTGTCTCCCAAGCCCGAAAAAGTATAAAATAATACTTGAGAGAACCGCTTGAGCTTTTACGACCAAGGAGTACTTTTCGTCATTAGTGCCCTTGATCTGAAAAAGTAAAAAAGCGATCAACGACACGCCATTTTATAACCGATATCGAATTTGAAACGACAAAAATCCGGCAATCTTTTCATGTTTTTACGATCGGAAAAGAGCTGTAAGTGGACCGTCTTTTAATTCTGTTTTAACGAGTTTAAAAGAATCACTCGGCAATCTTTTCATGTTTCAAGAGTCAGAAAAGAGCTTAAAGGTGACTCTAAATGTTTTTTCGTCGAAAATGATAGATTTCGCCTGAATAATCCGTTATCCTGCACAAAAACATAAACATTACTCATACTTGTTTGAAATAGATAAAAATGTCGCAAAAATACCTTTCCAAAGTGAAACATAAACAAATTTGCAATTTATTTACTCAAAAAACTTATAAAAAGGGCCTTTGTCAATTCATTTTTACCGTTTGAGTTTGGGTGAGAAAATAGTGCTTTTGCTCAGAAAACTTCTCGTGAAGATTGCGGAAAATCCAACCGTCGGAATCAAGCATCGTCTTCTCCAGGTAATCCACATCATCCTACTCTTCATTTTTAACTGTTTGATTTTTTGTTTTAGTCATTTATTTCATTTTTGGGAGGGTTTTTAGGCATAAAACCCACGTGCGGGGGCCCGCCGGTTTACCACTGCTGGCCTGCGGACCCCGACTTTTTCTCCATTGGGAAAATGCTTGGGGTCCGCACCTTCCATGTAGACAAAGTGCGGTCCCATGCACTGTGTCTAACCCGGAGGGTGCGGTCCCCGTCGCAAGGGTTTTTAACCCAAAAATTCTCAAAAATGGACCAATCAAAATCATTTCTAGCAATTTAATTTATCCTTATACTTGATGCAGAGAGTACATCATGCTAGATTGGCATGAACGAGAGCATGAGGACGTGGATGCTGCCGCATGGAATCGTCAGCCTTCACTTGATGCTTTGAGGGTGTGCGGCTTGTACAAATTCTGGGCCATTCCTGACATGAGGGCTCAGGTGGATTTCTTACAGTGGATGGTTGACAGATGGAGCGTACAGGACCAGTGCTTCTTCATTGGCGGCCACCAGCTCGAAATCGAGATGGCAGACATATATTTTTTGACTGGTTTGCCTAAGAGAGGCGAAGACTTGACTCTGTTTGGGGCTAGGGCAGGTGGCCAGTCTGTCGATAGCCTCAGGCTAGAGTACTACAACAGCCAGGCTAGAGACAAAGGGATAGACATAAAGACCATATCCCGTCCTGAGCTCATGGTGATTGCGTTCACTGTCACTAGACTCTATGGAGCTGCCGCATTACATATTGCCACCGGATCCCAGATGCATATGGCAGTTGATTCCTTTCGAGGCACCATCTTCAACTGGTGCGATGTTGTGTTGGCCAATGTGAAAGGCCAACTGACCAGGGCCAAGAACGGACGACTAAAGACCTTTGGTTATGGGGCTTTGGTCGTGAGTTTTGGCCTGGAGAGGGTTCCTATGCTGATCTCGCAGCACCTTACTATTGGAGCTGGGCTTCCTCGAGAGCCCAAATTGATGCGATGGGTCGTAGTTATGGCCCGTCACACGGATGAGAGGACAGAGGTTGCTCGATTCAAACCTGAGTATTTCCAATGGCTGGAAAACCAGGCCTTTTCTATTCAGGACTTCCCTTACACTGGGATAGATTTTCGTGGTGACCCAGACATGGTTCTTCCACCAGGAGAGCAGTGGGATGATTCAGGTAAAATCCTTTTCAACATTTTTCGATTTTTATTTTTTTATTTCTCCATCGTCTCAAAACTGATAGTAAAAAATTTCAAATGCAGATGTGGGTCCACAGCGACTAGCCGCTCTCTGGCCTTACGAGAGGAAGCAACCAGTTGCACCCGCGCCAGCCCCACAGGACGAATCAGCAGAGGTTTTGGCCGAGTTGGAGGGTCATCTTGAGTGCTTGGCAAGAGATATTCCTGAGACCACTATAGATGACATTACTCGTCGACTTCAGCGGTATGTGATTAGGGTCCCGGGACCTTTTAGGAGGTTCCTTTGCAAGGTGGCCCGTGCAGTGGTTTCTTGTAAATCATGTTATGGAATGGTTTTAAATTTACATGTATGATTGTTGCAAATGTCTATTTAACATTCGAGAAGCAATTGCATCTGCTAATGTATTTAAAGATCTTGGAATATGCCGATATTAAATATAATCAAATTCACGTTCCAAGAGACGCACTCTCAAAAATAATCTTAATAACACTGGATTTATAATGGCATACACTCTATTAAGCTGTAATACAACGAGTTCAGAATCTACCTCACTATCAAACTCTGAATCCCAAATGAAATAGATTCAGATAATAACTCAATCACTGCACTATACTCGGCAATGTTGTTGGTTGTTTGACCAAGGCTTACCCCGTGCATAGATACTAACTCGTCAGAGGGCGAATAGATTACCCAAGCTGCGGAAGAGATGTTCCGTGTATTACGACAAGCACCATCAGCAAAACCAATGTATATTTGGAGAGGCATCGACATCTGCAATATCAAGAGTAAAACCAAGATAAGCAAGAATAATGACGAAAAACACTCTCTAAGCTAAGCACACTGTTTAAACTAACACACACCAGCTAGAAAGAAAAACTATCCTAACTAAAAATCTCCATACCCATTCTTTTAAGCATAATACCTCTTCAAGTAAAGGCCATTTCTAGGTTTACCCAAAGAGTCCCTGTCAAAGTCAACCAATTCATAGGCCCCTTTGGCTAGCTTCCGCTTGACAACATAAGGACCATGCTGCATAGGAATGAATTTTCTAGCACCTAATTTATCATTAGCTTGATCATAAACTAAGACTAGATCTCCTTCCGAAAAATTTGTAGGGGTCACATTTCGATCATACTGAGCTTTCATTTGTTTTTCGTGAGTCTCGATCGCCAATGCAGCATCACGTTGATTCTCATCTAATTGAGCCAAGTATAACAAATACTTTTCTTCTTCGGAAGTGACTGGAAGTAACTCGATGGCCATTTGCAGTGATGGGATTTCATATTCAATGGGTAACACAACTTCCAAACCATAGACTAGTTGGAAAGGAGTGAACCTTGTTGATGTTTTTACTGAAGTTCGATATGCCCAAAGCGCTGAAAATAGCATGTTGTGCCAATTCAACCGATGAATCCCAATGATTCGTCAGATCATGATAATTAAAACTTTGTTGATGGATTCAACCAGACCATTTTCTTGTGGATAATAAGGGGTTGAACTATCGTGACGTAAACCAAGCTGGCCTGTAAGTTCGGTCATCATAACGTTTCGAAAATGACACCCATGATCAGTGATTATTGCTTGTGGAACACCAAACCTAGCAATTATATGATTGAACATGAAAATTGCAGCTGTCTTGCCATCTCCCTCAAATGTAGGCATCGCCTCAGCCCACTTAGTAAAATAAGCTACCACAAGGATGATATACGCAGGCCCCTAGCCGAGTGAGGGTTACATGTAATAAAATTGATACCCCATTTTGCAAAAGGACCAATGGCAATTATAGGGTGGAGAGGAGCAGGTGGAGCGCGCATCTTTCGATCAAAAATTTTTCTGTTGTGGCATTTTCGGACCACCGTAATACAATCTTTAAATAAAGACGACCAAAAGTAGCCAGCGCGCAATATCTTTTGGGCTGTGGCAAACCCAGACATATCACCGCCACACACTCCAGAGTGACAGTCATTTAGAACCCTTTCAGCTTCCTTGTGAGTTAAGCAACGTCGAAAAACAGAGTCCACCCCACAACGATAAAGAGTATCTCCAATAATCCTGAATTGTTAGGACTGGAATCGAATTTTTCGACGTTCTGACCTTGAAATTTCTGGCTGAAAGGATTGGGTCTGGAGATAAATGATGATATCCCCATACCACGGATCTAAAGTACTGATTAGAAACAAGGATTCATCCGCAATGGGCTCCTCCGCCACAGTTTCCGTGTCAGCACGCAGGAAATCACACATTAACTCCGCAAAAACTAAAGATTTCTTAGACTTAGATTTCTCAAATTCCAAGTCGAACTCCTGCAGGATAACAATCCATTTAGAGTACTTGCCCCCTTAGTAGCAATTTCTTGCTCAAAATATAGATCATAGGTTTTCAATCCGAAATTACTGTAGTTTTACGTAGTAAAATGTAGTGACGAAAATGTTGGACAACTTGAACAGCTACCAATGCCAATTTCTCCACATGTGAATATTTTAGCTCAGTTCGATTTAAAGTTCGACTAATGTAATATATCACATGTTCAGTTCCGAATTCATCTTCCTGAACTAAGACCATTCCAATGGTGGAATGAGAGGCGGCGAGATACAAGAAGTAATCCTGGTTGTAGTTGGGAGGATGCAACAACGGTGCATGGGTCAACGCGTGTTTGAGTGCATCAAAATATTTATGAGCTATCTCATCCCAATAGAATGGAGTATTTTGCTTCAACAACCCGGTGAAACCCTTTGTAACCTCAGCGTAGTTAGGAATGAATCGTTGTAAAAATTTTGCTATCCCCTGCAAACTTTGGAGTTGGCGAAGACTCGAAGGAGGAGGAAATTTGATGATAGCTTCGACCTTCGAGGGATCAACGCGAATGTCGGCTTTCGAAACTACATACCCCAGCAATCGACCCGTTTCTATATAGAAGACACATTTGTGTGGGTTCAATCGAATACGATAATGCCTCCACCTCATAAAGATTGCTCGTAAATGGACGAGGTGATCAGCTCGATGTAATGAATGAGCAGGCAAGTCATCGAGATAGGGTTGCACAATGTGCTTGATGTCATGAAACGCATAAGACATCAGCCTTTGAAAAGTTGCTCCGGCATTCTTAAGCCCAAAAGGTAACTTGCAATAAGAAAATGTACCCCAAAAGCCGTTTTTGGTTGATCGGTAGGCAGAATATTGATTTGATTGTATTCGGAAAAACCGTCCATGAAGGAGAATATTTCGCTACCGGCACAATCATCAATGATTTGATCATATAGGGAGTTGGGTAATTGTCCTTTGGACAGGCTCGATTAATGTCCCTATAGTCGATGCATATTCTTATTGTTCCCTATTTTTTGTTAACCAGAACAATATTCGATACCCAATCCGTTAACGGGATCGGATAAATGAAACCTGCTTTCAACAATTTTTCAACTTCTGCTTTAATTGCAACAGCTTTTCGTGGGTGAATCTGACGCAAACGTTGTTGGACGGGTTTAGCATCCGGGTAAGTCTTGATCTCATGAACAACAATCGCGGGATCAATTCCTGGCATTTCCTCATAGGACCAGGCAAACACGTTGCAGAATTCTTGAAATAGGGCCTTATATAGCTGAATTTCGTCATCTGTACACGAGGCACCTATATGAATGTTCTCAACAATTCCGGGCTTAACCGAAATGTCAATAGGAATAGTTCGAGAGATGTTTCCCAAAATTTAACTCTGAATCGGGATGTTTCATTGGATTCTGAGGTTCCTTGACATATTCAGTTGTAAAAATTGATGAGAAATCATTTTCAAAACGATCATCCTCAGGTAAAAACGAAGATCTGTGATGGAGATCTTCCCATGGTAAATCATCTACACATAGGATTTCATGAATTTGCTCATCAGAGTGAACAAGTTCAGAAAACGTGGTTAAATCCGAGGTTGATGTGAAAAGTGATTCCTCACGGACCACATTCATTAAGTCATTTTCGGTTGAACATGGGTCGGCAAACGACTGCACGGCTTCATAGGCAATTTCATATGGACTCAAAGGCATGGCATTACCAAATGAGTTTATCTCAGATTCAGGAGGAACGATCCAAGGATCATCATAAAAAATGGTGTCTGATGTAATCATATGAATGGTTGAAAATGAAGACGATGCGTTGATCGGAGGAAAAGGAAAAGTTCCCAGTAAACCGCCATCTTTAACTAGTCCTACTCCAACATCCTTATATGGGATAGTCGTTTTACCGACATGTTGAATACTCTCCGAAGAGGCTGGGTCGGATGAAAAGTAAGCCAGCTGGTCTATTGTTACGATCTTTCCATTATGTGGGAATTTTATTACTCGAAAGACCGATGAAACGACCGCTGTCATAGCGTAAGACCAACTTCGACCCAAGAGAAGGTTCTAATATAGAGGGGCATCAACCACCTCCACATCTAGACTAACGGTTTTTCCTTCAACCCCTATAGGCAAATCCTGTAGAATGCCAATTTAATCTCTTTACATAACTGCCATTTTTTTTAATTTCATTTGCATGTGGTTATGCCAGGTCAAAAGACTATACATAACTTATGCAAGAAATTAGAAACTAAATTGCCATACATGATGTACATATTGATTGATTGAACACATCCAACACTTAAAACTCTAGAAGACATCTGAAATCCAAGGTTAGGTGTCGTAAATTCTGCAATCCTTTCTCAGTTATCATAGTGAGACGACCTTGGCTGGCTACAATAGGAAGGCTTTCCATGTGACAAGTTTTTTGTTTGATAATATAGAGAAGGGTGAGTTGATAATATTTTAAAATACTAGAAGCTAACCGATTGATAGATTTGTTAAAGATATAGCACGACAAAACTCTACTGCAAAACTGTGTTTTCTGCTATTATGAAGGACTTGTTCCTAAACTTATCGATATATATATATATTTGAAAATCATGAAATATAACTGTTTGCTACAACCATGTCTTCTTTAATTAACAAATTGGGGTCCAAAGTCAAATTCAGATAATTTTTTTCATGATATACATGTAATCCTTGTATTTCTTCAGCTAATGCTTGTGCATTAACCCTGGTATTGGCACAATCTAGATTGATACTTGCACTTCTTAGGAATATATACATATATATAGGTACATATTTGAGAGCATAATGGTTGGTTGGTATGGTCATCCCCTACCCAATCTAGTATTACAAGTTGGAACCCAAATCTCCAGGGTTAGTCTAATACAAGTCTCATATTATGGTCAGTTATGTGACATCACCAGAACAAGAGGGTTACAATTTTACATGTTATGGTTCCCACAACACTTTCCTCCACTTCTTAAAGGTAGTGTCACTTCGATGTACCCATTAAGCTTCAGAAACAATTATGTGATCCTGTACTAAACAAAGTATTGTCCTACCTTATGCAGAGTGTTGTAGATTTCAGCAAGGAAATTCATCTGGTCTTACATAAGAAATGTAGAGCTACTATATATATATATATATATATATATATATATATATATATATATATATATATATATATATATATATATATATAATATTCTACACAACATACTAATAATTACACACAATACTTAGAGAGATTTTCATGTGACCCTTACACACCTGGTTCACTGTATGTTGCAGCTAACCTAGTGCATTAAGAATAGTCCAAGCATAGGGTTCATTGTGTGTTGTGGCTAACACTTAACATGTTAAGAACAGGTCAAGCCTTCCATACAAAGTTCATCATAACCTTTCATAACCTTAAGCAATGATTCCATTTCAAACTTAGATGGACCAGGTACTCAACATGTTAACAATAGCATTAAAATTGTTGTGTGATTAACATAAGTGAGTCATAAATTTCAAGAGGATAGGTACCAGGACAAGGACAATAACTCACCTCCCAACCACTGACAGGCTACAATTTAGTCCCCTCGTGCAGCTGTCACCCCCAAGCCTAATTCCAGGGCCTGAGAAGACTGTTCTAGGACCAAGCTACCAGATACACCAAGGGTTCTAGGGGTGGCTAGTCCATGGACTCCAAAGGTATGCAACTTCCACCCACCAGCCATTGAGGGAATCTAGAGGTATAATCCTCCACCCTCAATCCATACCAAGCACTCTAGAGATTTAACCTCCAAGCCTGCTGCAAACTGATATACAAGCAAGGAAGGCTAGTCCAAATGTTTTTATACCAGAACTAAGCACAGTCACAATGGCTTACCAAAAGGATGTGACTGACCTCAATGACCTTAGTTCTCTAAATTGGACTTCACCATTAGTCACAACTCACAAGTTGGAATGCTAATCTTTTGGACCATCGATTGTTGTTCCGCCAACCTGCCAAGTGCCAATGGGCACAACATCCACCTCAGTGTTGGTGTCTCAGATCTAATATGTGCTCTTCCTTTTTATAGCACAAGGGTTCTCCTGTAGTTGCCTAAGTCTATGCTAATGTTACTGCTAGCCTTCCATGTTTCATGTACTATGTAGGTATTCCTTGATTTATTTAGTGTACAAGTCACTTGTTCAGCTTTAGAAGTACCTCCCTCTATTCTTTGATTTTAAATCCCGAGTCACCTCCATAGATATAAGATTTATAGGTGGCTGCCCTAAAATGTACCAGAGTCTCGCTATCCAATGCCATGCTCCAAAACGAGGCATACCTTACCTTAGCAACATTCCCATGGTTATAGACCAAATTTGTTGCTTCATAGTAGGTACTAGGAGGTTGGAACAGATTGAGGATATGCACATTTTCTTCTTCTTCTTACCACCCCCCAGAGATCTCAGTGTTTTTTAGTAATCAAACTACAACTGCTTGAATTGATGACTTCAGGTTGTTTTGGGCCTGTCTGGACAAAATCTCCTAGGCCAACAGGGTAATGCCACATACCTCCCTGTTTCATATATTTTTTATTGTCTGTTATTTTTTGTTATAGTGGGTGGCCTATTCACCTCAACGTGCTTCCAACCATCGATGGATTGCTCATTGAATGGCCATATCACTATATATTCTTTTGTTGTCTGTTTTCTTGCATGGTGTTGCAAAGAGTGTTTTCTTGTCCTACATCCTTGCTGGCAATTAAATACACCAATCCCCTACTTGCTCACCTGTCAGCCTCCATGGCTTGTGACAAAACATAAAAATATGTCCATGAAGAGCAATCTTCTTAGCCTTGGAACAAATTGTCCCTTTTTCCCTCATTATATGTCTCTCTCTCTCTCTCTCTCTCTCTCTCTCTCTCTCTATATATATATATATATATATATATATATATATATATATATATATATATATATATATATATATATATATATATATATATATATATATATATATATATATATATATATATATATATATATATATATATATAGACATACAGACACACACACACACACACACACACATATATATCCAAAATATTCCCAATATCTAAAAAGTAATAGGAGCTATCACATGTACCTCCTTTCGATTGATTCGGTTCAACTCCTAACAAACAAGGAACTCTATTGTATAGAACACTAGTAGCTGGATACTAAGACCCAATTCAGTGAATGGGTGGAGGTGAACCAAGTCCACTGTGTATTCCTTTGGGCTTTGGTTAGTTTCTCTAGACTAAGAATAGAAGGCATGAACTAGAGGCCCAATCGAGGGTCGGGGCTCTTTGGGTTTCCGTTGGCGGTCTCAGAATTTAGAAAGAGAGGTGAAAAAAATGTTGTAGTGTATATTGCTTCTCACTGCAATGGTTTTGTTTTAATGATAGACTTTCCCACAGGAAGATGAGGAAGGAATAGGGAAGAGCTAGTGGCAAGCCAGTTTCGGGTATGAATTGCTTTCTGAACTGAGCCATAGATGCTAGCATGATGCAACATTTAAGTGGCATGGTTGGGACCTGCATGCTATGTTATAGAGACAGAGGGAGTGGTGAGGCACGTGGCCCTCATGCGAGGGCCCACATGGTCCACTGAGGCAATTTTTATTTATTTTTATTCCACACATTATGTTTAAAAAACACTAGCCTTTCTTCTCACGATCATGTAAATTGGTTGACAAATATCATACCAACCTTTGTTAGGAGGTGTAGAGGAACCTTGAGACAAAAAATAAGGGTAGGCACATCTATGGCTCACCCCCTGCTTTAACAGGGTATTTTGGGGCCGTTAAAAGTGAAAGATTCTATTTCAAGCCCTCTATTATGGAATTTACATGAATGATATTCGGTCCTAGATCCACGTAACCTACAACTCAATAATGGCCCTCTTTGGCTCTGTTTAAGTCTTCTAGAAACACCCATTGTTATCGGGAAAACTAGTGTCCATTCAGAGATGCTAGTCCCACTAAGATGGGTAGCTATCTTAGAAACAAATAGATTAAAGGTACTTGTGTTTTCCTTTATGAGAGATAGACGAGAGAGAAGCTGAGAACACCAACCTCAGTCTTTCGCTAGTCTCCTTTCTTGTTTCCTCTCTCCTTTGATGAAGCTTTCGCCACTCTTTTCTTGCTTGTCCCACTTCAAAGAACACCTGTAGAGTCAAGGGAGCAAAATACCATCAAAGCATAGAGAACTATAACCATAAATAATGCAGGATTAGATGTACATTAACAATATAAATGCATACACAAACAAGATTCAGAGATATACAAGCATATGGAGGAAAACTCAAATAGCTTTATTGATAGAAGTAGTAGAAGAGAAGACTACAACCAGGCTGTCTAATCCAGCATCATCCTCCCAGCATGAAATCCCTCTTCACCTCATACAAAGCAAGATCACTCAACAATGTCTTCAAAGAGAAACCAACAGCACTTCCTTGCAAATTACAAAATTCCAACCCCTGGATCTCTTGGATGAGGGATCCATATATAGATGTTTACAGGAGAGTGAGTTAGCTTCTGGGATTTTGATTAGTGTCATTTCACTGATAGTTCTTGGTTCCACTTGGAGATTTCATATCTCTTACTCATCCCTGGGCGAATTCAGAGAGGCAAGTGTCATATGAGTACTTTCTAGAAGATTCTCTGGGTTTCCACCTAGCACACTTCTTCTGCCATTTGTCTACTCTCGCTCATCGCACCCTATAGAAGGGATTTCCATTATGCATCGCACCCCCCCATGTAATAGGTGAGATGCATCGCACCCTATGCATGGAGCAGTCTGTATGGTCTAGTTTTGACCAATTTTGAGTAGTTTTTCATGGAGAACTTATGGGAGATGATGTAATCAGCTGACCTTGTTCCTTTAGGGTATGAGAAAACACTTTTAGGGGTTTATAAGCCTTTGGTTTATGGACATATGTGATTGGGGTTTCAGTGCCCAAATATGTCTATAATAGTTGCCCCCTAAAGCATGAGGTTGTAAATCTTTTGATGTCAGGTGAAATGCTTTATAATGAGGATCCAAGGTTTTTCAAACTAGAATGTGACCTGTAATAAGATACAACACAATAGGTTATCCTCACAATATTTTCATGATCTAGTTGGGGTGGGCATTCCCATGCTTAGCTTTATAAATTCATATTCATGTACATAAGACAAACAATCGTCTGTGTGGCAGACTGATGATTCTGGTAGAGCCATCATCCTTTAGTTTGGATGATTATCTGTGCATTTGTGATATACATTTGATGTCTTTATTTTCTTGAATATATCGCAACTCGGATGGATGAAACTAGATCCGAGGTCTTCGAACTCATTTAATCTTCCCCTGAAGTACATGTCGATCCATGTGAAAAGATGTTCTGATGTCAAACATGGAAAGACATCGCCTGATTACCAGCCAATGATGTAAGTTGTTAACAGGCGTGAGAGGAATCACCGATAATGATGATGACCCTCAAGGTACTGCAGTACAATTTTTGTGGTGTGAATACATGAGCCGATTTTGAACACTACGTAAAATATTTTGGTTGAAGGCCATTGATGTAAACCTGTCACTAGAAGTGAGAAAATTGCCATTGAGGCATACAAGCTTCAAAGTACTGAAAGGGTTGTTCCTAAGTCAACTTCTTGGATAATGAGTTGATGTCAAAAAGAAGTGACCTGTCGTAGGAGGGCCTTAATGCATCCCACATCTACGACATGGAACGAAGAAAATGATTTTGTGGAGGTGAAAACGATCAGATGATACAAGGTTCAGGGTGGCGGTCATGAAAAAAGGGAGAGTGAAGGTATTGCAGCGGATGAGACGTTGGCTAGGTTGGTGAATTCTCTGAGTAACTTCTCTTGAACATACTGGCGACACTGAAATGGATTGGTAGCGTTAACCCCAAGGAGGATGGTATGGTGGACCAATGGTGATATGACTAGTGAACGGAATAACCCAACCCAACTCAATCGTGGTGACAGAGTGAAAGTGTCATGTTCAAGAGCAACCTGCTACCAATGAAGCTATTCAAGTTTTCTTCCCTTTTTCCCTAGTCATTGCTAACCAATACCTCTTTATTTTTGTCAAGCTTGAGGAGTATAACATATGATTGTTCTATAATTTTCCCTTCAGGCAAACCTGTTGCTATGTTTTAACGAGCCTAGCGACAGTGAAACTCACTCTTGTCTACATGGACAAGTTTGTCGCTATTGTTTTAATGAGTTTAACGACAAAGATAACTCGGTCCTTTTCAATTTTAGAGATTATAAAAGAGATGGAAAGGTAACTCCAGTGGTCCTCTTTCATAATGTAATCCCTTAAGTTTGAAAAAGTGTAAAATAATATGAAAGGGATGACTTTTCGATAGTTCTAACGAGCCGAACAAGACAAGCACTCGATCTTTTTGTGCAATAATCCCTCAGGTCCAAAAAGATTAAAATCTAGAGGAGGGATGGTACTTTTGGTCACTTTAACGAGTTGGAGAGGCCAATTGCTCGGCAATATTTTCATATTTTACGAGTCGGATGAAAAGAGCTTAAAGGAGACTCGTTTTTTGAGGAATAAGTGATGTTTTGGATAGCAACTGGTTCCAGGTAAGGTTTGGAACTTTTCAATCACGACAGTGTAAAGAAGGTGGATAATAGAATCACTTGTCGCAGTTGTTCCTCAAAAGGGTAAAAAATCAAATGGAGGCATATGATCGGCTAAAAAAGAGTGGAGGTGATGGTAAGAACACGACCAAGGTTCAAAAGCTGATAATTATGTGATCACAAAGATTATTTACTGAAGGTGGGGTTCATTCTATAATGAGCTTGAACTCTATGGAAACACTTGTTCATTGCTAGGTTTTTTTTTAACGAGCTTGAACTTCACGTAAAACTACTCATGGCGAGGTTTATTTTTTAACGAGATTGAACTTTGTGTAAAACTACTCGTGTCAGTCGTATAATAAGGATGTTTCATCAGTAGGTTCATTTTTTAGGGAGCTTGCCCCATGCGCAACTTTGCTCCAGAGCCTTTCATTATGCAAGCCAGGAACAAGTTTAAAGGGTTAAGAGCCTACAAACTAAGAAAATAAATGGTCGCTTTTCACTTGCATGCAAAAAGGTTTCATGCCCCTAGGTATAATGAAATAGAGTCTCCAGGTTACCATACGAAAGTTCTTGCATTAGTAATATTGTTTCATCCGCGTCACAGACAAAACACTTCCTTGGATCTGTCCATCGAAATGGAAGAAGGTGATTCTAGCTCCAATCACCTAACCCTTGATGGAGGAATCCTTTTCCAGTCTGATCCATTTTCCTAGACAGAGAGGATTGTCAAACTAGTCATATTCCAAAGTGGAAACCTACCTTATATCTGGGGTTTTTCTGCTGAAGTAGACCAGGGCACATGCCTCCTGGGTTTCAGTCACAACCACCAAATCACTCATGATCATCAGGTGGACGGACTGGAGATTGATTATACATTCCTTGTTCAAAAAGACTAGTTAGGGATGGAATTTGACTAATAGTTGTGTTTGAACCAGGGAACAAAAGTTGGTCTACAAGCTGGACCACTCTTCCTTCATGTGCAAAATGCATCACTCGAAAGAGTGAGGAAACAATAGCTCCCATACTATAAATGTAGTCACGCCCAAGGAGTAGATTGTTATCTAGAGGTCCTTGGACTACCATCACGTTGAGATAAACAGTTTTCCTTCTCAAAGTTATAGGAAAATTTGGAAGGATCCCTAACAGTCGACTGGTTCCTTTATTGAAGCTTGTCAGATTTCGAATCTCAGGCAGAAGCGATGGCGAACCAAGCGCTTTCCAAGCAGTTGAGGAAAGGATACTCACAGAAGCCCCTTCATCTATAATAGTGCCAACCATGATCATTTTGTAAGCTTGTACTATGATTCAGAATGGTACATTAGATGGTAGGCGGGGTCTTCCTAGTAGATTCCAATCGAAGGAAACAACTAGATTGCTTGGAGGTGGGACCGAATAAACGGCCGGATAAAAATCTGACGAACTTCCTTCCTACGGTCAAGGAATGGGTAGATTTCCCCCATGTTCATCAGAGTTTGTGTTTACGAAGATAATTTGAACAATGTCGTTATCATTCTCTTTGGTGATAGTATCATCTGAAGGTGGGCCCTCTGAAGACAAGATTGGGTCGACTGCCATCTAGGCCTGTTGACTTTGGTCCGGTGTGGACTCAGAGTGTTTATATTCAATGATATGTGCTTCGACTAACAACAATGGTGTGTCAGCCAGATTTTCAACTAGCAATGGACTCGACAAGATTTTCTTGTATCTAGGAGGAAGTCAACATTGTGATGCAGGACGCTCATCCATGACTCTTTTAGCTTCATCTAGGAAGGGACAACGGTGGAGGGCATGATCGCCTTCACACAATCTACAAGGAAATTTGGATCCTCCTTTTTGTCCATTGACTTCGTTCTCACTAGTTGACGGTATGCTTTCAACATGATCGTCAGTGGTTGAAGACACTGGATTGTGCAAACGGGGAGACTAGTCCCTCAGGATCCATGGGATACAGGGGCAATCTCAATGATAGTGGTCTCCCTTGCAAATGACACATGGAGATTTAGGTTTAGAAGGTGCAGTGTGTGGATTTTCACCAGATGATCCACGGTTGCCCCCTTTCATCGTTGGATTCTTCTTCTTCTTCTCCTTCCCTTTCTTCTTCTTCTGAGTTACTTGGTTTTTGGCACTACTAGCTTCACCAAGCAAAGAAGAAGAAGGAGAGGGAGAAACTTCATCTGGTTGTTGATTAGATTGCTGAGGAATCGCGATGTTTTGTATGACAAAGGTCGAGAAGAGCCATATAGGCAGGTCAATTGTAAGTCCTGG
The DNA here is from genome assembly GCA_031772625.1 of Pinus tabuliformis. Lineage (NCBI taxonomy): Eukaryota > Viridiplantae > Streptophyta > Pinopsida > Pinales > Pinaceae > Pinus > Pinus tabuliformis. The sequence goes on from CM062816.1 coordinate 1,876,749,081, forward strand.
AAGGGACAATGTGGCCATGTGTGGAGCACCAATATCTCCCTAAGAGGAGAAGGGAGTAGGATTTCTCCCAAGGGGAAATACTTGATTGGTAGACTCCATTTCTCAACCTAAATACCAACAAGGGAACAGTGACGTTATTCCGATTAAAATAAATTTTATGATGCTTTGACACAACTTTCTTTTTCAATTTTTAAGAGTCGAGAAAAAGCTAAAGATGACTCTTGCTGCCTTCGATTTTTAATGAGCCTGAAGTGACAAGTGCTTAGATGGACCTTTTCTTTTAAGGAGTCTGAAAAGGAACGAAAGTGACTTCTCTAGAAATATAGACAGAGGGATTACCAAACCAATCGCAAAACTGCAAAATACTGTTTACGGTACGGTATCCAATCTTCCCGAATGCTATGTTTAGTGCATTGCAATCGATAGGGTGGCAGAGACAACTTCCTAAGGATAAAGGATGTAGCCTATTATGGTCTCCCAATATATACTCGACGGTACATGGGAACACAAGTCCGTACTGGAACTTGTCGTCTCAAAGAGGAGGAATCACCCAACCTACGATGAAAGCGATAGTTACCAGGCTTTACGACACCGGAATACGTCTCTAGCCTAGACTTCTAAATGTTGTGCATTAGGTTCCAAAGCGTTTTATGGTTCATTGAAGTTTATTTTACAGTTGATCTTTCTTAAGAAGTTTGCCTTTAAGATTCACCGCATGATGTAGATATAAAATTCCTAAATATGCAATCTAAGAGGATAAACAGTCGTTTGCTTTCTTTTTGCAATGAAAATCCTAGCTACTAAGGAAAGAGAGATGAAATTGTTTCAACATAGAGCATAGAGCACACACTAGATACACTTTTCCTAAATCAAATTTAGCATGCAGTATTAATGCAAATGCACATGCATGTATTGTTTTTCGGTTTCCTTAATGTGAGAATGACAAAAAGAAAACAAAGTATAGATCTGAACTAACTTCTTTCGAAGCGACAGTACTAACAATTTTCTTTTCAAAAAATGAAAGTAAAGTCAAGACGACACTTTGCGATTTTGAATTTATACTACTTTTGACACTTGAAATACTAATGATTCAAATCAAATACAATGGAAAAAGTGTAATTGACTATCTAAAAGAGGAATGCTTTGTGACACTCTTTTTCTCGACTAAAAATGACACTTGCGACACTTTCAAATCAAAATATGACAGTTCGATTAAGCTACTATTTGCAAAGGAGAACTGTAAATGATGAAAAAGACATTAAAAAACACTTACAATTCCTTCTAATGAAGGCTGAGTAATGCAAAGGAAGATGGTTTCAACAGAGATATACTGATCATAGATAGAGAAACTACTAAACAAAGCTGAATATAATGAAGAAAAAACCAAAATCTGGAGTCAGAAATAGTCTTAGTAAATCATCGCACATGTAACATAGGGAAACATGGATGCATCTCACCTGCAACACGCGGGAGGTGTGATGCATCTAGGTTGCCAAGAAGAGATAGTGCGATGGTCTAGGGACGAGACTGTGCTTGGTTTTTCACTCATATTTTGTAGCTAAGTTTAGGGGTTTAAGCTTAGCTAATGATAGTCAGTGAACACAAAGTATAGGGGGTGATCTAATGAGGTTATTTGAGCTACCACAAGGGCACTTAGGATGTTTGCAAGCTAGATGTTTAGTTCATAAACAAACTCGGAGATTGATTGAAGCAGTGTTGATCTTCTTTGCATAGAAAAAGCAATTCGAAGGCTAGCTGGCTTAACTTTATGCTCCATCTATGGTTTATAAAGCAAACAACAGTAACAAAACAAACAAACTATTTGCTCCCCAGTGGAGTCGCCATTTTGTTATTGGGAAATTTAGTGTCCATTCAGAGCTGCTAGTCCCACTAAGATGGGTAGCTATCTTAGAAACAAACAGATTAAAGTTACTTGTGTTTTCCTTTATGAGAGATAGATGAGAGAGAAGCTTAGAACACCAACCTCAGTCTTTCGCTAGTCTCCTTGCTTGTTTCCTCTCTCCTTTGATAAAGCTTTTGCCTCTCTTTTCTCGCTTGTACCACTCAAAGAACACCTATAGAGTCAAGACAGCAAAATACCATCAAAGCATAGAGATCTATAACCATAAATAATGTAGGATCAGATGTACATTAACCATATAAATTCATACACAAATAAGATTCAGAGATATACAAGCATATGGAGGAAAACTCAAATAACTTTATTGATAGAAGTAGTAGAAGAGAGGATTACAACCAGGCTGTCTAATCCAGTATCATCCTCCCAGCATGAAATCCCTCTTCACCTCATACAAAGCAAGATCACCCAACAATGTCTTCAAAGCGAAACCAACAACACTTCCTTGCAAATTACAAAATTCTAGCGCCTGGATCTCTTGGATGAGGGATCCATATATATATGTTTATAGGGGAGTGAGTCAGCTTCTGGGATTTTGATTTTCACCGATAGTTCTTGGTTCCACTTGGAGATTTCAAATCTCTTGCTCATCCTTGGGTGAATTCAGAGAGGCAAGTGTCATATGAGCAGTTTCTAGAAGATTCTTTGGGTTTCCACCTAGCACACTACTTCTGCCATTTGTTTGCTCTCGCTCATCGCACCCTACAGAAGGGCTTTCCAGTATGCATCACACCCCCCATGTGTAATAGGTGAGATGCATCGCACCCTATGCATGGAGCAGTTTGTATGGTCCAGTTTTGACCAGTTCTGAGTAGTTTTTCATGGAGAACTTCTAGGAGATGATGTAATCAGCTGACCTTGTTCCTTTAGGGTATGAAACAACACTTTTAGGTGTTTAGAAGCCCTTGGCTTATGGACATATGTGATTGGGGTCACAATGCTCAAATATGTATATAATACCCATATCACCACCATCATTATCATCTTCAAACACTGATAAATGCAGAGACAATTGTGTCTATCCTAAAGTCAGAACAACTATTATTCCTACTATGCATGTGCATGCTGTAACAAACCAAATGCAGCTGGCCTCTTCTTCAACCCATCTAGGAAGCACTCATGGTTCTTCATCAAGCAATGCTTAATCACCACAACAACAACAGATTGTGCAACCTCCTGCTATTATTCATCTCGTTGCTCAACATGTTTATCCTCCACCTCTTGCTAGCCATGAAGAAGTTTTGGCCAACAGGGACTTGTTTATGAACACACTCACAAAGCTTCACGTGACACTTGGAACTAGGTTGATGTAAGTTTCTATCTTCTCCTTTCTTCAACACCATGCAATCTTCATTTTAGGTTCCTCAAGGCTCCAAGATTACAAATTTTTCGCGTTGATAAATGGCTAATATTACATTTTTGATATGCTTGACATTTTTTTGTGGGTTCCTTGTAACACTATAAACACATGCATTTCTATATGGGTTCTCAGGTATCTACACTTGCATGAGTTGGTCCTCACAAAGTTTCACATGACACTACGCTAACCCATGCACTTAGTTCACGAGAGCGTGTCGAGGACATGCTCTCTGAACACTGCAATGAAATAGTTTCTATACTTTCAAGATAATTCTCGCTACTCTTTCTTGATCAGTGATATATCTGAATAGTGACTTTGGCCATTGTCATGTTCATTTCCTATGAATGATTTTGATTTTTAAACTCCTACTAGCTTGTTGTTAAACAAATTAAAGATTTTATGAGAAACATATAGTTTTCAAAGCTCTTTTCTAAATCTATTTTCTTGAGAAAATTTGTCTTTTTACTTTAGGTACTGTAGATTGCTACCATGTGACATATGATATGATATAACTGCCTCGATAAATAGACAAAAGTGTTGTAGAATGTAGTATTTTTTAAATCTAAATAAATATGATTTCCAAATACAAAGTTTAATAATTAAGAACATCTTTTATATTTATTAGGTAAGTTATGATTCTTTTTTAGTAGGGGATTTTGTGTACGTTGATATTGTGTTGTGTCTTTGGTTTCTGTTAGGTAACAATAGTTAATAAGGAATGCATTCCTGATCAGTAGGCACACATATTATTCTACTGTCGACATGGATCTCAATGGTTTTCAAGCATGGCAACAAAAACGCAGATGTCAATGGGATATCCAAAGTCAGTCTTGGATGAATGTAATACTAGTGATGATTTTGATTCCTTGTCAGATAAAGAATGTCACAAGTCAAATTCAAATAAACAGAAGTAACTTGAGAATGAAGGTGAAACTATTGATTTCAGTCCAATTCAAATTTTTTTATTTGTTGGTTGATGTTGTTTTTTGAGTGCGGACATGTGAAATTCCAAATTGCATGTTGGTTTATGTGAAGGGGGAATATATATATATAGATATCCTATGCCATTCATGGTTTCTGGAGATCCATGTTACATTTACATAGAAGTTTAGATATCATTCATATATCTAAACACCCAACAACAACAACATTGAGATTTTTCTTTCACTCAACCTATAACATATTGCATCTGTCTTCATCAATGCTCTTCTTCCATATGCTATCCACTTATGACATTTCCTTTGCAATATTTGGTGCATTTTTTAGTTGTAGGTCATTTATAGGCTATAAATGTCTTTAGAGTTTCACTTCTAATTGAGTATTCAACTTAACATATTGATTATCTTATATGTAACTATTTTTCCCTCCACCCACATTTCATAACTTCCATAACCATTAGGTAGGGACCTACAAATTTGATGTTGCTTTGCATGTTTAGTAAAAGATTTTTGAGACTTAATTTATTGAAAGTTGTAGAATTTACAATTTATGAAGTTTCAAGGTGTAATTTTTAAAAGTCTAATTATTTAAAGGGTGATATCTCAATGGAAGAGCATCTTCTTTACAAGCAGGAGGTTGATGGTTCGATTCCATCGTGCCCTGATATCGATATGAAATGGCAACGACCAATTTTTGGTGATGGAGGCTTTTTTCCCATCACCAATGAGCTTATGGTGACATTTTTTGACCCTCAACAAAATATGAAATGGTGATGGTAAACAAATGCCACCATATATACGCATGAATAGTGATGACCATGAAAGGTCTGTAACCATAAATCATTGTTTTTGACATGAAATGATGACAGTCATTGTCCATCATTATAGGCATTATTCGTGATAGACCTTGAATGTCACCATAACACCTATACTTTTGGCAATGCGGCTTTTGGTGACGGTCAACAAATGTCACCATATATGCACCAATAATGACGACCATGAAATTCGATCCAGCACAATAAATTGTTGTAGCTCATATGAAATAGTGACGGTCACTATCTATCATTATAATATTTATGATGGACCTTGAATGTCACCATAAAACCTATACTTTTGGCAATGTCACCTTTGGTGACGTTTAGTTTTTGGTGATCGAGGCTATGGTCTGTCACCATTTCTCATATGAAATGGTGGCTGTCGCTATCCCTCATTATAAATCATTATTGGTGACAGACTTTGAATGTCACCACAACACCTATACTTTTGGCGATTCCACCTTTGGTGACATTTAGTTTTTGGTGACCAAGGTTATGGTCTGTCACCATTTCTCATATGAAATGGTGAAGGTCGCTATCCCTCATTATAAATCATTATTGGTGACGAACTTTGAATGTCAACATGCTATGTGTAATTTTGTATCTACAGATAAACACAATTTCCCTAGATGGGTAGCTACATCTAGAACAATAGATTTAAAGTGCTTAACCTTTTTCTATAGAAGATAATAAAGACAAGAGACCTACTTGTTATCTTTCGCTTTCCCTTTTTCTCCTTTGTATGGTTCCCATCGCTCCTTCTCAAACTTAATCCACTCGACAAGTACTTACAATCATAAACAGCAGACAAAAACCAATCAAAGCAAGAGATTTATCTACTATAAGAAAATGGAATCGAAAGAATTTACACATATAATCATTGTACATGAAGACAAGAATATGGGAAAAGGTGTAAGCAAATTTATTAAGTAGAAGGAAGAATTACAACCATGAAGTTCGATCCTTTATCACTCTTCCAGCTTGGGGTTCCAACCAACATCACAACAAAATCACAACACTCTGGCAACATACCAATACTTGCTTACAATCTCAAACCTCACACCAACAGTATCTCCTTACAAATTCTCAAATTCTAGCCCGTGATCACTTAGATGAGTGCTCAATTTATAGGAAAATGGAAGAGGTTTGGTCATAAATGAGGGTATTGAATGGCCTTCCAAACTTAGAGTTAGTTTCCATGGAGGAAAGGATGAGAGGATAGGAGGTTACTTAACTCATTCCCTATCCAATTTTGATCTCATTGGAGATGATAAGTGTGGGAATCTTCTAGATGGCTCCAAAAGATAAGAATATTCCCATAACACTATGATGATTTCACTCAATCTCGCCTAGCGCAGGTCAAAGTGGGCCTAAGTGCTTTGGAAAGCACCTTGACATGGGCCTACCTGCATTGAAGCACACTTACCCCTGAACAAGGCTGTGCTGGTCCGTCAAGGAGGAATTTCTGGAGGGCTTTAGGCTAAGAAACTCTCAGGGAAGGAGGCATTCAAAGTGATGACTTGTCTAGCGCATGTAGCAACTGAATTATGGTTTTATGAGCCCTAATAGTATTGATATGAATGATGGGAGTGATGTGCCCAAATGAATCTGTAACAACTACCCCCTACATCATGAATTTGAAAATAATAATGTCAAGTGATATGCTTTACGATGTGATGAGGAGGTTCTAAAGTGGATGGTAACCTGCATAGATTACAATACATAATATCATGATATTTGATTTTTTCTCATGAATTGTTGAGAGAGGCAATATCCATGCTAAGCATATAAACTTTCATTACAAGTACATAGATATTCGTCTACAGATATAGACCCATGATTGGATGACCATCAATGTAAAGCCATTGTATGGATGATTTGGTACTTTCCTAAAATCGTAGCCCAGATGGATGAAAATAGATCCAGGGTCTTCTATCTCATTCAATCATTCACTCGAGTATGAATCTAACCATGTGAATATGTGATCTGAAGTCGAACATGGGAAGACACAGTCGGATTACCAACCAATGATGTAAGCCGTTAACAGACGTGAAAGAAATCACTGATAATGATCATGATCCTCAAGGTACCGCAGTACATTCTGCATGGTGTGAATGGATGTTTTGATGTCGAACACCATACAAATTCTTTCAGTCGAAGGCCAGTGATGTCAACATATTGCTGGAAGCGAGAAACCTGCCATTGATGTATGCAAGCCTGAAGGTACTGGAAGGGTGTTTCTAGGTCAACTTATTGGATAATGTGCTGATGTTAACAAGAAGCGACTCATCATAGGAGGGCCTTGATGTAACCCACATCAACGACATGAAACAAGTATAATGATTTTGGAGACGAAATTTGACTGACGACACAAGGTTTATGAGTATTGCAAAGGATGAATTTAACTAAATGACTTCTCTTGAACATGTCAACGACATTGAATGAATTGGCAGCATTGACCCAAAACCAAAGTAATGGATGGCATGATAGATCAAGGTATGATGACCATCAAGCAGCTGTTATGAAACCAACTCACAAAAAGATACAAAAGATAGATCAACGCCTTAGAATTCAGCCTCTTCGAGGGGGAAACCTCCTTTACAACCTCCTTTACATTACACAAATGAATAATTCTTGGATGATACAAATGACAAGACCTACTTTCTATATATAGGATTCTAAGGGGTCATAATATAATTAGAGCCGACATAACAATAATAATGCAAGGGCACAATAATAACGATAATGGACTTCTATGGGGCACAATAATAATAATATGGGGACTACATGGGTACAACAATATAATAAGGGGGTTTTAATAATTACAATAAGAGGTTACACTAGTAGTATAAGGGCCTAACAGCAGCTAACCCAAACCATGTAGTCACAATGATGAATTGAAAGTGTCATGTTCAAGAGTAATCTACTGCCATAAAGTGGTTTAGCCCTTTTCCTATTTTCCCGAGTCATTCATGACTAGTACCTCTTTATTTTTTATCAATCTTGAGGAGGATAACATATGCTTGTTGTATAATTCCACCATTCGGATGAATCCATCGCTATGTGATGTTTTAACGAGTCTAGAGAAGGTGAAACTCAGTCTTGTCATGATGGAAAAGTTTGTCACTATTTGATGTTTTAACGAGTTTAACAACAATGATAACTCGGTCCTTTTCATGTTTAGAGAGTTTGAAAAGAAACAAAAAGAAAGATCCATAAGTTCATTTTCGTAGATTTGTTTCTCAAGTCCGAAAAAGCGTAAAACAATACTGGAGAGAACCTATTGACCATGTTCGGTCAACGTATTCCTTTTTTGTAAATAATCTATCTTAGTATGGAAAAGGGTTAAACTTATACTGAGTAGATGTCATTTACAATCCGTTAACAAGTTGAAAAGGACAAGCGCTCGACAATATTTTCATATTTTAGGAGTCTAGAAAGAGCTTAAAGAGGACTCCAAGGGGTTCCTTTTTCGATGTTTAATAGAGCCCGAAAAAGAGATAAAAGTAAGCTCTGTGGTCAATGTACAATTCGCGATAGTGCACATCAAATTCTGTAAGTCAGCTATAAATCTGTTCAAAGCAACACCAAACGGATTAAACATACCTATTTCATTGGTAAAAATAGGTAAATACTAAAGTTTACACATTCAATGATCATGAAATAAACATAAAAACAAGAATTTACCATGTTATTTTCACCATTTCATATTTACCATTCAGTTTGTGCTCTGACCTTGTTTTTTACCTCAATATTCATTAGTTGATTGTGAGACATTCTGCAGATCATTTCTCGTGCCATATGAACCAGATTGGAGATCTACTGCTACTCTTTCTTTTCATGTCATTCTTTTACTATTTCATGCAAGTTTTTAGGGGTTTTATGGCCCCTAGGGTTTGATTTTTTCACCCTGGTATCAGCGTAGGCTTGCATGTCAAAAAATGTGTTGGGGAGCACCCAAACAGAAGGCCAGCTGCACTATAATGCACTATCTCCTTGCCTGGGCTGCGTTGGGTGAGTTTCACAAACTTGTTTCACCAAATTGACTCAAAATTTATCCAGTTTTTTGCATGAAAAGGATCCTAACTAAGCTAATAGTTTGATTTCAGTCTTTCATCAGATGAGATTGTCTATTACTTTGCCAGAAAGAGAGCATGAATAATAATACATGGTTTCCCTAAATGATCTAGGTACAATTGAGGCCCTCAAAAACTGTGGGTTGCTTAAATACTTCAAGTTGTCCGGAATGAGGCAACAATCAGAACTATTGTAGTTCCTAGTTCATGCATGGGATCCGACAGATCAAGATTTTCACGTAAGGGACAAAGTGGCCCCTATTGTGATTGATGATGCTTATTTTCTTAGAGGGTTTTCGAGACATGGTGCCCCCACATCTCTTTCAGGTTCTTCCTGTGGAGCAGACTTAGTGAGGGACTATGTTCGAAAATCATATCGGTCAGGTACACAGCCTAGCAAGGATGGAAAGATAATCATCAAAGATATTCATTATTTTCCTTTGAGAACAATCATTTTCACCATCGCAAAGTTCGTAGGAAATGTGACACTTCATCTGGTGAACATATCATATATGCAGTATGCACTTGAGTGTCTTGAGCCAACTTTATTCAACTGTTGTGTGTTGAGATTGCAACAAGATAATGGAGCTTAGTGAAAAGAGTCGCCTTCACTAAGTGGGCCTGCAGCCAAATTATGGCGCAAGTTCTATTTTTGATCCCAACAGGGATGATCATAGTGTGGGTGACCACAGTATGAGTGATCATAGTGTGGGTGACCACAGTGTGAGTGATCACAGTATGAGTGATCAAAGTCTATTTTTAGACTGGCTGTCAAAAATAGAAAAGTCAAATATTATTGTCTCATAATAATATTTGGACTATAAACTTGATCTTATTCTCTTGGAGCACTTCAGGATGACCTACGGATGTGGTACATGCAGATCCCAGAGGGAAATACGTGGTTACCTATGGGATGACTAATATTTGCATGCAGGACTTCAGTTAGAACTCAAGTGAGTTGAGTTTAGTGGACTGGAGGTGCAGTTGATGGAGTTGTGTTTAGTTTAGGTTTGTTAAACTGGTTGTATTTAGTCTAACTGGAAAATAGACTAGAGATGAGTTGGGGAATTAGTTATTAATTAATTAACAAGTTATTAAATCATAATGCAACTATAGAATACATCAGTTAACTCAGTTGCATGTCAGTGCATGTTCAGTTCAGCAGGGACAGGTGTTAGAGGATCAGATTGCTATCAGTTGTGACTATAGCTGTGCATGATAATTTGCACAATCAGAGGAATTGAGTATGCCAATGAATTGGCCAATATCAAGAATTGTAGCTTGTGCTCACGTCAAACACAGTGTGAGTGATTCTTTTCAGGTGAAATACGAGTTTGGTAAACCATTCTCATCAGTTCTTGAGCAGGTATTGAGCTGGAGAGGCAGGCAAGCAGTGGAATAGATTTGGAGATCAGATCTGAGCTATATTGTGTGTAACAGGTGGAGCTGGTACTGGATTGCTTGTGATAAGCATTGTACTTTGTAATGTTACATGGTCTCAATCATTAATATACAGATAGTGTGGGGTTTTTAGCGAGATGCTTTCCATGGGTTACATACTGCGTTAATGTGTGAATGCTCTTGATGTTTTATTGTTATTGATGTTGCTATATTGATGATCAACGTAGAGGAGCTTATGTATTGTGTATGTATTCCGCAATAGTACATGATCAGGATAATCTCCATTGAATATGTGTTAAATTATTCAAAATTTCTACATGGTATTAGAGATGCTTGATTTGTAGAAGAGATTTTTACAGGATATCAAGTGAGGATTGATCATTAGATCTATTATTCAAAAAGTGTTTACATTTTATTTCTTCAGGCAGAGTCTGTAATCGGGCCAGGTAGCCTCTAGATTCATCCTTCCTTTGGAAGGTGAGATATCCGGTGAATTCCCATACAGTCAATCTCTGTATGAGAAATATTGTGTTCTCACGAATCTTAGATCTGAGGCAGTTGAGTTGGTTGCTGGTGGAATTCGAATTTGCAGCAGTTTTTTCTTGGTGACAATGCAACAATGTCTTTCAACGGATTGCGATTGGAGTATGCTCTTGAGGGCAGCTCAAACTATATTGCATGGAAGGACAGGATGGAGGCAGTATTGGATGATAACTGGCTGAAGGAGTTCATAGATACAGATATCCCAAAGCCTACTGATGCTGCTGAGGCGGAAGTTTGGCAAAAGAAGACCGCAAAATGTCGAAGGATTCTGTTGGAGGGTGTGAAGGATCACATTGTGTCTAGCCTCCATGGAAAGGCTACTCCACATTTGATGTGGAAATCATTAACAGAATTATTCCAAAGCAAGAGCGATCAGAGGAAGCTGGCGCTCAAAGATAAACTCAGAAACATCAAATGCAAGAAGGGTGACAATATTCCCAAGTATCTCATGAAGTTCACTCAGTGTCTAGATGATCTAGGAAGTGTGGGGGTTACTGTCGATGATGAGGACTTGGTGAGCTTGGATCTCCTTGGTCTTCCGAAGAGTTGGCATTCCTATTAGGACTCTGTCAATGGTCGGGAGAAATTGCCAAGATGCGAAAGACTATGGTCAGATCTTGTGCAGGAGGAGATCAGGCGGAGTACTAGGGACGGATCTTTGTCAAAGGGATCTGATGAAGAGAATTGTGCTTTGGCTGCCAAAGAAAAGAAAGGGAAGAGCAAGAAAGCTTCTCAGTCTGGTGCGAAAGGCAAGAAGCAGGACATGTCCAAGGTGAAGTGTTTTCACTGTCACCAGCACGGACACTATGCCACTAATTGTCCGCAGAAGAAGAAGAACAAGTAGGCCGCTGGATCTTCAGCAGGAGAGGCTCTAGCCTCACAGTTTGAGCTTGATTTTTCATTGATCGCATGCTTGGTTTCAAGTGTGATGGGATCAGTGTGGTTCTTGGATAGTGGTGCGTCTTTTCACATGACGGGAGATAGATATTTGTTCTCTAATCTGGAGGACAAAGATCTTGGAGTGCACATCGAGATGGGCGATGATGGTAGATACAGTGCGACCAGTATCGGTACCATTTCCTTTGAGAGGGAGTCTGGTAAACCCTTCATATTGAAGGAAGTCATGCATGTTCCAAGATTGAAGAAGAATCTTATCTCAGTGGCGATGTTAGAAGACAAGGGGTATGATGTTGTTTTCAGCGAGGGAAAGGCTTTCCTGCACAACAAGACAACTGGTGAGACCCGGAAGATAGGGGTTCGAGTGAGGAACCTTTATCAGTTGCATGTAGATGGATGCGCAGTAATGGCGGGCAAGGCAGAAGGATTGGTGAGCCGGGATGATGGCAAGTTGTGGCACAGGAGATTGGGTCACCTTCACCATGGAGCCTTGAAGATACTGCAACAGATCACTACAGGGCTTCCTTAAGGCACACTTGCGCAGTCAGATCAGTGCAAGGGGTGTACTTTGGGGAAGTTTGTGAAAGCCACCTTTCACGAGAAGGATAGTCGTGTCACAACGATCCTTGAGAGAATTCACACAGACGTGTGTGGACCTTTCTCAGTTGCTTCGACAACAAAACACAGGTATTATGTGATTTTTGTTGATGATTTCTCTCGTAAGTGCCAGATCTTCTTCATGCAGAAGAAGAGCGAGACATATTCAAAGTTCTGTGAATTCAAAGCACTAGTTGAGAAGGAGTCGAGGAAGAAGGTGAAGGCTCGTAGGAGCGATAATGGTGGTGAATACATCTCGGATGAGTTCAAGGATTTCTGCAAGGCAGAAGGGATTCGAAGAGAGCTCATAGCTCCCCATAACCCACAACAGAACGGGGTAGCTGAGCAGAAGAATAGAACGATTGTGGGTGTTGCACGAGTAATGTTGCACAATCAAGGCCTACCCCTTCACTTGTGGGCAGAAGCATGCAATACAACAGTTTATGTGCAGAACCGTTGTCCTCATAGGATACTTGGCATGAGTACACCCGAGGAGGCTTATTTTGGTAAGAAGCCTGATCTTTCTCATTTGAGGATTTTTGGTGCTAACGTTTACATGCATGTGACGAAGGATGCCAGGAAGAAGTTGGAGCCAACCGCAGAGATTGGGATATTTTTGGGGTACACTGATACACCCCACAACTATCGTGTGTATTTGTGAGACAGTGGTAAAACTGTCGTGCGAAGGGATATAAAATTTCAGGAGGAGAAAGCCATGAAGTGTTCGCTTGAGAGGAAGCTACACTTGCATGCATATGAGGAGCTATTAGTTCCTAAGGATGAGCTTCAGGACATGGATCAGCCACAGGACGAGGTTCATGGAGTGGAAGAGACAACTCATGCAGCGCCAACCATTAGAGGGTGAAAGCGCTTGACAGAAGCTGAGCGACTGGCTCAAGATGCAGAGAAAGTTGTAGGACCACCTACAACCCAACGTAGGCAGAGACAGTCACTTGATCGGTACACTGGATACATGGCTCTTATGAGCAAGTGTGTTGTGACTGAGCCATCCTCTTTTGAGGAAGCTGTGGAGGATCTCGCATGGGTAGACGCCATGGTGGAAGAGTATGATTCTATTGTCCAAAACAGTGCATGGGAGATTGTTCCTAGACCGGAAGGGAAATCAGTGGTGGGTTCGAGATGGATCTACAAAGTTAAGCAGGCAGCTGATGGGAGTGTGGAGAAGTACAAGGCAAGATTTGTTGCCCGAGACTTTTCACAGATAGAGGGGATCGATTATGAGGAGACCTTTGCACCTGTCGCAAGGTATTCTTCCATACGGACGATTCTTGCTCTCTCAGTGCATATGGGATGGCACATTCATCAGATGGATGTGAAGACTGTGTTCCTCAACGGAGTCATTGAGGATGAGGTGTACATTGAGCAACCCGAAGGCTTTGAGGTCTTTAGCAATGAGTCACATGTGTGCAGGCTCAAGAGAGCGCTTTATGGGTTGAAGCAAGCACCACATGCTTGGTACACACTGATAGACAGCTATTTCATAGGACTTGGATTCTCCAAGAGCGAGGCGGATCGTAACCTATACCAGATTGTGATGGAGGGTAGGTTGCTTATCATTGTACTGTATGTTGATGATTTGATTGTAACGGGTGATGAGCTATTGATACTGTCATGCAAGAAGGATCTTGCTACAGAGTTTGAGATGAAGGATTTGGGCCTCCTTCACTATTTCCTAGGATTGGAAATATGGCAGCGCAGTGGTGGACTGTTTGTTTCTCAAGGCAAGTACGCTCAGGAGATACTGGAGAAGTTCAACATGCATGGCTGCCAGCCTGTTGATACTCCTCTTCCTGGAGGTTGGAGGAAGGAGGATGCCACTGTTTATTGACAGTTGGTGGGGTCGCTAATGTATTTGGTCAATACACGACCCGATATATGCTATGCAGTTAACCAGCTTTCACAAGCTATGGTTAAGCCTACCAAGCTCTTCTGGAAGGCGGGCAAGCATGTATTGCGCTACTTGAGAGGCACATCGGGATATGGTTTATGGTACAGACAGGAGGATGAGGTGAAGCTATGTGGCTTCACGGATGCAGATTGGGCAGGGAGCCCAACGGACAGAAAGAGCACATTAGGAGGGGTCTTCAGTATTGGATCAACAACAGTTTCTTGGTACAACAGGAAGCAGAGATCCGTGGCACTCAGTTCAGTGGAGGCCGAGTATATGGCAGCAAGTTTGGCTGCATGTGAGGCTATATGGATGAGGAAGATCCTGGTTGGTTTGTTCGGTTCTCATTTGGATCCTACTGTGATTTACTGTGATAACGAGAGTTGCATTAAACTCTCGGCTAATCCTATATTTCATGATAGATCTAAGCATATTGACATCAGGTACCATCATATCAGAGGTTTTGTGCAGCGGAGGATCATGTTGCTTTCATACATTCCAACGGAGGATCAGGATGCTGATTATCTGATGAAGGCTCTCACTAGGAGCAAATTCGAGTACCACCAAGGCAGGATAGGGGTTGCTGATAATCCATATCTTGTCGAGAGGGAGTGTTGAGATTGCAACAAGATGATGGAGCTTAGTGAAAAAAGTCGCCTTCACTAAGCGGGCCCGTAGGCAAATTATGGCGCAAGTTCTATTTTTGATCCCAGCAGGGATGATCACAGTGTGGGTGACCACAGTATGAGTGATCACAGTGTGGGTGACCACAGTGTGAGTGATCACAGTATGAGTGATCAAATTCTATTTTTAGACTGGCTGTCAAAAATAGAAAAGTCAAATATTATTGTCTCATAATAATATTTGGACTATAAACTTGATCTTATTCTCTTGGAGCACTTCAGGCTGAGCTACGGATGTGGTACATGCAGATACCAGAGGGAAATATGTGGCTACCTATGGGATGACTAATATTTACATGCAGGACTTTAGTTAGAACTCAAGTGAGTTGAGTTTAGTGGACTGGAGGTGCAGTTGATGGAGTTGTGTTTAGTTTAGCTTCGTTAAACTGGTTGTATTTAGTCTAACTGGAAAATAGACTAGAGATGAGTTGGGTGAATTAGTTATTAATTAATTCACAAGTTATTAACTCATAATGCAACTATAGAATACATCAGTTAACTCAGTTGCATGTCAGTGCATGTTCAGTTCAGCAGGGTGTTAGAGGATCAGATTGCTATCAGTTGTGACTATAGCTGTGCATGATGATTTGCACAATCAGAGGGATTGAGTATGCCAATGAATTGGCCAATATCAAGAATTGTAGCTTGTGCTCACGTCCAACACAGTGTGAGTGATTCTTTGCAGGTGAAATACGAGTTTGGTAAACCATTCTCATTAGTTCTTGAGCAGGTATTGAGCTGGAGAGGTGGGAAAGTAGTGGAATAGATTTGGAGATCAGATCTGAGCTGTATTGTGTGTAACAGGTGGAGCTGGTACTAGATTTCTTGTGATAAGCATTGTACTTTGTAATGTTACATGGTCTCAATCATTAATATACAGATAGTGTGGGGTTTTTAGCGAGATTCTTTCCTCGGGTTACATACTGTGTTAATGTGTGAATGCTCTTGATGTTTTATTGTTATTGATGTTGCTATATTGATGATCAACGTAGAGGAGCTTATGTATTGTGTATGTATTCCGCAATAGTACATGATCAGGATAATCTCCATTGAATATGTGTTAAATTATTCAAAATTTGTACATTGTGAGGCAGTACTTTCTTCACTGAAAGAACAATTGACAAAGGTAAAGAGCAGTACAACCAAGAATTTTAGCTATGGATCACTCTTAATTTCTTTTACCTTAGAGAGAATTCCATTGATGCAATCCCTGCATGTAACACTGGGTGTTGTTTTTCCTAGAGATCCGTGAATGCAGAGGTGGGTCAAATATAGGGCTAGACATGCTAGTCAGTCATCGATTACATTTTCCACTGGATTTGTCAGTTGGCTCGATCGACAACACATTGTCATCAAGGAGCATCCATACTCAGGGATGGATTTTTGTGGAGATCCAGAGTTGAGTTTACCAGTGGGCGCTCAATGGGGTGCTATGGGTAAATTGTTTTAACCAAAATGTTTTTTTATTTTTAAGTTTCTAGATGTTTTTTTGTTTTGATGTTCCAAGACTAAACTAAAATTGTTCTCATGCATGCAGTTGTGGGTATTGTTCGACCTATGAGGCACCAACAGGAGGTAGGTGGGCCAGCGCAGAGAAATGTTGGGAGAGAAATTCTCTAGGATTTGGATTTAGCCAAGACACTGGCAGAGTTATAGAATCGTGTGGAGGGATTAACCCTTGGTATTCTGTATATCCAATTGAGGAGTTACCTATGAGGCTGCAGCACCATAATATTGGCGTTCCAGGATGTTGGATGCAACTCTTGCACAAGATAGCTCAGGCTGTGACTTGTTATCATGAGCATCACTAGGTCTACTTAAGATGTTTTTTACATGCATTTTGAGTTTTTAGGTTAGATGACCAAACATGTCATGGACACAAATTTTGTAAAATCTTTTTAAAGAATCTATCTATTTTTACTTTCAGAGTGTTTATATATATGATTATGTGTAATCCTATTCAACTAATGATGTGAATTGAAAATTTACTTTTACATGTGTCACAAATGTCTGTTTAACACATAGTTCACTAATGAGTTGGTTAATGTGTTAAAGTTTCTGGAAATATGTTGATATTGAGTGTACTCAAAACGTCTTTCCAAAAGACGAACGCTTAAGGAACATACGAAGAATCATTGGGTTTCAGACAGTATAAATGTTCGTTAGTTGTAGTACAACGAGTTGTGAGTCCAACATAATGATGATTCGGTAGATTCCAAGTGAAATGGCATCAGAGAGAAGTTCGATCAACGTGCTATACTAAATGATATTGTTCATTGATTGACCGATAAAAATCCCTTGAAAACTCACTAACTCGCCACTTGGAGCGAAAATGGCCCATGCTGCAGAAGATAGGTTCTGCGTACTATGACTAGCACCATTGGTGTAACCAACAAATGGTTCCAAAGGTTCCGACATCTACAACAAATGAAAAGTGGATTACTTAACCACATAAAAACTCTAAAAGGCACACTGAAACACACACATGCAATTAAAGAATATATACAATGAGTTTTACTACACTCAATTAAGCATAGTAATGTTTGAGGTACAACCCATTTCGGGGTTGCGATAATGGAATTCCATCATAATCCACCAACTCGTAGGCACTATTTGCCAAAACACACTTGACAATATAAGGGCCCATCCATAGTGGTTCAAATTTTCCTGCTCCATGTTTTTCAACTTCCTGATCATAAAGCAAGACCAGGTCTCCTTCGAAGATAATGTTAGGCTTGACATTTCTCTCATATTGCGCCTTGATTCGTTTCTTATGTGCTTCATTAGCCAATGCGGCTTCACAATGGGTTTCATCCAGATGGATGAGTTCTAAGAAACACGCTTCTTCATCAGAAGTGTCAAGTAACAGGTCAATCACGAGTTTGAGAGTTGAAATTTCACATTGTATCAGCAAGATTTCCTCCAGACTATACACCAATTGAAAGCGTGTGAATCCAATTGCATTTCTCACCGAGGTTTAATATGCCCACAAGGAAGAGTACAGTTTTAAATGCCAGTTTTTTTTATGAACCCCTATCATTCTCTGAAGCATTCACTTTAGGACTTTGTTGATGGTGTCAACTTATCCATCGCTTGAAGATAATAAGGAGTAGAACTATTTCTTGGCTTGTTGGGGCCTGACCTAGGTTCGGAGTTAATTAGCCAAACAAATCCCTAGACTACTAGCCCTTTCGGCAATATTCTGTAGAGCGTGGACTAAGGTCTCACCCGAAGTAATATGGGGGGGTGCTAGAACTAGGTTTCCACACCCTTGAGATTTCTGAGAGGTTGATTTGGTCCAACTATTAGTCCCTTCATGTAGGTTACTTCGCACACTACCCTACCTTGATATACTTTCCTTCGCATAGCCCTAACCAGGGGTTGTGGGGCTTCCGTGGTGCTGGAGTAGTGGTCTGTGCTATTTCCCTAAGTCGCACCTGAGATCTTACTTATCTTCCTACACCAATTAGTTATCTTCACGTAGATTGATGCCTTACGTTATATTTATTTATACAGCACATTCATATGATTTCGCACTGCAAATAAAATGTACACTTGAAATTTATACCCAATAATACCTTAAACAGGAAAAGATAGACAAAAATATGATAAAACTTCTCTTTATTAATGCTTCCACCAATTACAGACTCGACCTGCCCTGTGCACTCAGCTGTAGGGGTTTGTGCACTCAGCTATGGACTACTAGGCCTCTGCGCACTTAGCTACAGAGCCTTCTCCTACTCTACGACCCCAGACACACTTTACACTTCGACTCAAGCTCTTAGACTAATCATGCTTCTATTTTATCTCTTTTTGTTGCTCTCTTCTACACTTAGAGCCTCGCTCTATTTATACAATCCCATGGTCCACGTACCATGGGTGGGTCTTTCAAGCTAACATTACATTACAAAAAACAAGGGCAGACAACCCTGTGACTGTATTATGAATTTGCACTTCACGCCCACAAATCGCGGAGTCTTTATAATGGACTTGGTTAAACTTGGGCTTTAAACCCCAAAAGATGCCTCGGGGGGGGATTCCACACCCAATAGGCCCCCAATACAAACATCATGACTCGCCCTCGAGTCACTCTCTCGGTGCGAAGATATTCATGCGGAGTCCCTCCAACTCTACTCGAATAGCTACAAGGTCAGCAGCACACTGGGGGCTGCCTATTGGATCTCCTGTACACGTTGTTCTAAGACCGTAGTGTCAAAACTGCTTCCCTAGACCTATTCCTGCATCCCATGCATTTGTGTGAGCTTGTCTTTAATTGTTGCAGTAGTGGTGAAGGCCTCTTCAATCCAAGGTTGAACGCGTGCCTTCAGAACTGCTTCTTGGTGTCGTGCGGTGTCCACTTTCTCTTTCGGCACTTTGCCCCATTGCATTCACACAAGCCTCTGAGTGAGGGCCACTGTCTGCGCAATCCCTTTGACACTGTCATAATTCTGCTCATGCTCACATGCATCCGTCTCTAAGCGCTGGATGTTGGGGTCCCCCTGCAGAGTCATGAGGACCTCAAATGACTCCCCCAACATTCTGGTGCAATCCCTTACTGCAATTCTATTCTCTCCCGGCCCTGATGCAATAGCACTGGTGTCCTGTTCTCTTACTTCCAGAGGGGTGGATGGCTCTGCCTTCAACCGTAGCTTTGCTATCTGAAGGTTCAGCTCTAGCTAAACCTTATTCATTTCATCCCGCACTTCGCACACCCATGCTACTATCCTGTGGATGCGCGTATCTGCTGTTGTGTCTGTTGGGATGGCCAGCTCAGGGACCCTTTGATAGGCTTCTTCTAGTACCTATCCCGGCTACCTATTCTGCGACACCACTTCATCACGCTACAAGCTCAATTGCTCCATGTTGATATTTTTCTCGCTTAGTAATTGCAGTGCGCGGCTCTCCCTAGCTCATTGTTCTGCAGTAATCCCATCCTACAGAACGTATAGCATCTCCCATGGGAGTGCAGCCATGTTGATCCTGATACCCTTTAGAGCACTAATCGTAGGCCTGTCGGCATCATTGGTTGTCATCAATGCCCCTTCTAGTAGCCCTATTGTATTTTTTGTCCGAGCACGCAGCATCTATTTTGCTGCAGTTGTCCCTACTACGACGTTGGTTGAAAGGCTACCAGCCTGAGGAGTGTGCACCTGCAACTCCTGCAGCTATGCTCTAATGGCCCCGAACACAATCTGGTTCTCTTGTATGAAGTTCTGGAGGGCCTTGGTGGTGACATCGTGCACCGTCTCACTGATGTCATGTAGATCACCCTCAGTAAGGGTGATCGAGTCAATAGATAACTTCGATACCTTGACCTTCTTGCGCAGCCCTATCCACTCGCTTGGGTGTTGGCGCTTCAGTTGTGTCAGTGCGATTTGTTGATCCACACCAACCTCCTCTTCCTTTACTCCTTACCCATGCGAAGGCGACTTTTGGCCCTCGTGCACCTTCTCAGCTGCCTCTTGTGAGGTTGCTGCTGCTGCTGCGACCTTTTTCTATTCTACTGTTGTCTATGCAGTGTCCTGCACCTCTTGCACTTTTTCTGCTTCTGCCTCTTGCCTTCTCTTCTTTGCCAAGTGTGCCATGCATAGTTTGGCCTCCTATTCCTTCTTTTGCACCATAGAATTCTCTATTGTCACAATGTCTATGGCACACCACAGCCATGTCTCTAGTACATCAAAGATTACATCGTCTGTGGCTACAAAGGGTAGCTCTCTCCATTTCTTGGCTGGGTCCTTGCACGCTCTGATATAGATACTGTGGAGGTCTACCTTAAATTCTGCAAAGCTTTGCAAGCTGTTGTAGACAGTGGATGATAACCACGGGTTGTAGTTAATCCCCATTCTGATGGTCAAATCCATGAAACCCAGAATATCTTATTATCATGTATCTGGTTCGTGTCCTTTGTGGCCTAGAGTGAAGCATACTTCGCGGCCTCTCACAGATCCTTGTCGATTGTGGGGAATTGACTGTCCTCTAGTAATTCCCCTGCCACAAGCACTATGGACAGCAAAATCCATGCATAGTGGAATGTTTTTCTTTGTTCCTGAGCATTGCGACAATTTTCTAGGAATTCCTTGTAGAGGAACTCAGACCAATTAAACTAGACCCCCTCCATGCACTACTCAGCAAGTGCTACCACCAGAGCGAGTACCTCGTCTGTGCAGAACTTGTGCATAACATTACTTGCAGTATTTGGGTCACCACTTTTACTGCTTTGTTGTTGATGTTGGATATGGTGTAGCCCCTTTTCTTCTTCTCCATTTTATATTTCTTATTCATGTCCTCCTCGATGCCCAAGTCACTGCTCTTCCCCTCCGAGATATCTGCGGGGTCCTCACCTTTGCATGGCAGCCAGGTAATGTGGTGAATTAAGTGGTCTGTGATGGGGATGGGCTGCTCTAGCCACAAACAACCACCGTGCACTAGGAAGAGCATTTGCCTATTAACGAATATTGTTGTTGGGGTGCGGTGGAAATGTAGCACCCAAAGCAGGTTTAGTAACCCTTCCTTTTCCACTCTGCGTAACCACTTTCGTGGCTCCAATTCAGTAACACCCACTGTGGTGTTCTACTTAGGCTTCATGAGCTGTCCGTTATCTAGGTGAGGGAAATTCTCATGGTTAGTGAGATCCTAGTCTTCAAATTTCAAGCTAGGCACCCATCCTAGGTGCGTTCCCTCAAAAATGATGTCATCCGGGAGAAGCGGGGTCTGGAGACAGCTCTTGCTCTTGTTGAGATCCTTGGACATTTTTTCTTTCCCCTTCCATAGGGGAATATAGGCAGGCAACCTCATTGGAGGGTGCGCAGGCTCAATTTCTTCCTCCATACCTTTGTCCTCGTCTTCTTCAATGATAAGATCCTCTAAGTCTTCCTCCTTCTCATTGGTTTCCACGTTAACGGCTTTCCCTTTCTCCTCCATCATTAGCCTGGTGCGCAGCAGGTTTCACGGGGACACACGTACAGGAATAATCCACTGTTTGTCTTTTTTTGGCCTTAGCATGTGCGGTGATTTAGGGATTTCCACCACAATCCTGACACCTTCAGGGGCATCCCCCATAGTCAGGGCTTGCACGGCCTCTTCGATGGTCATCTCTGCAATTTCCATAACTTCCTTAGATGCTGCCATCGTGGCCGACCATAAATTTATCACTCGCATAATTAGGGACTCAATCAATGCTCTGCACAGGTCAAACAAGGCTCTGCTCAAAATACGTGGGGTATACAACAGCTCAATTCGCAAATGACTGTGTTGCTTGCTGGGCAACCCTTCGTAATTTATAGTGCCTTTTCAATTTGAATTTGACTATTCCCCCCCATTCTGTTTCATTAATTCTCGCTTGGCCGCATATTTTCCCAAATATTTCCCATAAAGCACGCCTTAAATTCCTACCGCCCATTCCATTTGGCCTCAATTCGAGCATCACATCATGAATAGTGACTCCAACGGTCACTTTCTAGCCAACCTGCGTGGTAGCGGAACCCCCCTTGTGCGGTCACAAACCTTGTGACTCGTTGTTTCTGCGTGCAGCTCCAACATTGCACAGCTCCTAGGCAAAGTAGTTTATAGTCCCACGCCTCTTTCCAACTGCCAAGAGTGCTAAGCCTATGCTTCCCTCAGTTAGTTAGGTGGTTGTGCCACCTGTATAGGGTTTCATCCAGTCATTCATCTGTTTTCCTGGAAAATACCCACCTTTTATTGTTACTGGCTGCGTCGCGCATTTTATCATTGGCATTGCACCACCATGGTTGATCTGTTTGGTAATATGTGGTCCAATCCAAGGCATCATGCTGATCAATTCTCAGTAATAGTCCCCAAATATGTCAACATGATCGTGTGCACCCTACTTTATCATCATGTTCTCTTTATCGAAAAAATCCTTCTTGATCCTATCCTCCAGCTTCTTGGCTTTCACTTCCTATTGGCTTGTACAAGCCTGACCCAGGTTCAAAGATGATTTAGCCAAGAAAATCCCGATAGTACTGGCCCTTTCAGCAACATTCCACGGAGCACGGACTGAGGTCTCACCCAAAGTAGTATGGGAGGGTGCTAGAACCAGGTTTCCGCAACCTGGGGATGTCTAATGGGTTTCTAGAGGTCCGTGGTCTGACCCGTCGTGCACATCGCTAAGCACACTTGTTATTCCTTCGCAACCTGTGATGTTGTTTCTACTTAGCCCCACTTGGGGTGCAACCCATATAATTCCCAAGTACCTTGCTATTTACTCTATTGTTACCCAATTACTTAACTTGTGTGTGTAAGATTAGTGATTATTATAGCATATTCAACAATCATATTAGTGCACACAATAAATAACCAATATAAATGTAAAGGAGGCAATGTTCAACAAATACACAAAAATAAGAATCAATTTCTCTTTATTAATCTTCAATCCTGATTATAAACTTGACACCGCCCTATGCACTCAACTATGGGGGTCCGCGCACTCAGCTGCAGAGCCTCTTCCTACTACTATGACCCAATACACTTAGAATCCTACTCTAATCTCGAACCATTCGTACTCTTCTCTCTTAGTCCTTTGCTATTAACTATCTTTACAACTTAGAGCTTCGCTCTATTTAGACAATCCCATGGTCCATGGACCATGGGTAGGCCAACATGACTTTACATTACATTACAATATTTTAGGGTGGACAAACCTATGACTTAACCTATACTTCGTGCTTCACACCTGCAATTCATGGAGCCTTACAAAACCTTTGACCAAAACTTGGGCTTTGAGCCCCAAAACATGCTGTGGGGGGATTCCATGCCCAACAGGCCCCCAACACAATCATCGTGACTCGTCCTAAGTCACTTGCTAGTGTGGTGATATTGGCATGGAGTCCCTCCAAATGGTCTCATACTGCTCGGAGGTCTGCGACACACTATTCTGCAGTTTGCTGGACCTATTGCATGCATTCCTCCAATGCTTCTTTGTGAGGATCTGCTACCTGCCTTAGCACATATATCTCCTACATCTGTGCGAGATTACCCTCAATGTCAGCCGTAATGGTGAAGGCCTCATCAATGCAAGGTTGGATGTGCACCTTGAGAAGTGCCTCTTTTTGTCTAGCAGCATCCACCTGCTCCTTTAGTGCCCTTGCTTGCTACATCTTTGCCAGCCGTTGGGTGAGGATGACTGTCTGCACAGTTCCCCTTACACTGTCATACTACTCCTGTAGTTCGTGCACCTCTGTTTCTACGCAATGTATGTTGAGGTCCTCCTGCAAAGATGTGAGGACATCAAAAGCTCGGTCTAACATATCGATACAGTCCTGCACTTCTTGTTCAATTTCTTCCAGTCTTGTTTGAATCACACTAATGTGGTGTTCTTTAACTTTCGGAGAAGTGGAAGGCTGCGCCTTCATTCGCAGCTCAGCAATCTGCAGGTTCAGCTCCATTTGTACTCATGTTGTTTCCTCGCGCGTGCTTCAAAGTCCACTTGCTAGACAGTGGATCCACATCTTTGTGGGTAGGTCAGCAGTGACGGACAATTCTGGAACGCGTCGAAAGGCTTCATCAACTGTTTATGCGATCTGTTGATTCTGTGGCATTCTATTCAATGTTGATCTTCTGCTCACTTAATACCTAGATTGCACAGCTCTCCCTGGCACAGAGTTCTGTTGTGATGCCATCTTGTAGTTGATACAATGTGTCTCGCAGAGGGGCAACCAAATTAAGGCCCATTCCCTTGATCCTGCTTACTGTGGCTCTGCCATCTTCATTCTCCACTATTATCGCCCCTTCCAGTAACACTATAAGGTTGACCACTTTTGCATGTAGCAGCTACTCTGATGCTGATGTACCTGTGGCACCGTAGGCGACTACTTCTCCTTCCTGTGGAGGCCACACCTGAAGTTCCTGTAACTACGCCCTTAGGGCCCCAAAAAAAATTTGTTTCTCCGTCATGGCTTCCTGGAGCACTTCCTTGGTGACCTCACAAACTGTGTCGATGATGTCATAGAGGTCACCTTTTGTCGATGTAATAAGTTCAATGTCCAGTTTGGATGCCTTGACCTTCTTTTTCGGACCTGATCTCTCCATGATGTGTGACCGTTTCTGCTGGGTGGACATTGTGCTCAGGTCCACTCCTTCTGTTGTGTCTTTTCCCTATCCTGTAGAAAAGTTCTAGCCCCCTTCCTCCTGCATCTTGGTGGCCCCTATTTCCTGCATTGTTGCTGCTTTTTCGGCGGCCTTTGCCTGCACTACGACTTCTTTTGCTACCTTGCAGAAAACCCTTACCTCCGCGACCGCTTGTTCGTTGCTCTTTTACTAGGCCAACTGGGTGATATGCAACTTGGTTGCAACCTTCTGCTTTTGTGTTGATGTTCTATCCTTCTCTGCTAGATCTGGGGCACACCACTCGAGAGGCCATGATTCTAGCACTAAGAAGATCGCATAATCAATGGCTATGAAGGGAAGATTGGTCCATGTCTACGCCGGATCCTTATGCGACTTGATATACACATTATGCATGTCTGCCTTGAAGTCTGCAAAGCTCTGCAGACTATTGTACACTATGGGGGACAGGAGCGGCCTCTTATTGATCCACATCCGGACAATCGCTTCCATGAGCACCCATATGATCTTTATTTTGCGGATCCCCATGGTATCCTTAGTAGCCCAGAGTGATGCGTATAACTTTGCGGCCTCTGGTAAGTCCTATTCAATATTAGGGAAATGACTATCCTCAAGCAGTTCCCCTATTACCAGTAAAATAGACAAGAGCAACAACATGTAGTGAAAGGTCTTGCCCTACTCCTGGGCTTCCTTATAGTTAGTTAGGAACTCCTCGTAGAGGAACTCAGCCCAGTTTAATTGGACCCCCTCGGCACATTTTTCTGCCAGTGTAACTACCAACGCTGGTACCTCATCTTCGCGGCATTTTCGTACTACCTTCCCAGATAGGAGTTGGGTGGCTATGCGCACCCCTTTAACTTTAATGTTGCTGATTGGATAACCCTTATTTTTCTTTTCCAATTTCTTTTTCTTCTTCATGACCTCTACGAGTGCCAAATCTCTAATTTTTCTGGCTATCTCCATGAGGTCCTTTCCTTTACAGTGGAGGCAGGAAATCCTATGGATAAGATCTGCCATGATGGGAATAGGCTCCTCCAGCCATAAGTACCCATCGTGCATCAGGCAAAGCAACTGCCTAATGACGAAAATTGTGATAGGTGTGCTGTGAAAGTGTGGAATCCATAGTAGTTGAAGTATTCCAGCCTTCTCCACACCGCACAACCATTTCTGCAGCTCTAGTGTTGTAACTGACCCCTCCATGCTCTGTTTCATGAGGTTCTTAGTCTCTAAATGTGGGAACTTCTCACTGTCTGTGAGGTCCCAATCTTCAAACTTCATTATGGGCACGTGGCCCAGGGCCGAGCCCTCAAACACAATTCCATCGGGAAGGAGGGGGGTTTAGAGTTCAATCTTAGCGGCATCCAAATCCTTGGGTATCTTAGCTTTCCCTTTCCACTGAGGAATGTACTCAGGCAATTTTGCTACAACGCGCACCCGCTGGATGTCCTCTTCCATGTCTTCTGCTACTTCTATCTCATCTATGAGAGCCTATAGGTCCTCTTCCTCGTCATCTGTCTCAATGGTGACAACCTTTCCCTTTTCTTCCATTGAGAGTTTACTGAACTGTGGATTCCGCGGGGACATACGGACTAGTCCCGTTGCCTGCATATCCTTCTTGGGCCTCAGTGTCTAAGGCAATTTCGAGATTTCTGACACGACCCCAGTCTCTCCGGGAACATCATGCACTGTGGGGTTCTGTGCGGACTCATCGGTGGTTCCTTCTGCATAGCCCAAACCTCTCCTAGTAGTCGTCATCCTGTTTGAGCTGTCCGTGGTCATTTGCAACCTTCAGGGCTCAAATCTTGCTCGATGCTCAACACTCTATGCTCTAATCAACTGCTCAAATCTCAAATGAACAAGTGTTGTATTTTGGTTATCCCTTGGAGTTTTATAGCGCCTTTTGAATTCAAATTCGACCGTTCCCCCAATTCTGAGCCATCAATGCTTTCTTGGCAACAAATTGCCCTAAATCTAGCTCTTAATTCGTGTCTTAAAGGCCTACCGCCTACTCCCTTTTGCCTTAAATTGGACATCTCGTCATGAATAGTGATACCAATGGTTACTTCCCAGCCTACTCGCGTGGCAACATAGCCACCCATGCGCGGGCGTGAACCTTTTGCCATGCTGATTCTACGTGCACCTCCCTCATCGTGCACCTCCCAAATAGACTCTTTTGGAGTCCCATGCTCTCTTTCAACTGTCTGGAGCACTGAGATGTGCTCCCTATGACTAGTTAGGTGGTCGCACCACCTGTGCAAGATTTCAACTCGCCTGCCAGCATAGTCCGCGAAACCTCCTCAATTGCCTGCGCGATTGTCAGTGCCGTGCGTTCTATTGTATGTAGTGCACTCCCCTTGTTACTATGTTTAGTGAGGTGCGGTTGTAGCCATGGTAGCAAAGTCATAAATTCTCAGCAACACTCTTCTAATGCAGTGGTATAATCATCTGTATCTTACCTTTTCATCCTTGGATTATTGATGAGACATGCTTGTGTGATCTCGTTTTCGAGCCTCTTGATCTCAGCATCCATCAAAATTCTTTTCTTCCTCAATCATACCCAATCCTTTTTGAGTTTGTGAAGTCTAAGGTTCCCTCGCTAGATGGCTTCCTGAATCCTTATATGTTCGACCTCGCGTAGATGTGTGATTTCTTCCTCCTAGTCATCGCTCACTATCACCACTATAGGGTCCAGTACGTGTGGATTCCTTTTTGTATTTTCTTCAGTTATTACGGTCTCCACTCTATTCCACACCTTTGGAATCGTTTGTTCATTCAGGGTTTTTCACATGGTCCGGTAGGCCCATTGAACCGTTGGCACACGTAGGTCCCAATCATTTCTTCTTGCCTGGTGAACCTTGTTCAGTACTCTGCACACCCTATCAAATGCTTTGTCGTGGAGAATTGGTAGCACATGTCAGCTTTCCTATTGCTGCGATTTGTTCTAATTCTCTATTCTAGGGCTAGTGTGCACTTGTGCGAGCTTTACAACATATGTTTGTACCCATCAAGAAAGGTGGGAGCGCAATTTGTTCTGCCCCTGTTGACTGACTTGCATTTGAAGCTGGGGTTTTCCAAAGCGTAGGTGCATCATACTTCTACATCCATGCCAGTCCTCAAAAATTCCTTGATGCGTACCCCACTATCGTGTGGGTGTTGCGTGCAGTGCCCACTTCAGCGCATCGAACCACCGATGTTATGGTACTGCGCTTTCAAATTTTCTCATAAATTCATCCACCACTGACAATCCATCATATGTCGGCAGCTCCATTTCCTCTGTTGTTACGCAATGCAGTGATATAATCATCATGTTGCAATTAAGTGTTGTTACTTCATGTAGTCAATTCTGCCATCACTCTATCTCTTCGTCTAAATCTGAAGTGCAGGAGCTTTCACGCTCCCATGAAGTCCTTCCATCTATAGTCGGATTCACCCAATCTTCTTCTCATGCAATTATCTTGTAAAGACAATCGATATCGTCATCACTATCATCATCGTGCATTGGTTCAGTGTATCGCACTTCTTCGGCTAGATCTAGCGATACTACCACACGTAGTGACTTTTTCTCAAAGATCAATTTGTTCTTCTTCAAATTTATGACTCCGTTCATATCGGTGGCCCAGTCTATTCCTAGTAGCATGGGATAGGGATTGTTGTCATCAACAATCTCTATCACTTCAAAATCTGCTTGCACGCTCACACCTTCAATATCGACTGTTACCCCTTGCAATCTTCCCATGGGAAAAATCTTCTTTTGGTTCTCCATTCATAACTGAATAGGGGACCATTGTAACGTGGGTCAACCCATGCATTCCCATGTTTCTTTTGGTAGTACATTTGCATCTGAATCCAGATCCAGGATTACCTAATCCATTTCGTACTCACCTATTTGCGCAGTCAACCTCATTTCCCTTCCTGTGCGCATGCTTTCCAAGTTTCCGGACCACGTGCTATTCTCCTGACCCCGTGCACCTAGTGATAAGTTACTGTAGTGATGATGAAAAACCAATCTCTGGAAAATTGACAGAGATTAAGAGACAAATGAAGGGGAAGGAAAAGATAGGAAAAGAGAAAAAGGGTGCAAAGGAGGAGAACATAAAACCCTTTAGAAGAAGCTCTAGGCTCAAAGGAATGGTAAAGAAGGTATCATCAAAGGAAATAGAGTTCATCAATCTGGAAGGAAAAACCCCAGTATCATCTCCTAAAAATATTCTATTTACATGTAGTCCTCAGAACTCTCCTAGACAGTATTTTGAAGGCAGCCACAGTAGAGGATCCCTAGGCATAGATCCAATACAACAACAAATTTATGATTACATAGAATCACTAGAAAAGAAAAATGCCTCAAGGGATCCAGGTTCCTCAGCCAATCCAAAGCAACCTGTTAGTCCACAAGAACCTCTGACTAACTCACTCAAATAAGAAATCTATGAGATGGAGATATTGAACAGGCATATTAAGAAAGAAAATGAAGCCCTAAAGGAACAAAGCAAATTGGATAAAGCCATTCATGACAATACCATATTGCACCTAGGCCTATGGTGTGGAGTACTAAAAAAGGTATGTTTTTATCATTTATTTTGTCATCTTTGCTTTAAAACTCATAACCTCTTTGCATCATGAACTAGGTAGATAATAAGAAATGATGAAAAAATCTAAGGGATTTATATGCAACACAAAACTACTAATAATTTCCATTTTCTTATGCAGGAAGAGGAAAAAAATGAAATATTGTCGTCCCAAAGGAAAAGACAGGGCAAGATTAACTGTTGTCCCTCTAGTAGGAAACCGCGTGCAAACAAGACAATCCAAATTGGAGCATATCAACCAAGAAAGGGAAAAGGAGATATCCAATCAGTGAAAGAGAACAAATAGATAACTGGAAATTAACAATCTGATGAATCCCTCAGGATCCTTTGATACTGAGGGATCACTATCTTAACTATTTTTGCATCATTGATATCTCCGCTCCGGTGTTATAAGAAGGGGAAGCACTACTAGCCTGGGGGACAATCTATTGTTGTTTTTATGTAATTCTCCTTTGTATTTGAAACTTTCATCATTGACTCTCGTTGAGAAGTGATCCACTGTAACTCTTCTTTGATACTTTAATATAAATCTGGTTGCTGTTTCATCTCTGATTCTAGAGTAATCTCAAGTGGTGTGTCCCTGGAGACTAAGGGCCCGGCCTTGGTGGAACACTTGCTTCTGTACCATTATCTCTAATTCATGTGTGGTTTTCATTATCAACTTTGTTCAGTAATCTGATGTGTTTTGTTATTTTACATCACGGTTATGTTATATTTGATTTATGTTCAATTGAGTAATGTTGTTCTCTATGACAGGAAAGTTGTATTAGTCATTCTGACTTTGTAACGCATTGTTATTCCTTTAATCATTGATATAACATTGTTGTTCCTTACAGAATGCCATTGCTGTTCAATTATAGAGTAACTGTGTTGTAACATTCATAAGTTGGTATCACTGTATTCATCTATGGTTTACACTTAATCGCGATTGTTGTTCAATTGACATTGTTGTTCCATTATGAATTACAATCGTTATTCTCTATAACTGAGATTGATACCTATTGTATCGAAGTCAGATTATTGTTTCTCTTAATATTAAGCGTACCGTGTGTGTTATTTATTTTGGTTCATTGTACATTGTACATTTAACTCTATTTGTTGTTCGATATTTCATTGCCGAGTAGTTGCCGTTCTATTTCTGTTCGCTGTCCGATTTATCCTCATAGTAGAGATTGCTATCTGATTTATGTAGGATGCGGTTGTTGCATTTATTTCCTTAGACTGAGGTTTACTGTTCAATCTTATTTATAAGAACTAGTTCTTGCTCCATTTCCTAGTTGCTATTTCATTTCCTGTTATTTGTATTATCATTGCTTTGGTGTGTGGAACGATCTAAGACTATAGTGAACATTTGACATTTGTCGTCTAATTCCCAGGTTAATGATATTTTCTTTGGTTATCTTTAATTACATCAATTTACAAAGGGATGAGTTATCATTACTGTACCCTTGACTGATAAATTGCTATAGTTTTCTGAGTGCATGATTTGAGTCTTAAGGTTCTTTTTTGTAAGTAGATCTTATTTCAAGCATTCGTTTACTCTTGTATTTAGAGCACTATACTACTAGCATTACTCTGACAAATGACCGCCTCAAACTGAGTACACTCTTTGAGATAACAAATCGTTCCTAGATTGACAAGTTAATGTGAGGTAAATAGAGGTGAAAAAGACCCTTTTTACTGCTCGACATTTTGGCGCTGTTTCCAGGGAAGAGTGTATCCATTTGTTTCTTTTCTGGAGTGATGTAAGAAACTGCTAGCAGAGAACTGGGTTTTAAAAATGGAAGGTAAGAACCTGCGTGCCGAGCATGTAATAGCCCTGCTCCCCTTCTCGCTTTCCTGTAGTCTTGTTGCTATTTTCTTTGGGTAGAAATTAGCATTTGATTTGTGTGCATGACTAAGCAAAAAAAACCTAAAAAGAATCCTAAACCTCTACCCAAGCCTGATAAAGCTAAGGGGTCGGTGACCCTTGGCCGATCGACCTTTATAGATGAAATCCTTAAGAAAGTAGAATCTCAGCCTTCAGTAGGGCCTAGAAAAGTTACTTCTAGACAGCCTACTAGTTCCTTTCAGGCCATAGGATCACCATCTGTAGCTTTTGTTGAGGAGCACAGTCAAACCGAAGAGCAAGATTTTCAAGAAATTGAAAATTCTAGCCCAAAATCATTGCAAGAAGGGAACCTTAGCAACCTCTGTGAAGGAGGAGGAGAAACCAGGGAAACTGAAGAACCAAGATCTCCTCTTGGGATAATTCATCTATTAAGTAGTCCAGATAAGGGAAGCACTGCAAAAGTCATTTTTAAAAAAACTCAAGAATCCCCCCCAGACATTAGGCACTCTCATCATCCCAGATAAAGGAAGTGTTGTTAAGTCCATTCCCATTAGAGCCATTCCCCCTCGACAACCTAGGAATACCCTCCTAGATATCCTATAAGGTTATTGGCATATATTTGACCAAATGGCCTAGAACCAACCAAACACCCAAACCTCTACACTGCAATACCCCATTGTGGATATTGTAGCCAACGCACCTATGAAAGCAATTCCTCTTCAGCATATCCCTACATTCCATGGTCTTACATCAGAAGATTGGGATGCATTCTTATTTTAATTTGATGTGCTATGTAGAGGATATGACTATAGCACTGATCCCCAGAAACTGAAATTATTTCCCTCTACATTAAAAGGGGCTGCTTTAAGATGGTTTATGGGATTGGGTGGTGGTGTTATAAATAATTGGGATCAAATGAAAGAGTCTTTTCTAAAAAAATATTAGGATTACTATAGATCTAGAGAGTTGAAAGATGAAATATTTCATATGGTAGCTAGCCCAAATGAGACATTAGAAGAGTATGCTGAACTTTTTTCAGTATAATCTTCAAAGATCTAGTTATACATCATTACCCTTACCTGATAATGTATTAAAAATAGCATTAATTAGGGGAATGAAGGAACAATGGATTGAAACACTAAATATTATGGGAAAAGGATATATTTATCAGGAAAATTTTGTTGACATTATTAATCTATGTATCAGGAGCTCGAGAGGAAGCACAAGGCTGAAACTAGCAGAACATGATCAATTTGCAAGAGATAATAGAATTTTGGCAGAAGGAGTAACTCATGCAGAAATTGGAAATTTATTAAAAAATTTTAAAACTGACATATTAGGGACACTGAAAACACAACTTGATATTATGTAGGCTAAACAAAAGCAAGCAGAGGCAGAACAGAATTTTGCAATCTTTTGTCACAGATGTAGAAAGAAACACAGTCACAAGGAGTGTCCATTATATGCAGTCCAAGTTTGTGCCATTTGTATGAAAGACCACTCCACAGAGAGCTATCCCTCACTTCCTGGATTGAAAGCAGTATACAAGGATGCAGAAGAAGAGCCAGAGCCGGTTTATCTACTCAATCAAAGCAATCAATGGCAGCCACGACAATCAGATATGATTTTAGACCCAGCTTCTTCTTTTCAGCCTCCACAATATCATGCTCCACAATATAATACAACTTGGAAAAATCAACTTCCCTTCTTGAATTGGTTACAGAAACCATTTCCTTCATCATCTCCATGGCCGAATCAAGCAAGCCAACCCAATTGGCCAAATTTTCCCTACACTCCACCATATTGGCAAAACAACGTATATCCAGCACAATGGTCCCCTCCTACTTCATAAAGTCAAGCCTGGCAGACAAACTGGCAAATATCGATGAATTAGCGAGTAGGAACCATTCCACTCCCTTAGCCTACACTGTCAGCATTACAAAAAAACCCCAGTCTAACTTAAGACGGCAACTCCTAGCCCAACCCAACCCTAATCCAAACAATAGACCGGTCCAATCTATTCAAATAATTGAAACACCAGAGATAGGAACTGATCTAATGGAATGTAATGACCTTCAATTAACATCGGGGTGCATCATTGAAACAGAGGGAGATAAAACCACTCAATAGAACATTAGTAGAACCGACCTCCAGTTTATTAGAACTGGCTGACCGATCTATGGTTAGGCCAGAAGGCACACTACATGATGTCATGGTATCCGTTGACTCCCTGGAGTATCCTGCCGATTTTCTAATAATAAACCCCAAAAACCGACTTGATGGACATCCATTTATTTTAGGTAGACCTTGGCTTGCAACTGCCGATGTTTATATTGGCTGCCGACAAGGCAGTATGACCACAACTAGGGGGGCTAATATCAAGAATCTAGCTTTATACCCTCCGGCATAGCCAAACATCACAATAATAAAAACTAACTAACATCATGTATCATACGTCACCGAAAATATTAGATTTCCATTAACCATATAATAGGCCCTTGATTTCAAAGACCAAATAGAAGTTGATGCCATTAACAAATTTATTAGTCAAGTTGAATCCAGATCCCACATACAATGTCACATGATAGAAGCAAAATTTGATAATGAATTAGAAGAAGATCCTCTTAAAGATATACACGATCAAACAATACCTACTACCTCTTTCTCAAATAGAAAAATTGTAGAAATTGAGCCTGGAAAGAGTTTAAACATTAATGCTAACCTGACTTTCGAACAAGAAGAGAAGCTCATCCAACTACTAAGAAAATATAAAGAAGCATTTGCATGGGACTATCCTATCATGAAAGGAATAGACCCGTAGTTATGTACGCACCACATTTACATAGAAAAAGAAGTGAGACCTGTTTGCCAACCGCAAAGGAGACTTAACCCTCATCTAAAAGACATTGTAAAAGCTGAACTTCAAAAAATTTTAGATGTGAACTTCATCTATCCTATCTCCGATCGTAAATGGGTCTCTCCACTTGTTGTGGTACCAAAGAAGAATGGAAAGTGGAGGATTTGTGTAGATTATATAGAGAGCTAAATAAAGCAACACAAAAAGACCACTTTCCCCTTCCATTCATTGACCAAATATTAGACACTTTGGAAGGAAATAAATTATTTTCTTTCTTAGATGGCTTTAGTGGATACAATCAGATTCAGATTTCCCCTGAAGACCAAGACAAAACTACTTTTACTTGTCCTTGGGGAACATTTGCCTACAGAGTTTTAGCTTTTGGCCTATGCAATGCCCCTACCACATTTCAAAGGGCTATTCTTAGCATATTTTTAGACTTAATAAATGAAGGGCTTGAAGTATACATGGATGATTCTACACCATACGGAGATGATTTTGACCCAGCATTGGACACACTGGAAAAAGTGCTCCAACACTGCATTGCCACCAGGCTCTGTTTGAGCCATGAAATATGCTATATGATGATGATGGAAGGACTTATTTTAGGCCATTATAT
This sequence comes from Pinus tabuliformis, assembly GCA_031772625.1. Lineage (NCBI taxonomy): Eukaryota > Viridiplantae > Streptophyta > Pinopsida > Pinales > Pinaceae > Pinus > Pinus tabuliformis. Next base: position 1,876,784,194 of record CM062816.1, read on the forward strand.
CTCAGCAGCTGGAATACAGGGAAACCTAGCCAAAATTCAAATAATTTTGCTATTTCCCACTCCTACCACTCAAATAGAGGTACACAATTTTCTTGGATTTTCTGGTTATTATAGAAGATTTATAGAACATTTTTCTCATATTGCTGCACCTCTATATGCACTGACAAGTAATGTTGACTTTCTCTGGACAGAAAAATGCGACCGTGCTTTCCAGGATCTAAAAAAGCTTGTCTCAATAGCCCCAGTCCTTCGAGATCCAAATTGGGACCTACCATTTCAAATTTCATCAGATGATTCAGATACATCTATTGGAGCAGTCCTTGGGCAGGAAGAAGATAAAAAACCATATGCAATTTATTATATTAGCAAGAATCTATCTCCTACTAAATTAAACTATATTGTTACCGAAAGGAATTTTTAGCTGTAATACATGTTGTCAATAAGTTTAGGCATTACATTACTGAATATCCTATTATCTTGTATACAGATCACTCTGCCATAAAATACTTAGCAAATAAACCAATCACAAATGGTAGAATAACCAGATGGCTGATTTTATTGCAGGAATTTGATATCACAATCAAGGACCGACCTGGAAAAGAAAATCCTGTAGCTGATGTTCTATAGCGAATGCCAAAACCAATGGATGCAACAGTAGTTGAAGATCAATTTCCAGATGAACATTTACTTGCTATCACTGTTAAAACACCCTGGTATGCTGATGTTGTAAATTACTTAGCGGTAGGCAAATTACCAAAACATCTAACCCCCAATGAACGAAAACATATTATCCAACGAAGTACTCGATTTTCTTGGATTGGGGGCTACCTGTTCCATACAAGGGCAAATATGCACATTAGGAGATGCATCTATGAAGATGAAATTTTTGACATTTTGAAAGCTTGTCACGACGAACCATGTGGTAGACATTTAGCCAATCGAAGCACTGGACATAAGGTGCTGCAAATAGGGTATTATTGGCCCACGATCTTCAAAGATGTAAAGAAGTTCGTTCAAGCTTGTGACAGTTGCCAAAGAGCAGGATGCCCTGGTCAGTCCGACGAAATGCCCCTGAATCCACAGCTAGTTATTGAACCATTCGAGCAATGGGCCCTCGATTTTGTTGGTCCAATTAACCCATCCTTAAACCAAAAAACATATATTTTGGTAGCAACAGAATATGTAACCAAATGGGTTGAAGCAGAGGCATTACCAAGAGCTACAGAGGATTTTGTCATATAGTTCCTGTTCTGTATATTTGTTTGACATGGGCTTCCAAGAGACATAATTACAGATGGTGGACCACAGTTTGCTCGTAACAGGATTGTTGCAACACTAAAAAGCTATCATATCCAGCATAAAATTACTACTCCATACCACCCACAGGAAAATGGTCAAGTAGAAAGCAGCAATAAAATAATAGAAGCAATCCTAACAAAAACCATTGCATCACATAGACGCAATTGGGTTGCAAGATTACCAGAAGCCTTGTGGGCTTACAGAACAACATGGAGAAGCACTACCGACTATTCAGCATACCAACTAGTATTTGGAAAGGAACCCATCTTTCTGATAGAATTTGAAATACAAACACTACGAATAGCAGAAGAAGTCGATCTAGATCTAAATGAGGCATAGATTAATAGATTACAACAGATCAATGAGCTAGATGAAATCAGGCTCTCTGCCCTTCAATAGACTGCAATGATCCAACAACAGCGAGCTAAATGGCATGACGCCCTCATTAAAAATAAAGTCTTCTACGAAGGAGATTGGGTGCTCCTATATGATTCCAGGTTTCAGGATTTTCCCAAAAGGCTTTAGAATTGTTGGTTGGGGCCATACGAAATCCAGAAGGTACATGATAATGGCACCCTTACTCTAATCACCATTGATGGATCTGGACATACTTTCAAGGCAAACGACCACCGAGTTCAACTATACCACAAACCACTTACTCGGGAATCCTTCTACCAGCAACTCCACGAAGAATCTGACATCCAAATTTTGGAGGAGGAAGAGAAATCTTCCTCACTTCTGGTTCATTAAGTGATTCAACTGTTTTTACATCCTGTACATAATTCTTTTTTTTTGTTAGCATAAATTATTTTTTGTACATATTTTTTATTATATATTTTCACTTTGTTGTTCCTTTTAGGAAGAAATAGCATTCTCACCACTTTGTTGTTCCTTTTTCAAGGAACCCTGCATTCTGCTGTTCCTTTTTGTAGGCTCACCAGTTCCATCATTTTTCTATTCCTTTTCCCAAAGGAACAACACTTGCATTTTTTCTGTTGTTCCTTTTTCCGAAGGAACGGCACTGTCATTTTTGCTGTTCCTTTTCTGAAGGAACAACACTTGTGTGCACTTTTGTTTTTCTGCTATTCCTTTTCTGAAGGAACAAAACTTTCATTTTGTTGTTCCTTTTTCAAAGGAACAACACTTTTGGTTTTTGTTGTTCCTTTTTCCCAAAGGAACAACACTTGTATTTTCTGTTGTTCCTTTTCCAAAGGAACAACAATTTTGGATTTTGCTCTTCCTTTTTCCCGAAGGAGCAACACTTTCATTTTTCTGTTGTTCCTTTTCCAAAGGAACGGCACTTGCATTTTTGCTGTTCCTTTTTCCCGAAGGAACAACACTTGTATTTTCTACTGTTCCTTTTTCCCGAAGGAACAATATTTTCATTTTTTTGCTGTTCCTTTTCTAAAGGAATGGCACTTGCGTTTTTGCTGTTCCTTTTTCCCGAAGGAACAACACTTGTATTTTCTGTTGTTCCTTTTCCAAAGGAACAACACTTTTGGTTCCTACTGTTCCTTTTTCTCGAAGGAACAGTACTTGTGTTTTTTGCTATTCCTTTTTCTCGAAGGAACAACACTTGTATTTTTTTGTTGTTCCTTTTCCAAAGGAATGGCACTTGCGTTTTTTTGCTGTTCCTTTTTCCCGAAGGAACAAAACTTGTATTTTTTTGTTGTTCCTTTTCCAAAGGAACAACGCTTGCATTTTTTTGCTGTTCCCCTTTGAAACGCCAACATTTTTGTATTCCTTTTACTTATTCTTGTTCTCCTTGCCGTTCCAATTCAAAGACACCTGTTGTTCCTGATGTTTCGAGTATATTGGAGCACAGCTATACACTTATGCAATGCATACAAAACCAAAACACACTGAAATCAGTAAATTACATAAAATCGCTATTGTTACAAGAAATTGCTTCGAATTTATAGGAGGGAAGAGGAAAGGATACAATTATTCATCACTTTGTTGTCATTATTCTACTAATACTAATATGATTGGTTATCCTTATCATGATGGTTCTTTTTGAATTCCCATAATCTTCTTTCATTATTATTAAGGAATAAGAACAAAGGGCATATTTTTCTATTGATATGTTAAGACTTCTTCCACCATTCCTACTCTTAAGGAGTGTTGAACCACCCTTTGTGTATAAATAGGAAAATACTTTATAAAAGAGAAAAAAGAGAAACATGTTTATATGATATCAGTTGTCAAAATGAAGGATAGGGGGTCTCATCAAGAGCCAGCCTACCATGATCATAATGAAGAAAGTGAAGTGGCATTCCCACTATGGTCACCACACCAGGGATATGATCCAAGACACACATCACAAAAAATAAAGAGTCCTTGGAACAGGAGGTCTCATCACGAGCCGGCCTACCCTCCTTTCACTTCTTCCTGGTGAATGGCATTATGGTTTAACTGGTTACCAATCTAGCATAATGACCTCAATTTTGACATTGCACAACACTTCCTAAAGCATACAGAAAGGATCATGGTTCCATGGGTGAAACAAACAACTCTATCAAGGTTATGGATACCTGTGGGCAACAGAGCTCTGTTGATGGTATTGAAGTCACATTCCTTATACACCAATAGCAATCATCAACACCCTTCTTGGTCTTATACCTTTGTAATGGGTCAAATGAGACTATGTTTATCACTTCCCTGAACCTTTAAACACATGAAAATCTATTACAACCAATCATGACAGAAAAAGTTGATAATGACCGCATCAGACTTTTTGTGCACGTCAGTTGTCATATCCTCCCAACCTTGCATCATATCACAACATTCTCTTACTTGTTAAGTGATCCTACTATACACCTCAATTTTGGCAATCTGTTCCTTTTGTAAACATGGAATTTTGGTATACATTGTTCCTTTATGACTCTATACCATGGCAGTTCAACACGCGCTCTCTCATTTGACTGCCGAGGATGGCCTATCACATTGCAGGGGGAAAGCAGGTGACCTCATAATTTGTTGATATACATGTCAGAGTATTATTTGGGAAAATTTTACTTGGGAATAGCAAGGCTTAATGGTATATCGTTTTTCAATTTTCATGACCTGCTATTCCTAAGCTATTTTCGTATTATGCTCTACAGCAATTAGTAAGTGACTTGGGATTTGAATGAGCTTGTTGTTTCATTATTTTCTCTGTATTTTTAACAGTTTGAACAACTTGTTGTTCCATTGCCATATCTGCGTTTTTACAGTGTGCTAAAGCATGGGAGGACGATCAATTTGGAGAGAACCACATGTATTGATAGCTTTTGATGTTGCACGGGAAATCTTAACGAGGGCAGGATGGATAGTCTATCTCAATCGGCTACAAGAATCCAATGAGACTATAGCAATAGAATTCTTGTAGAACTTGCAAGAATATCACTCCACGGTAAGAGGGAGACACATAGCAGTCACCGATGACATAATTGTAGAGGTCTCAGGACTACCAGCCACTGGACCTGTGTGGACTCTAAAGAAGGAGAGATTGCGAAAAATCATAAAAAAAATTCAAGATGAAGGCCAGAACTTGACCGTAAGAGGAAAGGGAGTTCTACCAGCAGCATTAGGAGAGCTGTGGGTAGAATTGGCGAAGATCATCCAGAGCTACATCACTTGTGAAGGCCAAAAAGACGTGGTAAGACCATGACACCTTAAGCTTTTAGCCGTATTAAAACAGAAATGCTTTGTGAACTTACCTGCATTTTTAAATTCCTTACTACATGATGCTGCCCAAAGCATGAAAAAATCACAACACGTAGAATCAGTAGTAAGTCACCATGGGCTGATATGACTATGAGTTAGCCACAGTCTTTCTCATCAACAGAGCAATTGGGAAGAATTAATCTCCACAATAGACGAGGGACTGACTCTCCCAGCCCCAAAATGAAAACATGCTACCAGTACATCAAATAGACCATTGAAACGGAGGAAATTAGTTAGATTGGCATGGATCAGAGGGATATTAGAAAATTCCCAAGGAAATACTAGCCAACCAGTGGAGATAGATGATTCAGGGGATGAGAAACCCCACAATTAGAAGGAGAGGAGAATGAGAAAGAGATGGAAGAAAATAAGGAAGGAGAAACAGAGGAAGAGACTGAGCAGTCTAGGCAGGTGGAGGAAGAGCCAGAGCAACACGAAGAGAGCCCATCGCAAAATCCATTGCAAGAGGATGAATTGGCCCAAATTTTTGCCAATATGGGTGAATATGCCCAACCTCTCAGCCCCCTAGGCCTCCATATTGAAGAAGAACCAAAGGAGCATTCTGCTTAGGACAAAAATACACCCGAAGAATTGTACGACGAGGAAGAAGGAGAAGAAAATCATTCTGTTCATGATGAAAGTATAACTGGAGAGAAAAGAGATGAAGATACAAAAGCGGAACAATCTGTTCCCAGCCAGACTACACCAAAAGAATTTCATGGAGAAGAAAGAGTGGAAAAAGAAGTCACCCAGGAAATAACAGAACCAGCAAGGGTTTTTACTCCTGAGCAACCCGGTTAGAATAACGAAGCAGCACCCCAAGAAGAAAACCAGGAAATTGGCCAAGACAACAATCTAGGCCTGAGTAAACAAACAATTGTTCCTTCTAATAAAATAGAAGAAATTAAAAGATTATGAAAAGAACAGTAAAGACTGTTCAATGTGATAGCACGGCTTCGACAACAAATCAGGGTTTTGAAAATGGGAAAGAGAGAAAAAAGGACCTCGGGGGTAGGACATGCAACCACCCTGGCGAGACCCCTTAAGAAAAAGGTTAGGAGGACTCAAGTCCACACTGCAGTTCAAAACCAAAAGGAACAGCATTCAGCTGCTACCCACGTTGAAGTGCAAATAGATGATATATCAACCTACGACAAGGAAGTTTAGATAGAAGCACAGCCCTCGGAAGAAATGCAAACCATAAACACGAGGCGATGTAATAAGAAGATTCAAGTACATATTCCACTTACCACTACCATGTGGGACAATGATCTGAGGATAGTAACCCTACGAGAGGGTTTGATGCAAGCTCAACAAGTAGTAGAAAAACTTACAGAACAAACTATTTCTCAAGAGAAGTATGAAGAATTATAACAATAGCTAAGGAATGTCAATTTATCTGAAAGCCAAGCTTTTGAAGGATGGCGAAAGGAAGGAGAAAGAGTTGCTAAGGTAACTCATAGATTAGATGTAGTTATCAGATAGATTGATACCTTATGCTCTTTCTACACTGACGTCCTAGCATGTAGAGCCCCTGCTAAGAATTATGCCTTGTTTTTAATGGAATGATATTTGCAATTGAAAATTAAGGCTGTCAAAGCAGGAGCCCCTATACAAATTAATATTATTGATGATTTCATAAATTGTTGTAAGCACTATGGAATAAAGGTTCAAAGATTATTATGTGAATTCTATCTGCATAACCTTGTGCTAGATCAAGAGACAGAGCAGAACCCCGGCCCTTTTGTTGGGGATGTGCAACTGCAGGCATTTATTTCATTTGGAGTTAATCAAATCAAATGGCTTAAAGCCTATAGTGCCTTCCAAAGACAAGAAAACGGATTAGACTTATGGGTAAGAGCTGAGCCTAGAGATCCATTACAGTTGTGGAATAAACATAGGAACCTCATGAGGACTCCGGGCGTGATTGAAGCATTAGGACCCATTCATACAGCAATGAATCGACAAGGGATAAAATACTTCTTTACCATCAAGGACCTTGCCATTGTAGCTGCTAAATTTCGATATCAGACCTCTAATCCGAATATCCAACTCAGGGAACCATTTAATTATGAGAACTTTAAGTTATCCCCTGATCATTATGAGCCTCTATGGTGATCTTATCTTAAGGGTAGGGCCATCTTGGTTAGGATATAGGTTGAGGAGTCCGATTATTTGGCACCCTGCACCTGGATACCAAACCCTATATGAGATGCCTGAGGGTTAGACAGGCCATCTTTTCGAACACCTAACTAGGCATCATGGTTGTAGACCACCACATGAGATTCCATCTCCAGCCTACTCTCTAACCGCCTTACATGTCAACTACAATGTTTTCATGAGGGCATGAAAAAAGGTAAGTAGGGCGGTGTGTGGAGTACTAAAAAAGGTATGTTCTTATCTTTTATTTTGTCATCTTTGCCTTAAAACTCATAACCTCTTTGCGTCATGAACTAGGCAGATAATAAGAAATGATGACAAAATCTAAGGGATTTGTATTAAACACAAAACTAATAATAATTGCCATTTTCTTATGCAGGAAGAGGAAAAAAACGAAAGATTTCCGTCCCAAAGGAAAAGACAGGGCAAGGTTAACTGCTGTCCCTCTAGTAGGAAACCGCGTGCAAACAAGATGATCCAAGTTGGAGCGTATCAACCAGGAAAGTGAAAAGGAGATATTGAATCGGCACAAGAGAACAAATAGATAACTGGAAATTAATAGTCTAGTGAATCCCTCAGGATCCTTTGATCCTGAGGGATCGCTATCTTAACTATTTTTGCATCATTGATATCTCCACTCGGTTGTTATAAGAAGGGGCAACACTGCTAGCCCGGGGGATGACCTGTTGTTGTTTTTATGTAATTCTCCTTTGTATTTGAAACTTTGATCATCGACTCTCATTGAGAAGTGATCCACTGTAACTCTGCTTTGATGCTTTAATATAAATCTGGTTGCCATTTCATCTCTGATTCTAGAGTAATCTCAAGCGGTGTGTCCCTGGAGGCTAAGGGCCTGGCCCTGGTGGAACACTTGCTCCTGTACCATTATCTCTAATTTGTGTGTGGTTTTCATTATCAACTTTGTTCGGTAATCTGATGTGTTTTGTTATTTTACATCACGGTTCTGTTATATTTGATTTATGTTCAATTGAGTAATGTTGTTCTCTCTGAGAGGAAAGTTGTATTATTCATTCTGACTTTGTAACGCATTACTATTCCTTTAATCATTGATATAAAATTGTTGTTCCTTATAGAATGCCATTGTTGTTCAATTACAGATTAACCATGTTGTGACATTCATAAGTTAGTATTACTGTATTCATCTATGGTTTACACTTAATCGCAATTGTTGTTCAATTGACGTTGCTATTCCATTACAAATTACAATCGTTATTCTTTATAACTGAGATTGATACCTATTGTATCGAAGTCAAATTATTGTTTCTCTTAATATTAAGCGTACCGTGTGTGTTATTTATTTTGGTTCATTGTACATTGTACATTTAACTCTATTTGTTGTTCTATATTTCATTGCCGAGTAGTTGTCGTTCTATTTCTATTTGTTGTCCAATTTATCCTCAGAGTAGAGATTGCTATCTGATTTCTGTAGGATATGATTGCTGCATTCATTTCCTTAGACTGAGGTTTGTTGTTTAATCTTATTTATAAGAACTAGTTAATGTTCCATTTCCTGTTATTTGTATTATCATTGCTTTGGTGTGTAGAACGATCTAAGACTGTAGTGAACATTTGACATTTGTTGTCTAGTTCCCAGGTTGTTGATCTTTTCTTTGGTTATCTTTAATTACATCAGTTTATAGAGGGATGAGTTATTGTTACTGTACCCTTGACTAATAAATTGCTATAGTTTTTTGAGTGCATGATTTGAGTGTTAAGGTTCTTTTCTGTAAGTAGATCTTATTTCAAGCATCTATTTACTCTTGTATTTATAGCACTATACTACTAACATTACTCTGACAAATGACTGCCTCAAACTGAGTACACTCTTTGAAATAAAAAATCATTCCTAGATTGACAAGTTAATGTGAGGTAAATAGAGGTGAAAAAGACCCTTTTTACTGCTCGACATATGGTACAAGAAAAAATGGCAGTTGAAGAGAAAGAATAGAAGCTTGAACAAGACAGTGATCAATCTTAAATATAGACTTCTCATTGAGAAGCCAAGGATGTTTGTCACTTCAAAGAAGTGCAAGAGAAGAAAGTTAGATGTATTTCCAGAGGTATCTGAGCAGATACAATAGAAAAAATGAGTTCACAGTTTTGGCAAAATTGCATGGGGACATGCAATGATTTTGCAGTGGGGGTATGTTGAGACTCAAAATTACTCTTTCCCTAGCAACTCTTCTCATTCCTCTTATTTGTTTTTCCATGAGAAAGATGCATTCTCATCACCAATGACCAGTATATACTGTCTTAAGGAGGACATTTAGTGATTTACATGTTATTCTTTTATGTTTTGTTGTTTGAATAAATTTTTGTATATTAGCTATGGAATGCAGCCTATTCAGGAGCTAATTAGCTATTCTGCAATTACCTTCATGCTCTAACAGGTTCCAGGTGTCAAAAGGAGAAACTAGCTACATGGGTAACTTTGAAATCATCATGACATGGACCCTTTCCTATTCACTTAGCCTAGGTCGACAAAGAAGATGGCATAAGATTACGGCCAATGGATAAGTCAAACACAAAGACCGAGGGTAACAGGACTTTGTTTCATGGTTAATTAACACGTTTCACAGTGATGGGAAGTGTTATCTGAAACAACTAGCTGTACCTACGGAGTCCAACAGCCACCATGTCTTCGATTTATGTCACTAGCAGCCGAGGAAGAAATTCCGCATACTTGTCTTCTACGTGTTTGGTTGTAGCATGTTTTTCTCCACAAACAGTTGTATGGTTTTTCTTATAAATAAATGTGTAAAGGACCGAAGAAGTTAGTGGTAATAGTGATAGTGTTATTGTGAAATCGAAGTCCTAGACTCTGTAATTTCTGAGCATTTTGTGTCCCTGTTTTTAATATGAAGACTGCATGTTTTATGAAAATATGAAGGAGTTTTCTTAGAGTTGATTGAGAAAGCATAGCCTAATCAATTGCAGATGGCCCCTGCAATAAAGAAGGTTTCACTTCATTTTATTTTTCCTCTTCTTGTTAACTATAAATTCATCATTTTCCTTCACAGTGTTTATAATCATTTTCTCACTAACAATGTTTATAATGAAATTTCCGTCATTTTCTTATTAACAGTGTTCATAATTTAGAGTAGCTTCCATTTGCTTGATCTCTTTTTAGTTTTTATCATTAGTTAGAAGGTGAAACTCAGTAATGTAATCTAGTTTACTTCATTCACTATTTTACTAGTCTTTAAATTCTCAATTAGACTGATCAATGTCATTTACTGTCTTTGCCATTTTATTTTTAGTTTACTGACTAATGGTGTTAATGAATGTTTATGAAAAACCCTCAAGTTGATAATTCATCCTTAACTAAGTGGTTGAACATTTCATTTATGCAATGAGTTTTTGCTACAACTCTGTATTTGTTTTCTCTTGGATTAATGAAGTACAAAATTCCTCATGTCATCCCAATGAGACTTTCTCCCAAAATTGAGAGGAAGAGTAACTAAGTATTTCATTTAGTTTTATTTCTGTAATTAGTTAGACATCAGTTGTAAATTTCACTTTCAGTTTTAATTCATGATTTGGAAATAATGGTAAAACAGGAATAGAAACTTTGTTTTCATTTGTTGCTTAAGCTTTTCTTCCAAGTCTTTCTTAGCTCTATTTTCATTTCTTTCTTAAGCTCTATTTTCATTTTTAAATTTTGAGCAGTCTTTACGAAAGCTAGACTTATGTTTTTGATAATTAAATTGTAAATCATTAGAAACCAAAAGACCAAGAACCCCCAAAACAACATAAAACACAAAAGGAACGAAGTAAGAAGGGTTATCTAGCACAAAAAATGCACTACACTTCATCAATTTACGATACTTGAATTGATAATTTATGTAGAGAAATTTAGGACACTAAATTGTTCAAACATTTTGGCACCACTTCCAGGGAAGTGTAACTAGGTAACCTTATCTCTTACATTCAAAAAAAAGAATGACATGCATAGAGAAAGAAACTATAGGGGTAGATTTATAGCTAGGGGCAAAAGTTCAATTCCTACAACACCACCTACTCTACTAAGAACAAGAAAAGACACACCTCCATCTGAAACTCATACTCCTAGCCATAGGACTCCTAGAATTCCAGGGGTATAAATCCAATCAAAAGAATCTCCTACTTCATCTACCAAGTCAGTCCTATGGGAGAAAACTTTTGAATCTCCAACAGCAGGAATAGCCTTTTTCACCTCCACAGGAGAGCACATTATAGTTGAAGAATTAGGAATACCTAGGGAGGAAGAAGAACCAGAGGAGGAGGAAGTAACCTTGCAGGTTGAACCCTATACTGACTCTGAAGAAACTATAATGGTAGAAGAAGAACAAGATGGAAAATTCTCACTGTTTGGAGGAGGGGGGTAGAGGGAGAGGTAGAGGAAATAATGGAGGAGGCAGAGGAAATAATGGGAAATGTAGAGGAAATAATGGAGGAGGCAGAGGAAATAATGGAAAATGTAGAGGAAATAATGGAGGAGGCAGAGGAAATAGGGAAATAGATAATTCTTTTGGATTCCCTATAGTCGATGAGGAAACAAATGCCACAATGAAAAATATCTCACCTTCTGTCCTCCCAAACTTCTATGGGTTGAAAAGTGAGGATCCTTAAAAAAATTTGTTTGAGTTTGAAGTCTTGTGCAGAACTGATGATTATCTAGAAGACTCTCAAAAAATTAAATTGTTTCCTTCAACACTGAAAGGAGATGCTTTGAAATGGTTCATGGGGTTAGTCACTCAGTCCATTAAAACATGGAATGCCATGAAAAGAATGTTTTTGGATAGGTACTTGGATTATCGCATACCTACCAATCACAAAGATGAAGTGTTAAAAATGATACAAAGAGAGGATGAAAACTTAGAAGATATGATTGAGAGATTCAACTATAATTTGGAAAGAGCAAATATGAACAATTTAGATGAAGAAACTTTGAAAGCTCTTTTATTAAAAGCCATTAGAGATGAGTGGATAGATATCCTTAACATGATGGGGAAGGGAGATATCTCTCAACTTCCATTAAATGATATAGGAGAATTGTGTGTTCATCTCTCAAGAGGGAAATCTAAAACAGGGAAAGGGCCAAGAGATCCTTCTCTTGTTAGAGTAAACAAATCTACAATGGGATCTGTAAGTAGGGTAGAAATTGGTAATATGCTTGATGAATTTAAAACTGACATTCTAGGGAGCCTTAGTGAGCAATTAGACACCCTTAAAATACAAAACAAGTAGAAAACCGAGGTTGATGCTTTAGCCATTTTTTGTCCAAAATGCAGAAAAAAACATGCTCTAAGGGAATGCCCTTTAGATGCAAAAATTGTAGAAACTTGTATGATTTGCTCAGAAATCCATGAGACCAAGGGTTGTCCTTCAATCCCAGGTCTTAAGGTTGTCTTTCAAGAGGAAACAGTCTCAAATTCTGTAGAACTTGTTTGTTTTGTTGCTAGAAGACCTTGGCAGGGGCCATAAAATCAAGGATTTAACAATCAAATGTATCTTCAGGCCCTACCAAACTGGAATTCTTGGCAGCAACCTTGGCCTCAACCTTAATCTCAATCTCAACCTTGGCCTCAACCTCAATCTCAATCTCAACCGTGGGCACAAGGAGTGCAAAATCCTTATGTGAGATTTTCTCAATATTACCAATATCCTCCATCATATTAGAATTATCCTCCCCCACACATTCGACAACAAAATCAGTAGCCACAACTTCAAAATCAGAACCCTCAACTTTCATTGCCATTTCCACAAAAACCTCCACAACAAAACCAAAATCCTCAACTCTTACTGCCATTTCAGCAGAAACCAAATCAACTACCTGCCCAACCATTACCAAACCCCAACAATAAAAACCTTTAGAATGCTTACATGGTAGAAGGACAACAATTTCCAACTTACATGATTACTCCTCTAGATCTTAATGATGTTCAACTAAGATCTGGAAGGATATTAGAAAAGGAAAGACCTTCTATAGTTATTCAGGAACATGATAGTTCTGAGGAAGATTCTCTAAAGGTCAATAAAAGTTTTGAGGGAACATCTCTCCAAAACCAAAACATTGAAAAAGAAAAACAAAAAGAATCAGTGAACACAACTCCTATCATTGAGCAGACAACATCTACTTCTACACCTCCTTTTTTTGAATGACTACAATTTTTTTTTTCTCAGTAAAACTATGCTACTAAATTATATTATATACAAAGAAACATTACAGACAGAGAAACATGTTGCCCAAGGCCGACTGTGGCACTGTGGGCTTCCTTCCAGGGGCGACCTTTCCTTCCGATTTGCAGCCAGTACATCAAAACACATAATAGTTTTCATTCCAGACCTTGAACACCCACGCAGGGGCTATGAAGCCAAAAATTACCCTCGCAGGGGCGACCAACTGACTGAAACAAAGCGTGCAGAAACCTGGACCCGAACCTAAAAAACTCAGACATAAACATGTGACTAATCCCATACTCAGACACAGATATCAGACGAGACAGAGGACTTAAACATAACCTGAACAAAAAGATGGTTGACGCAGCCTGCTGCTGAGTGCTACTCCTCAGGCTTCTCCTCAACGATTGGAACCCATCCATACTCCTCAGAGACGCCTTCCCCTTCTTCCTCTGCGGCTTTCCTGGAGGACGACGCTTCCGGCTTCTGAGATTGGGCGGGAGCCTGCTCTGGAGCTCCTCCCGGTCCCTCCTCATCAATTGCCTGATGCTCTGAGAGTGGCGGTGCCCCGCTGCCCTCCCCATCTTCATAGTTCTTGTTTTCCTTAACGAAGAGGACGGAGAGGTGAGCACTAATGCTTCCCAGAGTAAAGACAGCGGTGCCAAATGCTGGAAGGGAGGGTGGTTCTGAATTGGGGCTGCCCGCATCCATGAATTGGGAAGCCTGCATGTGGGGTGCCCCGGCTCTTCTATGACAGTAGCAGCAGCAGCAATGGTGGTGGGTGTCTGCTGCTGGATGGCGTGAGGAGCTCCCTCGACCCGAGCCTCGTCTACATGGCATCCTCTCCCGTGGCTTGACCATTTTGGTTGAAGAGCTGACGGCGAAAAACAGAGATTCTGTTGCTGGAAGCTCTTGCTTGAGTCTCCTCCCAACGCAACACAGTAATCCTTCCTCGTCTCTTGGCAATAATACCATACAACCCGCACCTCGGAGGACAGGCGCGAAGAATTCCTTGGCTGCCACAACGCCTGTAGCATCCACAGCGTCGTCCAGAAGAAAGAAATTGCCCAAACCAGCCTGCGCAGCGAGCCTCTCACTCTGAGAATGGTTCGCCCCCCTGCCCATCTCAGATATAACCCATTCGACATTCTCTTGAGCCTTGAGCGCCATAAATGCGCTCTGAAACCGCACCAGTTCACCTTAGGATTCATTGATAACGCGGAGCAGATGCCTCGGTATTTAATACCTCGGCGGCGTTCTGAATGTCCTTCCTGATATTCTCACAAGGTGGCACATGTTGGCCATGTGGCCTCCTTACCTCTGCCGCGTGAACACCCGCATCCGGGGAGTCTGCTTCTTTTTGGATGAGGCTTTTACAGTCCTGGGCTTGGGGATGATTTTGTATGATGTCCGTGGTTCCTGAAAGAAGGACCTGGTCATTTCCTACCCCAATATTGGCCAGTAGATCAGCTATCTTATTGCCCTCTCTTCTTATGTGATTAAAGGAGACGGCTCTGTTATTGCGCAGGTACTGTTCCATGATGTTTAGCCTTGCTTCTAATCTCCAACTTGTGGCAATTTTCCTGGCTTGGGAGCCCATCTGAATGTGGGTTGCCATATTAATGAGAAGCTGCGAGTCTCCTTCCACAATCAGGGGTTGAAGTCTGAGATTTTCCGCTAGTAGGAGACCTTGCCAGAGGCCTTCTAGTTCAGCGGAGTTGTTGGTATCCCACCCCATGTTTCCATAGTAGATCTGTATAGGAGTGCCAGCATGGTTCCTCAGAATTCCTCCGAATCCAGCAGCTCCCGGATTGCCTTTGGAGGCCCCATCAAAGTTGAGTTTGAAGGAGTTAAAAGGGGGGGCTTTGAATGACTACAAATTGATAGAGGGGTAGAAAATCATATATTTTTGCCAAACTATGATTTTCTAGATGAATTGAAGAATGTCTGTATCAAAATTCCTTTGCTACAAGACATTAGAGAAATTCCAATTCTAGCCAAAACAATAAAGGAGTTGAGCATAAAAAAACCAGGAAGAAAAGAAAAAGAAACAAAAAGAATTCACCTGGTAGGAAAAATAGCAGACATAATGATGGGAAAATTTGCCATACAAAAATATGTCGATCCAGGAAGTCCAATTGTGAAAACACATATCAAAGGAGTTGAAATTCCAAATACATTGATTGAATTAGGGGCAGCAATAAACATCATGAGTAAACAAGCTATGGAGCAACATAAACTTCTTAATCTTCTTTACACACCTACCTTACTGCAACTAGCAGATAGATCAGTAATCAAACCAGATGGTGTGCTAGAACATATTTCATTATCCTTAGATTCTTGGGAATATCTTATTGATTTCATGATCTTAACTCCCAAGAACAATCTAGGAAGACATCCACTCATATTAGGAAGACCTTGGCTGGGCATAGTTGATGCTTTTATTAGCTATAGATCTGGTGACATGTATATTTCTGATGGTAATTCAACAAAGAAATTTACTCTATATCCTCCAGCAAAAGCAATCACAGAAATAGATGACAAATAATGGATTGATGATGAAGATGATATTCAACCTCTCTTTACTATTTCAGAAATTAGTGAAGATAGTCAAATTTTGAATACATTGGAAAATTTTGAATCATCTTCAGAATATGACCATGAGCAATTTCAAGAAAAATCTAATGTTGAATATTTGTCATCTAGGCAGATGTCTCTCTATTCTATGGAAGAGTTTGGTAGCTCTACAATTGAAATTTTTCCAGGTAGGACATTGAACATAAACAAAAACTTGGAGAAACTACAACAAGAAGAGCTAATCAAAACATTACAAAAACATTCTGCTGCATTTGCATGGGAATACACCGACATGAAAGAAATTGATCCTAAGACTTGTATCCATCACATCTATATTGAGGAAAATTGTAAACCTATTAGACAACCTCAGAGAAGGATGAATCCAAATCTTAGAGAGATTGTGAAAGAAGAGCTCCAAAAATTACTGAATGTAAACTTCATTTACCCAATTTCAGATAGCCAATGGGTTTCTCCTTTGGTAATTGTGCCTAAAAAGAATGGTAAATGGAGGGTATGCATTGATTACCGAGAATTGAATAAAGCAACCCTTAAATATCATTTTCCTTTGCCTTTTATAGATCAAGTGTTAGATACATTAGCAGGTAAGAATTATTTCTCATTCTTGGATGGTTTTAGTGGTTATAATCAAATTTAGGTAGCACCTAAAGATCAGGATAAGACCACATTTACTTGTCCATGGTGAACTTATGCCTACCGAGTACTTCCTTTTGGGTTACGTAATACACCTGCAACATTCCAAAGAGTAGTACTAGCAATTTTTTCTGATCTGATACATGATTGTGTAGAGGTTTATATGGATGATTTTACAGTCTATGGAGATACATTTGAAGAAGCTTTGGAAAATTTGGAAAAAGTTCTTAAAAGATGTAAGGGAACAAACCTTTCACTAAGCCATGAAAAATGTTTTATGATGTTTACAGAAGGTATTGTTTTAGGACATCACATTTTAGGAGATGGGATTAAAGTTGACAAATCTGAAGTTGAAGTCATCTCTAAATTATCAATTCCAAATTGCCAAAAGGATGTTAGAAGTTTTCTGGTATTTATAGGGTGCTATAGAAGATTTATAGAAAACTTCACTAAAATAGCATCCCCACTCTTCAAATTGCTTACCAAAGATTGTGAATTCAATTGGAATTTTGATTGCCAGTTGGCATTTGAAGCCTTGAAAGTAAAAATTTCAGAAGCACCCATTTTAAGAGGTCCAAATAGGAAGCTCCCTTTCCATATTTCCATAGATGCTTCAGATACAGCTCTGGGAGCTCTATTAGGACAAAAATATTTTATTCCTTATGCCATTTACTATACAAGTAAGAATTTGACTCCCACTGATTTGAATTATACTGTGACTGAAAAGGAATTTTTAATTGTTATTCATGCAATTAACAAGGTCGGACACTATATAATAGGTTATGAAACCTTTGCTCATACATATCACTATGCAATATGATATTTGATGAATAAACCTATTATTAATGGCATAGTTACAAGATGGATTTTACTTTTTGCAAGAATTCAACATTACTGTGCTAGATAGACCTAGAAAACAAAACACAGTTGCTGATTTCTTGTCCAAGATTCAGAATATCAAAGAAGATTCTCCGGTTGAATATAAGTTTCCTGATGAATATATTTTTGCAGTAACTACTCAAACTCCTTGGTTTGCAGATATTTCTAACTGCTTGGTCACAGGAAAGTTACCTTCACATTTGTTTCCTAGAGAGGAAAGAAAAATTATTCAGGAAAGTGCAAGATATTAATGGATCACTAACGAATTGCATAAAATAGGGCCAGATCTTATGATCAAAAGGTGTGTCAGAGAAGATTAAATACCCAAGATTCTTAGGGCATGTCATGATGAGCCATGTGGTGGACACTTTGCTGACAAGAGGACAGTCTATAAAATCCTTTCTTTAGGATATTATTGGCCATCCATCTTCAAGGATGCTAAATAATATGTCAGGAGATGTGATAGATGCCAAAGGGTAGGGAAACCTAATCCCTCAAATGAAATGCCATTACAGACTTGGGTACTCATCAAACCTTTTGAAAAGTATATATTGGTATGCACAGATTATGTCACTAAATGGGTAGAAGCCAAAGCATTACCTTTTGCTAATGAAAAATCTGTACTTAATTTTCTTTTTGAGGACATCTTCACTCGTTTTGGTGTTCCAAGAGAAATTGTGACAGATCAGGGATCTCAATTCACATCTAACATGGTAGAAGGGCTTGTGGAAGAATATAAGATCAAACATAGGAAATCTACTCCCTATCATCCACAAGAAAATGGTGAAGTGGAATCTACAAATAAAGTGATTGAAGGAATCCTCACCAAGATTATGCATCTACATAGAAGATATTGGGCAGAAAGGCTTCTTGAAGCCTTATGGGCTTATAGGACTACATGGAGGAACACGACGAGACATACACCCTATGAAATTGTTTATGGGAAACAAGTCTTGTGCTCTATAGAATTCCAAATCAGAACTTTCAAGATGGTAGTCCAATTGGGACTAGATGTATCAGAGGCACAAAATCATAAGCTGGAGAAATTAATTGAACTTGATGAAATCAAGCAAGAGGCAGTTCAAAGGACTGGTATATTACAACAACAGAGGGCTAAATGGCATGACAAATATATCAAGGACAAGAGGTTTCAAGTGGGAGACTGGGCATTGTTATTTGATTCAAAGTTTAAATATTTTCAAGGGAAGTTTCAAACTCATTGGCTTGGGCCATATGAGATTTAAAAAGTCTTTAGTAATGGAGTAGTGAGGATCAGAACAATAGATGAAAGTAAAACTCCTCTTCTTGTGAATGGTCATAGATTAATGATATATCAGAAACTAATTTGAAAAGAGGAGTTCATCAAGATTTTCCAAGACAATTCTGAGATGAAGTTAGTGAAGAGGAATCCTTCTTCTCCACTAACTTAGTCTTTATTTTTCCTATGAAAAAAACAAACAAACAAACAAATAAAAAGTATAATAAATTGTATACGATTGAAAACGAATCATTGATTGGCATACTTATACAGAAAATACAAGGTGAAAATCAGAGGTTTTTGACACCCTATATTTTCTGTTAGAGTCGGTCTTGTTAGTCCTCCGTCAAAGATCAAAACTCGTTCTGCATTTCATTTTTAGGTGTCTCGCTCAATTCATTCAGCTGCATTCCGCTAGGGGGCATGCCATAATCTTATGGAAGGGCCTTATCGTTCATTCCCCTCATGTCCTGTACCTGTTGGCTTAGGTCTTTTCATCAATGTGTATTAAAGTCCTGTTGTGCCCTACAACAACCCCCCATTTCATATCATTCTTATTTTTCAAAAAATTAACATATGGAATGGGTCCCTTTTAAAATTTTGGCATCAATACTTGTATGTTCAAAAAGGTCGGATAATAACACGAGTTTTCATGTATTTAAGCCTTTTTGGGACATCAATGTTTCAAATAATAAATAATCTTTCGTTAATGCGATAAAGCGATCGCAAGATCGCATATCGCAACAACATGAGAGATGCATTCAAATGGCATTTTGGTCTCCGCCGATGCGATATCGCTATCGGCGATCGGCAATGTTACATGCACACCACTAACGGCTCATAACTCATGTCCCGACGCGACGCGATATCGGCGATCGGCTATCGGCGATACCTCATGTGAAACCGCTTTATGATTTAAACCCCGACCCGATGCGATATCGCTATCGGCCGTCGGCAGAATTCGACGCACTTCGGTGAGGCACTCGATTCCTACCCCCGATGCGATGCGATATCGCAATCGGTAACCCCAAACCGTTTTATATGCACCTACTTCTGTTTCCATGCGCTAGCCCGATGCGAGTTCGCTTATCGACTGTCGGCACGATCATTTGGTGATAATTGTGCAGCACCTATTCCCCGAAGCGATGCGATATCGCTCATCGGTGGTCGGCAGTCTTAAAAGCCATCACTTAAAGCTTTAATTCATATCTGGTTGACAAAACGTGAATCCCAAAAAGCCGTTAATACAAGGGATAAGATAATGCGTGTGTATTTAAAAGATTTTGCCCCTTCGATTAATGAACACCTGCGTTTAACCGCCAGAATATCTGTTGCACGCTTAAGTGAGTCATTCACCCGGATAACGGTGTAATCATCACATTTAATGAGTAGCAGGCCTCAAATCACCATTAATGCATCTGCAATATCCTCTTAACGATTGGATCCGCAGCCACTTTTGAAAATTAATCTTGGCACGCTTCAAATGATATATCTATCCCACCGTGAAGCGTTATTGCTATTATGTTGTTACGATTTCTCTTGCAATTGTGTAGGATTCGGCTTTTGAAAGAAGCTTAAGCATGATGGGAAAAAGATCCAAGAGGGCTACGGGCTCTACTGTTACACCCGTAGCAGGTCAAGTTGCTGCAAATAGCAAGAAAGGCCTCGTTTCAGACACTACATGCACTGGTCTTAACAAGACTACATGGCAGGGCACATATAATTTATTAGAGGCCGAACAACCACAAGTTTCAGGGACAGTGGCTACTGCGGACCCACTCAAAAAGTCCGATGCAACTCTCAAAGAGTTGGCCGATTCCTTTCTTCACAGAATAGCCGCCAGAGAACAAGTCCTTCCCTACACTCATGTAGTGCGATGGGCAATTGAGGAAATTCCAATCATTGACAGAACGTTCCACACAAGAGATGGACGGATTTTCGGGTCGTTCAAGCCAGAGCACCTAAGGGAAATGTATCATTTGCCTGAGCCAGAGAAAATCTACAACAAAGACTTCGTGGAGAAGTTTGCAGCTGAAAATGAAGTACCATCTGAGCCCATTCGGGATTGGAGGCAGAACCCGGCCAAACACAAGCACGAAAGCTCGGGTAAGTACTCCATCGATTCCTTGGCTTCTCCCTATTGCTATGCGGGAATTATGATGTGTAGGCTATGGGGATTACATGATTCTGCCAATTTCGATATAGAAATGGTTCCCCTAACGGAAGCAGCTATTAATAGTTTTATCATGGATTGGGCCACCATTCTTTCTGATAAATTGACTATAGCTGTTCGGGATTTTAGAGCTAAATCTGTAGTCACCGAAAGGAAAATCCCCCCATTTTATTATAGCGCCTACATTATGGACACATTGTGTTTTAACTCTGAGTTTCCCATCCTCGGTTGGAGATGGACCACCCAAGACCCTTCGCCCATTCATTTGTATCATCGGAAATTGTGGAAGTCCTCTTACAAAGATCATTTGTATCAAATTTGCAATGGTTTTATGGTTCCCATTCATTATTCCATTTTTGATCGGCCTATTCCCAAAATCTCCTATCTCGCTTCCTTTGACTTACCAGCTGTAGCAGGATGGTTTGGAGAAGAGCACTTTACCTATATTAGGGTTTATGGAAGCCAAGCCAAACCGCATGTTCTCCCTCTATATGTTCCAGACAAACTGTTAGCCCGAGAGATATCCTACCAAATTATGGCTGAGAGTGTAACCCAAACACTCAAGAAAGAGAAGAAGAGGGGCTGGCCCTCTTTTCCCTTAAGGATGGGTGTTTTTACTCTGCATAATCTTCAGCATGCAGAAAAGGAGGCTATAAAGATGCAAGCTTTATCCCTGCCCACTATGCCAGCCAGACTCTATGATCCACATAAAACTGCTTACAATGCCCTAGAACAGGCCAAACTGACTAAGATTGACCATCAAGAGGATGAGTTTGATGACCTGTTCAGAGTTGCCGATTCAATAAGCCAAACCAAGCAGCTTGCCAAGATGAGATACAATGATGAGAATTTAACTGAGTTCAATAAACTCAGAGAGCAGAGGTTGCAAACTCTGCCTCTGGATTTATCGTCATTAACCTCAGCGTCCTCCTCAAGCAAGCCCGGTCAGAAACAGACAAGCCAACCTCCTATTATAAATAAAGAACAAAATAAACAACATGAGGAAAGGCAAGAGAAGCAGCAGGCAGAGAAGCAGAGAAAGGAGAAAATGGATAAGCAGCAGAAAGAGCAGAAGGAACAAGAACAGAGAAAGCAGAAGCAGATGGAGGAACAACGGAAGAAGGAAGAAGAAGAAAAACAAAGGAAAGAACTAGCAGATAGGCAGAAAAAGGAATTAGCGGATAAGCAAAGAAGAGAGCAAGAAGAGAAACAGAGAAAGGAGTTAGAAGAACAGCAGCAGAAAGAGTTGGAGGAGCAAAAGAGGTTGGAACAAGAAAAGGAGAAGAATAAATCCCAGACCTCCATAGATCCTGAATTGCTGAAACAATGGAATCAATTCAATTCCATTATCAGTGGAAAGGAAGGCTCCAAAGACGCACCAGACACCACTTCTTCTCAGGTTCTAAGCGGAACAAGCGGCCCACCCACTTCAAAGGATCTCGAGGTAATCACCAAAGACCCTTCGAATCAGATTTTGCTCCAGGTGGAAGATATTCCTCCCCTGGACGTTTTCTACAGCCCTAGGCTCAAAGCAGTTGTTAAGCGCTCAAGGAAGAGACGAAGGCTTGATCAACCTTCCATCTTTCCTGAGCAGACAGTCACAGGGAATATAGTCTAGAAGGAAGAATTGGACCCCTCTGATGATCTAACCAAGCTATCACAGTATGCGGGAGCTTATTCTGCAGCAACTATTGATAAAGCATCGAAGGTAAGTCTTTTGTTAAAGACTAAGGACCAGGAGATTTGTGCATTGCAAGCAGAAGTAGCCGAGGCGCGAAACAAAGCAGCACAGATAGAAGAGCAGTTGCTGGCGCAACAGCAAGCAAACAATGTATTAACCCAGCAACTGCAGAATGAAAAACAGAGGATTGATCAGAGCGCAATCCAGAAGCAGAACGAATTAACGGAGGCATTGGCACAATTGAGAGCGGAAACGAGCTAATGACGAAGTCAAAGGATGAGCAAATCGCTCGACTATTAGCACAGCTTGAAGATATCAAGGGCACTAAGAAAGTCGAAGATTTCAGAGCAGAGGTAGCTCGAATAAATAATGCATTAATCTCTCAGGTTAGACTCTTGTGCCAACAATTAACTGAGGCTGAGCCATTATGTGAAGTATCTACAGTAGTATGTCAGCAAATAGAAAAAGCCAGAAATGAGCTAGATCAAACCGAAGAAACCATAACCTCATATCTTGATTGGCAAGATACTGATGAGGGAAAAGAAGAAAACTTGCCTAGGATCTATGAGCCATTCAGAGACATACTCTTCACAGAATGGAACACTCAGATGATGAAAGCGGAAAGGGCAGCTTCAAGGTGTAAAATGATTGCCAACAATATGATTGATTTGGTCAACAATACACTCTATTGGGCCAACATAATCTCTCAGTGTACACCTGGAAGCATAACCACGGTGAACATAATTGAACAAACAAGTTATCATGGACTGGAGGAAAAGAGAAAGTTAATTGCTGGAGTAAATACTTTAACCTCCGACGCATATTGGCTCTTTCTAATCAAGCCGCACACTCAAAGGTCGGCTCTTAAGTGTTTAACAGATGCTCTCAAGTGCCTAATCCCCGACTTTCAGGATGCCACATATGATGCCCAGCTCACCTCGCGTCTCAACACTCCACCGGAAGTAGAGCCAATGCTGGCAATATGTCAGTTGAGGTTTAAAGGCAAAGAGCCCACCGAATGAAGCATTGTTGCCGACTGCCAGATCGCCAAGAAATATGGAGAAATAGTTATTGATGCCAATTTAATAGTTTTCAGTTTTTCTTAGATATTTAGATTAGATTAGTATTTATAGACCCTTTCATTGTTTTGGAAACGGTCGTAAAATTTTGTAATAGACTAAAAGGCTGAAGTTTTGCACTACTGTGCTTCAGCCTATATTCTTTTGTGAAACTCGACCAATAGTCCTTTATTTGACGAGAAGGCTGTTTTATGCATTTGTGCACTATTGTCTCTTGTTTGGAATGCTTTCTGGTTTGAAGGAAGGACTGCGACATAGCGATTTACATAATGGATTGTTGAGCAGCTTACATGGTACTTTTATCTACATCTGTCCTCTTTCCTTTTATATGAATTGCTATGTTATTATCTTTTGCTATTGTTGAATACATGTATGCTCTGTAACAGCAAATCTTCATTTCATTCCACTATTGGATGTTTTGCGATATGCCTTTCTTTTAATCATGCATGTAGCAATGATATGAATGACAATGTGTAGTAATTCGCTATTATCGCTCTGCATAACTAATTATGCAGAGCAATCTTAAATGGTTTAAACGTCTATGCTTTAGTGTTAGAGTCATCTATATGCCTGCCTTAAAGCACAGATTATCAAACGCTACGCTTGGAAAGATTGATAAGTCCCGGGATTAGATTATAGTTAATATATATTTCGCTGATAGTTTTAGTTGTTCCCTTATCACTATCATACCTCTTAAGTTACTCGTCCATCCCACTTTCATTCATTATTGGGAAACTGGTCCCATTATCCCCAGTCGGAGCCACTATTCCAAACGGAAAAGGAGCTGTACTAAGGTCCGGACCGGGTGGTTTCCCCTTTGTTGTGGCAGCGATTTTCGAGGCCTCAACAAAATTGGCGCTAGAAGGAGGGCCTCAGCTGTGAATGGAACATAAGTCCAAACCTATAAGCCATTCTAAGAGTACTTCGCCCTCCGAATCCCCTCGATCTTCCCATTTGTATACTGGTTCGCCGGTACCCGAACAAGAAGAAGAGGAATCAACTACCACTGCTCAAACCCATCATACCACAGAACAATTAAGTCTTGAATCACCTAAAGTTCAGTCTCTAATCCATAAACTTCAGAGCTTCTCGATTTCACCACAGAAATCTGAGGTATCAGAAAGCAGTGTGACTTCGCAGTTCAACCTCACTCACCCTCTCACCAGACTTCAGAGCGAAAAACTCGGTATTGAACCCACTGAGTTTCCTTTACCTAAAAGGAAAAGGGCAAAGAAAATTACTGAAGGATCTGATAGTGAAGGGCTTTCATCCACTTCCTCCATTGCATCCTCTCCTCTGCAAGGTCGACCATCCACTCCCCCATTACAAATTGTCGTTCACCAGGGGTCAGAAGCCTCAATATCTCAATCCACTCACTCCTCATCTTTAATCCCTTCCCATACATCCGGAATCCCAGCAGTAGTCTCAACCGCTGTTGCTATCATAATGGCAGATCCATGGACTAGGCCAGGAGCAGTCAATATGCCTGCACCCTTGCATGATCTACCCGATTATCCTGAAAACTGGCTGCCTAAATTCAATCCAGATGATGGGACCCAGGCTGAAGAACACATCAGCAACTTTATGTTAGCAGTTAACCTAAAAGGAGTGACAGAGCAAGATGTTGTTTTAAGACTTTTTCCTTACACTTTACAAGGATCAGCAGGATCCTGGTATTTTTCCTTACCTTCTGGTTCAATTACCAGTTGGAACACATGCCAAGAGCAGTTTCTCACCAAATATGGAGATGATAGGTCCCTAGAAACTTTAATAAACGACCTCTCCAATTTGAGAATAGAGCACAGGGAACCCATAAAAGAGTTTAATGCTAGATTTAATAAACTACTGAATAAAATCCCTACCGCTTCTAAACCAAGTGAACAAATCCGAAGCGAATGGTATATCACTGCCCTACCTGCCAACATAGCCATTTTTGTAGACAGGGCTGGCAAACCTACCTTAGCTGAAAACATGAGAGAGGCACTTGCTGTTGAAAAGCGCATTAATGCTCTAGAAAAGAAAGCTGCTCTAGAGGATAGAAAAGCTAAAAAAGTCTCGTTTAAAGAAGATTCCAAGAAGAAAACCCCGAAGGACCCGTATGACATGGAAGGTTTACAAAAGGTCCTTAAAACAATGTCTAACGAAATGGTTGAGATAAAGAAGCAGGTGGCCGAAACTTCAAACAAAAGACCATTTAGAACTTTTAAGAAAACCGAATAAAAGCCGCCCAATGTTATATCTAACGCCGATTCAGACCAAGAAGAAGAGGAAGAGGAAACATCTTCACAGACCGATGATGAAGAAGAAGTAGCTGAATGCCATAGAATGTGGGATTTTATACTCCCAAACTCTGATACCGAGAATGAAGAAGAAGCCTTTCCGGTTACTACAAGAAGTAAAAGTACTCTTGAACCCGCCCAGGCAACTTCAAAGAAGAGAAGCGCAGGTGCTACTACAGCGAAGGAAAAAGTTCCCCCAAAAAAGTCACCTGTAGTAGTTCCTCAAAACCAGCCTTCAACTTCTAGTTCTCCTTCAACATCCAAGACTCTAGTGGTATCCGATTCAATGGAATATAACATTGTTGATGACATGAAGAAGACTAAGGCAAATATAACCATGTTTGAACTTAGTAAACTGAAACATCAACAAAAGCTACTTCTCAAAGAATTAAATGTTGTTCCCTCTACTCCCCTTCCCAGTGCAAGAGCTGCCAACGATTCAGGCCAGCCTCCTGTAGGTATGGTTGAAATTACCGATTCAGTTTTAATCGGAGATAAATCAAATTCTCACACTCCGCCCTTCCTGCTCACTTATGAGATTTATAATAGAAACCTGCACAACTATTTAATTGATTCAGGGGCCTCATCTAATATAATGCCAGCTTCAGTTTGCTCTAAGTTGAACATTGAACCCCAGAAGTCTGCTATTCATATTGTACAGTTGGATAGGACTAAGGTGCAGGTTGTGGGAGAGATTAATTCTGTAACCATCAGGTTGTCAGCCGACCCCAGAATTGTTCAAAGGATCGACATCTTGATTGCCGACATACCTGAATTTTATGGTTTGATTTTAAGCAAAGATTGGTCCGAAAAACTACATGGGTATATTTCCACATATTGGTCACATATGTGGCTTCCCTACAAGGGAAAGCCGAATCAAATAAGGATCAATCGGGAGAAGCATATGACCCACACAGTTACTGAATTTGAGCAAGAAAACCAACCTGTGGCATTCAACAACAATATTTTGGGGAACTATTCATCCGAATCATTCTTTGGCAACTTTGTTGCCCAACCATCTCCTTTTTCAGTTAATCATTTTACATCTCAAATTGAATTTTTTTCACAAACAGATAAGTCCAGATGTTTTAATGATGCTGAGAAAAATGTAGATATTTTTGTTAATACTTCTTTATTTTGGTCTTTATATTTTGATGGCTCTAAGTCCAGTGAAGGCTCAGGAGCAGGTTGCATTTTGGTTAGCCCGCAAGGAGAAAAGACAATGCTGTCTTATAGGTTAGAATTTGAGTGTACTAATAACATAGCCGAATATGAAGCTTTGGTCCAAGGTTTATATAAAGCAATCGGCCTTCAAGTGCGATACCTAAAAGTGTTCGGTGATTCGGAAATCATTGTTAAACAAGTCAGAAATGCAATTCATTGCCTTTCGACTCACCTTAAGCATTATCAATCGCTAGTGCAGGATCTTACCTCACACTTTTCAGCCTTCAACATTTCTTCCATTCCTAGGTCACAAAATTCAGCAGCCGACCTACTAGCCAATGTAGCTTCTAAGCTTCTACCTTCCGAAGACTACAGCCTTGATAGATTTTCTGTAGAATTACTTTTTAGGCCTTCAATTCCTGACAATGTCACTAATTGGAGAGTATTTAACCATGATGAAGATATCTTGCAGTTTCTAACTTCGGAAAAATCCTATGACAATCAAGTCATTGAGGAAGATGATCACGATCTACAGATGAAACAAGCGCCTCAAGAAAATTCAATTCCCAAACCCGTGGTGAAGCTTGAAGACCTTTATGATATCAAAGACAGGTTTAAACCTGTAATTAATGCAAAACTTCAAAGTTCTACCCTTAGGTTTGAATTAATAAATCTAGGCACAGAAGATGCTCCTCAAAACATCAACTTAGGAATAGGACTTTCCCAAGAAGAAAAGGAAGCATTTATTAAACTATTGAGAAAAAACAAACAGGTCTTTGCTTGGAATATGATGACCTAAAGACATATGATACATCTATTATCCAGCATACCATCCCTATGCTTCCTAATCAGAAACCAATTCAGCAAAAATTAAGAAAAATACATCCAAATTTGGAGGGCCAGATAAAGTCGGAGCTTAATAAGCTTTTGAAAGCCAAAATTATCTTTCCAGTCCGACATTCAAACTGGGTCTCTAATATGGTGCCAGTCAGGAAGAAGAATGGTGACATTCGAATCTGTATCGATTTCAGGAACCTGAATAAAGCAAGCTTGAAAGATAATTTCCCGTTACCTACTATGGAGCAAATTCTTCAATCAGTAGCAGGTTCTGAATTTATGTCCTTTCTTGATGGATTCTCCAGATATAACCAAGTTTTGGTTCATCCTGAGGACCAACTTAAAACCACATTCAGAACAAAATGGGGAACTTACGCATATCAGAAAATGCCTTTTGGACTCATAAATGCGGGAGCGACATTCCAGAGAGCCATGGATATAGCTTTCAAAGGGTTAATTAATCGATCAGTAGTCGTCTACCTAGACGATATTACTGTATATTCTAAAAAGAGATATAATCATTTGCATGACTTAAATCAAATCTTTCAGCGATGCAAAAGATATGGTATTTCTTTAAACCCAAAGAAGTCTTTCTTTGCTCTTGATCAAGGAAAGCTTTTAGGCTTTATAGTATCCAAAGATGGCATCTATATTGATCCTGATAGGATTAAGGAAATTTCTGAAATCCCTTTCCCACACAATAAAAAATCGATGCAGTCATTCTTGGGTCAGATTAATTTTGTCAAACGATTTGTTCCAGATTTCTCTCAAATTGTATTACCACTTCAGACAATGATCAAGAAGAATTTAGTCTTCAAGTGGGGATTAGAAGAAAAGAAAGCTTTTGATGTTATCAAGCAATCAATAATCAATGCCCCAACCTTGAATACTCCCAATTTTTCTAATCATTTTACATTGTATACCGTTGCGTCCGATGTATCCTATGCTGCAGTTCTCACGCAGCCAAATGCTCACAACTTGGAAGCACCCATTTCATTTTTTAGCTCAAATCTTCAGGGTGCCGAACTAAATTATTCCGATGTGGAGAAACAAGCCTTTGTTGTGTTCAAAGCAGTTAAACATTACAGGCCCTTTCTTTTGAAAACTCACACGAAAGTAATAGTCCCTTTCCCAGCGGTAAGGCAACTATTAATTCAAAAAGAACTGGGTGAAAGAAGAGCCAATTGGGTCACAACACTTCAAGAATATGACCTAGAAATAAAGCCAGCAAAGATTGTTAGGGGCCAAGGTTTTTGCAGGATATTGGCAGGAGCATCAAACATTCCTGAATCAAGCGACATGGATCAGACTCAATCAATCAATCAGATAAGTGTCATTGATTCCGAATCTCAATATGCAGATTTAATATTTTAGTTGAAGAATGGTTATGCTCCTCCAAATTTATCTTACAAAAATAAAAGGGCCATTAGGTTAAAAGCGAAGAATTTCACTCTCATTGATGATGTGCTCTTTAGACAAAATTTTGATTCTATCCTGTTAAGATGTCTTGAGAAACCTGAAGCTCAAAAGGTTTTACAGGAACTACATGATGGGCCAGCGGGAGGACATTTTGGAGCAGACACAACAGCCCACAAAGTTATTCATGCTGGATATTATTGGCCTACTCTGTTTAGAGATGCTCATGAATACGTAAGAAAATGCTTCAATTGCCAAACTGCTAGTGGAAGACAACGGAAATCAGCTTTCCCCCTGCAATCTGTCAACATTGAACAGCCATTTGAACAATGGGGATTAGATATCATTGGAGAGATTACTCCACCATCTTCCAAGCAACACAGGTATATCCTCACTGCTACCGATTATTTTACCAAATGGGTAGAGGCTATTCCTTTGAAGGCAGCAAATTCAGAAGCAATCATCGAGTTCATAGACCAATTCATCATTACCAGGTTTGGTGTCCCAAACGCTCTCGTATTTGATAATGCTTCCTATTTCTCAGGAAATGCTATATATGATTTTGCTATTAAGAGGGGGTTTAAACTGAAATATTCTGCTAATTATTATCCTCAGGGAAATGGTTTAGCAGAATCCACTAATAAGAATCTCATCAAAATCATTAAGCGAACTGTTGAACAGAATCATAGAAACTGGCACAAATCTCTAGTGTTTGCATTATGGGCTGATAGGGTTACACAAAAGGCTTCTATAGGTTCCTCCCCATTTAATCTAGTTTATGGAAAAGAAGCAGTATTGCCTACCAATCTTGTTCTACCCTCTTTAGCCCTAGTACAGTACATCGAAGAGAATCCTTCTTCCTCTATTCAACTTAGACATGACCAAATTCTCAAATTAGAAGAAGAAAGGGAGAAAGCCAGAATCACTCACGCCAAACATCAACAAATGATCAAAGCATCCTTTGACTTAACCTCATCCGATTCCAAACACTTCCAAGTTGGTGACTTAGTTCTCAAATGGGACAAGGCCCATGAAGATAAAGGTAAGCATACCAAATTTCAGAAAATGTGGCTTGGACCATTTCAGATCTGTGAAAAGATAGGCCATTCGACCTTTTTATTGCAAGACTTATCAGGGGTGAGAGATTCTCTCCCTGTTAATGGCCTGATCTTGAAGAAATTCTTTAATTGAGAAGGTGATCCCTTCTCCTCTTTGTAGATTTGTGTAGTTTGTAGGATCGATAGGAAATAAAACTGTAGAGTATCTCCATTGACCTTTGGCTTGGTTTGAAAAAGCTGTCTCACAATATAATACAAATATTTGCTTTTAGATAGTATAACCCTCAACCAAAAGGAATAATTTCTAGGGAACTAGATATCTGTTTGTTCTGAAATCACCACCTAACGTTTTGAAGACTCTTCTCGAAAGGTTAAAGTTCTGTAAATCATTCTCGGTTTTCAAACAATGGTCTCCAAAGGTTATTCATTTTAAGATAAAAACTAACCCATTTTCAGCATCTTCAACTCTTCACCTGTCATCCATTTGCTCTTAAGGAGAAAATTGTTCACCCCATTCACTAAAGTTTATGGTTACTCAGAGTGTAATTCTAAAATATAGAAGATTAAAGATAAGAGGCCTTATTACAAGCCTGCTTACCATGTTCATAGGAAAGTAGTTTGACTGACATTACCAATACTGCCTATCATAACAGGGTAATGGCTTGAAATTTCAAAACAAGAGGTCTCATCACGAGCCGGCTTGTTCAGTTAAATTATTACCAGTGAATGGCATTGTCAACAACTGGCCACCAAACCAGGACAATGGCTTTTTATCTTATCAATGAAAAAGTAGAAAAAACAGATAAAAAAATAAAATATGGGAACATATTTTAGTTTCATTCTGTTAACTACAATCTTATGTGAATGGAAAAGTGAATAATACTATGGTTAAAAGGTATCCCTGTCGAGACTATAAACGTTTGCTGGCAACAGAGGCTCTACCTATGACAGAGGGGTTAATTATAAAAGCTGATTTGGGAAAGTTTTTGTTTTATCATTATAAACCAATAAAGGCCTATTTTAAGACTTAGAATGTATTTATTTTTTCTCGAAACGAAAAGGAAAGAAGTTAACAGAATTCACTTGGTTCAGAACGCGCAAATATCCAGTTAAATTAGAAGTTTTTCCCTTCTGATTGAGTTTCTAGTTTTGAAAAGCTTAAGTGTTTGGATTACTTTCAGAGATAACTGGTTCTTCCAGCGAATCGCCAATTGTTGTGCCCTACAACAACCCCCCATTTCATATCATTCTTATTTTTCAAAAAATTAACATATGGAATGGGTCCCTTTTAAAATTTTGGCATCAATACTTGTATGTTCAAAAAGGCCGGATAATCAAACGAGTTTTCATGTATTTAAGCCTTTTTGGGACATCAATGTTTCAAATAATAAATAATCTTTCGTTAATGCGATAAAGCGATCGCAAGATCGCATATCGCAACAACATGAGAGATGCATTCAAATGGCATTTTGGTCTCCGCCGATGCGATATCGCTATCGGCGATCGGCAATGTTACATGCACACCACTAACGGCTCATAACTCATGTCCCGACGCGACGCGATATCGGCGATCGGCTATCGGCGATACCTCATGTGAAACCGCTTTATGATTTAAACCCCGACCCGATGCGATATCGCTATCGGCCGTCGGCAGAATTCGACGCACTTCGGTGAGGCACCCGATTCCTACCCCCGATGCGATGCGATATCGCAATCGGTAACCCCAAACCATTTTATATGCACCTACTTCTGTTTCCATGCGCTAGCCCGATGCGAGTTCGCTTATCGGCTGTCGGCACGATCATTTGGTGATAATTGTGCAGCACCTATTCCCCGAAGCGATGCGATATCGCTCATCGGTGGTCGGCAGTCTTAAAAGCCATCACTTAAAGCTTTAATTCATATCCGGTTGACAAAACGCAAATCCCAAAAAGCCGTTAATGCAAGGGATAAGGTAATGCGTGTGTATTTAAAAGATTTTGCCCCTTCGATTAATGAACACCTGCGTTTAACCGCCAGAATATCTGTTGCACGCTTAAGTGAGTCATTCACCCGGATAACGGTGTAATCATCACATTTAATGAGTAGCAGGCCTCAAATCACCATTAATGCATCTGCAATATCCTCTTAACGATTGGATCCGCAGCCACTTTTGAAAATTAATCTTGGCACGCTTCAAATGATATATCTATCCCACCGTGAAGCGTTATTGCTATTATGTTGTTACGATTTCTCTTGCAATTGTGTAGGATTCGGCTTTTGAAAGAAGCTTAAGCATGATGGGAAAAAGATCCAAGAGGGCTACGGGCTCTACTGTTACACCCGTAGCAGGTCAAGCTGCTGCAAATAGCAAGAAAGGCCTCGTTTCAGACACTACATGCACTGGTCTTAACAAGACTACATGGCAGGGCACATATAATTTATTAGAGGCCGAACAACCACAAGTTTCAGGGACAGTGGCTACTGCGGACCCACTCAAAAAGTCCGATGCAACTCTCAAAGAGTTGGCCGATTCCTTTCTTCACAGAATAGCCGCCAGAGAACAAGTCCTTCCCTACACTGATGTAGTGCGATGGGCAATTGAGGAAATTCCAATCATTGACAGAACGTTCCACACAAGAGACGGACGGATTTTCGGGTCGTTCAAGCCAGAGCACCTAAGGGAAATGTATCATTTGCCTGAGCCAGAGAAAATCTACAACAAAGACTTCGTGGAGAAGTTTGCAGCTGAAAATGAAGTACCATCTGAGCCCATTCGGGATTGGAGGCAGAACCCGGCCAAACACAAGCACGAAAGCTCGGGTAAGTACTCCGTCGATTCCTTGGCTTCTCCCTATTGCTATGCGGGAATTATGATGTGTAGGCTTTGGGGATTACATGATTCTGCCAATTTCGATATAGAAATGGTTCCCCTAACGGAAGCAGCTGTTAATAGTTTTATCATGGATTGGGCCACCATTCTTTCTGATAAATTGATTGTAGCTGTTCGGGATTTTAGAGCTAAATCTGTAGTCACCGAAAGGAAAATCCCCCCATTTTATTATAGCGCCTACATTATGGAAACATTGTGTTTTAACTCTGAGTTTCCCATCCTCGGTTGGAGATGGACCACCCAAGACCCTTCGCCCATTCATTTGTATCATCGGAAATTGTGGAAGTCCTCTTACAAAGATCATTTGTATCAAATTTGCAATGGTTTTATGGTTCCCATTCATTATTCCATTTTTGATCGGCCTATTCCCAAAATCTCCTATCTCGCTTCCTTTGACTTACCAGCTGTAGCAGGATGGTTTGGAGAAGAGCACTTTACCTATATTAGGGTTTATGGAAGTGTTACACTAAAAAATGTCACCTTGACTACTTACAGTTAGTATGGCTCAAATCAACAGTCATGCTACCCTCTTAGGCAAGTCTCATGCCTCTGTTATCCATCTCAAACTCAAAGAAGAGAGAAAGTCTTGTAAAAACTATGTTTATCTCTGGGGTCGCAGGTTCTCTCTAGCCTTACCTGCGGGGATGCTGACCTTGTTCACAAAGTATGCGTCCATGGACGCTCTGTATGTTAAGGGACAGGTGCGTCCCTCTGTAAAAGGCAAAATGCGCGAGTTTTATCTTGAAAAAGTTACTTGTGGTTACTTCTAGAACATTCTAGAGGTCGGTTTGATGAAATGGATGCGCCTCCAGTTGGTTCATGTATCTCTATTAAGGGGGAACTTATCCCATCAATAAGGGAGCTATCCCACCCATAGAGGGGGATGATCCCATTGATAGTGGGCCTGAATAACCTCTTTACAGCACTATAAATAAAGGCATTGAGCCAGAAGGAGAGGAGGTTGGAGCTATACATTTTCTTTGGGTAAATGCTGCAGGATTTAGGTCTTCCATTAGAGCCTTTGTGAGGAGAGATTGTCTTCACTTGATTCTACTTGGGAGAGGGTGAGCTTTGTCAAAGTAGGGGAAAACCCTTGATGGACCCTGGGAGGAACTTGCACAACACCAAGGCCAGGTTGTAAGAGTTTCTTTGTTTCGTTATTAATACAAACTGGTTTATTTTTCTCAATAGCTTGTGTTAATGAGTTATTTCATGTGTTCCTTGGTCTGCATGTTGAATATATGTTTTATTATATGAAATGCAAGTGCTTGGTAATTGTTTGATTGTTTGTGGTTGCAGGAATTGACTTGAAGGAGGAGCTCATCCGGATCGTCAAGAACGGACTTCAACAACAGCGTTTTGGAATAAGGTAAGCCTAAACACTTGTAGTTTTCATGTTGTAAAAGGTGTATTTAGAGAAAGATCACTCCATTTTGTCTTGTTTGTCATTAGAATGTCTTAGACTTCTAGGAAGGTCAGTCGTGTCCGCACCCTTGACAGATTCCGTGTGACAAATTGGCGACTCCGCTGGGGAATCCATTAATGAATGAGTCTTTTCCTTTATATGAACTTTGCTTTGTGAAAATCATTTTTATTTTCTGGTTTTTGACTGTGAGAAGTAGTATTTGGGTGGCTTAGCTTTAGATTTACTTAGCTTTGGTTTTTCTTTCTTTTTCCAGAAGGACGCACTCTCTGTGTACTGCACAGTGCGTCCTTGGACGCGCTGTTGTCGTCTGCACAGTGCGGGCCCGCACCTGTGACAACGGGTGGCCTGCGTCTTCCTGTAAAAGTTAAGAAAATTCCATTTTTGCTTTAATTGCTTTTAGATTTTGTTTTTTCTTAGTGTTTTCTGCCCAGATCCTTTAGTACCCTGTCAAAGATCTTCACCTAAGCTTGTTCCTGCTCTTAGCTTTCATCAATTGGGTGTTTTGAGTCTCTTTCTTGAGAATTTCTTGATTTGATTTCCTTTGGTCATTACTTGGAGGTTTCTCTCAGTCTTTTCACAATTTTGCATCTTTTTGCTTGTGTTTTTGCAAAAAAATTTCCCCCTCATTCGCCGGGGGGGGCTAAATTGTGTATGAGTGTTAATCGCCTTTGAGTGTTTTTATTTTATGATCTTTGGAACTCTCACCCAATTTTCTCGACTTGCACTTGATTGGTTCTTAGATTACATTAGAATCATCTTGTGTTTGAGAATTCTCTTGCATAGATCACATTTGCACAATTAGAATTCTCATTTTCAGAATATTATTGAAAAATGTGCATAGATTACATTTGCATACTTTTCATGTGAATTGTGCATAGATTACAATTGCATAGTTTACATTCTGAAAAATCAATCGTAGATTTAGATCAGCTTTCTTTGATTTGAATTTACACAAAAATAAAAATAAAAAAAATTGGTTTGGAATTGATTTGCATTAGTTTTTCTTGATGAAATTAGTGCATTAGAGAATTTGTTAAATTTTCTCTTAATGATCAATTTTTTGCATTGTTGGAAGTGAATGGAAACTCTCTCCTTACTTTAGATAGGATTCATCGAATTGAAAGGATTGCATTATCATATTCGATTGCATTCAGTTGAGTCGGGTCATAACACCATTGGTTTCATCTCCATTTACCCCTTTGAGTAATAACAACCTTAATAACACAGCGCTTAATTAAAATTCATCTAGTAATTTTCACATTTCTAGGGCTCTGAAACACCAACATAGCTTAGGCTAGGGTCTTGGAGTAGGTGAGTACTTAACTCTCCAAGACTACAAAACCAAACAGATAGTTTATCTTGAGTAGAATAAATCCAATTGTTTCAATTGCACTCTGGGAAAGCTCCTCTTAAAGGAGAAGCACGAGCTCGTGTCCGAACCAGTGAGGGGATCATTCCCCCCTCGTTGGGAACGACGCCAGACAGTACGTATTACAAACGGTAAACCTCGGATTAACCATTGTCGAGGAGCCAGGGGTCACTTATCGGTAAACCTTGGATTGTTGTCAAGGAGCCGGTAAGGGGATTGAGCTTGCTACTCTGCCCTTGCGTGCTGTCGGAGTTTAGACTGTTCCCCCAGGTGTATTTGTTACTGTTGGTGACCTTAGTGACCATAATCTTTAGGGTTCTACCGAGGTGACGGTGGAGGGAAGGTCCCACTGTACCTGGAGCAGACGTCGGTTATACTCACTTGGATTTTCCGGGGGGTTCACTTCACTTCGAGACGGTTAAAGTGGAGGAACTTGGTCCGGTCTATTCATTAAGCAGGTTGCCGGGGTAACTGTTCCACCCACCACTTCTGTACTGAATTCGGCGATGTTGGGCTTCATCACCAACTAGTGTTTTCGGTCCGGAAGGCTACTGTTTGTGTATGGTTTGACTCCTAGTTTTGATAGCGCGTGTTAATTTGTTTGTTTTTACTTTTAGAGACCATAGGTGTGAATTGTGAATTTTAATTGTTAGGTGTGAATTGTTAATTTTAGTTATAAATTGTTAATAAAATTCACTGAAGTTGAATATAATGGCAAATGTTCCGGAATTTATCAACCTAGGAACCCCTCCTAATGAGAATCCTAGTACTTTTCCTTACTTTGGAAATGTTGGTCCTCCTTATATGGCTACTTTGTCATTACCTGGATTTACAATAGGTTTACCGATATGGTTATTTTCAACTTCGTTGGCCCAAAATACTCCAATTGTTCCATCTCAACCGGATGCTTCACCTCAACAGAGTTCACCATCTCAACATCCCCAACCTTCTGTTGACCCTTTACCTTCTTCGCCTAATTTTTCTTCCTCCATTTCTTCCTCTTCGCCTGGTAAAAGCCTTGATGCTAGTAACCAGGAGGCTAAGAAGAAGAAGAAAGGGAAGAAGAAGAAGAAGAAGAAGAAGCAAGATAAGAAAGAAGTCAACCAACCAACCATGGTTGTAAGTGTTAGTGGTGTTGAGGAAAATTCCGACATGCACCGTCAACCCAAATACCCTTGCAGGCTTTGTAAGGGTGACCACTTCCTTGTCAATTGTCCTGGTATTCCAAAGGTCTTGGAAGTATGGTCAGAAAAATCTCATCAACTTTCCGCTGATCCATCAACCAGTGATAGTCAGGTTCCTGGGAAAAAGGGTAAAGTTAGGTTTCCTTGTAAGTTATGCAAAGGGAGTCATCAAACTCACATTTGCCCTCACATGGATGAAGCCTCAACATTGTTGGAAAACCTTACTGTTCCACAGCAAGAATTTCCAACTGGTTACCGTAAACTTTCTCCCAACCTACCGTCAACTGACGGAGTGATTGATCAAAATTCAAGTACGGTCGATCACACTCTTCCATTGGAGAGTGAAACTCATGTCACTCAGGTTGATGATCCATTAGTTGATCAAGTGGTCGATTCAATTTCACATTCGGTCGATCACACTCTCACTTTCGAGAGTCAATTTCATACCGCTGATGTTCTTCTTGTTACATCAGATTCTTCTATGCCGGGGGGCATTTCACCTGTTTCTACAGAACCCCCTCCAAGCACTGAGGTCTTTTCCTTTGATTGGAATAGACTGACAGAACCTCGTCTTCCTTCCTCCATCCCTTTCCAAATCATTGTCAAGGCTGTTGGTAGGGACATACATCGTACTCAGGTAGATGAAGGTGCTTCTGTTAGTATTTTATCCTCAGCTGTTTGGAAAGCTTTGGGTTCCCCTCAGCTTGCGCCTATTACGCAGAATCTGAAAGCTTTTAACAGAACAATTAGTGAACCTTTAGGGATCCTTCCTAAGTTTTCTATTACCTTGGAAGGTAAAACTGTTTGTGTTGATCTTATGGTGGTTCGAGGTCCCTTGGATTTCAATTTACTCCTTGGGCGAGACTATGTTTATGCAATGAAAGCTGTCGTATCGACACTCTTTCGCGTGATGTCTTTCCCTCACAATGGCAGTATTGTGACTATAGACCAGCTTTCGTTCCCTAGTCTTGTCTCAACTACCAATAATATGACACCCCTAAATGTTCCTGATTCTAAAGTGGTATCTACCCTGCCACGGGTTAATTATGTGGCAACTGATCCCATGTTTTCAGTTACCAATGTAAGTGAGCCTCTCACTGGTTGCTCATCTTCCTTTGATTTAGATACGGTAATTGACATGGAAAACTCTATGGGATTACTTGAACACGATGTTCTTATCCCTTTTGAGTCCCTTGACATGTGTTCCTTCCAGAGAACTATTCTTCCTTCTGATGAAGATCTCTTGGAAGCCATGATCAAGGTGTGTCCATTGACATGATCAGTGTGTGCGAGGATAGTTTGTTCCTCTCTCAACCTCGTTAAAAAATGAAATTGGATGTAGTGAGGATAGTTCCTTTTACTGTGTCAACCTCGTTAAAAATGAATCAGTGTGTCCGAGGAAGGTTCCTTTTACTGTGTCAACCTCGTTAAAAAATGAATCAGTTGATGAGGATAGTTCTTTTACTGAGTCAACCTCATTAAAAAATGAATCAGGTAGGTTGTAGGTTAAGTAGGTAGATTATAAAAACAGTCTAGTGCGAGGACAGTTCCTTTTCCTGTGCCAACCTCATTAAAAAATGAAACAGGGTGTGCGAGGATAGTTTGTTCCTCTCTCAACCTCGTTAAAAAATGAAATTGGATGTAGTGAGGATAGTTCCTTTTACTGTGTCAACCTCGTTAAAAATGAATCAGTGTGTCCGAGGAAGGTTCCTTTTACTGTGTCAACCTCGTTAAAAAATGAATCAGTTGATGAGGACAGTTCTTTTACTGAGTCAACCTCATTAAAAAATGAATCAGCTAGATTTTAGGATATGTAGGTAGATTGTAGAAAGTAGGGTTATGAGGACGGTTCCTGTTACTGAGTCAACCTCGTTAAAAAATGAATCAGGTATGAGGACAGTTCCTGTTACTGAGTCAACCTCGTTAAAAAATGAATCAGGTATGAGGATAGTTCTTTTCTTGTGTCAACCTCCTTAAAAATGAAACAACTCCCTTTTCAAATTAAATATTGAAAGTAAACCTTCATCTCATCCAGCCGGTTGAATGCAATGAAGCCTGGGGGGCATGTACCTCGTTTTGCGTCATTATGCTGGGGGCATGCGAATCTTTTGAGCACAGTTCCTTGTCTTGTGTCAAGCTCGTTAAAAAATGAAACAAGGGTAGGTTAAGTAGGTAGATTGTAGAGTAGTCATGAGCATAGTTCCTTGTCTTGTGTCAAGCTCATTAAAAAATGAATCAAGGATTTTAGAGCATAGTTCCTTGTCTTGTGTCAAGCTCGTTAAAAAATGAATCAAGGTTTTTAGAGTAAAGTTTTTGTTAGGTAGATTGTAGAAAGTAGTTATGAGCATAGTTCCTTGTCTTGTGTCAAGCTCACTAAAAAATGAAACAACTCCCACGAGTCTTTCCAAGATTTTGAAAGTAAAGCTTCATTCCATCCACCTCATTGAATGCAATGAAGCTTGGGGGACATGTACCTTGATTTGCATCATTATGCTGGGGGCATGTGAACTTATAACAAGCATAGTTTTTCGTTTCAAGCTTGCGTAAACATGAAACCGAATCCGAGCATAGTTCTTTTCCTGTGTCAAGCTCGTTAAAAAATGAAACAAATCCTCCTCTAATTGAGTCGAGAGATTGACTAGATCTCGTAAATGTTAAGTTGTATATTTAGGTTAGTTGTTTCGGTGTTTTGCATAATTTTCTTACAGTTTTAGGTCAAGTCTTTCAAATGATCTCATTCTTGAACCTTCATTTCATCCACCTTAGTTGAATGAAATGAAGCTGGGGGGGCATGCGCTCTAACAGTTATGCTTAGGGGGCATCAAGCACAGTTTTATCTCTATTTCAAGCTTGTGTAAAAATGAAACTAATTTGAAGCATAGTTTTTATCTGTTTCAAGCTTTTGTAAAAATGAAACCTATCTCGAGTCAATTTCAGTTATTTTCAAGACTCGTTAAACTCATGAAAATCCCGAGATTATTTTGCTATTTTTCATTCTCGTAAAACAAATGAAAATGCCGAGTTCTTTCCGTCTTTTCCTGCTCGTAAATTAAATTGAAAGTCGGTCATATGAGTATATTTTTATCCCTTTTTCGAACTCATTAAAATTTACGAAAAAGTGAAAACCATGAGTACATTTTTATCCCTTTTTCAAACTCGTTAAAACTTACGAAAAAGTGAAACCTTGGAGTTCTCTTTTAAGCCCTTTTCAGACTCCTAAAACATGAAAAGATCGCCGAGTGTTTCTTTTTCACTCGTTAAAACGGAATTAAAAGACGGTCCCCTTTTAGCTCTTTTCTGACCGCAAAATCAGGAAAAGATTGCCGGGTTTTTGTCGTTTCGAACTCGATAAGGAAATAAAACGACGTGTCCTTGATCGCTTTTTACTTTTCAGGTCAACGACACTATTATGAAAGTACTCCTTGGTCGCAAGATCAAGCGGTTCCCCCAGGTATTATTTTATACTTTTTCGGGCTTGAGGGACACAAATATACGAAAAAGTTCAACGTGGAGTCTCCTTTTGTTTTTTCAGACTCTCTAAAAATGAAAAACGCCGAGTTTCTCCTATACTGGACTCGTTAAACTTTTACAGTAAAGGACCTGTTCAATTACAAACATGAACGAACCACTCCTTCCCAGGGTTCGAATTTAAACTAGGTTGGACTCGTCCGAAGGATGAGCTTATAATCAAGCATATGTTATCCTCCTCAAGCTTGTTAAAAATAAAGAGGTACTTGCCAGAAATGGTGGGGGAAAAGAGAGAAGAATGAACTTGTTTGTTACCTTTTGTCTCAAAAGAAACTTTATTACCACTCTTGAACACGACACTTTTCATTCACCTGGGTTGGGAAATCTTTTACCTCACAGTTGATCAAACCACTTTGAAAGTCTTTAACCGGGTTCCGGGGATTAACTTTGAGTTATTCGTCACCAAGCCATCTGTCGTGTCGTTATGTGTTCAAGAGGTCTGCAAGAAAAACTTTCATCTGCAAAATACTTGTCATCCATTTGACCATCCCTGAGTCAGTCCTTACAGCAACATTTCTTCAACTTGAACAATGATTTCGTGTTGCGGGCTTGCCTACAACGGGTCGCTTTCTATCGACATCAGCACATTATCTAGAAAGATGACTTAGGAATCGACAGTACCTTGAAGTCTGCATGCATCAATGGCAGGTTTCTCGCCTTTGACGTCAGTTTACATCATTGACTTTCGATCAAAGGATTCCGTGAAGTGTTCGACATCAAAACATCTATTCACATTTCACGGGTTGTACTTGGTACTTTGAGAACCATTGACATTACTGGTGGTCTCTCTCACGCTTGTTAACAGTTTACATCATCGACTGGTAATCAAGTGGTTTCTAACATGTTCGACATCAAATCATTTAATCACATGGCTAGAATCGTACCAATTCGGGAAGTAGAAGTGAAGACCCTGGATCTAGTTTCTACCATCCAGGCTGCGAGGAGTTTTGTATTCATTATCTATGTAGACTAATCATAAACAGATGGCTGCGTCCATACTGTGTCTACAAAAGTCTATAAAAATGATGTACTGCAAGATCATTCCTGTATCAGAATAGTTAGTCCATTAGTTAAAGTTTTGAATCTGAGTATGGGTATGCCTACCTCAGTGATGATATAATCTTATCCATGTATTTTGTGTTGAAAATTGCAGGTTCCGACCAGGCCATCCACAAGGCAATCCTTAAAATGATAAAGCGCTTCACCCTTCCTAGAATTACAAAACCCTATTCTATTCCAGGCTTCGCACTTTAGGGGGCAATCTGTTACACTAAAAAATGTCACCTTGACTACTTACAGTTAGTATGGCTCAAATCAACAGTCATGCTACCCTCTTAGGCAAGTCTCATGCCTCTGTTATCCATCTCAAACTCAAAGAAGAGAGAAAGTCTTGTAAAAACTATGTTTATCTCTGGGGTCGCAGGTTCTCTCTAGCCTTACCTGCGGGGACGCTGACCTTGTTCACAAAGTATGCGTCCATGGACGCTCTGTATGTTAAGGGACAGGTGCGTCCCTCTGTAAAAGGCAAAATGCGCGAGTTTTATCTTGAAAAAGTTACTTGTGGTTACTTCTAGAACATTCTAGAGGTCGGTTTGATGAAATGGATGCGCCTCCAGTTGGTTCATGTATCTCTATTAAGGGGGAACTTATCCCATCAATAAGGGAGCTATCCCACCCATAGAGGGGGATGATCCCATTGATAGTGGGCCTGAATAACCTCTTTACAGCACTATAAATAAAGGCATTGAGCCAGAAGGAGAGGAGGTTGGAGCTATACATTTTCTTTGGGTAAATGCTGCAGGATTTAGGTCTTCCATTAGAGCCTTTGTGAGGAGAGATTGTCTTCACTTGATTCTACTTGGGAGAGGGTGAGCTTTGTCAAAGTAGGGGAAAACCCTTGATGGACCCTGGGAGGAACTTGCACAACACCAAGGCCAGGTTGTAAGAGTTTCTTTGTTTCGTTATTAATACAAACTGGTTTATTTTTCTCAATAGCTTGTGTTAATGAGTTATTTCATGTGTTCCTTGGTCTGCATGTTGAATATATGTTTTATTATATGAAATGCAAGTGCTTGGTAATTGTTTGATTGTTTGTGGTTGCAGGAATTGACTTGAAGGAGGAGCTCATCCGGATCGTCAAGAACGGACTTCAACAACAGCGTTTTGGAATAAGGTAAGCCTAAACACTTGTAGTTTTCATGTTGTAAAAGGTGTATTTAGAGAAAGATCACTCCATTTTGTCTTGTTTGTCATTAGAATGTCTTAGACTTCTAGGAAGGTCAGTCGTGTCCGCACCCTTGACAGATTCCGTGTGACAGGAAGCCAAGCCAAACCGCATGTTCTCCCTCTATATGTTCCAGACAAACTGTTAGCCCGAGAGATATCCTACCAAATTATGGCTGAGAGTGTAACCCAAACACTCAAGAAAGAGAAGAAGAGGGGCTGGCCCTCTTTTCCCTTAAGGATGGGTGTTTTTACTCTGCATAATCTTCAGCATGCAGAAAAGGAGGCTATAAAGATGCAAGCTTTATCCCTGCCCACTATGCCAGCCAGACTCTATGATCCACATAAAACTGCTTACAATGCCCTAGAACAGGCCAAACTGACTAAGATTGACCATCAAGAGGATGAGTTTGATGACCTGTTCAGAGCTGCCGATTCAATAAGCCAAACCAAGCAGCTTTCCAAGATGAGATACAATGATGAGAATTTAACTGAGTTCAATAAACTCAGAGAGCAGAGGTTGCAAACTCTGCCTCTGGATTTATCGTCATTAACCTCAGCGTCCTCCTCAAGCGAGCCCAGTCAGAAATAGACAAGCCAACCTCCTGTTATAAATAAAGAACAAAATAAACAACAGGAGGAAAGGCAAGAGAAGCAACAGGCAGAGAAGCAGAGAAAGGAGCAAATGGATAAGCAGCAGAAAGAGCAGAAGGAACAAGAACAGAGAAAGCAGAAGCAGATGGAGGAACAGCGGAAGAAGGAAGAAGAAGAAAAACAAAGGAAAGAACTGGCAGATAGGCAGAAAAAGGAATTAGCAGATAAGCAAAGAAGAGAGCAAGAAGAGAAACAGAGAAAGGAGTTAGAAGAACAACAGCAGAAAGAGTTGGAGGAGCAAAAGAGGTTGGAACAAGAAAAGGAGAAGAATAAATCCCAGACCTCCATAGATCCTGAATTGCTGAAACAATGGAATCAATTCGATTCCATTATCAGTGGAAAGGAAGGCTCCAAAGACGCACCAGACACCACTTCTTCTCAGGTTCTAAGCGGAACCAGCGGCCCACCCACTTCAAAGGATCTCGAGGTAATCACCAAAGACCCTTCCAATCAGATTGTGCTCCAGGTGGAAGATATTCTTCCCCTGGACGTTTTCTACAGCCCTAGGCTCAAAGCAGTTCTTAAGCGCTCAAGGAAGAGACGAAGGCTTGATCAACCTTCCATCTTTCCTGAGCAGATAGTCACAGGGAATATAGTCTGTAAGGAAGAATTGGACCCCTCTGATGATCTAACCAAGCTATCACAGTATGCGGGAGCTTATTCTGCAGCAACTATTGATAAAGCATCGGAGGTAAGTCTTTTGTTAAAGACTAAGGACCAGGAGATTTGTGCATTGCAAGCAGAAGTAGCTGAGGCGCGAAACAAAGCAGCACAGATA
Source organism: Pinus tabuliformis (assembly GCA_031772625.1). Lineage (NCBI taxonomy): Eukaryota > Viridiplantae > Streptophyta > Pinopsida > Pinales > Pinaceae > Pinus > Pinus tabuliformis. The sequence goes on from CM062816.1 coordinate 1,876,828,630, forward strand.
GAAGAGCAGTTGCTGGCGCAACAGCAAGCAAACAATGTATTAAGCCAGCAACTGCAGACTGAAAAACAGAGGATTGATCAGAGCGCAATCCAGAAGCAGAACGAATTAACGGAGGCATTGGCACAATTGAGAGCGGCGAATGAGCTAATGACGAAGTCAAAGGATGAGAAAATCGCTCAACTATTAGCACAGCTCGAAGATATCAAGGGCACTAAGAAAGTTGAAGATTTCAGAGCAGAGGCAGCTCGAATAAATAATGCATTAATCTCTCAGGTTAGACTCTTGTGCCAACAATTAACTGAGGCTGAGCCATTATGTGAAGTATCTACAGTAGTATGTCAGCAAATTGAAAAAGCCAGAAATGAGCTAGATCAGACTGAAGAAACCATAACCTCATATCTTGATTGGCAAGATACTGATGAGGGAAAAGAAGCAAACTTGCCTAGGATCTATGAGCCATTCAAAGACATACTCTTCACGGAATGGAACACTCAGATGATGAAAGCGGAAAGGCCAGCTTCAAGGTGTAAAATGATTGCCAACAATATGATTGATTTGGTCAACAATACACTCTATTGGGCCAACATAATCTCTCAGTGTACACCTGGAAGCATAAACACGGCGAACATAATTGAACAAACAAGTTATCATGGACTGGAGGAAAAGAGAAAGTTAATTTCTGAAGTAAATACTTTAACCTCCGACGCATATTGGCTCTTTCTAATCAAGCCGCACACTCAAAGGTCGGCTCTTAAGTGTTTAACAGATGCTCTCAAGTGCCTAATCCCCGACTTTCAGGATGCCACATATGATGCCCAGCTCACGTCGCGTCTCAACACTCCACCGGAAGTAGAGCCAATGCTGGCGATATGTCAGTTGAGGTTTAAAGGCAAAGAGCCCACCGAATGAAGCATTGCTGCCGACTGCCAGATCGCCAAGAAATATGGAGAAATAGTTATTGATGCCAATTTAATAGTTTTCAGTTTTTCTTAGATATTTAGATTAGATTAGTATTTATAGACCCTTTCATTGTTTTGGAAAGGGTCGTAAAATTTTGTAATAGACTTAAAGGCTGAAGTTTGCACTACTGTGCTTCAGCCTATATTCTTTTGTGAAACTCGACCAATAGTCCTTTATTTGACGAGAAGGTTGTTTTATGCATTTGTGCACTATTGTCTCTTGTTTGGAATGCTTTCTGGTTTGAAGGAAGGACTGCGACATAGCGATTTACATAATGGATTGTTGAGCAGCTTACATGGTACTTTTATCTGCATCTATCCTCTTTCCTTTTATATGAATTGCTGTGTTATTATCTTTTGCTATTGTTGAATACATGTATGCGCTGTAACAGCAAATCTTCATTTCATTCCACTATTGGATGTTTTGTGATATGCCTTTCTTTTAATCATGCATGTAGCAATGATATGAATGACAATGTGTAGTAATTCGCTATTATCGCTCTGCATAACTAATTATGCAGAGCAATCTTAAATGGTTTAAACGTCTATGCTTTAGTGTTAGAGTCATCTATATGCCTGCCTTAAAGCATAGATTATCAAACGCTACGCTTGGAAAGATTGATAAGTCCCGGGATTAGATTATAGTTAATATATATTTCGCTGATAGTTTTAGTTGTTCCCTTATCACTATCATACCTCTTAAGTTACTTGTCCATCTCACTTTCATTCATTATTGGGAAACTGGTCCCATTATCCCCAGTCGGAGCCACTATTCCAAACGGAAAAGGAGCTGTACTAAGGTCCGGACTAGGTGGTTTCCCCTTTGTTGTGGCAGCGATTTTCGAGGCCTCAACAAGTCCATGACAGTCAATGTTTGATCTTTTAATGGACAAGAGTCATTTCGGTCATTAAGTCTAGGTATTAGTCATTGGGTATTCAAACAATGTCCAATAAAGCCAGCAAGGCCAGAGGGAGGCTCTTATAAAGTTGTGATTCAAAAATTTTCATCATCATGTTGATAGATTACGACTGTTCTTCAAAACTCTGTTTTGAAGAAAAGTCAACAGTTTGTCATTTGTAATAATTTTCAAAAGTTTCTCAGTGGATTTCTCCAAGCACAGCCCTGGTCTCCTTAGCCAAATTCCATTTCGGCTACCCCTGCAAAAAATTGCGAAAAATTTCATCATTTTAGTCAAAGAAATCAAAAGGAAGTGTGAAAAGCAGAGTTGTATTAATTGTGAAAGAGTGCCAAAGTGAAAACATTACAAAATGGGTTTTGGAGAAAGAAAAAATAAAATCCAACTCTTGCAAGATATTTCTCCAAGTATATAAATCATTTGTATCAAGTTACATTCATGAAATCTTATAGAAAAGTTGAATTTGGAGGTTGAAGAACAAACTGCAGTTTGAAAGGCCTTGACTGTGTTAAAGGTTGGAGCGCAGCGCACAAGTGGAGTGGCGCGGCGCACTGAGGGAGCGTGGTGCACTGGGTTTGACCACACAGTGTTAAATAACACGGGCGCAGCACACTCAAACGACGCGGCACACTAGGTATGCTGCACGGTGCATACACATAAAAGCTTGATTTTGCTCATAATTGCAACAAATTGCCTTTCAATCCCTTGAATTTGCTAGGTGGGGTCGATCTCTCAGTGTTTCATCCATTTTTATGTTAGTATGATGATGGTTTATGGCTGCTTATGGTTGCACAAAAACTCTTAAACCCTACCACTTAAATTCATCAAAACAAATGTTGTTAGGGTTGCAAATTCATTGTGTTGGCGCCAAGATTCCTCCTCCATTTCATTTTTCCTTCTTTCCCTCATTCCCTTCTTCCCTATTCCACTTTTCCTATTTTTCTCTATCCTAAAATTCTACTAAACTCCTATTCCCTATCCCCTCCACTCATTTTTCAAAGGTAAAACCCCAAACCCTACCCCATATAAAATTTCCTAAACCCCCTACATGTCCTTAAATAAAATTCCTCCTCATAGTCCCTAATCCCTTCATATTATTCCCCTTCCTAACAGTCCATTGTTGCATTTTTCCCCTTGGTGGCAGATTTCAACACATCACAAAAGCAGTCCAAACACAGTTTTATCATCAGCATATTTTTCTCTAAGGCAGTGGAAAAATAGGAGTCATGGCATCTAAACATGCATCGGACTATGAAATGGAAACCCAAAGCAACTCATCCTCGGAAAAACAGGCTCCTGGGAGGCATCACAAAAGTGGCAGACATGTTAGAGAAGAACCAACCACCCTAACAGAATTGCAGGCCTGCCCTCTTGCTATTTCATGTTTCCAGCGTCAGTCATGCTTTGAGTTTTGTCAAAAGGTGGCTAGTGTTCAATTTCATCATGAGCTGGCTTGTCTATTCGTGCTGCACTTACATGGAGATCAGGCTACTTTAGCTAGTGTCACTTCACACTTACACTAGAATCTGTCTCATTACCAACCGCCATACCAAACATCGGAGAACCATGGAACAAGAAGCAGAAGATTGAGCGGCATCATTATTAGCCATATATTAAAACCACTTTCTTGAGGCAGCTCAAAAGAGTCTTTCCATTCTGGTATCTGAAAGATGAATATGCTCCACTAATGAGATTGATTATGAAATATTTCAGCTGTGAGGGATGATTCTCTCGTCTTTATGATTATCACATCAGGTTGCTCACGCATTTCACCAGGCTACGGATGATGAACATCCCATATTTCATTTGCCGGAATATAGAGAGGATGACAACCTTTATACAGCATAAAACCCCTCAGCAACAACTTAACAGTGTTTATCATTTTTCTCTCATCAAGATTTTGGTGGTACATCAGCTTGATCTACAGGGTATCACTTGGGATGATTTCATCTCCCATGACTTCTTCCGAGCTTCACAGGGACCTCCAGATACTAAATTTGAGATAGGGGAACCTTCTCATCAGTACGAGCACCATGAGACCGCCAGTGTGTCGGTATTCGTCACATATCAAAGGGGTGCTAGACATTTGTTTGCAGCAGCAAAGCGAGTGTTATCTCCACCCAGGGTGGAAGGGGCCTCGCTTCCGACATCAACACTACAGGTAGAGGACAGAGGTAAGGAGCTAATGCATGATGAGGGACCATCAGGTGAACGAGAGACCAAATTCGTTCTCCTTCATGATGATGATACAGATACAGATCCGCAAAGTGCACAGCTTAAAGAGATCATCCAGGAGCAGCAAACAGAGATTCAAGCCTTATCCCTTGATTTGGAAAGAGCCAAATGGAACATGAAATATCTGGAGTAGAGGAACAAATAGCTTCAGGATCAGCAAGCGATCATGGAGCTACAAAACATTTGTGAGCATCGCCAATCTGCACAAAAGAGAAGAGTTGAGCTCATGTCATTGGAGCAAGAGATTAATGAGGATCGTGAGGCCAATCTCGAGAGAGTTAAGATGCACTTAGAGAGGCTGCTAGACAAGGCTGAAAAGGACCATGCATTTCTAAGACACATGGCTTTCCACTACATGGCGCGAAACAAAGTGTGCAAGGCCCGAATCAGGAATTTGAAGGCGAAATTGAGGAAGGTAATCAAGAAGAAAAAGAGGCAAAGGGAGCTCGATCAACTTCAGATATTGGCCGATGCCTCTTTAGCCCAGCATAACACTTGATAAGGAAGCTCCAGCCCAAATTTCAAGAAATTTGGGGCATTTTTGGTATTTTTGTAAATTTTTGTGCAAAAAACAGGGTTTTTCTCCCTGTGCGTTGCACCACCTGGCGCGCGCTTTCGCTAGGGAGCTCCAAATGACAAAAAGTTTAAATTTTTGATTTTCCATGGAAAATCATGACTTTTGGTGCATGGCCAAGAATTTTGGGCCAATTTTGAGTCCTCAAGAGGTCAGAACCACCCAAAAAGTGACCTCTCTGCCCCTATTTTGACACACAGGAAGCAGTTTTGGGAGATTGCCGTTTTGGAGGGGAAAATGGGCACCAAATTCATAAATTTTACTTGGGTTGGAAAGTATACAGGTAGCGCTTTCCAACAGGCACACTTGGGCTCAATCTGGACTTCAGAAAGTGCCTCAAAACCAGCTCCAAAGTAGCGAAATGAATACATCTTTCGACGCGGCGCACAGAGACCCAAAGGCCAAAATCACTTCCGCTCCACGAGAATTCGATTTGGAATTTTCTCCAAGTGTGCCCGTTCATTAAAAATACATTTTTCCCAGCATCAAAGGAAAAGTTTAAAGACATTTTCATTAAAGGTTGGCTTCTATCCAAGTGGCAAAGGAAGGCGTGCAGTCACCCAAAAAATCCACGCTACAGTTTTGTTTTTTTTCGTAACACTGCACCTGTCACTAATGGTTGGCTTTTCATTTCTAGTTTGTAATGATTTAAAAAACTCCCCAACTTTGGGTCGATCCATTTCCTGATGGCAGAGTCTATTTATTGTATGAAAAACCATTTGCAAAGAGTTGGTTGGAATTTCTGGGAAACTGTGGGAGAGAAACCCAGTCACTCACTGTACATTTTGACAGAGAATTAATGAAAGATTGCAGCTCTGGTTCATGAGATTCCTGTGGCGTGAGTTTAGCAAATGTGTTTTCTTTTTGTTTCATATGTATTTCGTTAGGTTTCATAGTCCATTCATATTCATTTCCAGTGAAAGCTTCTAAGTAAGAAAAGGTAGAATTCAGCTTTACTGCTCTGCCTTGGGAAAGTTTTCACGTTCTATGTTTTCTTTTGTTGAAAATGATTCATGCATTTATGCCCTTTTCACCCTCTTAAACAGTCTCTCCATTTCATGTTATTTCAAATTTAATTACTAGACTTTCGACCTGTCTTGGCTCATGAAGTAATCTGCGTCTTTGAGTTAAATTCTCTGCTTATGCTCTTCCCTGGTCCCATACATCCCAGAAAACTCATTCATTCATCAAAATACTCCTTTCATATTTATTTACCTAGCCTAAAATCAGTATCCATTTTAAGTCACTCTCAGATCCTGTTCGTCCATCTTTCACTGAGCGTGACCTGGAGAGAGCCCTCTCCCGTCCTCGTAGGGCTAGCTACAAGGCTGAGCGTGGTTTGTGGTTACCCTGACTTTTTCCTTCCTTCAACCTAAGGCAGATTTAGGTGCTAACATAGTGGCGACTTCACTGGGGAAGAAAATGGTTTGCTTGAAGATTGTCTTTCCCCAGTACATCTATCAAGTTCAGATCTGATGGTTGATGGTGAACAACGATCAGACATAAGAAGGCTGAAATCATTCACTTGGTGACTCCATTCACTGAAGAATCCAGCAATCAATCCTTCATGGTGAATCCACTGCAGAGAGATCAGTAGATTTGAGATTTTCAAGATGGAACGGATTGCAAGAAGATACTCTCCCATGAGCCGAGATCACATCCCAGGTTTCCCGAATAAAATGCCCAGGGTAGATTGGTCAAAGAATTTTCCTATGTTCAGAAATATGGAAGGTAATGATGCTGCTCTTCATATGGTGAAATTTTACATTCACGTGCATAAACTAAAGATCAATTTTCCTGAAGACTGTTCGATGAAAATGTTTATGGCTACTCTGGAAGACGAAGCCCAATCTTGGTGTGAAAGTTTGCCACCTGCTTCTATTCATTGTTTAAAAGATTTTCATACAATATTCTTTGAAAGGTATAAAGAATCGTATCCATCCTTGGCTTTAGTTCAGGACTGTTGTAGCCATGTTCATAGTTTTATTGAAGATCTTGAGAATTTTTATGGGCGTGATGACTTAATGGACGGAGAAATCATGGAAGCATTGTATGAAAAACCACTTTAGTAGCATAAAGACGATCATGAAAATTTGCAGCAGAATCAAGATTTTAGTACGGTGGAAGATGAAGGAATTTTGCATCTTAACAGTCAACAGGAATTACATGAAATGGATCAGCAATATGAGGAAAATTTGTATACTCCTTCACTTGAAATTAATGAAGACAATCGCTACTTGAGAAAGAGAAAACAAAAAGTATTATCTCCTCTATTAGAAGACGAGAGAGATCAACTCTTGCACGGTCATGTTACAGCTCAAGTTAACACAAATCTGCAGTGTGCACATGGTCAAGAAGGTGAGGGCGGAACTTCTTCCTCTTCTGAAAAGGATGACAATCCTGTAAGCAGCTTTATAGATCAGTAGGTTGAAGAGGTCTATATGGCTGAAAATGATGAAAGAAAAAGTGTCGTTTTAGATCTGTCCATAGAAGAAGACAACATGCAGGGAAGTAAAGTTTCAAATTCAGAATGTGATAATGTTAAGACAGCCATTTCAGATGTAGAATTAGATTGTGATGACCAAGAAAGCCTTGTACTAAGTCCCATGAAAGAGAACTGTGTTGCTGAAATCATCTGGGATGAAGAAGACAGAGTTTTGGATCCAAATGTTCTCATGTCATCAGAACAGAGTCTTCAGGAAGAGGTAATCCAATCAGCTAATGAACAGCAAGATGAGATCTTTGCTCAAGCAAGTGAAAGGGTTCCAGTGGATGAATTTATGGTAGATGATAGAAATGTTAGTGTTAGGTTTCAAGAAACATCTGAAGTTGCTTTTCTCATGATTAATGAATGTGATGAATGTAATGAGAATCTGGCTGTCATATCGTATGAAGATGACCTACCATATATTCAGACTTCAAAAGATCAGACCATTCAGGATTCTTTTCAAATTCTTCCTCATATGTCTCATGTTTTGAAGTGTTCTTTGAAGAGGAAATCTGCTCATCTACTTGTTTAGAATTTTTTGAGGACCAGGACCATACTTTTTCTGAAGTACATTATGAAGGAAAATTACAATCGAAAGAAAAAGACATCTTGTTTTCTTAGCAGGAGGTGGAAATAGCAAATCTTCATGTTTTTCATGATCCAATGGCAAATCTGTTGCAATCAGTAGTGAAGTTGATTGTGGCAGTATTCAGTGATAAAGGAGATCATGGTCAATTAGCTTTTTGGAGACCCAGTTACAAGTATCTATTGTTGACCAAAAGATCTGATCGGAAGAATCAGTCAAGAAGCCATCTTCTTGATTGGTTACATTGGAATTTTGATATAGTTTGAGGATATATTGTCTTGTAAGAAACACAGGTGGTCAAGTACTGCCACCAAGCTTTAAGTTTTAAGTTGAGGTCTTAGTATTTTGAGTTAGTTTGTTAGAGTCAAGTTTTTTCAGTCATTTCAGTATTGCATCGAGTTAGTTTGAGTTAGGTTTTAGTCAATAAATGAGTCAGAGTCTTGTGTTGTTTGTTGAAATAATGAATCCATAGCCCAATGGACAAAGGCACCATCTGCTCTCCCAAAGATCTGCCATTCTTGGCACCTCCAAGGAGGTACCATCCCCCATTGGAGCCAATGTTAGAGTCGGTCTTGTCAGTCCTCCGTCAGAGATCAAAACTCTTTCTACATTTCATTTTTTGGTGTCTCGCTCCATTCACTTAGCTGCATTCCGCTAGGGGACATGCCATAATCTGACGGAAGGGCCTTATCATTCATTCCCCTCATGTCTTGTACCTGCTGGCTTAGGTCTTTTCATCAATGTGTATTAAAGTCCATGACAGTCAATGTTTGATCTTTTAATGGACAAGAGTCATTTCGGTCATTAAGTCTAGGGATTAGTCATTTGGTCTTCAAACAATGTCCAATAAAGCCAGCAAGGCCAGAGGGAGGCTCTTATAAAGTTGTGATTCAAATATTTTCATCGTCATGTTGATAGATTATGATTGTTCTTCAAAACTCTGTTTTGAAGAAAAGTCAACAGTTTGTCATTTGTAATAATTTTCAAAAGTTTCTCAGTGGATTTCTCCAAGTGCAGCCCTGGTCTCCTTAGCCAAATTCCATGTCGGCTACCCCTGCAAAAAATTGCCAAAAATTTCATCATTTTAGTCAAAGAAATCAAAAGGAAGTGTGAAAAGTAGAGCTGTATTAATTGTGAAAATGTGCGAAAGTGAAAACATTACAAAATGGGTTTTGGAGAAACAAAAAATCAAATCCAACTCTTGCAAGATATTTCTCCAAGTATATAAATCATTTGTATCAAGTTACATTCATGAAATCTTATAGAAAAGTTGAATTTGGAGGTTGAAGAACAAACTGCAGTTTGAAAGGCCGTGACTGTGTTAAAGGTTGGAGCACGGCGCACAAGTGGAGTGGCGCGGTGCAATGAGGGAGCGCGGCACACTGGGTGCAACCACACAGTGTTAAATAACACGGGCGCGGTGCACTCAAATAGCACAGTGCACTGGGTATGCTGTGCGGCGCATACACATAAAAGCCCGATTTTTCTAAGAATTGCAACAAATTGCCTTTCAATACCTTCAATTTGCCAGGTGGGGTCGATCTCTCAATGTTTCATCCATTTTTATGTTAGTATGATGATGGTTTATGGCTGCTTATGGTTGAACAAAAACTCTTAAACCCTACCACTTAAAGTAATCAAAACAAATGCTGTTAGGGTTGAAAATTCATTGTTTTGGCGCCAAGATTCCTCCTCCATTTCATTTCTCCTTCTTTCCCTCATTCCCTTCTTCCCTATTCCACTTTTCCCATTTTTCCCTATCCTAAAATTCTACTAAACTCCTATTCCCTATCCCCTCCGCTAATTTGTCAAAGGTAAAACCCCAAACCCTACCCCATTTAAAATTTCCTAAACCCCCTACGTGTCCTTAAATAAAATTCCTCCTCATAGTCCCTAATCCCTTCATATTATTCCCCTTCCTAACAGTCCATTGTTGCATTTTTCCCCTTGGTGGCAGATTTCAACACATCACAAAAGCAGTCGAAACACAGTTTTATCATCAGCATCTTTTTCTCTAAGGCAGTGGAAAAACAGTAGTCATGGCATCTGAACATGCATCAGAGTATGAAATGGAAACCCAAAGCGACTCATCCTTGGAAGAACAGGCTCCCCGGAGGCCTCACAAAGGTGGCAGACATGTTAGAGAAGAACCAACCACCCTTACAAAATTGAAGGCCTGCCCTCTTGCTATGTCATGTTTCCAGCGTCAGTCATGCTTTGATTTTTGTCAAAAGGTGGCTAGTGTTCAATTTCATCATGAGCTGGCTCGTCTATTCGTGCTGCACTTACATGGAGATCAGGCTACTTTAGCTGGTGTCACCTTCACACTTACACCAGAATTTGTCTCATTACCAACCGGCATACCAAACATCGGAGAACCATGGAACAAGAAGCAGAAGATTGATCGACATCATTATGAGCCATATATTAAAACCACTTTCTTGAGGTAGCTCAAAAGAGTCTTTCCATTCTAGTATCTAAAAGATGAATATGCTCCACTAATGAGATTGATTATGAAATATTTCAGCTGTGAGGGACGATTCTCTCGTCTTTATGCTTATCACATCAGGTTTCTCATGCATTTCACCAAGGTACAGATGATGAACATCCCGTATTTCATTTTCCAGAATATATAGAGGTTGACCAGCTTTATACAACATAAAACCCCTCAGCAGCAACTTAACAATGTTTATCATTTTGCTCTCATCAAGATTTTGGTGGTACATCAGCTTGATCTACAAGGTATCACTTGGGATGATTTCATCTCCCGTGACTTATTCCGAGCTTCAAAGGGACCTCCAGAGACTAAATTTGAGACAGGGTAACCTTCTCATCAGTACGAGCACCATGAGACCACCAGTGTGTCAGTATTCGTCACATATCAAAGGGGTGCTAGACATTTGTTTGCAGCAGCAAAGCGAGTGTTATCTCCACCCGGGGTGGAAGGGGCCTCGCTTCCGACATTAGCACTACAGGTATAGGATAGAGGTAAGGAGCCAATGCATGATGAGGGACCATCAGGTGAACGAGATACCGAATTCGTTCTCCTTCAAGATGATGATATAGATACAGATCCGCAAAGTGCACAGCTTAAAGATATCATCCAGGAGAAGAAAACAAAGATTCAAGCCTTGTCCCTTGATTTGGAAAGAGCCAAATGGAACATGAAATATCTAGAGCAGAGGAACAAATAGCTTGAGGATCAGCAAGCGATCATGGAGCTACAAAACATTCGTGAGCATCGCCAAGCTGCACAAAAGAGAAGAGTTGAGCTCACGTCATTGGAACAAGAGATTAATGAGGATTGGGAGGCCAATATTGAGAGATTTAACATGTACTTAGAGAGGCTACTAGACAAGTCTAACAAGGACCATGCATTGCTGAGACACATGGCTTTCCACTACATGGCGCGAAACAAAGTGTGCAAGGCCCGAATCAGGAATTTGAAGGCGAAATTGAGGAAGGCAATCAAGAAGCAAAAGAGGCAAAGGGAGCTTGATCAACTTCAGATATTGGCCGAAGCCTCTTTAGCCCAGCATAACACTTGATAAGGAAGCTCCAGCCCAAATTTCAAGAAATTTGGGGCATTTTTGGTATTTTTGTAAATTTTTGTGCAAAAAACAGGGTTTTTCTCCCTGTGCGCCGCGCCACCTGGCGCGCGCTTTCGCTAGGGAGCTCCAAATGACAAAAGGTTTACATTTTTGGATTTTCCATGGAAAATCATGACTTTTGGTGCATGTCCAAAAATTTTGGGCCAATTTTGAGTCCTCGGGAGGTCAAAAACACCCAAAAAGTGACCTCTCTGCCCCTATTTTGACACACATGAAGCAGTTTTAGGAGGTTGCATTTTTGGAGGGGCAAATGGGCACCAAATTCCAAAATTTCACTTGGGTTGGAAAGTAGACAGGTAGGGATTTCCAACAAGCACACTTGGGCTCAATTTGGACTTCAGAAAGTGCCTCAAACCCAACTCCAAAGTAGCGTGACGCATACATCTTTCGGCGCGGCGCACAGAGACCCAAAGGCCAAAATCACTTCCGCTCCGCGAGAATTCGATTTGCAATTTTCTCCAAGTGTGCCCGTTCATTAAAAATACATTTTTCCTGGCATCAAAGGCAAATTTTGAAGACATTTTCATTAAAGGTTGGTTTCTATCCAAGTGGCAAAGGAAGGCAAGCAGTCACCCAAAAAATCCACGCTATAGTTTTGTTTTTTTTGTAACGCTGCACCTTTCACTAATGGTTGGCTTTTCATTTCCATTTTGTAATGATTTAAAAAACTCCCCAACTTTGGGTCGATCCATTTCCTGATGGCAGAGTCTATTTATTGTATGAAAAACCATTTGCAAAGAGTTGGTTGGAATTTCTGGGAAACTGTGGGAGAGAAACCCAGTCACTCACTGTACATTTTCACAGAGAATTAATGAAAGATTGTAGCTCTAGTTCATGAGATTCTTATGGCATGAGTTTAGCAAATGTATCTTCTTTTTGTTTCATATGTATTTCGTTAGGTTTCATAGTCCATTCATATTCATTTCCAGTGAAAGCTTCTAAGTAAGAAAAGGTAGAATTCAGCTTTACTGCTCTACCTTGGGAAAGTTTTCACGTTCTATGTTTTCTTCTGTTGAAAAGGATTCATGTATTTATGCCCTTTTTGCCCTCTTAAACAGTCTCTCGATTTCATGTTATTTCAAATTTAATTGCTAGACTTTCGACCTGTCTTGCCTCACGAAGTAATCTGTGTCTTTGAGTTAAATTCTCTACTCATGATGTTCCTTGGTCCCATACATCCTAGAAAACTCAATCATTCATCAAAATACTCCTTTCATATTTATTTACCTAGCCTAAAATCAATATCCATTTTAAGTCACTCTCAGACCCTGTTCGTCCATTTTTCACTGAGCGTGACCCAGAGAGAGCCCTCTCCCGTCCTCGTAGGGCTAGCTATGAGGCTGAGCATGGTTTGTGGTTACCCTGAATTTTGCCTTCCTTCAGCCTAAGGCAGATTTAGGTGCTAACATTTTCCATTTTCTTTTTGTAATAAGTAGTGGAAAAAAGCCATAGTCACTCTATAGTTTAGATTTTGTAAAATTCATCATCTCATCTCACCTCACTCTGTTTTATTTTTATAGTTTCACTTCATCCCATTGTCATATTTCATCAATAAATTTTTCCTTTTTCAGTATTCATTCCATGTCCATTTCATTTATCATCTTGTCTTACATCTCATTTCATTTCACTTACATATCCATTTCCATTTCATTCATGATCCATAAGCCATATTTCACTTTATCTTTCACGTTCTGTAGTTGATTATGTTTTGTAGCTAATTGGATTCTGTAGCTACAATTTGTTTATCAGTTCAGGCACAAGTGTACAGTTCATAATAAAATCATGTATGCAAGGAATTGAAGAAAAATCAATTTTTGAAGACCAATCATGCTCAAGGTACCTGTGGATCAACATCAAAAAAAAATTAGCAAGCGAAAGGTAAAGGTTCCAAAGGTAAATGCAAAAATTTATTTCAAAAAGCAATTTGAAAACATAAGTTTGTATAGTATGTATAATCACATGTCTCCTTAATCAACCATCATTTGATTTGACTGCCACGATGTCTCCACCATATCTTCCATCTTTAATGACAAATGGTCTCAATGATTCTTTCATAACAAATCTTCACTTCAAACTCCATAACCTGTACTCAAATGGTCCTCCACAACTACACCTGTTAACGGTCAAGATAACGATGTGACCTACCTATCTACGACTCTCTAAACCCTTACTATCTATTTATTACATGCCAACTCTTAAGTTTTTATCTCATATTCATATAGCCATTTCATATACACAGTATTTCCATTTTCTATATACACATTCATTCCATTTCCATACACACAGCCATTCCATTTCCTAAATAACACTCATTTTATAGACAATGAGAGTAATTTTTAGGTTCGTAAATTCCACAAAATAGAGACCATGGGACTCATCGTTAGGGAAGAGCCCGTGGGGGAAAAATTTATGGAAGTGCACCCCCAACTCAAGGAGATGCTGCAAAAGACTAGATGGCTCAAGTTCATTGATTTGATGGATATCACAAGGAGATCACGAAATCTTTCACTAGATTATTTGATGGTACAAAAGTGGAGATTGGGGACATCAAGTTTGAAATAACAGAATCTTACATCGCAGAGGCTACAGAATTGCCAAGACTTGGTGAGAGGTGGTTCAAAAACAAAGAATTTCACAGTGAATCATGGAAGGTATTCCTTAGGAACCCAAGTATGGATGTCACTATGTTTAGGAAAGGAATCCCTATTTCAGCACTCAAAAGTAAATGGAGAAGCATTCTTTTGATATTAAAAAAATTTATTACCTATGAGGGAAGATTTAGATGTATTATGTTTATCATATACGTTTATTGGTGAACTTTCTAGATAATGGAAACATCAACCTCCCTTTCTTCCTTCTAAACAGTCTAAGGAAAATGGCTTCAAATGTATAGAAGAAATAAAATCTCTGGAAACAACCATGTACCACCAGGGATTGGTCAAAATACTAGTTGAATATCATCTAAAGAATATAGGGGACACCTGGGAAAACTTTCTGGTAAGAAACCATTTCCAAGAAACGCCAGATTCTCCGAAAAAAGATAGTGTCAGAAAGAGTAGGAGAAAGAAGACTAATCTCACCATTCAAAGCAACCCTAAGCCTCCAGTATAGAAAAATGATGAAGAAGAACCAACCTCTGAAAAATTAACAAAGATCAGAAAGCAAATCAAACAAAGGAAGAAGATAAAACAGAAAGCTGGTGGAATTATTGAGAACACACCTGAATCTCCATTACAACCAGATGATGAACAACCAATCTTTGAAAAATTGACAAAGATTAAGAGACAAATCAAGGGGAAGGAAAAGATAGGAAAAGAGAAAAAGGGTGCAAAGGAGGAGAACATAAAACCCCTTAGAAGAAGCTCTAGGCTCAGAGGAATGGTAAAGAAGGTATCATCAAAGGAAACAGAGTTCATCAATTTGGAAGGAGAAACCCCAGTATCATCTCCTGAAAATATTCCATTTACATACAGTCCTCAAAACTCTCCTAGACAGTATTTTGAAGGCAGCCCCAGTAGAGGATCCCCAGGCATAGATCCAATACAACAACAAATTTATGATTACATAGAATCACTAGAAAAGAAAAATGCCTCAAGGGATCCAGGTTCCTCAACCAATCCAGAGCAACCTATCAATCCACAAGAACCTCCAACTGACTCACTGAAACAAGAAATATATGATTTGGAGATATTGAACAGGCATATTAAGAAATAAAATGAATCCCTAAAGGAACAAAGCAGATTGGATAAAGCCATTCATGACAATACCATACTGTACCTAGGCCTATGGTACAAGAAAAATAGGAAATTGAAGAGGAAGAATAGAAGCTTGAACAAGACAGTGATCAACCTTAAATATAGACTTATCATGAAGAAACCAAGGATGGTTGTCACTTCAAAGAATAGCAAGAGAATAAAGTTAGATGTATTGGTAGAGGTATCTGAGTAGATGCAATAGAAAAAAAGAGTTCACAGTTTTGGAAAAATTGCATGGGGACATGCAATGATTTTGTAGTAGGGGTATGTTGAAACTCAAAATTACTCTTTCCCTAGCAACTCTTCTCATTCCTTTTCTTTGTTTTTCCATGAGAAAGATGCATTCTCATCACCAATGACCGGTATATACTATCTTAAGGAGGACATTTAGTGACTTACATGTTATGCTTTTATGTTTTGCTATTTGAATTTTTTTTTTCTATATTAGCTATGGAACACAGCCTACTCTGCAGCTAATCAATTGTTCCGCAGCTACCTTCATGCTCTAACAGGTTCTAGGTGTCAGAAGGAGAAACTAGCTACATGGGAAGCCTGGAAATCATCATGACATGGACCCTGTCCTATTCACTTAGCCTAGGTCGACAAAGAAGATGGCATAAGGCTACGGTCAATGGATAAGTCAAATGCAGAGACTGAAGGTAACATGACTCTGTTTCGTGGTTAATTAACACATTTCACAGTGATAGGAAGCGTTATCCGAAACAAGTACCTATACCTACAGACTGCAACATCCACCTGTACAACCGAATCCAAAAGCCACCATGTCTTGGATTTATGTCTCCAGTAGTCGAGGAGGAAATTCCGCATATCTGTCTTCTACATGTTTGGTTGTAGCATGTTTTTCTCCACAAACAGTTGTATGGCTTTTCTTATAAATACCTGTGTAAAGGTGTTGTGGGGAAAAATGCCTATGCAGGACGATCCTATCCACCTAAGGTGTGACAGTGCCTTAGCAACAAACAGAGACATCTATTCTAGTATTCTTCCTTTATGAATTAAGAATGAAGAGAGATGGATGGACTAACCGGTGTCTTCCGTTTGTCCCTCGATCCGGCTTCTCTTCTCTTGGAGAGTTACCAACTACTTGCCTTCTCGCTCACCCAGCTTCAAGAGGTTTCTGCAAGATCACAAGAAGAGAACACTACACAAGACATGGATTCATATTCATAACTAGTTCAGGATTAGAAATAAACTAAACATACTAATGCAATCATACATCATAAATACATCAGTATATAGGAGAAACCAAGATAGCTTTATTGATGAATAACAAGGTTCAGGAAGAGATACAACCCAGAGGGCTCCAATCCAGCATCTCCTTCCCAGCAAATGGAATTCCTATCTTCACCCCCTTCAAAGCATTAAGCACCCAATGATTCCAATCTCAAACCAACAGCAATTCTTTGCAATAACAAAATTCCAGCCTCTAGATCTCATGGAGGAGAGATCCATATATAGATGTTTGGAGAGAGGATGAGTCAGCTTGAGATCTGACTAGTGTCCTCTCCCTCTATCTGTTCTTGATTCCACTTGGAGGTTCTTGCTTCCATTTGGAGATTTGGAACCTCTTACTCATCACCAGTCGAATTCACTGAGGCAAGTGTCATTGAGGAAGATTCTGGAAGCTTCCTGGGTCTTGACACCTCTTGGAATGAACTTGCCACATGTCAACTCTCGCTCAACGCAAGTAGCCAGTGTTGGCTTTGACATTCAGCGCAGGTAGCCAGTGTTGGCTTTGACATTCAGCGCAGACAGCTAGTGGAGCCACTGAAATGATCCTGAATTGACTTGTTTTTGAGCAGTTTCTGGTGGAGAACTTCTGTGAATTGCTGTGGTTTGTTAGCCTTGTTCCTCTAGGGGTAGGAAAAACATGTTTAGGGACTTTGGATCCCTTAGATTATGGACATTTCATGCTCAATACTGTAAGGCACAAAAATGTCTATAACAAAAGGACCGAAGAAGTTAGTGGTAATAGTGATAGCGTTATTTTGAAATCGAAGTTCTAGACTCTGTAATTTTTGGGCATTTTGTGTCCCTATTTTTAATATGAAGACTACATGTTTTATGAAAATCTGAAGGAGTTTTCTTAGAGTTAATTGAGCAAGCTTAGCCTAATCAGTTGCAGAGGGCGCCCCTGCACTAAAGAAGGTTTCATTTCATTTTATTTTTCCTCTTCTTTTTAACTGTAAATTCATCATTTTCTTTCACAGTGTTTATAATCATGTTCTTACTAACAATGTTTATAATGCAATTTCCATCATTTTATTATTAACAGTTTTCATAATTTAGAGTAGCTTCCATTTTCTTGATCTCTTTTTAGTTTTTATCAGTAGTTAGAAGGTGAAACTCAGTAATGTAATCTAGTTTACTTCATTCACTGTTTTACTAGTCTTTAAATTCTCAATTAGACTGATCAATGCCATTTACTGTCTTTGCCATTTTATTTTTAGTTTACTGACTCATGGTGTTAATGAATGTTTATGAAAAACCATTCAAGTTGATAATTCATCCTTAAATAAGTGGTTGAACATTTCATTTATGCAATGAGTTTTTGTTGCATCCCTGTATTTGTTTTCTCTTAGATTAATGAAGTACAAAATTCCTCAAATGTCATCCCAAGGAGATTTTCTCCCAAAATTGAGAGGCGGAGTAACTAAGTATTTCATTTAGTTTTATTTCTATAATTCGTTGGAAATCAATTGTAAATTTTAGTTTTAGTGTTAATTCATGATTTGGAAATAATGGTAAAACAGGAATAGAAGCTTTGTTTTCATTTCTTTCTTAGGCTTTTCTTCCAGGTCTTTCTTAGCTCTGTTTTCATTTCTTTCTTAAGCTCTGTTTTCAGTTTTAGATTTTGAGTAGTCTTTACGAAAGATAGACTTAACTTTTTGATAATTACATTGTAAATAATTAGGGACTAAAAGATAAAGAACCCCCAACACAACATAAAACACAAAAACAACGAAGTAAGAAGGGTTATCTAGCACAAACAATGCACTACACTTCATTAGTTTACGATACCCGAATTGCTAATTTATGTAGAGAAACTTAGGACACTAAATTGACCGAATAGTACCAACATGATATTCTTGTCGGGTTTGTACAATCGTGGGAATAATGCCCTGGCCCTCCAAAATTGTAACAAATTAGTTGTTCGCAACCCATTCCTGGTCCCATTCCACCTCGACCCCGACCGCACCCCTGAAATCCAATGCACGCTATCCCTACATTTGGGTCGAGGGCTCGTGTTTCAGTCTAAACCATGTAGGTAGGAGTCCGGTCCATCAGTAGTTGATAGATTCATCAGGTGTGTTCATCATGGCCTATTGACCTGCAGAAATTACAAAACAATTATTGGGACATCTGCGTATACTTGTGCAACAAATGACAATTATCCGTGGTGTGTTTTCCTCCTATCTAGCAGAATCACACACCATAATGCAGACACTGTGATTGGCCCTTCCTGTGCCTAAAGTCTTACTGACATCGATCCAACTCCTGCCGAGTAGTTCACGAACACTGGACAATGGTCCTTGTCGTGCCCTTGGCATTTGCATTTTATGCACCATACTTCCTCGCACACCTCTAGCCGAGGTGTCCGGTCCTGTTTCAAACTTTGCATTTCCAGACACATATTCTACTGTTGCACATGGATTTGTTGGACTCCCAACATGGGTCTTGTATAGGGGTATCATGTAATCTCATTGCCATCTCCAACACTTTGGCCTGGGTGGAAAGTTTTTGTTGTGAGGCATCGTCCTTAAGTACGATGTCAGAGATGCTACAAACCATGTGCAATGTTGTGCATCCGTTAACGTCATATTGGCTTTGTGGATCGTACTCTTCAGCCTTTGGTCCAGATCCCAGGGGGTCTTTCCCATGAGCATCGCAATCTCTTTAAACTCGATGATTGATTGTGTTTCTGATTTTGGCCTGCTAAATTCCCTATTCAATGCGGCCTCGAACTCTGCAATTCTTGCGTTCGGGTGGTCATTAGAAGTCTTGATATACCATGTTAATGCGCGATCCTACAGCATGATCACCAACATATCCTTTTTAATATTGTCATCCACGATGCCCTGTGCTTCCCATACTACTCTTACCACGAACCAAAATTGGTCCAAATATTCATTCCCTACTCTGAACACTGGTAGTTCGATGGCACTCACCATACTGAACTGTGGCGGTGGCAGAGGTGGGGTGGGTGGAGATGGAGGTGAGGAGGGTGAGACAGGTGGCGGTGTGGGTGGAGGTGGTAAACATGGAATACACTACCTTATTAGACTGACCACGCTTCTAGGAGAAACTTTCGCGAGCTCTTCCTCACTTTCCCGCGAGGGTGAAATTAAGGGATTGTTTTCCAACTCTTCACTACTTCCACTTCTATAGATCTTGTGGTCCCTTGAGAAAACGTCATTCCGCCTCACTGTAGCTGATGGTCGTGTCACCCGCAAACTCATTGATAAATCTTCCTATTATCTAGTCGAGCCAATGGTCCACAACTCGTGTTTTCTTATCTTCTAATGCTTCTAGTCTGCGGACTAATTCTGGAGTCCACACTATTGGTTTGTTGAGCCTACACCTTCCCTGGTTGTCTACTAACTTCATGATTCACTTGTACAACTCAAAAGGAAAGGATGCAAAGAAAATCTTGTGGATTTCCATATACAAGTAGCACTCCAACCACTGTTCCTTAGATACTCGTGGAGTTCTGTTTTCCTGCGTGGTGAACTCATGAATCTTCTTGTCCACCCAATCTTCAGTTTCTTTCTTCATTGGATTCTATTGGCATGACATCAGACATCCTTTATGAAAATCCTGGTCCTAGCAACGAAACCATTTGTTGGCTTGTATGAGCCTAACCTAGGTTCAGAGGTGATTTAGCCAAGCAAATCTTGGTACTACTAGCCCTTTTGGCAACAATCCATGAAGCGCGGACTGAGGTCTCACCCGAAGTAGTATGGGAGGGTGGTAGAACTAGGTTTCTACACCCTGGGGATGTCTAATGGGCTTCTGGAGGTCTGCGGTCTAACCTGTTGCACACATCTCTATGCACACTTGTTATTCTACCGCAACCTGTGATGTTGTTTCCACGCAACCCTATGCGGGGTGCAACCCATATAATACCCAAGTTCCTTGCTATTCAATCTGTTATTACCTCATTACTTAACTTGTGTGTGTAAGATTAGTCATTATTACAGCATATTCAGCAATCATATCAGTGCGCGTGATAAATAACCAATATAGATGTAAAGGAGGCAATGTACAGAAAATACACAGAAATAAGAACTAATTTCTCTTTATTAATCATCAATCCCAATTACAGACTCGACACCGTCCTGTGCACTCAGTTGTAGCAGTCTACGCACCTCAGTTGTGGACTCTATTAGGCCTTTGCACACTTAGCTCCAAAGCCTCTTCCTACTATTATGACCCAATACACTTAGAATCTTACTCTAAGATCGAACCATTCGTACTCTTCTCTCTTATTCCTTCGCTATTAACTATCTTTACAACTTAGAGCCTCACTCTATTTATACAATCCCATGGTACACAGACCATGGGTAGGCCGACATGACTTTACATTACATTACAATATTTTAGGGTGGATAGCCCTATGACTTAACCTATACTTCGCACTCTGCGCTTGCAATTCGTGGAGTCTTACGAAACCTTTGACCAAAAATTGGGCTTTAAGCCACAAAACATGCTATGGGGGGGATCCATGCCCAAAACTTCCACCAAAGTGCTTTTATCCCTTAATCACACCCTTTCTTTCCCAAGTTCTTGGATCCTAAAATTACCTTGTCAAATTTATGCCTCAAGTCCCAAGCATTCTACTTCATTTGGCTGTGCGATCCGTTCTTCCAAAGCTCCGTGAACCATTGTATCTGCCAGTGTTGCCATTCATGGACTAAGCATTTTACGCTCTATGTGCATTACAACATTCACTCCATACTCAAGCCTCGAAGGCGTGTGCACCATCAGTTTCTTGAACATGGTCCTATAATCCCATAGAACCACTGGTACACGTAGGTCCCAATCAGTCTGTTGCGCACTATGTACCTTGTTCAGCGCTTCCCATACTTTGTTAAAGGCTTCCACGTGGATAACCTTATGCACACTTGGAATTTCCATATTCTGTGATTCCGACCAGAGGGTCATTCGTGCCATTTCCACACCCGCACATGCTTACTGACCGTGTCTCCTAACGCGAAGACTGTGTGCATCTGCGCAGGTTTCTTACCACTTGTCTGTATCCATATGGATAGGTGGACGTGCAAACTACTTCATCCGGCATTCTTGTCTGTCAATCACATCTGAGGTTTCCCAAACTGTATGCGCATCATCCTCCTACATTCGTGCCAGTCCTCAAAGCTTCTTTGGTGCATACCCCACCACCTTGCCAGCGTAGCATGCAGTACCCATTTCAAAGTTTCGAAAAGTTGTTGTTTCGACACTTCTCTTTGAAATCTATTTAAGAAATCATCCACCTCACTTAACCCATCATACATAGGCAGATCCCTTACCTCCATTGATACACATCGCAGTGATCTTGTCATCATGTTATAGTTCAGTGTGGTTACCTCATGTAACTGGTTCTACCATTGATCTATCTCCTCACCAGAATCCGATGTGCAGGAGCTTTCGCACTCTCATGAGATTCATCCATCAATGATTGGGTTTACCAAATCATTCTCTCGCGCTGTTATCTTGTAGATGCAGTACAAGTTGTCACCGCTTTCGTAGTCGCGCACTAGCTCTATGTAGCACGATCCTTCTGCAGGGTCGAAAGGTACAACTACACGTAGAGACTTTTTCTCAAAAACCATCTTGCACTTCTTCAGATTTATCACCCCATTCATGTCAGTGGCCCAATCTATTCCATATAGTGTCAGATAGGGACTCTTGTCATCAACAATCTCTATCACTTCAAAATCTACTAGCGTGCTTATTCCTTCGATATCCATTGTGATTCCCTACAATCTCCCCATATGTAGGATCTTTTGCTAGCTCTCCATTTGTAGTTGGATAGGAGACCATTGCAGCGCAGGCCTTCCCATGCGCTCCCACGTTTGCTTCGGCAGAATGTTCGAGTCTGATCCTAGGTCCAAAATTACTTGGTCCATCTCATATTCTCCAATCTGTGCAGTCAATCTCATTTCCCTTCCCGTTCACATTGTGTGCTTTCCGAGTTTCCGGAATACACACAGTTCTCCTTACGTGGTCCCAGTGCATCTATTTATGAGTTCATGCAGCCCCTTTACAGCCTTGTTGTCGCGCAACAACTTCATGCATGTTTCTAGGAATGTTGTGAGCATCGATGGGTCCATTTCCAACTCGAGTCTATCTTTACTTCCAGAAGTGGAGGTATCAGCAAAGCTCTTCTTAGCTTCCATCAAGATTTCCTTAGCGCGCTCCAAATTAAACTTTGGTTCTTTCATTGGAGCCTTGTGAACCCAAGTACTTTCTTTAGGCTGCTTGCCTTTGTCATCCCCTGTCGTAATTCCACTTTGAAGCACAATATTCACTTTAGGGTCTTCCTCATGTGGCTCAGACCTCATCATTTGCAGGTTCTAAGTTTGGGGAGGTTGGAGCACTCCTTTATCATGCAGTCATGCTATTAGTGTGGGACAATCCTTCGTCTCATGATCAAACAATGTACTATACAAGCATGATGGCCACGTAGTGTTTGTACACTTGTGGGCATAATGTCCTCGCCCTTCACAATTGTAACATATTAGCTGTCTGTGATGTCTTCCAGGTCCTCCTCCACCTTGACCTCTTCTACACCCCTGAAATCCAGTTCGCGCCATCCCTGCGTTCTTCTCAAAGGGCCATTTTTCAGCCTGAACTTTGTAGGTAGGAGTTCGATCCATCATCAGCTCATAATTTCTACATGTGTGCTCACCATGTCCCACTGATCTACAGAAATTACATAACAACTACTCTGAATTCTGTGTGTACTTCTGTTATAAATGGCAATTATTTGTAGCATGCTTTCCTCCTACCTGACAAATCGCACACCATAATACAAGCACCGCGTTCGATCCTTCTTATGCCTCTGGTCTCAATGGCATTCCTCCTCCCCCTGCGTGGTAATTTGTGAACACCGGGCAGTGGTCTTTATCGTGTCCCTAACCCTTGCACTTTATCCACCATACCTCATCGTGCACTTCTGGGCGAGTTGTCTTGTCTTGCTTCAAACTTTGCATCTCCAGGCACAATTTTTTCAACCGTGTGTTAATCTGCTAAACTCCCAAGTTGGGATCCTATATCGAGGTCTCGTGCAATCTCATCATGACCTCTAAGGCCTCAACCTAAGTTGTTAACCTCTATTGTGATAGTGTGTTCCTTAGATGTGGCATTAACGATGCTACAAATCATTCGCAGTGTTGTCCATCCGTCAACATCATGTTAGCATCATGAATTATGCACTTCAGTCTCTGATCCAAATCCCAAGGGATCTCACCTGGTAGCATTGTGATTTGCTTGAACCCAATGATTGACTACGCTTCTGAATTCAACCTACTAAATTCTTTGTTTAGTGCAATTTGAATATATACAATCCCCGCATTCAGATTGTCATTGGAATGCTTAATGTTCTGGGTCAGCACGCGATCTTGCAGAGTGCTGACCAACATCGATTTCTTTATATTGTCATCTGTAACTCCCTGTGCTTCCCATACAGCTTTTATCATGAACCAAAACTAGTTTGGATCTTCATTCCCTACTCCCTTGAACACTGGAAACATTATCGCGCTCACCATATTGATTCGCAGTGGTGGTGGATGTGGTATGGGTGAAGATGGGGGTGAAGATGGTGAAGCTAGCAGTGGTGTGGGTGGGGGTGGTATATGCAGGATCCTCTACCTTATCAAATTTATCGCACTTCTTAGTGAGACCTTCACGAGCTCTTCCTCATCCCCTCGCGGAGGTGAAATTAAGGGGCTAGCTTCTAGTTCTTCACTACCTTCATTTCAGTAGATTCTCCCACTTTGCATAGCCCCAAACATCAATTTATTCACATAACCCACTTTTCACATAGTAGTATTTTAATCCAAGTGTTCAAATATTTAATGTACTTACCTCGTGGTCCTTTGAGGAAACATCATTCTACCTCGCTATAGCTGACTGAAGTATCTACCGCGAACTCAGTGATGAATCCTCCTATAATTCGATTGAGCTAGTGATCAATAATGTGTGTGATCTTACCCTCCGATGCTTTCAATTTGTGCACCAACTCTGGAGTCCACACAATAGGTCTGTCGAGCTTGCACCTTCCTTGGCTATCTTCTAGCTTCGTGATCCAATTGTATAGCTCAATAGGGAAGTATGCAAAGAAAATTTCATGGATCTCTGTGTATAAGTAGCAGTCTAACCACTCTCCTTTTGATAGTCACATATTCCTATTCTCCTACGCTTTGAACTTGTGAATATTCCTATCCAGCCAATCTTCAATTCCTTTCTTTGTTGGATTCCAATGATACGACATTAGACATCTCTATGAAGATCTTGGTCTTGGCAATGGAACCATTTGTTGGCTATTTGGGGCCTAACCTAGGTTCAGAGTTAATTAGCCAAATAAATCCCTATACTACTGGCACTTTCGGCAATAGTCCGCGGAGCGTAGACTGAGGTCTCACCCAAAGTAGTATGGGGGGGTGCTGGAACCAGTTTTCCGCACCCTTGAGATGTCTGAGAGGTTGATTTGGTCCAACTATTAGTCCCTTCATGCAGGTTACTTTCCGCACTTCCCTAACCTAGTATACTTGCCTTCGTGTAGCCCTAACTAGGGGTTGTGGGGCTTCCGCGTTACTGGAGCAGTACTTTGCGCTATTTCCCTAAGTCGCACCTGAGATCTTACTTATCTTCCTACACCAGTTAGTTATCTTCACATAAATGGATTCCTTGTGTTATATTTATTTATACAACACATTCATATGAGTTCGCGTAGCAAATAAACAGTACACTTACAATTTATACCCAATAATACATTAAATAGGAAAAGATACATAGAAATATGATAAAACTTCTCTTTATTAATGCTTCCACCGGTTACAGACTCGACCTGCCCTGTGCACTTAGCTGCAGGGATCTGTGCACTCAGCTGCAGACTACTAGGCCTCTGTGCACTCAGTTGCAAAGCCTTCTCCTAGTCTATGACCCTAGACACACTTTACACTTCGACTCAAGCTCTTAGACTCATCATGCTTCGATTATATCTATTTTTTTCACTCTCTTCTACACTTAGAGCCTCGCTCTATTTATATAATCCCATGTTCTGTGGATTATGGATGGATCTTTCAAGCTGACATTACATTACAAAAAACAAGGGCAGACAACCCTGTGACTCTATTATGACTTCACACTCCGCGCCCACAAATCATGGAGTCTTTACAATGGACTTGCTCAAAACATGCACTTTAAGCCCCAAAACATGCCTCGAGGGGGACTCCATGGCCTACAAGCCCCCAACACAAACATCATGACTTGCCCTCAAGTCACTCTATCTGTGTGGAGATCTTCACACGGAGTCCCTCCAACTCTGCTTGGGCAACTGCAAGGTTGGCAGCGCACCGGGCGACTACCTACTAGATATCCTGTATGCATTGTTCCGAGACCACGGTGTCAAAACTACTTCCCTGAACCTATTCCTACATCCCCTACATTTGTGTGAGCTTGCCCTCAATTTTTTCAGTAATGGTGAAGACCTCTTCAATCCAAGGCTGAACGTGTGCCTTCAGAACTTCATCTCGGTGTCATGCAGTGTCCACTTGGTCTTTTAGCGCTTTGGCCTATTGCATTTGCGCGAGCCTCTAAGTGAGGGCCATCATCTGCGTGGTCCCTTTGACACTATAGTACTACTACTGGAGCTCACACACCTCTATATCTAAGCACTGGATGTTGGGGTCCTCCTGCAGATTCATGAGGACCTTAAATGACTCCTCCAACATTTTGGTGTAGTCCCTCACTGCAATGCCGATCTCTTCTAGCCCTGATGCAATAGTGTTCGCGCGCTATTCTCTTACTTCTAGAGGGGTGGACGGTTGCACCTTTAACCACAACTCTTCTATCTGAAGGCTTAGCTCCAGCTGAACCTTAGTCATTTCATCCCATGCCTCGCACACCCCTACTGCTAGCTTGTGGATGTGCGCCTCTGCTGGTGTGTCTATTGGGATGGCCAACTCGTGGAACCTTTGACAAGCTTCTTCCAGTACCTGTACCAACTACCTATTCTGAAACACCTCTTCGTCACTATGCAAGCTTAATTGCTCCATGTTGATCTTTTACTCTCTTAGTGTTGGCATTGTGACACAGGTTTAGCACTATGGCACAGGTGTTGTCCTTGATGGCAACTCACTCAAAGGGCAGATCATAGTTGAGGCTCTCAAAATGAAAGAAAATGAGGTATATGCAGGTTCATCTTATTAAAGTCGTGTATACATGCAGGTGTACCGATCAAAAAGCACGTATACGTATGCACACACTTTCATGCAAAGAAAAGCGCGTACATGTGGGAAAACTTATGGTTGGTCCATGGTTTTTAGTCCGACATATTTGAACCTATGGTTTTGGTCCTTGGTATTGCATTTAAAGTGTTGAACCCAAGTATTGGGTCCCTAGTATTAGTTCTCAATGGTTTTGGACCATGGTTTGAGTAAGGCCTAAGACTATAAAAAGGGAAGGAGAACATTTGGTAAGGGCATTGACTTATATGTTGAATATCTTGAGAGGAGCAAGATCTGGAATACTGGTGATTGGTTGGTGAGTTACAGCTGGATCTGAATCAAGGAGGAACCTGAGCATTACACGATGGTTAAGATCTATTGATGGGTCGAAATCTCAAGGCTTGAATAGTAGTATCATTGTGTGATTTTGATCTATTATATTTGGTGCATGATTAGATCTATAAATCTATAAATCTGGATATAACTGATGACTGATTAAGTAAAACGATAAAGTATCTTTCATAGATCTGTATGTAGGTTCGACGCAGTGGAGGCGTGTATACAGATAGGTTAAGGAAGTGAAGACTGCATATACGTTGGTTGGCTTTGGCATAGCTGCGTATATATGCATGTTTCTATTAATGAAGTATCGTATGTCTCTTGAAACATGTTTTAGCTACCTTTGTTTATTGCTGCAGTTTTCTAGGTTCAAAATTGGTGTCTGGATACTGGTATTGTTTTCTGGTTATAGCATTCTGAAAAGTTAATGGTTGATTCAGTATTTGTACAAAGGAGATTGGTTGTTGCAGATCTACTTGACGTTTGATTGATATTCATGGATCCAGTCTGAAAATTTATGAAACGTGGTCCTTGGAAGAAAAGAGAAGGTGGAAGCCTTCTGTAGGTCAGCACCTACATACTAGTACCTCAGCTAGTACAAGAGCTACGGGTTTGTAGCTCCCTTCCAGGAGAAGCTGGAGAATGAGAGAAGGTTGCAGCCTTCTGCATGTAGAAGCCTGCTTGCTGGTATAAGACTGCACCAGTATAGAATCATTGTAAAAATAATTTTCTAATTGAAAGAAGATAGAGACATATTGCAGCCGGTGGTTTTCACCCACATTGGGTTTCCACATTATATCTTGTGTTCTTTTGTGTGACTGTCTGCTCTACTTTTTTGTTCCTGTATACTGTTATATGGTTCTGACATAGATTAATGATCAACATTTGAAGAATAAATTAAATTAGAAGTCTTGAAGTTATACGTGAGTTTCACAAGTCAGAGTTGTGTATACATGCTATTTTCATTAACTGAAGTAGCGTATTCAAATCTTTTTATAAATTGAAAAAGAATTTGACTAAATAATACTGATTCACCACCCCCCCTCTCAGTATTATTTTCAACAATTGGTATCAGAGCAGGTCCTTCAGAAGAAGCTTGATCGCTTGAAGGAAGATCTATCATCATGAGAAACTAGGAAAGAGAAGCATCAATCAGGTCACCAATTTTCGATGGAAGAAACTTCATCTATTGAAAGGTAAGAATCACTGCCTATCTTCAATCTCTTGGTACAAAAGTTTGGGATATTGTGGAAATAGGATACACTTTTCCATCAGCAACTCCTACAGATATGGCTGGTAAGAAGCAGTATGAAACAAATGCAAAGGAAATCAATACTCTATTAGGGAGCCTATCTCAATCGAAATTTGTCAAGGTTATGCATCTCAAAAATGAAAAAGAAATATGGGATAAGATCGTTCTGAGCTATGAAGGAGATGAATAGGTAAAACGAGAAAAACTACAAACTCTTAGAATTCAATATGAAAATCTCATAATGTACAATGATGAAAGTGTGGCTAACTATTTCCTACGTATAGATGAGATTGTAAATTGTATGAAAAATTTGGGTGAAGAAATAAAAGAAGTCGTTCTGGTTGAAAAGGTTCTAAGATCTTTGTCTTCTAAGTTTGAATCAAAAGTTTCTGCCATAGAAGAGAAACAGAATCTACAAAGCCTTACCATGTCACAGCTACACGAAATCCTAACCGCTTACGAAATGAGAAAAGGGGGACCATTAGACAAGAGAGAAGCCGAATTCAAAGCCTCAGGAAAAGGAGATTACAATGACTCAGGACATATGTCGGAAGAAGAGGAAGAGTCAAATTTTGTCAAAAACATTCAACGGGGTTCAGGAAGATTCATAGGTAAGCTCCCTTTCAAATGTTTTGCTTGTGGAAGAGTTGGTCACTATGCTGCCAAGTGTCCTCATAAAGATAAGCATGACAAAGGTAAGGAACCAGTTAGATGGAACATAAAACAAAATGTAAGTAAGAAGAGCTATGACACACATGAAGACAGTGATGGATTTTCAAATAGCAATGAAGATGAACAAGGTAATGATTATAGACTTTTGATGGCTTTTGAAGATGATGATTTCTTGGATGCTATTGATGAAGAAAGTCTTTATGAAGAAATTTCTAAACTCAAAATTTTCTTAGAGGAGAAGAACATGATTATAGATACTTTGACATCCCAACTTGCTGAAATGGAGAAACACAATGAAGAGTTAGAATGTGAAATTTTGGGACTTAGAAAGGACATGGAAAAAATGAAAGCTCTTAATCTTAGATTTGCTAAAGGATCTGAAAATTCAGATGAAATTATCAAAGTACAGTGTTCTCCTCTAATCAAGACAGGTCTTGGGTATACCAAAGAAACATCTCAAGCACAAAAGCCATATACCTCCAAAAGTTACCTTGAAGCTGCAAGGAGAAGTGAGCAGGTTGATAATCGACAGCAAAGGCCCAATGGAGACTACCAGGTAAATCGGGGGCAATTTGCTTCAAGGATGAATAGAAGCTACAACCAACCACAGGTAAATCATTCTCAATTTACCTCAAGAATGGATGTCAATAGAAACTACAATCATTTGGTTGGTAGATTTGATAATCGCAGGAGTTTCTTCAATGGCCAATGTTTCTCTTGTCATAACTTTGGTCACAAATCGGCTCAATGTGTTGCCTACAAGACAATCATGACTAGAGAAGCTCAAAAACAAAGGAGTATGACTGGGATCATGAAAAGGACCTACAATAACTCTTCTGCTCTTAAGAATGAAATAGAATGTTCTATTTGTAACAACTTTGGTCATGAAGATTCTGAATGCAGGAGTAGGTTTCGACAAATAACTCAGAAGAAGCAAGCTTCATTAAGTCCCAAAACATGGAAAAAGAAAGAACCACTACCAGAAAGATGTGGGATAGCCTTATATGCAGAAAGACATGAAAATAATTGGTACATCGACAGTGGGTGCTCAAAACATATGACAGGTGATAAAGATAAACTTCAGTCATATAGTACCTTAGAAAAGGAAAAGAAGGTCTCATTTGGAAATGACACCCCTACACTCATAAAAGGTAAAGGTTCTGTTCTTTTAAAAGAAAAGGTCAAGGCTGGAAATGTTATGTATGTTGATGGCTTAAAGCATAATTTATTAAGTGTCAGTCAAATGTGTGATCAAGGAAATGAAGTAATATTTCGATCAAATGGATGCATTGTTCGTGAGCTTGATACAGGAGAAACAGTGATCAAAGGCATAAGAACTCCAAATAATTTATATATACTCAAGGGAGGACAACAACAATGCTATCTAAGCAAGAATGATGAACACTAGCTATGGCACAGAAGATTGGGGCATCTAAGCTTCTCACAGATAAGGAAAGCATGCAAATATCAGGCGGTTCGTGATTTACCTGACATCAGAATTCCAGACAATAAAATATGCAAATCATGTCAATTTGGTAAGAAAACTAGAATTGATTTCCCTGAGAAGGAAGGATCAGCTAGCAGGCCACTTGAACTTGTCCATACTGATGTATGTGGTCCATCTAGGAAAAGGTCACCTCGAGGAGAAGAATACTTTATATTGTTCATTGACGACTTTTCCAGGATGTGTTGGATAGGACTTATGAAGCATAAAGATGAAGCTTTTGAAAAGTTCAAATCATTCAAAGCCTTGGTGGAAAAAGAATCATATCGGAAAATCAAATACCTTAGGTCTGATCGAGGATGGGAATTTACCTTGAATGAGTTTTTTTATTTTTGTGAAGAACATGGAATAAGAAGGGAATTCTCTACTGCAAGGACTCCTCAGTAAAATGGAGTAGTGGAAAGGATGAACAGAATGGTTCAACAAATGGCTCGTGCTATGCTTGATGAGTCTAGAACTCCCGCAACCTTCTGGGGTGAAGCTGCATTTGCTGCAGTTACTATTCTCAACAAGACAAACATCCGGGTAAATAGCACTCAAACTCCTCACGAACTATGATATGGTAAGACTCCCACGGTAAAATACTTCAAAAATTTTTGGAGAAAATGCTACATCAAGAAGACTGATGAAAATCTTGGCAAGTTTGAACCTAGAGCAGATGAAGGCATTCTCCTTGGTTACTCTCCCCAAAACAAAGCATACAAGTGTTACAATAAAAGACTTGGAAAAATTGTTGAAAGTATTGATGTAGTGGTTGATGAAGAAGGAAACACTCCTAGGCAGGTAAAATCTGAAGATTTCGAAGATGATGAGGACTATCCATCAACATCAAATCAGATTCATGATGAAGAAGAAACCCATGAGGCACCAGAAGAACATATAAGGATAGAAGAAAAGACTCCATCCAGGTACGTTCAGAAGAATCATCCAGAAACTCAAATTTTGGGGCAAAAGGAGGCAGGTGTACAAACAAGAAGAACCATTTCAGAAGCTTCAAGTTATCTATCATTACTCTCCTCCACTGAACCACAAAATGTAAGAGAGGTATGCAAGGATGAATGCTGGGTCAAGGCCATGGAAGAAGAACTTGAGAAGATTGAAAAGAATAACACTTGGGAGTTGGTTCTTAGACCAAAAGATAAGAATGTCATAGGAACAAAATGGATATTCAAAAATAAGCTAAATGAAAATGGAGATGTGATTAGAAACAAGGCTAGACTTGTTTGCAAAGGGTATGCTCAACAAGAAGGGATAGACTTTGAAGAAACTTTTGCACCAGTTGCTAGACTTGAGGCCATAAGGATGTTCCTTGCCCTTTCTACCTTTCAGAAGTTCAAAGTATTTCAAATGGATGTGAAGTCTGCTTTTCTAAATGGAGACTTGGATGAAGAAGTGTATATTGAGCAACCAGATGGTTTTATTCTTGGAAATGATCCAAAACTTGTATGCAGACTCAAAAAGGCTCTCTATGGCCTTAAATAGGCTCCAAGGGCTTGGTATTATCGGTTGGATAAGTACCTCCATAAAAAAGGCTTTATAAAAGGATCAACTGATAGCAATCTATATATAAAAATTGACAATGATAAGTTGCTAATACTTGTTGTGTATGTTGATGATATCATCTTTGGTAGCAATGAAGAAGACATGAGTCAAAATTTTGCCTTGGTGATGCAGAAGGAGTTTGAAATGTCCATGCTTGGTGAGCTCACATATTTTCTTGGTTTACAAGTCCAACAAAACAAAGACGGCATTTTTCTATCACAAACCAAGTATCTCAAGCAGATCTTGAAGAAATATGGGATGGAGGATTCAAAACCAGTATGTACCACTATGGTGACAGGATGCAGCCTGAGCGCAAATGATGAATCGGCAGAAATACATCAACCAACCTATAGATCCATAATTGGTAGTCTGCTCTATCTAATAGGTACCCGACCAGGCATTATGCATGCACTGGGAATAATTGGAAGGTTTCAGGAAAATCCAAAGGAAACTAATCTTTAAGCAGTTAAGAGAATTTTCAAGTATCTTCAAGGAACTCAAAACTATGGCTTATGGTATCCTAGAGGTACAGATATCACACTTCATACATATACAGATGTGGATTGGGCAGGAAGCATGGATGATAGAAAAAGCACTAGTGGTGGTGCATTCTTCAAGGGTCCTAGATTAGTATCTTGGTTCAGCAAGAAGCAAAGTTCTATTACAATATCTACAGCTGAAGCAAAATATGTAGCTGTTGCATCTTGCTGCACACAACTCCTTTGGATGATGCAAACATTGCAAAACCTTCAAATCACTTGTACTCCACCTAACTCCATTTTTTGTGATAATACAAGTGCAACCAGTATTTCAAATAATCCTGTCATGTATTCAATGACTAAGCACATACCGATCAAGTATCATTTTCTCCAGGAACAAGTGCTTGAACAAAAGGTCAAATTGGAGTATGTTCCCTCTAAGGAACAAGTTGTTGATATCCTCACCAAACCACTACCCAGGGAGACATTTGAATACCTCAAACAGAAGTTGGGGGTACTTGATGCATCATCTTGCTATTGAATCTAATATGTTTCAGAGAAAAGTGGTTGCACGCGAGTTGAATGAGGAGGATTCGCATACATACGCTGGTTTATTAAGGTACATTCACGTATATGTTGGTTTGAAGAAAAGCAGTGGGGCCAGGCTCAAGGATGAAAAGAGTTTGATATGGGTCTGACAGAGACCATCTGGCACAAGTTCAGGGGGAGCATATATTCTTCTAATAGTGCATTGTTGGCATTATCTTAGACGATCTTGGTGTAAATTCACAGTTGGTTTGATTTTAGGTGGAACAAGTGCAAAAGGAAAACATGGGTGCTGTGTTAGCCTCCTGTTGCAACAGGTTTCATATTTCATGATTGACAGTGGAAGTGCCAAAAATGTTCATCTTTTTCAAGCTGCAAAAGTTCCATTTTTGAATGATGCCTCAGTTAAGGGAAAGCCAAACAGCCTAAGCTTGGTTTCCCTTGGTTTAAATTTGCTTTCTTTAGAATAGAGAATGTGTCTGTCCAAACAGCTTAAGCTTGGCAGATGTGTAGATAGGTAGAGAATTTTGGGAGCTCAACAGCTTAACCTGAGCCCCTGGCAGATATAAAGGTAGTTTTTAGAGAGGAAGGCACTTTAAAAGAAAAAAGCAATTAGGGTTTGCAAGTCTAAATGCACCCTTCCCGAAGTAACAAAAAATGCTAGGTACATTAGGCTGGGTAGGTAGCCTGGGGTTGCAGAAGCAGGATTATCTTCAATGTAGCTTTGACAAAGGCAGCTCGTCCCATCAGTGGCAAAGGTAGAAAGCAGTGGTTCAATGGCAGGGATTCGGAAGCATGTCTAACTTCCCTCATTCCTTTCAAAAGGTTTCTCACTAATATTCCCTTGAAGGATTTAGGATCTGCCTAAAGCAGTCCTTCTAACATTTCTCCCTTAAAGCAAGTCATGTCAAGTCGTGACCTTCTTCTTTAAAAAGAAGCCACATTTCTTGTGTAAAATCATTTCTTATTCTCATCTGCTTTTAAATCTAAGTTTACTCCTTAAACTTAGTTCTTCGTTCCTCTTTTACATCTCCCATTCATACTGACTTCTAACCTTATTACATAGCTCCCTAAATGGTTCCCCTTCCCCTCCTATTATAACATTTGATGCAAATTCCCAAAAAATATATTGAATATCCCCCTCCCCTTTAGCACTATAGCTAAATATTATGGTCTTGGGAGACATTATCCCATCTGGGGCTACAGTCAACCCTCCTGCATTCTTTCCCCAGGATTAGTCTAACCTTTGGTTAAGACTAAGAACCCATGCCCTAACCCCTCGCTCATCAAAACCTCATATGTTCATCATTCCGTGCTCAGTTCCCAGAGTTAAAATGTTCAAATACTTTATTGAACATTAAAACCCATCATTTAGAACCCCATCGCCAACCTGCAGAATCCATTTCCCCAAAGTCTGAGTTCCGTTGGAATACAACACATAAACTCTTTTATTAATGTTAAACCCCCGCTATGCGTTCAAATAAATTCAATGGCGGGCGGGTCCCCGTCCTAACCCTCCGCCACATTAAATATCCCACCAGCCGTTAGATCTAGCCCGCCCCAGATCTACGGTGGGCGGACTTTCCTATATGCAACATGCCCGGCCTTTAGCGTTCGGTAGTTCGGTGGTTTTGCCGCCGTACTCCCGCCACGCGTCGAGCTCGGGGGTGTGGCGGAGCCCCTCCTTCCAAAACCACTTACGTGCATAAGCGGTGCACCCAGAAACCGCCAAACGCCCTCTCCTGCGTGACGTCAGTGCCACGTCTTATCTGCTGACATCACCTTCTACACTCCGTTGCCCTACCACGAAACCTCCGCCTCATCCTTTCGTACCTGTGCCCTGCCTCCATGGCATTGCTGCGTCACTGCCATCGTGTACCTGCTACCGTACCACCACATCATCCATTCGTACCCGGGACCGCCGATGACATCATGCTGACGTCATCCCGAAAAAGCACCAAAAATGCCCAAATGTCAAATTTTTGCATAAAAAGAGCGCGCTAACGACCGTTACCTTTCATTTTATTGCCTCATTTTGAACGCTCTGCTCCCCTGTTTTTATTCATTTGTTCACTCTCAAAGCTTCAAGGTGACTAAGCAAGCTGCTGCGGCCTCCAATTCGGGTTCATAGTTTACCTGAGCACCAGTTCGACCTCTTTGGCGCTGTTTTAAACAAAGTATTTGCAATATCCTCCTCTTTTTCACGCATGTTCTTCATGTTTATCCATTGCACATGACTGTAAGCTTGTAAAGTATCCAATTGGTATCCTTGCTGCACCTGAGACTCCATCAAAACCACTGCAAACCCTTTACACCAGAAGAGTCACAGAAACCTGGTGCCCATCTGCAATTTTACTGGCGAAATCCCATTTAAACTCGGCCCCTGGCAAGAAATCCCGCAACAGTCCCACATTGCCCTACTTTACCCCTTTTTCCGCTGTTTAAAGTCTCCGCTGAAACCATAATTGCCCTTTGCTCCCTTGCATTGTCCCTCATAAGTCTCTAGCTCCGAGAATTCACCAAGAAAAGGGGGAAATTGACCCAAAATTCTCCAAAGTTGACCTCTTACAGCATAAATTCTCAAGTTGTCCAGCTACTGTCTCATTTGAGTGTAGTTTGCCTACTCCTACTGGTTACCACAAGCAAATCTGTTCGCCAGTTGTTGTGTTAGCCCTTTTTTCAGCTCAAGCCTTCAAAGAATTGCATAATGGCTGCCCTTTTTGCTCTGAATGTCACTCCTGTAAACACACCAAGTAAAGAAATGGAGTCCGTGCCCTTGGCCGATACAGATTTCCTTATCCAAGACTTTGTACCCAAAAGGAATCATTTACGCACCTACTGCCAGCTGAGAAATAGCTTCCTTGATAAAACTGACAAGTACTGCATATAGGAGTCCAATCTGCCATGTTATTTCCTCCCTTCTGTGAATATTTTCCTGAGATTATTCATCTCTGTGCTGCAAATTATGAACCAAGTCAAAGGGCCGTTAAGTCTTCATCTGGGAGCATACTTTTCTACACTACTCCTGACTCCATCAACCAGATGCTGAACTTCAAAACGAATCACACACTGTTGCCCTATTCCATAAACAGTTTGCTGCAAGAGACCTCTTGGTTACTTGGTACCAAGTTGGAAGTGATCACAGAAACATTCATGAGGCCAGACTGCCAGCCAAAGGAATCACCTCCATATCCTTATGATCATTTCAATGAGGTAGGCAAATTACTGATAGATATGATAACCTATGTGTTGGGCTTCACATCAACTGAACTTGTAGATGAGACAGTGCTCGTTATATTATCTTCTTTCAACCAAGGACAGCCTCCTGCTATCAAGTATAATTATGCCAAGTTTATATCATATAAAATCCATGACCAGCTCACTAGACTAGATAGGAAGGGAATCTTCAAATATTCCTCCTATATCTATCATTTGCTCATATTCTATCAATCTGAAATCCTCCAATGCCCTGTCAAGAAGCTGGATTCAAAGGGAGAAAGGAGGTCTGTTGTCTTCTAGTCATCAGTTTTCCATCAAGTTCAAGACTCCCCTTATTCATATTCTGAATTCATAGACCAGTTTGTATATCCTGTGTCCTACCTCTTAATGAAGGTTCCTCCTCCCAGAATAACCTATGAAATGCAAAATATCTTGCAGCTGTCTAAGAATTTCAAATTAGGTGATTGGTACCTATATGAAAACCATACTGTCATCAGAATTTACGATTGTGAGTTGTGCCCTTACAAGCTTACGAGATATGTGCCAATGAGGTTGTTTGCATTAGAATACTATAGGCAGCTTATTAATTCAGATTTGACTCACTTCCACAGCACTAAGAAAAGGGCACAACTGAAATTCAGGGACCGCCTAGGCCCCTTTATCATGAACAAGAAGGATGGTTGGCAAGAGGCTGACCTGATACTCAGTGACCAATTCAAGTTAAAAAAGAGTTTCTGGTGGGCCCCTTACGACCCGCTTGGTTTCATTAATGCCAGAAGAGTCAAATATAGGTTGACACCCTATGACCACTCCGAAAAGCCAGACATTGAAAAATATGCCAATCAAGATGCATGGGCACATGGAACTTTAGTTGAAGAATTAACTCAAGAGGAGATTTTGAAACAAACTGCTAGAAATCTTGAAAAAACTCTTGACTTGGATTCTGATGACCAGGTATATTTCAGGCTGCCATACCAAGTCGAAGAGGGCCCATCTACAGCAGCAGCTTCACAAGCTGCCCAAGGGGCTTCTACATCAGCAGCAGTTACAGCCAAAGGCAAGGAACTGATGGAAACAGAGCAAGAGACAGTTACTAAGCATCCAGACACTTCAACAGAACAAATTCAAGGGCAAGCCCTTCCACAACAAAAAGAGGCAACCCAAATACCAGTTTTGCAGACTCCTGCCCATGAAGAGAGAAGCAGGAAGAGAGATAGAGAAGAATCCACAACTGCTAGTGGGTCTGTGCAGCAACCTGAGTCAAAAAGGCAAAGAGGGAACTCTCCAATTGATGAGGAGGGTAGTGAAGAAATCGTGGAGAGCCCGAAAAGGGAAACAAGCCTGCATACACCAACCAGCTCTGTTCAGTGAGAGCAACAGACACAGCAAGAGCAAGATATTCAACGCGGCATGGAGGTATCTTCCTCCACGCAAAAGGGCAAGAAACCAACTAGCACCAAGGCCAGCTTTAAAGAAATTAAAGCTCAAAGTGAGCTACTAAGAGTGAAACTATATGAACAATTTCTAAATGCCACACCCTCCAAACAGGAAAGATTGATGGCAACATATGATATAAATCAAGAAAAGATGTTTCTGACCCATTTCAAGCCCAAGATTCCGCAGCCACAGTCAGCAGCAGATTTCGTCAAGACGAGGCTAGACTTTCTGTCCAAAGATATTCACCCTATGGACCAGATAGAGCTACACAAGCAGGCAGCTGAAATGCTTTATGCTACCCTTGCAGAAAAGGCCACATTGGCCCATGAGTTAGGTGAATCTTTGAAGAATACCAACACTCAACTAGATTTTGAAAGATTGTCCTCCACAGCTAAGGATAATAGAATCAAAACATTGGAGGAAATCATTATTGATTTCGGGCATGATCCAAAGGATCCTAAGGGTGTGAGAACCCTTATGAAAAAGAAAGATGATGACATTGCTGCACTAAAAAACAGATTGAGGCTGCAACCTACTGAGCATCCTCAAACAGGTGAACTGCAAAAGGAAAAGGAAGTTGAGGATCAATGGGATTTGATAATGAAATTAAACCAGAGAGTAATTGATTTGGAGGGAGATTTGGAGAAGGCACTACAAAGAAGGCAGGGAGAGTCGGCCTCCCAGCCACCTCAAACAATCCCAACTGTTGCTACCCCTTCAAAAACAATAACCCCTCCAATTATTACAGCAACTACAGAAACCACAACGGCAACAACAACAATTCCTGAGGCCAGCATGGGCATGGACGAATTAAAAAGAGCTATCAAAGAGGTAGAGCTTCAGGCAACAGAGATCAGACAAGCCAGAGAAAAATTGGCTGAAGTAGAAACAAGGTATGACAAGTCAAAAATGACAGTGGGTGAGCAATCAAGAGAAATCAAGGCCCTAAAGGATAGAATCAAATCATTGGAGAAAGAGTTATCGTTGGACAAGGCCTTTGCTGAAATAAAAAAGCTCCTGTGGGCCAAAATAAATCAGTCAATCGCTGGCCAATGGAGGTCAATTCAGGCAATATATGAGCAGGTGGAACTGGTTGGCCGTGCTAAACATTAAATCCAGAGAACCAAGGCAGCATTAGGTAATAAGCCTGATCAGGCCAACAGAATGATCAATTTTCTGAATCATCAGACTAGGGAAGTGTTGGCAGCACTCAATATCATGAACAGAACAGATGCCATACTGATAGCAAAGAGTGTGCTCACGATGAGAGGCTTTGTGCAAACTCTGGAGGCGAGGTGTCGGGATATACAAAGGGATCTCGACAATTTTGACGTGAATATTGCTGCGTTACAAATTAGAGGATTACCAAGCCTGCTGACCAGTGCTGGGAGATTATTGACATGTGACCAATATACTACCCAACTCAATACTTTTGTCACTAATCAGCTTACTGCTGCATCAAGTTCTGCAACAGAGACAGGACCACCTACAGGGCAGACACTTTACGACAAGTTGGAGGGCTTATTTTACCTAGAACATGAAATCAATCATCTGTTTGAGATGCCACCCAGCTACTACAAATACACAGAGGCCGATGAAACACTGGTCAAAATACAAAGGCATCAGTTACCTTCTGAGAACTGGTGGCGGGCAATGCTGGTGGTCTTGCCCAGGTAAGCGTCAGTTGTTCCCTTTTTTGTTTATTTTAACATCACAGTCAGCTAGAGGTCATCATCAAGCACAGGTTAAAGCGCGAGGGCACCGACAGAGAAGTTAAAGAGCACGATGAACCGGCTGAGGCGGTCGCAAAGAAATGATGATGGAACGATGAGCCTAGGAGCGTGGATGTTTGAAAGTACAATGCAGCCGACTTAAGCATATTCAAAAGTCAATATTTCCTGGCACAAAAGAATAGCTGTTACATATGTATTTATTTCAG
Organism: Pinus tabuliformis; assembly: GCA_031772625.1. NCBI lineage: Eukaryota > Viridiplantae > Streptophyta > Pinopsida > Pinales > Pinaceae > Pinus > Pinus tabuliformis. Next base: position 1,876,868,158 of record CM062816.1, read on the forward strand.
CATTTACTCTTCATCAACAACTCCTTGAGAGTTGGAAGAGAAGTTATTAGCTATTAACTTCTTGTCTAGATACTTTTGTATGTAATTTTTGTATAAATACCACCCTCTGCATTGTTAGAAGGGTTGGTCGGCTAATGTGCCTCAAGAGAAACTCGCACTGTGTATCTGAAACTTTTCTATAATCAAAGACTGCTCAAAAGTCTAGAGGACAATGGTCTGCGCCGTGTGTGTTGGTTGAAGATATTAATATGGAATTCTTGCGCTGCTGTATGAAACAATAAGTGTTCCCTGTCTCTATTATTTCATCTCATATATGCTCAAATCTCAGAAAGAAAGATTGGTTTAGAATTTGCATGCTCGCACTCTATGCTCAGTTTTTGTGGTTTCTTAATGTTTTCCTCCTGATCTAGGGATGAATATGAATTCCTTTTTGGCTCATGTTTAACCTTTTTCACATATGAATGACTGTTAGCTAGGAATTCTTAATTGCTCCTGGTCAAGGTCCGTTCAACTTCCCTCTGCTGAACATGTTTGAGAGATTCTTAATTGCCTCTCATGCCTCAGCTTTCACTCCATTCTTTAGCTTTAAAGATTGTTTCATATGTAGTTACCTTGCTCCATGTTTATCTTGTCACCAAGAAAACACATCAGCACTCCTGTTCTTTGACTCCACGCCCAATGGTTTGAAAACTTACCAGACTATGTCTTGCCTCTCTACTTGAAGGCACCATCCTTCCCACCGAAAATAGAAACCAAACCCTTGAAACTAATAGCTAGCCTAAAATCATTTTCCAAACAAAGCTAAATCAGAAAGAGAGAGCCCTCTATGACTGCAGGTGGGCTAGAACCTGCAGTCCAAAGTTGGTTTGTGGTTACCTTGGCCGTATCCTTTCCGGAGCTTAAGGACAGCCTAAGTGATAACATAATAGCGACTCCGTTGGGGACCTTCCTCAGATAATTTCACAAAGTTTCACAAAGAAAGTTGGAAAGCTCCACTGAGAAAACCAGACCTTCAGAAGTATTATTATAAGTTCAGTTCTGATCTATGATGGTGGACAGAGATCAGGCACTTCAGAGCTGAGTCATCCACCTGGCGACTCCACCTTATTTTCAAACAAGACTCCGCTGGAGGAGTGAACCTGAAAATGGAATGCTCTAAATTTATAAAAAAAAAAAAAAAAAAAGATCTAAAGTTTCAAGGTTTCAGAACACCAGTTTAGCCAAGTAATTCCACGTCCAAGAGCTAATAGTGAGAGAGGATGACAAGATCTGTGGGGGATCTTGCAATAGAGCAAGCTTTGGATGAATTCAGGAAGCTATTATCCCAATATGAGCTTGATGAAGATTTTGTTAGATCTGTGCTGCTAAAAGTCAAAACAATAGAACAGCCTCAAGTCAGAATGTGTTTACTGGACCTGATTGTTGAAGAACATGAAAATGAAATTGAATGGTTGCATTCTCAAATTCAGCCATTTGATTTTCCTAGTCCTAAAGAGGTTTTCCAAAGCCTGCCTTTTCCTAGTCATAAGGAAATCGTATTACCTTCTGACTTGCAAATTAAAGTTGATCATACTTTCAAGAGAAAGAAAGATATACTTGCTACGAAGGAAGTTACTGAGGTTTCAGTTGTTCTATAAGACAAAGAAAGCCTAGAAGAGGCTCTCCCACATGATGCTTTTATAGACCCTATAGCAGAATACATGGAGGATTTTCTCTGCTCAAAGTATGCAGCAAATTTTCTGTATGAAGACCAAAACATTCAGCAAATACCTTCATATGTCACAATCTGGATTGTGAGAGCACATGACCAAGCAGTGTCTCTGATTTCACCGACTATCAGTCAAGCAGTTTGTTTTCTTCTACAAATGCTAAAATGGTTGCACTGGTTGTTTCATTTTACCTAACCAGCAAACAAGTGCTGATTAGGTAGGTAGGTAGGTTTTCAGTTTTCTGTTTTAAACAGCAGCTCGATGCAGTTGAAGCCCGAAGTGAAGGCCCTAAGCTCTTCTGAACTGCTGTTATATATATAAATAAAGCACCCAGCAAAAGGAAAGTTTTTAGAGTATAGAAGCAGATGAAAAACAAGGCAGTCTGACCTGCTGTTCTTGACTTTTCACAAGGAAAAGCCATCCCCAAGTGGAGCCACTGTTAGCCTCCTGTTGCAACAGGTTTCATATTTCATGATTGACAGTGGAAGTGCCAAAAATGTTCATCTTTTTCAAGCTGCAAAAGTTCCATTTTTGAATGATGCCTCAGTTAAGGGAAAGCCAAACAGCCTAAGCTTGGTTTCCCTTGGTTTAAATTTTCTTGCTTTAGAATAGAGAATGTGCCTGTCCAAACAGCTTAAGCTGGGAAGATGTGTAGATAGGTAGAGAATTTTGGGAGCTCAACAGCTTAACCTGAGCCCCTGGCAGATATAAGGGTAGTTTTTAGATAGGAAGGCACTTTAAAAGAAAAAAGCAATTAGGGTTTGCAAGTCTAAATGCACCCTTCGTGAAGTAACAAAAAATGCTAGGTACATTAGGCTGGGTAGGTAGCCTGGGGTTGCAGAAGCAGGATTATCTTCAATGTAGCTTTGACAAAGGCGGCTCGTCCCATCAGTGGCAAAGGTAGAAAGCAGTGGTTCAATGGCAGGGATTCGGAAGCATGTCTAACTTCCCTCATTCCTTTCAAAATGTTTCTCACTAATATTCCCTTGAGGGCTTTAGGATCGGCCTAAAGCAGTCCTTCTTATATTTCTCCCTTAAAGCAATTCATGTCAAGTCGTGACCTTCTTCTTTAAAAAGAAGCCACATTTCTTGTGTAAAATCATTTCTTATTCTCATCTGCTTTTAAATCTAAGTTTACTCCTTAAACTTAGTTCTCCGTTCCTCTTTTACATCTCCCATTCATACTGACTTCTAACCTTATTACATAGCTCCCTAAATGGTTCCCCTTCCCCTCCTATTATAACATTTGATGCAAATTCCCAAAAAATATATTGAATATCCCCCTCCCCTTTAGCACTATAGCTAAATATTATGGTCATGGGAGACATTAGCCCATCTGGGGCTACAGTCAACCCTCCTGCATTCTTTCCCCGAGATTACTCTAACCTTTGGTTAAGACTAAGAACCCATGCCCTAACCCCTCGCTCATCAAAACCTCATATGTTCATCATTCCGTGCTCAGTTCCCAGAGTTAAAATGTTCAAATACTTTATTGAACATTAAAACCCATCATTTAGAACCCCGGCACCAACCCGCAGAATCCATTTCTCCAAAGTCTGAGTTCGGCTGGCATACAACACATAAACTCTTTTATTAATGTTAAACCCCTGCTATGCGTTCAAATAAATTCAATGGCGGGCGGGTCCCTGTCCTAACCCTCCGCCACATTAAATATCCCGCCAGCCGTTAGATCTGGCCCGCCCCAGATCTACAGTGGGCGGGCTTTCCTATATGCAACACGCCCGACCTTTAGCGTCCAGGAGTTCGGTGGTTTTGCTGGCATACTCCCGCCACGCGTCGAGCTCAGGGGTGTGGCGGAGCCCCTCCTCCCAAAACCACTTACGTGCATAAGCGGTGCGCCCAGAAACTGCCTACCGCCCTCTCCTGCGTGACGTCAGTGCCACGTCTTATCTGCTGACGTCAACTTATGCGCTTCGTTGCCCTGCCACGAAACCTCCGCCTCATCCTTTCGTACATGTGCCCTGCCTCCGTGGCATTGCCGCGTCATTGCAATCGTGTACCTGCTACCGTACTGCACATCATCCATCTGTAGCCGGGACCGCCGATGACGTCATGCTGACGTCATCCCGAAAAAGCGCCAGAAACGCCTAAATGTTAAATTTTTGCATAAAAAGAGCGCGCTAACGACCGTTACGTTTCATTTTATTGCCTCATTTTGAAAGCTCTGCTCCCCTGTTTTCATTCATTTGTTCACTCTCAAAGCTTCAAGGCGACTAAGCAAGCTGCTGCGGCCTCCAATTCGGGTTCATAGTTTACCTGAGCACCAGTTCGACCTCTTTGGCGTTGTTTTAAACCAGGTATTTGCCATATCCTCCTCTTTTTCACGCCTGTTCTTCATGTTTATCCACTGCACATGACTGTAAGCTTGTAAAGTATCCAATTGGTATCCTTGTTGCACCTGAGACTCCATCAAAACCACTGCAAACCCTTTACACCAGAAGAGTCACAGAAACCTGGTGCCCATCTGCAATTTTACTGGCAAAATCCTATTTAAACTCGGCCCCTGGCAAGAAATCCCGCAACAGTCCCACATTTCCCTACTTTACCCCTTTTTCCGTTGTTTAAAGTCTCCGCTGAAACCACAATTGCCCTTTGCTCCCTTGCATTGTCCCTCATAAGTCTCTAGCTCCGAGAATTCACCAAGAAAAGGGGGAAATTGACCCAAAAATCTCCAAAGTTGACCTCTTACAGCATAAATTCTCAAGCTGTCCAGCTACTGTCTCATTTGAGTGTAGTTTGCCTACTCCTACTGGTTACCAAAAGCAAATCTGTTCGCCAGTTGTTGTGTTAGCCCTTTTTTCAGCTCAAGCCTTCAAAGAATTGCATAATGGCTGCCCTTTCTGCTCTAAATGTCACTCCCGTAAACCCACCAAGTAAAGAAATGGAGTCCGTTCCCTTGGCCGATACAGATTTCCTTATCCAAGACTTTGTTGCCAAAAGGAATCATTTACGCACCTACTTCCAACTAAGAAATAGCTTCCTTGATAAAACTGACAAGTACTGCATATGGGAGTCCAATCTACCATGTTATTTCCTCGCTTCTGTGAATATTTTTCCTGAGATTATTCATCTCTGTGCTACAAATTATGAACCAAGTCAAAGGGCCGTTAAGTCTTCATCCGGGAGCATACTTTTCTACACTACCCCTGACTCCATCAACCAGATGCTGAACTTCAGAACAAATCACACGCTGTTGCCCTTTTCCATAAACAGTTTGCTGCAAGAGACCTCTTGGTTACTTGGTACCAAGTTGAAAGTGATCACAGAAACATTCATGAGGCCAGACTGCCAGCCAAAGGAATTACCTCCATATCCTTATGATCATTTCAATGAGGTAGGCAAATTACTGATAGATATGATAACCTATGTGTTGGGCTTCACATCAACTGAACTTGTAGATGAGACAGTGCTTGTTATATTATCTTCTTTCAACCAAGGACAACCTCCTGTTGTCAAGTATAATTATGCCAGGTTTATATCAGATAAAATCCATGACCAGCTCACTAGACTAGATAGGCAGGGAATCTTCAAATATTGCTCCTATATCTATCATTTGTTCATATTCTATCAATCTGAAATCCTCTAATGCCCTGTCAAGAAGCTGGATTCAAAGGGAGAAAGGAGGTCTGTTGTCTTCTGGTCATCGGTTTTTCATCAAGTTCAAGACTCCCCTTATTCATATTCTGAATTCATAGACCAGTTTGTATATCCTGTGTCCTACCTCTTAATGAAGGTTCCTCCTCCCAGAATAACCTATGAAATGCAAAAGATCTTGCAGCTGTCTAAGAATTTCAAATTAGGTGAATGGTACCTATATGAAAACCATACTGTCATCAGAATTTACGGTTGTGAGTTGTGCCCTTACAAGCTTCCGATATATGTGCCAATGAGGCTGTTTGCATTAGAATACTACAGGCAGCTTACTAATTCAGATTTGACTCACTTCCACAGCACTAAGAAAAGGGCACAACTGAAATTCAGCGACCGTCTAGGCCCCTTTATCATGAACAAGAAGGATGGTTGGCAAGAGGCTGACCTAATACTCAGTGATCAATTCAAGTTAAAAAGGAGTTTCTGGTGGGCCCCTTACGACCCGCTTGGTTTCATTCATGCCAGAAGAGTCAAATATAGGTTGACACCCTATGACCACTCCAAAAAGCCAGACATTGAAAAATATTCCAATCAAGATGCATGGGCACATGGAACTTTAGTTGAAGAATTAACTCAAGAGGAGATTTTGGAACAAACTGCTAGAAATCTTGAAAAAACTCTTGACTTGGATTCTGATGACCAGGTATATTTCAGGCTGCCATACCAAGTCGAAGAGGGCCCATCTATAGGAGCAGCTTCACAAGCTGCCCAAGGGGCTTCTACATCAGCAGCAGTTACAGCCAAAGGTAAGGAACCGATGGAAACAGAGCAAGAGACAGTTACTAAGCAGCCGGACACTTCAACAGAACAAATTCAAGGGCAAGCCCTTCCACAACAAAAAGAGGCAACCCAAATACCATTTTTGCATAGTCCTGCCCATGAAGAGAGAAGCAGGAAGAGAGATAGAGAAGAATCCACACCTGCTAGTGGGTCTGTGCAGCAACCTGAGTCAAAAAGGCAAAGAGGGAACTCTCCAATTGAGGAGGAGGGTAGTGAAGAAATCGTGGAAAGCCCGAGAAGGGAAACAAGCCTGCATACACCAACCAGCTCTGTTCAGCGAGAGCAACAGACACAACAAGAGCAAGATATTCAACGCGGCATGGAGGTATCTTCCTCCACGCAAAAGGGCAAGAAACCAACTAGCACCAAGGCCAGCTTTAAAGAAATTAAAGCTCAAAATGAGCTACTAAGAGTGCAACTATATGAACAATTTCTAAAGGCAACACCCGCCAAACAGGAAAGATTGATGGCAGCATATGATATAAAGCAAGAAAAGATGTTTCTGACCCATTTCAAGCCCAAGATTCCGCAGCCACAGTCAGCAGCAGATTTCGTCAAGACGAGGCTAGAGGTTCTGTCCAAAGATATTCACCCTATGGACCAGATAGAGCTACACAAGCAGACAACTGAAATGCTTTATGCTACCCTTGCAGAAAAGGCCACATTGGCCCATGAGTTAGGTGAATCTTTGAAGAATACCAACACTCAACTAGATTTTGAAAGATTGTCCTCCACAGATAAGGATAATAGAATCAAAACATTGGAGGAAATCATTATTGATTTTGGGCATGATCCAAAGGATCCTAAGGGTGTGAGAACCCTTATGAAAAAGAAAGATGATGACATTGCTGCACTAAAAAAGAGATTGAGGCTGCAACCTACTGAGCATCCTCAAACAGGTGAACTGCAAAAGGAAAAAGAAGCTGAGGATCAATGGGATTTGATAATTAAATTAAACCAGAGAGTAATTGATTTGGAGGGAGATTTGGAGAAGGCACTACAAAGCAGGCAGGGAGAGTCGGCCTCCCAGCCACCTCAAACAATCCCAACTGTTGCTGCCCCTTCAAAAACAGTAACCCCTCCAATTGTTACAGCAACTACAGCAACTACAGAAACCACAATGGCAACAACAACAATTCCTGAGGCCAACATGAGCATGGACGAATTAAAAAGAGCTATCAAAGAGGTAGAGCTTTAGGCAATAGAGATCAGACAAGCCAGAGAAAAATTCGCTGAAGTAGAAACAAAGTATGACAAGTCCCAAATGACAGTGGGTGAGAAATCAAGAGAAATCAAGGCCCTAAAGGATAGAATCAAATCGTTGGAGAAAGAGTTATCGTTGGACAAGGCCTTTGCTGAAATAGAAAAGCTCCTGTGGGCCAAAATAAATCAGTCAATCACTGGCCAACGGAGGTCAATTCAGGCAATATATGAGCAGGTGGAACTGGTTGGCCGAGCTAAACATGAAATCCAGAGAGCTAAGGAAGCATTAGGTAATATGCCTGATCAGGCCAATAGAATGATCAATTTTCTGAATCATCAGACTAGTGAAGATCTGGCAGCACTCAATATCATGAACAGAACAGATGCCATACTGACAGCAAAGAGTGTGCTCACGCTGAGAGGCTTTGTGCAAACTCTGGAGGTGAGGTGTCGGGATATACAAAGGGATCTCGACAATTTTGACGTGAAGATTGCTGCGTTACAAATTAGAGGATTGCCGAGCCTGCTGACCAGTGCTCGGAGATTATTGACATGTGACCAATATACTACCCGACTCAATACTTTTGTCACTAATCGGCTTACTGCTGCATCAAGTTCTGCAACAGAGACAGGACCACCTACAGGGCAGACACTTTACGACAAGCTGGAGGGCTTATTTTACCTAGAACATGAAATCAATCATCTTTTTGAGATGCCACCCAGCTACTACAAATACACAGAGGCCGATGAAACACTGGTCAAAATACAAAGGCATCAGTTACCTTCTGAGAACTGGTGGCGGGCAATGCTGGCGGTCTTACCCAGGTAAGCGTCAGTTGTTCACTTTTTTGTTTATTTTAACATCACAGTTAGCTACAGGTCATCATCAAGCACAGGTTAAAGTGCGAGGGCACCGACAGAGAAGTTAAAGAGAACGATGAACCGACTGAGGCAGTCGCAAAGAAATGATGATGGAACGATGAGCCTAGGAGCGTGGATTTTTGAAAGTTCAATGCAGCCGACTTAAGCATATTCAAAAGTCAATATTTCCTGGTACAAAAGAACAACTGTTACAAATGTATTTATTTCAGCATTTACTCTTCATCAACCACTCCTTGAGAGTTGGCAGAGAAGTTATTAGCTACTAACTTCTTGTCTAGATATTTTTGTATCCAATTTTTGTATAAATACCGCCCTCTGCATTGTTAGAAGGGTTGGTCGGCTAATGTGCCTCAAGAGAAACTCGCACTGTGTATCTGAAACTTTTCTATAATCAAAGACTGCTCAAAAGTCTGGAGGACAATGGTCTGCGCCATGTGTGTTGGTTGAAGATATTAATATGGAATTCTTGCGCTGCTGTATGAAACAATAAGTGTTCCCTGTCTCTATTATTTCATCTCATATATGCTCAAATCTCAGAAAGAAATATTGGTTTAGAATTTGCATGCTCGCACTCTATGCTCAGTTTCTGTGGTTTCTTAATGTTTTCCTCCTGATCTAGGGATGAATATGAATTCCTTTTTGGCTCATGTTTAACCTTTTTCACATATGAATGACTGTTAGCTAGGAATTCTTAATTGCTCCTAGTCAAGGTCCGTTCAACTTCCCTCAGCTGAACATGTTTGAGAGATTCTTAATTGCCTCTCATGCCTCAGCTTTCACTCCATTCTTTAGCTTTAAAGATTGTTTCATATGCAGTTACCTTGCTCCATGTTTATCTTGTGACCAAGAAAACACATCAGCACTCCTGTTCTTTGACTCCACGCCCAATGGTTTGAAAACTTACCAGACTATGTCTTGCCTCTCTACTTGAAGGCACCATCCTTCCCACCAAAAATAGAAACCAAACCCTTGAAACTAATAGCTAGCCTAAAATCATTTTCCAAACAAAGCTAAATCAGAAAGAGAGAGCCCTCTCTGACTGCAGGTGGGCTAGAACCTGCAGTCCAAAGTTGGTTTGTGGTTACCTTGGTCGTATCCTTTCCGGAGCTTAAGGACAACCTGAGTGATAACATAATGGCGACTCCGCTGGGGACCTTCCTCAGATAATTTCACAAAGTTTCACAAAGAAAGTTGGAAAGCTCCACTGAGAAAACCAGACCTTCAGAAGTATTATTATAAGTTCAGTTCTGATCTATGATGGTGGACAAAGATCAGGCACTTCAGAGCTGAGTCATCCACCTGGCGACTCCACCTTATTTTCAAACAAGACTCCGCTGGAGGAGTGAACCTGAAAATGGAATGCTCTAAATTTAAAAAAAAAAAAAAAAAAGATCTAAAGTTTCAAGGTTTCAGAACACCAGTTTAGCCAAGTAATTCCACGTCCAAGAGCTAATAGTGAGAGAGGATGACAAGATCTGTGGGGGATCTTGCAATAGAGCAAGCTTTGGATGAATTCAGGAAGCTATTATCCCAATATGAGCTTGATGAAGATTTTGTTAGATCTGTGCTGCTAAAAGTCAAAACAATAGAATAGCCTCAAGTCAGAATGTGTTTACTGGACCTGATTGTTGAAGAACATGAAAATGAAATTGAATGGTTTCATTCTCAAATTCAGCCATTTGATTTTCCTAGTCCTAAAGAGGTCTTCGAAAGCCTGCCTTTTCCTAGTCATAAGGAAATCGTATTACCTTCTGACTTGCAAATTAAATTTGATCATACTTTCAAGAGAAAGAAAGATATACTGGCTACGTAGGAAGTTACTGAGGTTGCAGTTGTTCTATCAGACAAAGAAAGCCTAGAAGAGGCTCTCCCACATGATGCTTTTATAGACCCTATAGCAGAATACATGGAGGATTTTCTCTGCTCAAAGTCTGCAGCAAATTTTCTGTATGAAGACCAAAACATTCAGCAAATACCTTCATATGTCACAATCTGGATTGTGAGAGCACATGACCAAGCAGTGTCTCTGATTTCACCGACTATCAGTCAAGCAGTTTGTTTTCTTCTACAAATGCTAAAATGGTTGCACTGGTTGTTTCATTTTACCTAACCAGCAAACAAGTGCTGATTAGGTAGGTAGGTAGGTTTTCAGTTTTTTGTTTTAAATAGTAGCTCGATGCAGTTGAAGCCTGAAGTGAAGGCCCTAAGCTCTTCTGAACTGCTGATTATATATATAAATAAAGCACCCAGCAAAAGGAAAGTTTTCAGAGTACAGAAGCAGATGAAAAACAAGGTAGTCTGACATGCTGTTCTTGACTTTTCACAAGGAAAAGCCATCCCCAAGTGGAGCCACTGTTAGCCTCCTGTTGCAACAGGTTTCATATTTCATGATTGACAGTGGAAGTGCCAAAAATGTTCATATTTTTCAAGCTGCAAAAGTTCCATTTTTGAATGATGCCTCAGTTAAGGGAAAGCCAAACAGCCTAAGCTTGGTTTCCCTTTGTTTAAATTTGCTTGCTTTAGAATAGAGAATGTGTCTGTCCAAACAGCTTAAGCTTGGCAGATGTGTAGATAGGTAGAGAATTTTGGGAGCTCAACAGCTTAACCTGAGCCCCTGGCAGATATAAGGGTAGTTTTTAGATAGGAAGGCACTTTAAAAGAAAAAAGCAATTAGGGTTTGCAAGTCTAAATGCACCCTTCCTGAAGTAACAAAAAATGCTAGGTACATTAGGCTAGTTAGGTAGCCTGGGGTTGCAGAAGCAGGATTATCTTCAATGTAGCTTTGACAAAGGCAGCTCGTCCCATCAGTGGCAAAGGTAGAAAGCAGTGGTTCAATGGCAGGGATTCGGAAGCATGTCTAACTTCCCTCATTCCTTTCAAAAGGTTTCTCACTAATATTCCCTTGAGGGCTTTAGGATCTGCCTAAAGCAGTCCTTCTTACATTTCTCCCTTAAAGCAAGTCATGTCAAGTCGTGACCTTCTTCTTTAAAAAGAAGCCACATTTCTTGTGTAAAATCATTTCTTATTCTCATCTGCTTTTAAATCTAAGTTTACTCCTTAAACTTAGTTCTCCATTCCTCTTTTACATCTCCCATTCATACTGACTTCTAACCTTATTACATAGCTCCCTAAATGGTTCCCCTTCCCCTCCTATTATAAAATTTGATGCAAATTCCCAAAAAATATATTGAATATCCCCCTCCCCTTTAGCACTATAGCTAAATATTATGGTCATGGGAGACATTAGCCCATCTAGGGCTACAGTCAACCCTCCTGCATTCTTTCCCTGGGATTAGTCTAACCTTTGGTTAAGACTAAGAACCCATGCCCTAACCCCTCGCTCATCAAAACCTCATATGTTCATCATTCCGTGCTCAGTTCTCAGAGTTAAAATGTTCAAATACTTTATTGAACATTAAAACCCATCATTTAGAACCCCGGCGCCAACCCACAGAATCCATTTCTCCAAAGTCTGAGTCCCGCTGGCATACAACACATAAACTCTTTTATTAATGTTAAACCCTCGCTATGCGTTCAAATAAATTCAATGGCGGGCGGGTCCCCGTCCTAACCCTCCGCCACATTAAATGTCCCGCCAGCCGTTAGATCTGGCCCGCCCCAGATCTACGGTGGGCGGGCTTTCCTATATGCAACACGCCCGGCCTTTAGCGTCCGGGAGTTCGGTGGTTTTGCCACCGTACTCCCGCCACGCGTCGAGCTCGGGGGTGTGGCGGAGCCCCTCCTCCCAAAACCACTTACGTTCATAAGCGGTGCGCCCAGAAACCGCTTACCGCCCTCTCCTGCGTGACGTCAGTGCCACGTCTTATCTGCTGACGTCACCTTCTGCGCTCCGTTGCCCTGCCACGAAACCTCCGCCTCATCCTTTCGTACCTGCGCCCTGCCTCCGTGGCATTGCCGCGTCACTGCCATCGTGTACCTGCTACCGTACTGCCACATCATCCATCCGTACCCGGGACCGCCGATGACGTCATGCTGACGTCATCCCGAAAAAGCGCCAGAAACGCCCAAATGTCAAATTTTTGCATAAAAAGAGCGCGCTAACGACCGTTACCTTTCATTTTATCGCCTCATTTTGAACGCTCTGCTCCCCTGTTTTCATTCATTTGTTCACTCTCAAAGCTTCAAGGTGACTAAGCAAGCTGTTGTGGCCTCCAATTGGGGTTCATAGTTTACCTGAGCACCAGTTCGACCTCTTTGGCATTGTTTTAAACCAGGTATTTTCCATATCCTCCTCTTTTTCACACCTGTTCTTCATGTTTATCCACCGCACATGACTGTAAGCTTGTAAGGTATCCAATTGGTATCCTTGCTGCACCTGAGACTCCATCAAAACCACTGCAAACCCTTTACACCAGAAGAGTCACAGAAACCTGGTGCCCATCTGCAATTTTACTGGCGAAATCCTATTTAAACTCGGCCCCTGGCAAGAAATCCCGCAACAGTCCCACATTGCCCTACTTTACCCCTTTTTCCGTTGTTTAAAGTCTCCACTGAAACCACAATTGCCCTTTGCTCCCCTGCATTGTCCCTCATAAGTCTCTAGCTCCGAGAATTCACCAAGAAAAGGGGGAAATTGACCCAAAATTCTGCAAAGTTGACCTCTTACAGCATAAATTCTCAAGCTGTCCAGCTACTGTTGCATTTGAGTGTAGTTTGCCTACTCCTACTGGTTACTACAAGCAAATCTGTTCGCCAGTTGTTGTGTTAGCCCTTTTTTCAGCTCAAGCCTTCAAAGAATTGCATAATGGCTGCCCTTTCTGCTCTGAATGTCACTCCCGTAAACCCACCAAGTAAAGAAATGGAGTCCATGCCCTTGGCCGATACAGATTTTCTTATCCAAGACTTTGTTGCCAAAAGGAATCATTTACGCACCTACTGCCAGCTGAGAAATAGCTTCCTTGATAAAACTGACAAGTACTGCATATGGGAGTCCAATCTGCCATGTTATTTCCTCCCTTCTGTGAATATTTTTCCTGAGATTATTCATCTCTGTGCTGCAAATTATGAACCAAGTCAAAGGGCCGTTAAGTCTTCATCTGGGAGCATACTTTTCTACACTACTCCTGACTCCATCAACCAGATGCTGAACTTCAGAACGAATCACACGTTGTTGCCCTTTTCCATAAATAGTTTGCTGCAAGAGACCTCTTGGTTACTTGGTACCAAGTTGGAAGTGATCACAGAAACATTCATGAGGCCAGACTGCCAGCCAAAGGAATCACCTTCATATCCTTATGATCATTTCAATGAGGTAGGAAAATTACTGATAGATATGATAACCTATGTGTTGGGCTTCACATCAACTGAACTTGTAGATGAGACAGTGCTCGTTATATTATCTTCTTTCAACCAAGGATAGCCTCCTGCTGTCAAGTATAATTATGCCAGGTTTATATCAGATAAAATCCATGACCATCTCACTAGACTAGATAAGCAGGGAATCTTCAAATATTCCTCCTATATCTATCATTTGTTCATATTCTATCAATCTGAAATCCTCCAATGCCCTGTCAAGAAGCTGGATTCAAAGGGAGAAAGGAGGTCTGTTGTCTTCTGGTCATCGGTTTTCCATCAAGTTCAAGACTCCCCTTATTCATATTCTGAATTCATAGACCAGTTTGTATATCCTGTGTCCTACCTCTTAATGAAGGTTCCTCCTCCCAGAATAACCTATGAAATGCAAAATATCTTGCAGCTGTCTAAGAATTTCAAATTAGGTGATTGGTACCTATATGAAAACCATATTGTCATCAGAATTTACGATTGTGAGCTGTGCCCTTACAAGCTTCCGAGATATGTGCCAATGAGGTTGTTTGCATTAGAATACTATAGGTAGCTTATTAATTCAGATTTGACTCACTTCCACAGCACTAAGAAAAGGGCACAACTGAAATTCAGGGACCGCCTAGACCCCTTTATCATGAACAAGAAGGATGGTTGGCAAGAGGCTGACCTGATACTCAGTGATCAATTCAAGTTAAAAAAGAGTTTCTGGTGGGCCCCTTATGACCCGCTTGGTTTCATTAATGCCAGAAGAGTCAAATATAGGTTGACACCCTATGACCACTCCGAAAAGCCAGACATTGAAAATATGCCAATCAAGATGCATGGGCACATGGAACTTTAGTTGAAGAATTAACTCAAGAGGAGATTTTGGAACAAACTGCTAGAAATCTTGAAAAAACTCTTGACTTGGATTCTGATGACGAGGTATATTTCAGGCTGCCATACCAAGTCGAAGAGGGCCCATCTACAATAGCAGCTTCACAAGCTGCCCAAGGGGCTTCTACATCAGCAACAGTTACAGCCAAAGGCAAGGAACCGATGGAAACAGAGCAAGAGACAGTTACTAAGCAGCCGGACACTTCAACAAAACAAATTCAAGGGCAAGCCCTTCCACAACAAAAAGAGGCAACCCAAATACCAGTTTTGCAGACTCCTGCCCATGAAGAGAGAAGCAGGAAGAGAGATAGAGAAGAATCCACACCTGCTAGTGGTTCTGTGCAGCAACCTGAGTCAAAAAGGCAAAGAGGGAACTCTCCAATTGAGGAGGAGGGTAGTGAAGAAATCGTGGAAAGCCCAAAAAGGGAAACAAGCCTGCATACACCAACCAGCTTTTTTCAGCGAGAGCAACAGACACAGCAAGAGCAAGATATTCAACGCGGCATGGAGGTATCTTCCTCCACGCAAAAGGGCAAGAAACCAACTAGCACCAAGGCCAGCTTTAAAGAAATTAAAGCTCAAAATGAGCTACTAAGAGTGCAACTATATGAACAATTTCTAAAGGCAACACCCGCCAAACAGGAAAGATTGATGGCAGCATATGATATAAAGCAAGAAAAGATGTTTATGACCCATTTCAAGCCCAATATTTCGCAGCCACAGTCAGCAGCAGATTTCGTCAAGACGAGGCTAGAGGTTCTGTCCAAAGATATTCACCCTATGGACCAGATAGAGCTACACAAGCAGACAGCTGAAATGCTTTATGCTACCCTTGCAGAAAAGGCCACATTGGCCCATGAGTTAGGTGAATCTTTGAAGAATACCAACACTCAACTAGATTTTGAAAGATTGTCCTCCACAGCTAAGGATAATAGAATCAAAACATTGGAGGAAATCATTATTGATTTTGGGCATGATCCAAAGGATCCTAAGGGTGTGAGAACCCTTATGAAAAAGAAAGATGATGACATTGCTGCACTAAAAAAGAGATTGAGGCTGCAACCTACTGAGCATCCTCAAACAGGTGAACTGCAAAAGGAAAAAGAAGCTGAGGATCAATGGGATTTGATAATGAAATTAAACCAGAGAGTAATTGATTTGGAGGGAGATTTGGAGAAGGCACTACAAAGCAGGCAGGGAGAGTCGGCCTCCCAGCCACCTCAAACAATCCCAACTGTTGCTGCCCCTTCAACAACAGTAACCCCTCCAATTATTACAGCAACTATAGCAACTACAGAAACCACAACGGCAACAACAACAATTCCTGAGGCCAACATGAGCATGGACGAATTAAAAAGAGCTATCAAAGTGGTAGAGCTTCACGCAACAGAGATCAGACAAGCCAGAGAAAAATTGGCTGAAGTAGAAACAAAGTATGACAAGTCCAAAATGACAGTGGGTGAGCAATCAAGAGAAATCAAGGCCCTAAAGGATAGAATCAAATTATTGGAGAAAGAGTTATCGTTGGACAAGGCCTTTGCTGAAATAAAAAAGCTCCTCTGGGCCAAAATAAATCAGTCAATCGCTGGCCAATGGAGGTCAATTCAGGAAAGATATGAGCAGGTGGAACTGGTTGGCCGAGCTAAACATGAAATCTAGAGAGCCAAGGCAGCATTAGGTAATATGCCTGATCAGGCCAACAGAATGATCAATTTTCTGAATCATCAGACTAGGGAAGATCTGGCAGCACTCAATATCATGAACAGAATAGATGCCATACTGACAGCAAAGAGTGTGCTCACGCTGAGAGGCTTTGTGCAAACTCTGGAGGCGAGGTGTCGGGATATACAAAGGGATCTCGACAATTTTGACATGAAGATTGCTGCGTTACAAATTAGAGGATTGTCGAGCCTGCTGACTAGTGCTGGGAGATTATTGACATGTGACCAATATACTACCCGACTCAATACTTTTGTCACTAATCAGCTTACTGCTACATCAAGTTCTGCAACAGAGACAGGACCACCTA
This sequence comes from Pinus tabuliformis, assembly GCA_031772625.1. Lineage (NCBI taxonomy): Eukaryota > Viridiplantae > Streptophyta > Pinopsida > Pinales > Pinaceae > Pinus > Pinus tabuliformis. Next base: position 1,876,884,616 of record CM062816.1, read on the forward strand.
CAGGGCAGACACTTTACGACAAGCTGGAGAGCTTATTTTACCTAGAACATGAGATCAATCATCTGTTTGAGATGCCGCCCAGCTACTACAAATACACAGAGGCCGATGAAACACTGGTCAAAATACAAAGGCATCAGTTACCTTCTGAGAACTGGTGGCGGGCAATGCTGGCGGTCTTGCCCAGGTAAGCGTCAGTTGTTCCCTTTTTTGTTTATTTTAACATCACAGTCAGCTACAGGTCATCATCAAGCACAGGTTAAAGCGCGAGGGCACCGACAGAGCAGTTAAAGAGCACGATGAACCGGCTGAGGCGGTCGCAAAGAAATGATGATGGAACGATGAGCCTAGTAGCGCGGATGTTTGAAAGTACAATGCAGCCGACTTAAGCATATTCAAAAGTCAATATTTCCTGGCACAAAAGAACAGCTGTTACATATGTATTTATTTCAGCATTTACTCTTCATCAACCACTCCTTGAGAGTTGGCAGAGAAGTTATTAGCTATTAACTTCTTGTCTAGATATTTTTGTATCCAATTTTTGTATAAATACCGCCCTCTGCATTGTTAGAAGGGTTGGTCGGCTAATGTGCCTCAAGAGAAACTCGCACTATGTATCTGAAACTTTTCTATAATCAAAGACTGCTCAAAAGCCTGGAGGACAATGGTCTGCGCCGTGTGTGTTGGTTGAAGATATGAATATGGAATTCTTGTGCTGCTGTATGAAACAATAAGTGTTCCCTGTCTCTATTATTTCATCTCATATATGCTCAAATCTCAGAAAGAAAGATTGGTTTAGAATTTGCATGCTCGCACTCTATGCTCAGTTTCTGTGGTTTCTTAATGTTTTGCTCCTGATCTAGGGATGAATATGAATTCCTTTTTGGCTCATGTTTAACCTTGTTCACATATGAATGACTGTTAGCTAGGAATTATTAATTGCTCCTGGTCAAGGTCCGTTCAACTTCCCTCTGCTGAACATGTTTGAGAGATTCTTAATTGCCTCTCATGCCTCAGCTTTCACTCCATTCTTTAGCTTTAAAGATTGTTTCATATGCAGTTACCTTGCTCCATGTTTATCTTGAGACCAAGAAAACACATCGGCACTCCTATTCTTTGACTCCACGCCCAATGGTTTGAAAATTTACCAGACTATGCTTTGCCTCTCTACTTGATGGCACCATCCTTCCCACCGAAAATAGAAACCAAACCCTTGAAACTAATAGCTAGCCTAAAATCATTTTCCAAACAAAGCTAAATCAGAAAGAGATAGCCCTCTCTGACTGCAGGTGGGCTAGAACCTACAGTCCAAAGTTGGTTTGTGGTTACCTCGGTCGTATCCTTTCCGGAGCTTAAGGACAACCTGAGTGATAACATCAATGACTGACAAATGTTGCTGATAACTATCAGAGTCTTGCTGTAGATATTTTGTCTCTATTTCTTTTATCAAGGTCATGTAACGACCCATTTTGGTTTCCCCACTATGCCTAGGATGAATAATGTAATTTACTTATTTGTCATGTGTAAACTTCTGGTGTATCCCCACTTGGTTGGATGCTCAATTATAGTATATCCCCACTTGGTTGGGAGATGGATGTATGTATGAGTCTTTGGTGATAGAAAGGTCTCTTATAATGTATAAAGTCATGTTTCTTGTGTAGATCATCTTCTTGTAGGCCTTGCCTACAGTCAGGGGGAGCTTGACAGCACAGCAGAGCAGAGGCTTCAGCATGTATTTAGGGGGAGCATAACCCTTTTCCTTTGATGTCAAAGGGGGAGAATGACTTTGAGTGACTTTGGGTTGCCATCAAGTCCAAAGGGGGAGATTGTTGGCATTATGACACAGGTTTGGCACTGTGGCACAGGTGTTATCCTTGATGGCAACTCACTCAAAGGGCAGATCACAGTTCAGGCTCTTAGAATGAAAGAAAATGAGGTATACGCAGGTTCATCTTATTAAAGTCACGTATACATGTGGGTGTACCGATCAAAAAGTGCGTATACGTATGCATGCACTTTCATGCAAAGAAAAGAGCGTACATGTGGGAAAACTTATGGTTGGTCCATGGTTTTTAGTCCGACATATTTGAACCTATGGTTTTGGTCCTTGGTATTGCATTTAAAGTGTTGAACCCAAGTATTGGGTCCCTAGTATTAGTTCTCAATGGTTGTGGACCATGGCTTGAGTAAGGCCTAAGACTATAAAAAGGGAAGGAGAACATTTGGCAAGGGCATTGACTTATATGTTGAATATCTTGAGAGGAGCATGATCTGGAATACTGGTGATTGGTTGGTGAGTTACAACTAGATCTGAATCAAGGAGGAACTTGAGCATTACATGATGGTTAAGATCTATTGATGGGTCGAGATATCAAGGCTTGAATAGTAGTATCATTGTGTGATTTTGATCTATTATATTTGGTGCATGATAAGATCTATAAATCTGATAATTTGGATATAACTGATGACTAATTAAGTAAAAGGACAAATTATCTTTTATAGATCTGTACGTAGGTTCGATGCAGCGGAGGAACATGTACATGCAGGTTAAGGAAGTGAAGACTGCATATACGCTGGTTGGCTTGGGCATAGCTTCATATATACACATGTTTCTATTGATGAAGTAGCATACGTCTCTTGAAACATGTTTTAGCTGCCTCTGTTTATTGTTGTAGTGTTCTGGGTTCAGAATTGGTGTCTGGTTACTGGTACTGTTTTTTGGTTACAACATTCTGAAAAGTTATTGGCTGATTCAGTATTTGTACAAAGGAGATTGGTTGTTACAGATCTACTTGATGTTTGATTGATATTCATGGATCCAGTCTGAAAATTTATGAAACGTGGTCCCTGGAAGAAAAGAGAAGGTTGAAGCCTTTTGTAGGTCAGCACCTACGTACTAGTACCTCAACTAGTACAAGAGCTAAGGGTTTTGTAGCTCCCTTCCAAGAGAAGCTGGAGAACGAGAGAAGGTTGTAGCCTTCTGCAGGTAGAAGCTTGCGTGCTGGTATAAGACTACACTAGTACAGAATCATTGTAAAAAGAAGTTTCTAATTGAAAGAAGATAGAGACATATTGCAGCCGGTGGTTTTCACCCACATTGGGTTTCCACCTTATATCTTGTGTTATTTTGTGTGTCTGTTTACTCTAATTTTCTGTTCATGTATACTGTTATATGGTTCTGACATAGATTAATGATCAACATCTGAAGAATAAATTAAATTAGAAGTCTAGAAGTTATACACGAGTTTCACAAGTCAGAGTTGTGTATACATGCTGTTTTCATTAACTGAAGTAGCGTATTCAAATCTTTGTAAAAATTAAAAAAGAATTTGACTAAATAATACTAATTCACCCCCCCTCAGTATTATTTTCAACACTTAGTACTTGCAACGCATGGCTCTCCCTAGCCCACAGTTCTGTAGTAATCCCATCCTGTAGATTGTATAATGTCTCCCACGGGAGTGCAACTATGTTGATCCTGATGCCCTTCAATATGCTAATCGTAGGCCTGTCAACCTCATTGGTTGTCACCAGTTCCCCTTGTGGCAGCCCTATTGTATATGTTGTCCAAGCGCGCAACATATTTTCTGCTGTAGTTGTGCCTATTGCGAGGCTAGTCGAAAGGGTACTAGCCTAAGGAGTGTGCACCTCCAACTCCTGTAGCATCGCTCTAAGGTCACCCAACACAATCTAGTTCTCTTGTGTGAAGTTTTGGAGGGCCTCTGAGGTGACATCGTGCACCATCTCGCCGATGTCATGCAAATCACCATCAATTTGGGTGATTGGCTCAATAGACAACTTTGATGCCTTGCCCTTCTTGCACAACCCCATCCACTCACTTGGGAACTGGTGCTTTAGTTGTGTCGATGCGGTTTGTGGGTTTGTGCCACCCTCCTCTTCCTCTACTTCCTACCCATGCAAAGGTGACTTTTGGACCTCGCATGCCTTCTTGACTGCCTCTTGTGTGATTGCTACTGCTGCAACCTTTTTATGTTCTGCTGTTGTCCGTGTAGCGTCCTGCCCCTCCTACACTTTTGCTGTCGTTGCCTCTTGCCTTCCCTTCTCTGCCAACTACGCCATGTGTAGTTTGGACTCCTCTTTCTTCTTCTACGCCGAAGACTTCTCTATTGTTGCGATGTCTGGGGCACACCACTGTGGCAACCATGTCTCTAGTACATCAAATATTATGTCGTTCGTGGCTACAAAGGGTATCTCTCTCCATTTCTTGGTCGAGTCCTTGCATGCTCTGATATAGATACTGTGGAGGTACACCATAAATTATGCAAAGCTCTACAGGCTATTGTAGACAGTGGGTGATAACTGCAACTTGTGGTTAATCCCCATTTTGATGGTCATTTCCATGAACACCTAGAATATCTTACTGTTGCAGATCTGGTTTGCATCCTTTGTGGCCCAGAGTGAAGCGTACTTCATGGCATCCGACAGGTCGCTATCGATTGTGGGGAACTGACAGTCCTCTGGAAATTCCCCTGCCATGAGCACTATGGGAAACAGAAGCCATGCATAGTCGAACGTCTTGCCTTGTTCCTGAGCCTCGCGACAATTTTCAAGAACTCCTTACAGAGGAACTCAGACCAGTTAAATTGGACCCCCTCTGTTCAGTGCTCAGAAATTGCTACCATTGGCACAGGTACCTCGTCCGCGCGGCACTTGCGCATAACTTTACTTTCAAGTATTTGGGTCACCACTTTTACTGCTTTTTTGTTGATGTTGGATATGGCATAGCCCCTTTTCTTCTTCTCCAGTTTATATTTCTTCTTCATGGACTCTGCGATGGCCAAGTCACTGCTCTTCCCCTCCAAGATATTTGTGGGGTCCTCATATTTGCATGGGAGCCACGTATTGTGGTGAATTAAGTGGTCCTTGATGGGGATGGGCTCCTCCAGCCACAAACACCCACCATGCACTAGGCAGAATAGCTACCCGATGAAAAATATTGTTATTTTAGTGCGGTCGAAATGTGGCACCCAGAGCAGGTTTAGTAACCCTTCCTTTTCCAGTCCACATAACCACTTTCGTGGCTCCAATTCGGTAATCCCCGCTACGGTGTTCTGCTTAGGCTTCATGAGTTGTGCGATCTCTAGGTGAGGGAACTTCTCACGGTCATTGAGATCTCAATCTTCAAATTTCAAGTTAGACGCCCATCCTAGGTGCATGCCCTCAAAAACGATGTCGTCCGGGAGGAGCAGGGTATGGAGAGAGCTCTTGCTCTCGTCGAGATCATTGGGCACTTTTGCCTTCCACTTCCGTAGGGGGATATAGGCAGGCAGGTTCGTTGGATGGTGTGTAGGCTCAGTTTCTTCCTCCATGCCTTCATCCTCGTCTTCTTCGATGATAAGGTCCTCCAGGTCTTCCTCCTCCTCATCGGTTTCAATGTTAACGTCTTTCCCTTTCTCCTCCATCATTAGTCTGGTGTGCAACAGGTTTCATGGGGACACACATATGGGAACCATCAACTATTTGTCTTTATTTGGCCTTAGCATGCGCGGTGATTTAGGGATTTCTGCCGCAATCCCGACGCCTTCAGGGGCATCCCCCACAGTCATGGCCTGCGCGGCCTCTTCAGCGGTCATCTCTTCAATTTCCATAACTTCCTCAGATGTTGTCATCGTGTCCAACCAGAAATCTATCACTCGCATAATCAGGGGCTCAATCAATGCTCTGCATAGGTCAAACAGGGCTCTGCTCATAATACACGGGGTATACAACAACTTAATTCGTAAATGACCAAGGGTTGTTTGAGGGCAGTCTTTGTAATTTATAGGGCCTTTTCAATTTGAATTCGACTATTCCCCCCCATTTTGTTTCATTAATGCTCCCTTGGCAGAATATTTTCCAAAATCTTGCCCATAAAGAACATCTTAAAAGCCTGCCGCCTGCTACATTTGGCCTCAAGTCGAGCATCACATCGTGAATAGTGACTCCAACGGTCACATTCCAGCCAACCCGCGCAGCAGCATAGCCCCCCTTGTGTGGTCATGGACATTGTGACTCTTTGATTCTGCGCGTAGCTCCAACATCGGACAGCTCTTGGGCAGAGTAGTTTATAGTTCCTCGCCTCCTTCCAACTACCAGGAGCACTAAGACTATGCTTCCCTTGGTTAGTTACGTGGCTGAGCCACCTGTATACGGTTTCATCCGGTCATTCATCCATTTTCCTAGAAAATACCCACCTTTTATTGTTACTGGCTGCGTCATGCATTTTATCATTGGCATTGCGCCACCATGGTTGATCCATTTGGTAATATGTGGTCCAATCCAAGGCATCAGGCTAACCAATTCTTGGTGATAGTCCCCAAATTTTTCAACGTGATCGTGTGCACCCTGCTTTATCATCCTGGTCTCTTTATCGAGAAAATGCTTCTTGATCCCATCCTCCAGCTTCTTGGCTTCTATTTCCACCAGAGCACTCTTCTCTTTTAATCACACCCTTTCTTTCCCATGTTCTTGGAGCCTAAAATTACCCTATCGAATTTATTCCTTAGGTCCCAAGCGTTCTGTTCATTCCACTATGCAATCCCCTCTTCCAAGGCTCCACGAATATTTGTATCTTCTGGTGCTACCATGCATGGACTAGGCATTTTACGCTCTATGGGGATTATAGATTTCACTCCATACTCCACCTTTGGAGGCACCTCCGCCATCAATTTCTTGCACGTGGTCCTATAAGCCCATAGAGCTGCTGGTATGGTCAGGTCCCAATCAGCCTGTTGTGCACTATGTACCTTGTTCAGCACTTTGCATACTTCGTTAAAGGGTTCTGCATGGAAAAACTTCTACGCACTTGGCCTTTCCATACTCCGTGATTCCAACCAGAGGGGTCATTCGTGTTATTTCCTCACTAGCACATGCTTATTGACCGTGTCTCCTAACGTGAAGACTGTGTGTATCCATGCAAGTTTCAAACCATATGCCTCTATCCATATGGACAGGTGAGCATGTGGACCATTTCATTTGGCAATCTTGTCTGTTAATCACATCTGAGGCTTTCCAAACCACATGCGCATCATCCACATTCATGCCTATCCTTAAAGCTTGTTTGGTGTGTACCCCACCACCTCACAGGCGTAATGCGAAGTACCCATTTCAAAGCTTCGAAACGTTGTTGTTTCGACACTTCTCTTTCAAATCTGTTCAGGAAGTCATCCACCTCACTTAACCCATCATACATAGGCAGATCCCTTGCCTTCATTAATACGCAGAGCAACGATCTTGTCATCATGTTACAGTTCAGTGTGGTTACCTCGTGTAACTAGTTCTACCATCGCTTTATCTCCTCATCAAAATCTGATGTGCAAGAGCTTTTTCACTCCCATGAGATTCGTCCATCTGCAGTTGGGTTTACCTAGTCTTGCTCTCACGCAGTTATATTGTAGATGTAGTCCAAGTCATTGTCACTTTCGTAGTTGCACACTGGCTTTGTGTAGTACGATCCTTTTATAGGGTCCAAAGGTACAACTACGCATAGAGATTTCTTCTCAAAAATCATCTTGCGCTTCTTTAGATTTATCACCCATTCATGTCAGTGGCCCAATATATTCCTAATGGTGCTGGATAGGGATTATTGTTATCAGCAATCTCTATCACTTCGAAATCTGCTAGCGCGCTTGCTCCTTCAATATCCACTGTGATTCCCTGCAATCTCCCCATAGGTAGGATCTTTTGCTAGTTCACCATTCGCAGTTGGATAGGAGACCATTGTAGCATAGGCCTTCCCATGTTCTCCCATGTTTGATTCAGTAGAACATTCGCATCTGATCCTAGGTCCATAAGTACTTGGTCCATCTCATATTCTCCAATCTGCATGGTCAATCTCATTTCCCTTCCCGTTTGCGTCGTGTGCTTTAGAGCTTCCAAACTATGTGCAGTTCTCCTCGTGTAGTCCTAGCGCATATATTTATGAGTCCCTGTAGCCCCTTTACAGCCTTGCTGTCACACAGTAGCTTCATGCATGTTTCTAGGAATGTTTTGAGCTTCGATGGATCCATTTCCGGCTCTGGTCTTCCTTTACTTCCTGAAGTGGAGGCATAAGCGAAGCTCTTCTTGGCTTCCATGAAGGTTTCCTTAGCGTGCTCCAAATCAAACTCTAGTTATTTCGTTGGAGCCTTGCGAACCCAAGTACTTTATTCAGGTTGCTTGCCTTTGTCATCCCCTATCATAATTCCATTTCGGAGCACAATAGTCACATTAGGGTCTTCCTTGCGCGACTCAGACCTCATCATTTGTGGGTTCTGAGTCAGGGGAGGTTGAAGTGCTCCTTTATTGTACAGACGCACTATTAGTGTGGGACAATCCTCTGTCTCATGATCAAACAATGTACAATACAAGCATGACAACTGCATTGTGTTTGTACAATTGCAGGCATAATGTCCTTGCCCTCCGTAATTGTAACATATCAATTTTCCACGACCTCTTCCAGGTCCTCCACCTCGGCCTCATCTGTGCCCCTGAAATATGGTTCACACCATCCCTACATTCTACTCAAGGGACCGCATTTCGGCCTGAACTCTATAGGTAGGAGTCTAATCCATCATTAGCTCATAACTTCTATAGGTGTGTTCATCATGTCCCACTGATCAACAGTAATTACAGAAAAACTGTTGTCAATTATGTGTGTACATCTATAATAAATGGCAGTTATCTGTAGCATGCTTTCCTCCTAATCTAACAAATCATGCACCATAATGCAGGCGTAGCGCTCGGTCCTGCTTGTGCCTCCGGTCTCAATGGAATTGGTCCTCCTCCCGCGAGGTAATTCGTGAACACCAGACAATGATCCTTGTTGTGTCCCTAACCCTTGCACTTTATGAACCATACCTCGTCGCACACTTCTGGGTGAGCTGTCTTGTCTTGCTTCAGACTCTACATCTCAAGGCACAAGTTTTTCAACTACACGTGAATCTACTCAACTCCCAGGTTAGGATCCTATATCGGGGTCTCGTGTAATCTCATCTCTACCTCTAGGGCCTCGGCCTGAGTTGTTAACCTTTGCTGTGATAGATCATTCCTTAGATGCAACATTAATGACGCTACAAGCCATTTGCGGTGTTGTCCATCCGTCATCGTCATGTTAGCTTTGTGAATTGTGCACTTCAGTCTCTGATCCAAATCCCAAGGGGTCTCACCCGGTAGCATTTTGATTTCCTTGAACCTAATGATTGACTGCGCCTATGACTTTGGCCTGCTAAATTCTTTGTTTAGCGCAATTTGAATATCTACAATCCTTGCATTTGGATTGTCATTGGAATGCTTAATTTTCTAGGTCAGCGCGCAATCCTGCAGAGCACTAACCAACATTGCTTTCTTTAAATTGTCATCTATAACTCCCTGTGCTTCCCCTATGTTGGAAATAATACTGAGAGGGGGCGTGAATCAGTATTATCTAGTCAAATATTCCCTTTTTCAAATTCAGATAATATACGCTACTTCAGTTAATTAGACCCGCATATATACGCAACTATGTTGAAAGAAAACCGCGTATACAATGCAAACATATAATTTACTTTATCTGTCAGATGTTGATTGTTAATCTATGTTTCAGAATCAAATAACCAGTAAGCAGGAACGGTAAAACAGAACAGAAGACAATCACACATAAGAACACAAGATATAAGGTGGAAACCCAATGTGGGTGAAAATCACCTGCTGCAATTCGTCTCTATCTTCTTTTAATTAGAAACTTCTTTTACAATGTACTGGTGTAGTCCTTTACCAGTACGCAGGTTGCAACCTATAGAGAGCTACAACCCTCTCTCGTTCTCCAGCTTCTCCTGAAAGGGAGCTACAACCCCCTTTTCTCTTGTACTAGCCAAGATACTAATACGTAGGTGCTGGCCTACAGAAGGCTACAACCTTCTCTTTCTTCCAAGGACCACGTTTCATAAATTTTCAGACTAGATCCACAGATAACATCAATCAAACATCAAGAATTTCTACATCAACCAATCACCTCTTCACCAATCAAAACTGAATCAAAATAAACACTTCTCTGACGACTGTACCCAAATCACAGTAACAGTAACCACACACCAAATCTAAACCCAAAACACTGCAGCAATAAACAGAAGCAGCGAGATCACAACTCAAAATATATATGCTACTTTAATAGCCTGAAACCTGCATGCATACGCTTCTGCGTATGGAACAAACTGTGTATACGCTGTTTGCCTTCACTGAACCAACGTATATACGCGTTTTCGCTTCACTGAACCTGCGTACAGATCTATAAAGGATAATTCGCTCTTTCAGATACTCAAACTCTAATTAACCCAGATTATCAGATTTATAGATCAAGCAAGCACCAAATATAACAGATCAAAATCATACAAAGATACTATCATTCAAGCTTAAAGATTATGATCCATCAATAGAACTTATCCTTCTCTTTGCGCTAAGGTTCCTCCTTCATTTAGATCCAGATCTGCACCATAACCCAATTACCAGTATTCCAGATCTAACACTTTATCCGATATTCAACAATAATTCCAATGATGCTTTGCCAAATGATATCCTTCCTCTTTTATAGTCTTATCCCTTCCACAATACCACGGACCCAATACTTGGGATCAACACTTCTAACGAGGTACCATGGTCCAAAACCATAGGTTCAAATACCAAGGACTAACTACCACGGACCAAAGGTAAGTTTTCCAACATATACGTGCTTTTCCTTGCATGAAAGTGCGTGTATACGCATACACGCCTTTGAAACGTCTAACCCACATTCATACGCGTCTTCGTCTAGATGAACCTGCGTATATGTCTTTTCCTTCATTCTAAAAGCTTGAACTGAGATCTGTTAAAGAGAGTTGCCATCAAGGACAACACCTGTGCCATAATGCCAATAATCTCCCCCTTTGGACTTGATGGCAACCCAAAATCCTCAAAGTCATTCTCCCCCTTTGTCATCAAGGGCAAAGGGTTGTGCTCCTCCTGAATACATGCTGACCATGCTCCCCCTGACTGTAGGCAAGATCTGCAAAAGATGTTCTCCAAGAAGAACCATGACTTATGCATCATAAAAGACCTTCCTATCACCAAAAGACTCAATACATACATCCATCACGCAACCAAGTGGGGATACATCAGAAATTTACATATGACAACCAAGTTCATTACATGTTCATCCCAGGCATAATGGGGAAACCAAAATAGGCCGTTACATGACCTTGACACCATAAAAGAGATACCACAAAAGAGATACATGACATAGAGATGAAATATCTAGAACAAGACTTATGAAAGTCACCAATAACTGATAGCGGCAGCATCTGTCAATCACCATTCAGATCAGCAGCCAAGATTTCCTTCTGTTCTCCCTCTGCCTTTGTTCCACCTAAAACTAACAACAACCGTGATTTAGAACCAAAATCTTCTAAGATAATGCCAACAATGCATTATTAGAAGATTATCTACTCCCCCTGAACCTGTGCCAGATGGTCTTAGTCAGACCCATATCAGAATATCTTCAACCAAAGACTGTCCCTAAAAATATCCATCAAACCTCCATATACGCGACTATCTCTGCACAAACCGACGTATGTACACGGATCCTCCTCATGAAACTCGCGTACACCCATTTTTCTCTGAAACAGACAAGCTTTAACAACAAGATGATGCATCAACTACTCCCAGTTTCTATCTGAGGTATTCAAATGTCTCCCTGGGTAGTGGTTCTATGAGAATATCAGCAACTTGTTCCTTAGAAGGAACATACTCCAATTTGACCTTTTTTTCCAACACTTGTTCCCAGAGAAAGTGATACTTGATCGGTATGTGCTTGGTCTTTGAATGCATGACTAGGTTCTTTGAAATGCTGATTGCACTTGTATTATCACATAAGATGGAGATAGGTGGTGTACAAGTGATTTGAAAGTCCTGCAAGGTTTGCATCATCCAAAGAAGTTGAGTGCAACAAGATGCAGCAGCCACATATTCCACTTCAGCTGTAGATAAAGCAATCGAACTCTGTTTCTTGCTGAACCAAGATACTAATCTGGAACCCATAAAGAATGCACCACCACTTGTGCTCTTCCTGTCATCCATGCTTCCAGCCCAATCTGCATCTGTATAAGCACGAAGAGTGAGATCTGCATCCCTAGGATACCATAAGCCATAGTTTTGAGTTCCTTGAAGATACTTGAAAATTCTCTTCATTGCCTGAAGATGAGTTTCCTTTGGATTTTCCTGAAATCTTCCAACTATTCCCACTGCATGCATGATGTCTAGTCGTGTACCTATCAATTAAAGTAGTCTTCCAATCATAGATCTATAGGTTGGTTGATGCACTGCTGCTGATTTATCATTTGCACTGAGGCTGCATCCTATAACCATAGGGGTACATACTGGTTTTGAATCTTCCATGCCATACTTCTTCAGAATCTGCTTGAGGTAATTGGTTTGAGACAAGAAGATACCACCTTCATTTTGTTGGATTTGCAATCCAAGAATGTATGTCAGTTCTCCAAGCAAGGACATTTCGAATTCTTTTTTCATCACCAAGGCAAAGCTTTGACTCATAGCTTCTTCATTGCTTCCAAAGATAATATCATCTACATACACAACAAGTATTAGCAATTTGTCATTTTCAATTTTTATATAGAGATTGTTATCTGCTGATCCTTTTGAAAAACCTTGTTGATGAAGATATTTGTCCAAACGGTAGTACCAAGCCCTTGGAGCCTGTTTAAGACCATAGAGAGCCTTTTTTAGTCTACATACAATATTTGGATCATTCCCAAGAATGAAACCATCTGGTTGCTCAATGTACACTTCTTCTTCTAAGTCTCCATTCAGAAAGGTTGATTTCATGTCCATTTGAAATACTTTGAACTTCTGAAAGCTTGAGAGAGAAAGGAACATTCGGATGGCCTCAAGTCTAGCAACGGGAGCAAAAGTTTCTTCAAAGTCTATTCCTTATTATTGAGCATACCCTTTACACACAAGTCTGGCCTTGTTTCTGATTACTTCTCCATTTTCATTCAACTTATTTTAAAAGATCCATTTTGTCCCTATGACATTCTTATCTTTTGGTCTAGGAACCAACTCCCAAGCGTTGTTCTTTTCGATCTGCTCAAGTTCTTCATCCATTGCCTTGACCCAACATTCATCTTTGCATGCCTATTTTACATTTTGTGGCTTAGTGGAGGAGAGCAATGCCGAATAGCTTGAGGCTTCTGCAATTGTTCTTCTTGTTTGTACACCTGCCTCTTTCTGCCCCAAAATCTGAGATTCTGGATGATTCTTTTGAACGTACCTGGATGGAGTCTTCTCTTCTATCCTTGTTTGTTCCTCTGGTGCCTCTTGAGGTTCTTCTTCATCATCAGTCTGATTTGGAGAGTAGTCTTCATCCTCTTCGATATTTTTATAATTTACTTGCCTAGGAATGTATCCTTTCTCATCAACCACTACATCAATGTTGTCAACAATTCTTCCAAGTCTTTTATTGTAACACTTATATGCCTTGCTGTGGGGAGAATAACCAAGGAGAATGCCTTCATCTACACTAGGTTCAAGTTTGCCAAGATGTTCATCATTGTTCTTAATATAGCATTTGCTTCCAAAAATCTTGAAATGCTTTACCAAAGGAGTCTCACCATACCAGCGCTCATGAGGAGTTTGAGTGTTGTTCACTCAGACATTTGTTTTATTGAGAATAACAACGGTAGCAAATGCAGCTTCACCCCAGAAGGTTGCGGGAGTTCCAGATTCATCAAGCATAGCATGAGACATTTTTTGGACCGTTCTGTTCATCCTTTCCACCACTCCATTTTGCTGAGGAGTCCTAGCTGTAGAGAATTCCCTTCTTATTCCATGTTCTTCACAGAAATCGAAAAATTCATTTGAGGTAAATTCCCCACCTCTGTCGGACCTGAGGCACTTAATTTTGTGATCTGATTCGTTTTCAGCCAAGGCTTTGAAGGATTTGAATTTTTTGAATGCTTCATCTTTGTGCTTCATAAGTCCTAACCAAACCATCCTGGAGAAGTCGTCAATGAATAATATAAAGTATTCTTCTCCTCGAGGTGACCTTGTCCTAAATGGACCACATACATCTATATGGACTAGCTCAAGAGGCCTGCTAGCTGATCCTTCCTTCTCAGGGAAGTTAGTTCTGGTTTGCTTACCAAACTGACATGATTTGCATATTGTGTTGTCTAGAATTTGATATCTAGAAGACCACGAACTGCCTGGTATTTGCATGCTTTCCTTGTTTGTGAAAAGCTTAGATGCCCCAACCTCTGGTTCCATAACCAGTGTTCATCATCCTTGCTCAAATAGCATTGTTGTTGTCCTTCTTCAAATATGTATAAATTATTGAAGTTCTTCTACCTTTGATCATTGTTTTTCCTGTATCAAGATCACGAACACTAGATCCATTTGATCGAAATATTACCTCGATTCCTTGATCGCACATCTGACTGACACTCAGTAGATTATGCTTCAAGCCATCAACATACAAAACATTTCCAGCTTTGACCTTTTCTTTCAACTGAGCAGTGCCTTTTCCTTTTATGGCTGAAGGGGTATCGTTTCCAAAAGAAACTTTCTTTCCCTTTTCAAAAGCAGTATATGATTCAAGTTTTTCTTTATCACCTGTCATATGCTTCAAACATCCACTGTCGATGTACCATAGATTTTCCTGTCCTTCTGCATAAAAAGCTATCCCACATCTTTTTGGTTGTGGTTCCTTTATTCTCCATGTTCTGGTGCTTGAGGCTTGTTCCTTTGTCTACCGAAACCTGCTCCTACATTCAGAATCTTCATGACCGAAGTTATTACAGATAGAACATTCAATTTCATTTTCAAGGGCTGAAAAGTTGTTATAGGTCCTTTTTGCAATCCCAGTCATACTTCTTTGTTTTTGAGCTTCTCTAGTCATGATTGTCTTATAGGCAACACATTGAGCTGCTTTGTGACCAAAGTTATGGCAAGAGAAACATTGGCCATTGAAGAAACTTTCTGCGATTATCAAATCTACCAGCCAAATGATTGTAATTTCTATTGTCGTCCATTCTTGAAGCAAATTGAGCCAAGGCTGCAAAGTCAAGACAAGAGATGGTTTGTGTTTGAAAAGGTTCATATTAGGATCAAAATAATACATCACAATCACTACATGAAATGATAAGTCTTAACATAGCATCAATATGTGACGAAAATGAATGATGAGTTCCTGTGGGTAGAATAAAGGCTCCAAAATCAAAGCGTGGGGAAAATTTTGAAGTGTAGTTGTAGCAGCTACAATATAAATTTATAACACAACTCATCATGATAATTACAAGAATATCCATATATACATATACATGTACCAAAAACTAATTTTCTCAGCCATTAAATAATGAAGGATATATAACCCATATCTGATCAACCATCTCGCATGTAGCTTCATCAGGCCCAAAGTTCTTGTACTGCACTTTAACCTACTTGATTTCTCTATTCTAAAGTATGAGTTGTTTTCGATGCAATATGCATTGTGGTTTTGGCTAGAATTCTCCCTCTGGTTCCACCTGCAATATAGAGCAGTCAATCACATGATCAACATCCTGGATATACTTCTTGAGCAATGAAACATGGAAAACATCATGGAATTTCAATGTCGTAGGTAGTGAAATTTGGTAGGCCACTCATCCAATCCTCTCAAGGATTTCAAAAGGCCCATAATATGAAGGTTCCACCTTGGCACATGATCCAATTCTCAGGAATATCTTCTTGGGTTCGATGCGCAAGTATGCATGTTCCCCAACCTTAAACTCCTTAAATACCCTGTGCTAATATGCATAACTCTTATGCTTGTCCTGTGTTGCCTTAAAATTCCTTTTAATAGCTTGCATTTCCTATTCCATCTCTGCCAACATATCTAGTCCAACCAATACCTTGTTCACTGGATCACTCCAACTGATAGGAGCATTACAACTTCACCCATAAAGAACCTCAAATTGACTCACCTTAAAGGACTCCTGATATCCATTATTATATGAAAACTCAACTAGTGGAAGGTACTATTCCCACTTCCTTTACTAATGCATGGCATACATCCTCAACATGCCCTTAAGAACCCTATTGACCCTCTATGCTTGTCGATCTTTCTATGGATGGTAAGTTGTACTGAAAGCGAACTCTATCCCCAAACATGTAAGGAAATCCTTCCAAAACATGTAAGTGAACTTGGAATATTTATCTGATATAGTCTTCTTAGGAATACCATTTAATCTGAGTATCTCTTTGATGAAAATATGAGCTACCTCTCTAGTTGAATTCATGGACTTAACTACATGAAGTGAGCTACCTTTCGTCACCTGTCAACCATAAACTTTATGGAATCATATTTTCTCAATGTACTTAGAAAACCTATAATGAAGTCCATGGAAATGACCTCCCATTTCCACTCTAGAATTAGAATCGGTTGTAGTAAACCACCTGGATGCTTACCATCTAATTTTACCTACTAACAATTCAAACATATCACTGTAAACACAAGCACCTCCCTCTTCAAATTCGGCCAATGATACAACTTCTTAATTATTGTCAATATCTTATGGCATCTCGGGTAACATAAATATAGCTTAACATGAAACTCCCTCAAGATAAGCTTCTTAAGGTCATTGTCACCTAGTACATAAATATTGTTGTTGAATCTAGCCAAGTCATCTACTATGAGATTATATTCCTCATCCCTATTACGTATACCTTGCTACCATAACATTTGACTCAATTGTTCATTCTTGTCATCATGTTGTCCTACTTTCAAGATCTGTTGCTACAAGTCTATCCCATAATAACTCATCTACAAAGATCATCTACAACCATGTTCTCCATTCCCTTGATGTACCTGATCTCAAAATCAAACTCATTGAGAATAGCCAACCATATAGATTGCTTGACATTCATATTAGGTTGATTAAACAAGTACCTTAGCCCACTATGATCACTCATCAAAATAAACATCCTGACAAGAAGATAATGTCCCCATATCTTCAATGCATGAATTATAGCTTCCAACTCAAGATCATGTGTCACGTAGCTCTTCTCATTCTCATTCAACTTCCTTAAATCATAGCATACTACCTATCCTTCCTACATAAAGAATCCACCAACTCCTCTCTTTCAAGCATCTATACATACCAAAAACTCTTTGTCAGGATTTGTAATCTTCAAAACTGGAGCATTTGTAAGCAAATGCTTCAACTGATCAAACATAGATGCACATTCTTCAGTTATTCAAACTACTTTCCTTTTCTCTACAAAGATGTAATAGAATAAGAAATCTAAGAGAAATTCGTGATGACCTCATGTAATAACTTGTTAGTCTCATGAATGAACTGACCTCATCCACATTTATAGGAGCTTCCCAATCCATGATAGCTCTGATCTTTTCTGGGAACACTATTATGACTTCCTTGGAAACAACATGTCCCAAGTAATGAAATTTTGTTTGAACTAAACTTCATTTACTAAGCTTAACATACAATTGATACTCTCTAAGTAATCTTAGCACTATCACTAGGTGTTTTGCATGCTCTTCCTCATTCTCAGAATATATTAATATATCATTAATAAATAGTATCACAAACTTATCCAGATAAGGACGCAATACACTATTAGTCAAACACATGAAAGTATTGGGAGCATTAGTAAGAATAAAGAAACCACTACAAACTCATAATGCCTATGCCTAGTACAAAATGTGGCTTTTTAGATTTCCTCTTCTTTGATGCGTACTTGATGATATCCTGATCTCAATTCAATCTTCAAGAACATTGTTTCTCCCTTAAACTGATCAAACAAGTCATCAATCCACAACAAATGAAATATGTTCTTGATCATCACCTTGTTCAAATACCTATAGTCAATACACAACTTGAGAGTACAATCCTTCTCCTTCACAAACAACATAGGTGCACCCCAACGTAGCATGCTTAGCCTAGTGTATCCCTTATCAATAATTTCCTTATGCTGAAACTTCAATTCCACCAACTCTAGAGTGTTCATCTTATAATGTGCCTTAGATGTTGGTCTACTCCCGACATCAACTCAATAGAAAATTTTATTTCCATATGGCATGGTAACTCTGAAATATTTGCTAGGAATACATCTTGAAATTACTGTAAAACTGGATATCTCTTCAAGAATTCATCATCTTCAACATCCTTTCCTTTGTCACTAGAAATATGAATTGCAAAAAATAAACACCCTTTCCTTCCACTTCACTTTTTCTGCATAGTTGTAACCATTCTCATTGACATAGGATTTTTATTACCCTACAATATTCTCCTCTCTCTATCATCATTTAAGAACTCAACAAGCTTATTATAGAAATCTCCTTATTCCTTTGAATCTATAACCTACCCATAGCTGACAACATACTATATCATCCC
This sequence comes from Pinus tabuliformis, assembly GCA_031772625.1. Classification (NCBI taxonomy): domain Eukaryota; kingdom Viridiplantae; phylum Streptophyta; class Pinopsida; order Pinales; family Pinaceae; genus Pinus; species Pinus tabuliformis. The sequence goes on from CM062816.1 coordinate 1,876,903,008, forward strand.
AATGGAAGCTAATTCAAATGCACTAATGTAAACATATCATTTAGCTCAAATGCATAAGATCTTACCCAACAATGAACTCTGTTCTCAGTACCTATAGAAACTACGCCAAGAAAGACTCTACATGCAGTTCTTTACTCAAGAAACACTTATCCACGAGGTTGGGATTGATATAAATATAGTCAGATCTAGGGTCAATAAAAATAGAAACAACCTGATCCTGAAACTTACCTTCCATCTCAATAATAGATGCATGATGATCATCCTTCCTATTATCCAATGTTGCATAAATATGAGGATTACTTTTTCCAACATCCCCAACTATTTGTGCCTCCTTAGCGTTTTAAATATGCGGTATGCAACCCTCATGCTATGGAAAACATCTCTTGTGATGATCCTTACAACAAGTTCAACACTACAAATGCTTCCTTCCATCACCCTTGTTCTGCTCCTTAGACTCAAATCCCTATCCTCTGCCAACTGCATTGAATTTATTGTAGAGTGCAACATTCTCCTTGTTACTTGCATCCTAAGGTCTTCCTCACTTCTTGTTCCACTTTCTGTTAGTCTTATCATTACCTTTCCAACCATTCTTAGGATCTTACTTACATTTAGAGTACTCATAACAATTTTTCAACTTCCCAATTACTTCCTTCAATGATTGAGGCTCATCATACTCAATATAATCCTTAAATGCTAATGGGGATCCACTAACAAATCTTTGAACCTTAGTTTTTGCATCTTTAAGATATGGTACATACCTCAACAACTCTAAAATCATATTTGGATACTCTTCATCTATCATAGATCCCACTTTCAACTCATAGAACTCCTTAGCCTTACCAACATAGTATCTCTCTGACAAGTACTTCTTTTCTAAAGAGTCTCTTGAATTGATGCCAATTCAACAACTCTGCCTTGATGCCTCTGACATGCTTCATATATTCCCACTATATGTTTGCTTTCCCTTTGAGTTTGAACATGGCTATCTTGGCTTTCATATTCTCTATATAGTCATGCAACTCAAATAACTTATTCATCCAAAGAAACCATGCTTCTACATCTTCTAATTTCTTTAACTATCCATCGAATATAAGATGCTTTCCTTTCTTGAACTCATCTAGCAAGTACTGCTTCTCATTCCTCCTGTAAGCATGATAACAGTTATGGCCATGTTGTCTCTCTAATCTAGAACTAGAATAGAACCCATAGCCACTACCTCTCTTGTCAGTTGTATCCATCCATCTACAAACTTTGAAGATGTCATCCTTTTCCAACCTGTGTCTTCAATGAGACATGCTACCATATGCCCCATTTTTCCTTTCCTCCCGCTCATATCTAATCTGTTGATGTCCATGTCTCTTAAAATATGATAAAATAAAAATAATAATTACATTGACCTCTGCTTTCTTTTCCTGTGCCATGGAAAGTATTCCTAGTGGTTGAATGATTCTGTCATTATCTGCCTTACAACTTCTCATTTCCACCTTTAAACTTATCAATGTATTTCCTATGTCAGGAGAGTAATAATATTTATGTTTCTAATCTAATCTACAAGGAGAGTCATGTGAAGTATAATCAACTATTTCTCTTGTCATCTCTTATATTCTACTTCCTGCAAACATACTATTATCACTCAAGTTTTCCCAAAAGTTGTCAGAAAGGGAAAGGAGGCCGAGGTAACCACAGACCAATATTTCAGATACAAAATCTAGCCAATCTATATCTAGAGAGAGCTCTCTATTTATGATTTAGCTTTGTTTTTTAAAGGTATTAGGCTAGTTATGAAGTTCAAGAGTTTTGTTTGAGTTTGGGTGGTGAGATTCAATAGAGCAGAGAGGTAAGACAGAGTAGTTTAGTCCATTGGGCTAATGGAGTCAAAGAAGATGGCTTTCTGGATTTAGTTTCTTAATAGAGGATGGTTTCACAGAGCAAGGTGGTCAAATATGGAACAAATAAAGACTGGAAATAGATGGAATGGGCTCAAATGGGGTGAAGGGCAGTTGGGAATCCTTCAACCTATTTAAAGAGGGAAATTGGATGATTACTGATAAGGAGTAGTTAAGTATTCTTTAGCAAATAATCAACATGAAAGAATTAGGAAGCAGGAGCAATTAAGATTTCACTGCTTATCCTAATTCTGAAGAAAACATAGAGAACAATAATAACTGAAAAACAGAGTGCAATCAATCATATTCTGAAATTAAATCTTTCTTTGTCATTCAGATTGTGAAACACAGATGATATAATAAACTAAGAAAACTTTAAAACACAAGATATAGAGGACTTATTGATCGAGTGATTGATTCAAGAAGTCTGTGACAAGTCCTCTACTTTAATTCCTCATCTAGTAAGTCATACAACACTTGATTCCAACAGCTCTTTATCCCAAAAATCAATATTATAGCAAAGTCTAGGAATCCCCCCTCAATACTCTAATGGAGGGGGTATTTATGCAACAAATATCTCAGTGAGATAATATCTAGGATGACTAACAATAGCTTACAAGAAATAGAAACAACTAGCCTTGAAAATAGGGAAAAGATGAACTGATGTTGTGCTGGTCCTGTTTTTGTTGAATGTGCTGGAGGCAGGCCCTAGGATTCGGCTTGCAGCTGTCTTTCTTCAGTAACTCTGCGCTGGCTACTTGTCTTAACTGATACTCTTTGACTGTGATCTGATACTCTTTGACCATGTTTACCTCTGTTCATCTTTGTTTACCTTCCTGTGGTTAATTTCCCAAAATTCTCCTTTTACCAAGGGTAACCGCACAGCTTTGGATAAATACCTATTGTAGGTTGTTCTGCGCCTTCCAATTCCTTTCCTTTAGACCTTTCTGTGGCTGGTATGCTAATTTCCTGCAGAGATTGCTGAGAAGTCCTGGCAATTGATGCACCAATAACTGATTGTTTGAGATAGCTTGAAAGGTGCCTGTGTTTACAGAGGAAAACTGTATACTGCAGGTTGAATGGCCGGCTCGGAGTTCATCGCTGTAGCTTTTCTGGTTAGGTGGCATCGAGAAACTGGAGTAGATCATTTTTTGCACGAGAACGCGATATGCAGAAAAATATAGCAAAAATGACATTTTACACTTTTATTTGACAAAATGAAGTTTTGGCAGGATCTTTTGATTTGATTGGGCGGATGACGTAAGTGGTACGGATGACGTCAGCAGAGGGCGGATGACGTGGTGGGAGTACGGGGGTAGATGACGTGGCAGATGATGTCGGTGGATGACATCAGCAGGGTGGAGTGATGCCAGCAAAGGGCGGTAAGTGGTTTTTGCCCGCAACGCTTTTGGGGCTGAGGGGTTTCGGGTCAGGAGGGAGTGAGCACCCCAGATGGGCAAAGTGTGGCAGCGATATGACAGAAAACTGTCGGCCCCCCGCAAGTTAAAGCGTGGCAGTTAGGGGGCTCACGAAATAGATGCATACCATTGGATGAACGGGGGTTGATCGGATGGCTGACGGGAGGAGAAGTAGGGCGGTGGTTTAACTGTGCAGGCCCGGTCATAATAAAATGTGTTTTTAAATGTTTCGGGTGCAACTTTATTGGTTCGTGGGGCTGGTTATTAATTAACCGGGGGTTAATTAATCCCTTTAGCGCGGCGGGGGAAAGGTTATGAGTCTGAATAAGTTTCAAATAAACTCATTAACCCATATTTAAACAGCATTTACTGTTGTATTCAACCGGGGCGAGATATGTAATACTTAGGGTTTTATTAATATTTTTAAATAATATGGGAAAGGTAGATTGTTAGTTGGGAGTTATATATTGTGCGTTAGCAATTAATATAAAAATAAAATGAATGCACGCTAAGTATAAAAACAATTATGTATTTTAAACTTAGGCTAAAGTGGGAATGGGGTTTGTGGGTGATATTTATAAATCTTCCCAAGTAAAATAGGAATTTACTTAAGGAAATGAGTTTATGAAATGAAATGAATGGTTTTTTGGTGATATTAAGAACAGATTCTTAATACTTTGGGGAAATTAGTGAAATCTTTAGGGGAAAGTATGAAGGGGAGTTAGTTATTGAATCTTGTCTTGCTTGAGCTGCTTCAAGTGTAATGTCTGCCTTTGAATCTGTGATAGAGATAAATATTAACACTTTTAGAGACATAATCTATCACTGGTATCATTCTGCAACACCAATCTACCTACCCTACCTACTTTGGCCTAACATTTTTTCCTTCTCTATTTGGGTGCACTTGGACTAGCAAACCCTCATCAACTTTTCTTTTCTTTTGCATGGCAAGCGTACCTAAGTCTGCACTTATTACATCCAAGGGCTCAGATTTAACTCTTGAGCTCCTTTTTATCTACTCTACCTATCTACTTATCTGCCAAGATTAGACAGTTTGGTCAGATTTTATTCTCTATCTCTAAAACAGGAAATTCAAATATGAACTAGCCAAAATTAAGTTGTTTGGTCATTCATCAATTGTGGCATAAATTAACAAGCTACACACAATGCCTATTACAGAAAATAAAAAGTAGTAGCATTTTGGACTTGCACACTTTCCTGGTCTATTTTTGTTTGGGGTTCATTTCTTTCACTTTTTTTACCATTTTATTCTTTTTTATACCCTTTGATTTTTCCTTTAGGGCATACCCTCTTTACATTTTTTACATTTTTTTATTTTGATAATATGGAAAACTTTGCAACAAGGAAAGGAATGAACATATTACAGAGCTCAATAAGTCAATCATGAAGTATGACACCTATTGGTATAGGAGTATAACAGTGGCTCCACTTGGGGATGGCTTTCCCTGGTGGAAAGTCAAGAACAGCAGGTCAGATGGCCTTCTAAATAACTTTTACTATGCTCTGAAATCTCCTTCAACTGGTTGCTTTATTGTATATATGACAGCACACTTGCAAAGCTTAGGGCCTTCTCTTCGGGCTTCAACTACAACAAGTTACTATCCAATCCAAAATTTGACATCATAAAGGATATAGTATGTACATGTTAGAGTCAGAATACATTTAAAAAATTGGATCAAGGTAATGTTTCAGCATTCGACCATTCACTGGTCCTTCTTCTGTTTCTATGCCATCCAAGCTCTTCAAAAAGTAAGTATTGTTCCCTTGCAATGCTTGGATGATAAAAGGCCCTTTCCACAAGAAGTCAAACTTCCCATGTTTTCTTTTTTCTTCTCTCCTAGAATCCCATCTCAGAACTTTGTCTCCAAGGTAGAAGTCTTCAGCTTTGATCCTTTTATCAAATATTTTCTTGAGTTTTTCTTCTAACACTTGGGATCTTTGGTGCACTTCCTCTCTAGTCTGCTGTAAATGGATGGTTTGATTTATTCTCCTTTGAATGTCCTTGGGTTCCACCTGAGCTTCTTGCAGTAATTTCATTACAGGAACTCCTAAAGATGAAGGAAATATAGCCTCCATGCCATAAACTAACTCATAAGGGCTAGTTCCAATAGATCTCTTTGTAGTAAGTCTATCTACCCATAGTGTATTTATACGTTTCTTGTCCCATTTTTTCTTGTTCTCTTCCAACAATTTCTTAATAATGTTAATTAGGCTTTTATTGGAAGATTAAGCTAGACCATTACCTTGAGGGTAATAGGCTGTGGAATGGCCTAAAGCGATATGGTATTTGTTACAGAAATTTATCGTTTTCTTGGACTTGAAGGCAGCAACATTATCGGTTATGATATTTTTAGGACAGCCAAATCTAGACAATATGTTGGTTTCTAAGAATCCTATAATCACTCTATCATTGGCTTGTCTAGAAGGAATGGCTTCTATCCATTTGGTGAAATAGTTTGTGGCAGTGAGGATCCATTTATGTTGGCCAGAAGAAGGAGGGTGTATTTCTCCAATGAAGTCCAATCCCCATTGTTGAAAGGGCTTTTCAGTGGCAATTGGTCTCAAGGGTAAGGATAATAGTTTCCTTTTGCCTTCAATAATTTGGAATTTGTGGCAAGAAATGACAAACTTCTTTACATCAGCGAACAAGGTTGGCCAGTAAAATCTAGCCCTTAGGATTTTGTCTGCAATTGATTTCAAGTAAAGGTGTCCACCGCAGTCCCCTACATGAAATTCTTTGAGAACCTTGCTAGCTTCTTCTTTTATTAAACAATTCAATAGAATACCTTCATGATTTTTCCAAAAAAGAGCATTATCTAAAATACAAAATTTTGAAGCTTTCATCTTTAAAAACCTTTTCTTTGTTCTGGATAACCTTGGAGGAGCCTGCAGGTTTAATAATACATGAGTTATATCAGCATATCAAGGTGATTCTAAGAAAGTTTGGCTGATTTGTGGAGTCGCCATCTCCTGTTCATTATCCAGTTCATTAATATCCAGGGCTTGAAAGTTTGTTTCAGTCATGAGTTTAGCCAATCCCTGTCCTTTTATAAGATTTGTAGGTTTTATTTCAATATCATACTCCAATATATTAGCTATCCATTTACCTCGTTTTCCTTCAATTCCATCCTGAGTCAGGATGTCTTTGACAATAGCATTTGGTACATAAGCTATTACATGGAAGTACAATATATAGACTCTGAAGTATTTAATAGCTTTCACAAGTGCAAAAGCCTATTTTTACATGATTTTGTAATTTAGAGGTGTATCTCTAAGTGCTTTACTAAAAAAGGCTATGGGTTTTTCACATCCTTGATCATCTTTTTGCAGTAAAACAACTGCTATAGTGTGTTCAGATGCAAATGAAAAAATTATGAAGTCTCTATCAAACTTTGGACTTGTAAGGACTGGTGTTTTTGTCAAAGCCATTTTAATTTCTTCAAATGCTTGTTTGGCTTCTACTGTCCATTTAACCTTTGAATCCTTTTTTAACATATTGGTCGGCAATCTAATTAATTTAGCCAAGTTAGATGTGAATCTTCTTAAAAAGTTAATCTTTCCTAGCAAAGCTTGAAGTTCTTTCACATTTCTGGGGTGGGGTATTTGCAGAATAGCTTCTATTCTAGCACGATCAATTCTGATGCCATCTTTGGAGATGATATGGCCTAACAGTTTGCCTTCTTCTAGTCCAAACAAAGACTTTTTAGGATTTAATGAGATACCATACTTTCTGCATTCTAAAAACACTTGTTTGAGATGATCTAAATGTTGTTGATCTGATTCGGAAAATACAGTCAGGTCATCTAGATATATAACCAGAAAATCATGAATTTCTTTTACAAAAGCTATGCCCATTTCTCATTGAAAGGTTTCCCCTGCATTCTTAAGTCCGAATGGCATTTTAACATATTTGAATGTACCCCATGGTGTTGTAAATGCAGTCTTTTCCTGGTCATCAGGATAAACCAGAATCTGATTATAACCTGAAAACCCAACCAAAAGTGAAATCCTAGAAGCACCTACTACCCTTTGTAAAATATGATCCATCTTAGGTTAAGGGTAATTGTCTTTCAAAGAAACCTTGTTTACATTTCTTAAGTCAACACATAATCTGATTTCTCCTGGTTTCTTCCTTGTAGGCACTAAATTAGACACCCACTCTGAAAATCTGATTGGAGCAATTATCCCTGCATCATGCATTCGTTTGATTTTTTTTCAATTGAAGGAAGCAGTATAGGGTTAATTCTTTTGAGCTTTTGTTTGAATGGTTTTTTATTTTCCTTAAGGGGTATTATATGTTGAATTACAGAGGTGTGATAAGATTTCAGGTCTTTATAGCTCCAGGCAAAAACATCCTGGAATTCTTTGATTAGTTCAACATACTTAAGTTTTTGATTAGGGGGAAAAAATGTGGATAATTTTACCATTTTTGGATTCACTTCAGTTCCTATGTTGTAGTCTTCAATTTCTACTTTTGGAGGTTCCATCTTGGGTTTCTTTGGAATATCATTGAAATTAAAGAGATTTTCCAAAGGAGTTAATCCTTTGGGCAAATGATTCTCTTTCAAATTGATAACTTTAGATTCTCCTTCAATAATCTCATCAATGTCTATTTCTTTAAGATCCTGTATTTCCTTTTTGGTAAATTTCGTTGGATTAAGCATTTGAGTTGCATTTTCTGCTGAAATGTCTGTTTCTATCTGATTTGTTGGATCAAACTCACTAATTGTATCTACATCTATGTTAGTGCTAGAGAATTCTTCTTCTAGGGTTAAAAAATTGTTGATCTGATTATCACTATCAAACACTTGCCAGTTATTTACATTGTCAGGTATGGCTGGCCTGTGTCTAATTTCAGTTGTGAATTGATGATTTGGTTCAAATGGTAACTTACAGGTGCTGGCAAACATGGCCAGGCTGTGAGCTTGCAAGTTGTGTTTTCTCGGGATTTTGGCAAGATAAGTTTCTAGAAATGTATTGAGGATCTCTATAGTTGTTCCTCTATAATCTCTTAATCTGGGATCATTTGTTAAGAACTTCTCTTTTATCTATTGAATGATCAAATCAAAATCTCCTAGGACTGACACTCTAGTTGCTCCCAATTTCTTGACCATTTTAAGACCTAGCAATAGAGCTTCATATTCAGCCATATTATTAGTGCATTTAAAGTTTAATATGTAGGCATGGCCTTCAGCATGATTGTTTTCAAGATTGTGCACCCAGACTCCTGCTCCTGCTCCTAATTTGTTCACAGAACCATCAAATTCTAAGTGCCAAAGGATTTCATGTTCATAATTAGTAACTGGAGTTTCAGGGATATGTTTAATAGGGAGATCTAGTTTTTTACTTTCTTCTGGTTTATTTGATGTTTCATGATTTTCGGAAATTTCTTGGATTCGGACACTAGACTTTTCATTTGCAATTTTTTTTGTTTCATCTGCTAAAACTTGTATTTCATGTGGGGGATCAATTTCAGCATTATAAAGGATAAAAGAATCCATATCTGAATGTACTGAGCAGATAGGGAAATTTTGAGGTTTCTCTTGACTACTTACTACATACTTCATTAAGGTTTCTCTGTATAGTATTTTGGGTTGACCAAACACTAAAATAGTAGCGTAAGACATGTCTAACTGTAGAGATCCTTGAAACTTTTCACCCCAAGATCTAGACAATAACATGCCATACTTTGGTGGAATATCAGCTACTACTATGTCCATTAAGATGGTTTTGGCAGGATATTGGACTAGTGATACACATAAGTCTTTGATTAAACCTAAACATTTTACCTGACTTGAATCAAAAGAGAAAAGGTCTTTATATGGCCTGGTGATGTCAAGGTCTAGCCTCTCCATTACAGATTTAGGCAATAAGTTATGAGAAGCACCAGAATCAAACGTGGAATTATGAAGTATTTTATCATGTATGTTTAAACTTACATAGAAAAGAGGAACTTCTCCCTCTACTATTTTTTCCATTTACTCCAGGGCCAAATATCAATTCAGGCTGGTCATCAAAAACATTTACTGAATCTTTGTTCACAGAAATTTTGAGTGATCTGCTGATTTGACTTCTGTAGACATCATGTTTAGCTAATTCTGATAATGGAACAACTATCTTTAGTTTGCCTACTTCTGTCTCAAGATTAAAAGGTTTTTCGGTTTGAGTTCTTGTATTTCGGACAGCTGGATTTTGTTTGTTTCTCTCCTTTTTAGGAGTGGGTTTATGGGCTAAAGTTGTTTCCAAATCAAGTCCTAGAGGATCTTCTACGTTTCCTTTAGAAGGAATAGAAGTGGAAGGTTGTCTGTTAGGTGGTTGATTATCTGATACATCTTCAACAATTGGGTTATTAGGGTTAGGACCTGTTCTAGAAAGAATATGTACAGGGGGGCACTGATCTTACCTTTGTTAGGTTGCTTGGTATCTTTCTGTTTACTGGTTTCAGGGACATCTATTCTTCTGCTCCTTAGATTGTATTGTTTGTGGACTTCATAAATGGTTGTATCATATCCCTCCCTAAAGTCAAATGATTCACCTGACTGAGTTTGGAATTGTTTAAGAATGTGAGCTTCCTGATCCTCTTGGGTCAAGAAAACTTGTTGTTCATTGTTGAGTCCCATCAAATTAATTTGAGTGTTAGAAAATTCTTCTTCTGTTGGTTCATCAAAAGTTGAGGCTTTAGCATAATTTTCTTGAAATGGGGGCCTAATATTTTGGTCAGGCCCTGCCTTTCCAGTGTTAGGATTTTGGTTCTTCCTGAAATTTGGATTTCTCCCAGTATTTCTTGGTTGAACATCCCAAGGGGATTTTCTCTCAATTGTTTCTACTCTATCTCCAAGTCTATCCATTCCTTTAATAATGGCATCTAATTTCTGTTCAAAGGTAGAAGGTTCTTCTTTGAAAGGTGTCCTCCTTTCAGCTCTAGCTCTAGATCGTTTAGATACCAGGTTGGCCTCAACGCTGACAGCTATACTTTGCATCTATTCTAAGTTTCGAGGAGCTCTTTCCCTAAGTTGGTATGCCATATCAGAATCAAATGCATCAGGGAATTTTATCAAGGCCAAATTTGAAGGAGGTCTGAGATTTTGAGGAATAGCATTATAGACATTATTGAATCTAGTACAGTAATCTTGGATAGTTTCTTGTGTGCCTCTTCTTAGGTTTTCATATTCTGATAAAATGTAGAGATGATCTTTCTTCTTTTCCCATCTATTCAAGAAGGTCTGATAAAGTGCTTGTGGGTCATTGATATTGTTTGCAGGGAGGGCTCTAAACCATGTTCTAACATCTCCAGTTAAACTTTGAACAAATACATTCTTTCTAACATCATCAACATCAACCTCATATCTTTCAAAATAGTCGTCATTTTATTGGTATGTTTTTGAGCTGTGTAAGTGCTAGTACCTTCAAAAGAAGTGATTTTACTTTGATAGTCTTAGGGCATAGCCCCTGGATTGGCAGGTAAGTGTAGGGGAGTATATCGGTTTGCCATGGTTTCAGAAGTATATGTAACAGCTAGGGGAGTAGGGATAACAATGGGAATGTGTGTTGTAGATGGAGGAGTGGAAGGGGTGGCTGATGGTGAACTTGGAGAAGCTGTAGTACTCACAGAAATGTTTGGTGTTCTTTCAGAGGTAAGCTCTGATTGAATGGAGTTCTGTAAATGTTTGTCAAGGTGTGAAGTAACAACTTCAATCTGCAAATTTTCAATGAATATTGGATCTTGAACTGTGTGGGTTAACCCAGATTCTGAAAAAGTCACAAATGAACGGTTTTCAAAATATTCATCAAAGGTTCATCCTCAGGGTAGATCCACTTCATAGGACAGGATCTTGATCTGTATAAAGGCCGAGAACTGGTATAATTTTCTAGGCTCTCTTGTCTTATAAGAATCCTAGGAATCAGATTAGGATTTTCAAACACAGGTGGTGGATGTGAATCAGGATTTGATCTGGTGTAATGAATCCTTTCTGAAGCCAGGTTTCTAGGTGTGTTTTTGGTTTTTTCTTGAAATATATTTGACAAACCAACTTTAACAGTCTCTTCTAAGAAGTTTTAGATGTGGGAATTTTGAACTTTCTTAAAGACTTATTTGAAAAGAGGAACTGATTAAGTATTTGAAACCAACTGTCCAATCTATAACCTAGATCGGAGATAGACTAAAGCAACATTCATTTACTTTTGCAGTTGCAAAGAAAAAGAATTTCAAAGGCTACTTGGCTAAATTCAGGCTCCGTCTATAGCTTATACAGAAAACAGTAGTAACAAACAAATTATTCAGGTCCCCAATGGAGTCGCCATTGATGTTATCACTCAGGCTTTCCCAAAAGTTGTAAGAAATGGAAAAGAGGCTGAGGTAACCACATACCAATCTTTTAGATACAGAATCTAGCCAATCTGTATCCAGAGAGGGCTCTCTCTTTATGATTTAGCTTTGTTTTCTAAAGGTATTAGGCTAGCTATGAAGTTCAAGAGTTTTGTTTGAGTTTGGGTGGTGAGATTCAATAGAGTAGAGAGGAGACAGAATAGTTCAGTCCATTGGGCTAATGGAGTCAAAGAAGATGGCTTTCTGGATTTAGTTTCATAACAGAAGATGGTTTCACAGAGCAAGGTGGTTAAACAGGGAACAAATAAAGACTGGAAATAGATGGAATGGGCTCAAATGGGGTGAAGGGCAGTTGAGAATCCTTCAGCCTATTTAAAGAGGGAAATTGGATGATTACTAATAAGGAGCAGTTAAGTATTCTTTAGAAAATAATCAACATGAAAGAATTAGGAAGCAGGAGAAATTAAGATTTCACTGCTTATCCTAATTCTGAAGAAAACATAGAGAACAATAATGACTGAAAAACAGAGTGCAATCAAGCATATTCTAAAATTAAATCTTTCTTTATCATTCAGATTGTGAAACACAAATGATATAATAAACTAAGAAAACTTTAAAACAAAAGATATAGAGGACTTATTGATCTGGTGATTGATTCAAGAAGTCTATGACAAGTCCTCTGATTTAATTCCTCATCCAGTAAGCCATACAACAATTGATTCCAACAGCTCTTTATTCCAAAAATCAATATTACAACAAAGTCTAGGAATCCCCCCTTAATACTTTAATGGAGGGGGTATTTATGCAACAAATATCTCAGTGAGATAATATCTATGATGACTAACAATAGCTTACAAGAAATAGAAACAGCTGGCCTTGAAAATAGGGAAAAGATGAACTAATGTTGTGCTGGTCCTGTTTTTGTTGAATGTGCTGGAGGCAGGCCCTAGGATTCGGCTTCGAGTTATCTTTCTTCAGTAACTCTGCGCTGGCTTCCTGTCTTAACTGATACTCTTTAACTGTGATCTAATACTCTTTGACCATGTTTACCCCTGTTCATCTTTGTTTACCTTCCTGTGGTTAATTTCCCAAAGTTCTCCTTTTACCAAGGGTAACCACGCAGATTTGGATAAATACCTATTGTAGGTTGTTATGCGCCTTCCAATTCCTTTCCTTTAGACCTTTCTAAGGCTGGTATGCTAATTTCCTATGGAGATTGCTGAGAATTCCTGGAAATTGATGCACCAATAACTGATTGTTTGAGATAGCTTGAAAGGTGCCTGTGTTTACAGAGGAAAATTGTATACTCCAGGTTGAATGGCCGACTTGGAGTTCATCGCTGTAGCTTTTCTAGTCAGGTGGCATCGAGAAACTGGAGCAAATCATTTTTTGCATGAGAGTGTGATATGCAGAAAAATATAGCAAAAATGACATTTTACCCTTTTATTTGACAAAATGAAGTTTTGGCGGGATTTTTTTATTTGATTGGGCAGATGACGTAAGCGGTACGGATGACGTGGCGAGAGTACGAGGGAATATGACATGGCAGATGACGTTGGTGGATGACATCAGCGGGGTGGAGTGCCATCAGCAAAGGGCAATAAGCAGTTTTTGCCCACACCGCTTTTGGGGTTGAGTGGTTTCGGGCCGGGAGGGAGCGATCACCCCAGATGGGTGACGCATGGCAGTGGTACGGCAAAAAACCACCGCCCCCCCATGATTTAAAGCGCGGCGATTAGGGAGGTCGCAAAATGGATGCAGACTATTGGATGAACGAGGGTTGATCGGACGGCTGACGGGAAGTGAAGTAGGGTGGTGGTTTAACTGTGCAGGCCTGGTCATAATAAATTGTGTTTTTAAATGTTTCGGGCACAATTTTATTGGTTTGCGGGACTGGTTATTAATTAACCGAGGGTTAATTAATCCCTTCAGCGTGGCAGGGGAAAGGTTATGAGTCTTAATAAGTTTCAAATAAACTCATTAACCCATATTTAAACAGCATTTACAACTGTATTCAATGGGGGTGGGATATGTAATACTTGGGGTTTTATTAATATGTTTAAATAATATGGGAAAGGAAAATTGTTATTTGGGATTTATATATTGTGTGTTAGCAATTAATATGAAAATAAAATGAATGCGCACTAAGTATAAAAACAGTTCACATGTATTTTAAACTTAGGCTAAAGTGGGAATGGGGTTTATGGGTGATATTTGTAAATCTTCCCAAGTAAAATAGGAATTTACTTAAGGAAATGAGTTTATGAAACGAAATGAATGGTTTTTTGGTGATATTAAGAACAAATTCTTAATACTTTGGGGAAATTAGTGAAATCTTTAGGGGAAAGTATGAAGGGGAGTTAGTTATTGAATCTTGTCTTGCTTGAGCTGCTTCAAGTATAATGTTCGCCTTTGCACCTGTGATAGAGATAAATATTAACACTTTTAGAGACATAATCTATCACTGGTATCATTCTGCAACACCAATCTACCTACCCTGCCTACTTTGGCCTAGCATTTTTTCCTTCTTTATTTGGGTGCACTTGGACTGGTAAACCCTCATCAACTTTTCTTTTCTTTTGCATGGAAAGCATACCTAAGTCTGCACTTATTACATCCAAGGGCTCAAATTTAACTGTTGAGCTCCTTTTTATTTACTCTACCTATCTACTTATCTACCAAGATTAAACAGTTTGGTCAGATTTTATTCTCTATCTCTAAAACAGGAAATTCAAATATGAACTAGCCAAAAGTAAGCTATTTGGCCATTCATCAATTGTGGCATAAATTAACAAGCTGCACACAATGCTTATTACAGAAAATAAAAAGTAGTGGCATTTTGGACTTGCACACTTTCTTGGTCTATTTTTGTTTGGGGTTCATTTCTTTCGCTTTTTTGACCATTTTATTCTTTTTTTTACCCTTTGATTTTTCTTTTAGGGCATACCCTCTTTACATTTTTTTACATTTTTTGATTTTTGATAATATGGAAAACTTTGCAACGAAGAAAGGAATGAACATATTACAAAGCTCAATAAGTCAATCATGAAATATGACACCTATTCGTATAGGAGTATAACACATACCATGTCAGATAACCAAATATAAACATAATCCAACATACCTTAGTGAAGTTCAAGGGAGGCTATTTCATTTTCACATTCAATTCGGAAGAGCACAACATATGTATATATAGTGAAATCAACATATCAATCATCCCAACATTAAGATCATCAACCTCTAAATGATGACACAACTGCAATATTGACTATCAGAATGCATGAAAAATTACACATAGATAACTAACATGCATACATGAAAAACACACTCCACTTATCCAGTCCAAGGTTTTTAACCTGGAAGCTCTAATACAACCCTATAACTTCCCCTTCCCACATTTACCCAATTTCACCGACCTTCGAGGGTAAGCATGAGAAGAAGAGTTACTATGATATGAATCAACCTCCTAGTTCTAGTTAAGGAAGTGGGGCCTACAAACTAACCACAAGATAAGAACTCACATGATCCCTCGGGGCTAAAAGACACTTAGAGGCCAAAGGACCAACCCAAGTGACCAAATCCTGAGTTGGGGCTCTTTGCACTAACATAGACCCTCGATCACATGCATGAAAAGGCCCAGGTGTGGTTATAGGCTTCCAAATTCATGCATAACACTGCCTCCATGCAGTTATCGCCCAACTTGCCTAGTTCAGAGGGTGTCTCCCTGAGATCTAGGCCACAATTCCAGTCTAGCCTTTAGATCACTTCCCATAACTTCCTCTCGCTCCTCAAAATGATTAATGAAATAATTAAAAATATTTTCATACAAAACTTGAATAAGAACTGACCCAAGATATGCATAATCCACAACAAACATTTCGTCAAACATATCAAAAACATGTAAGCTACAAGTCATGAATGCATATCTGACCATAATAGTCTAAGATTCATATAAGATTCAAAAAGAAGTCCTTATGCACTCTCTACATAGTTGCAACAACACTTATTAGTCCATGCATTCATAACAATAAATAACTAAACAATTCATGGCAAGTGCCATAGAAAATACACATCATATAACCAACATATAACCAAAACATAACAAGCATAAAAACCATGGCAACTCAGCCATAATATTACCAACATAATCACTACCAATTCTCATAAATCACAATAGGGAAATGTCTCATATTAACATGTGAATATACCAACCAATTCAGGGACTTCCAAGTACTACCAAACCATAAATTGGGTTGAACCAATTATCTCTTTCAACCAATCAATGAATGTGGGATCTCATGGAATAAACCAAAACAAGACCAAACTATGGCTTCGAGAGGCCAAACCACCTCAACCCTCAACCACAGTGGTTCCAGCTCCACAGTTGGACATCATTAACACTAACCATGTCAGTCTCTACCCAAGATTTCTAGGGCTCGAGGAACTAGTAACTCAACCTACAACCTTCTAGGGATCTAGAGTATTTTTCCAACCTTGCTCCTCTAGAGCATTTTTTAGAATTTCCCACTGTAGATCAAAATATTATGCAATATACTAAAGCAAAATACAAGATCTACTTCTACAACAAACTTGAGGAAGCTTAATCGATTTTGAGCAAGATCAAATAGAACACATATAACTAAGAATGAGACAACAATCACACATAAACACATAATAATACTCTGGGGAAAACCTCAGCTAAAAACCTCGATCTCTGTATTATCATACAAGTGGAAATATGTTCAAATTATACAAAGCATTAGCTCACAAGCTATCCTTCTCTCAGTACAATCCAACAATACAACTCATAGACTGAATAGACACAACATATGCCCTCCCTCAGCTCTCCAAGCCTCCTATTTCCTTGCGCAGTTTCTCTTGGGGTCCAATGTTTCCACCTGTGTGAATTGCCCTCATCACACACTCATCAAAATCAAAAGTAAGTGCGCAATCTCCAAGGAATGAATTCCTTCTGCATGCAACAGATATCCTCAATGGAATATCCCTGCAACTAATAGTACATTGTCCCATCATCTGAGCTCAACTAGGTCTCTAACTGAAATGACATATAGGAGTTATTTATGAGAGAATATTCAGTTATCTGAAGTGCAGCGGTTACATGCATGCATGCATTAACTAACTGAACTCACAATTAGTTCAACAAAATATTTGAACTAATCTAACTGGACTTAACTCAATTAACTGAGCTAACTAATTACAACTCAAAGTACAACTCATCCTTATCTCCTTTAATTAATGGATAACTTCCTCAATCAATGGAGAAACTGTTGCATGTCTTCACATATACTTCATGTTTGATTTCCTACAAATAATTAACTCAAGATGAATTAATTAATTATTTTACAAACAACTGCTAAGATCAAATTGGAATTTTGATTCTCAATTTTAGTTTAGGGACTAACTAAAATTGGAATGTATCCCGAAATGCTATTTATAACAGTGTAATTTTTAGCACTTCTATTTTTAGCATTTCTTGTTGTTATTTTCAGCACTCCCTCTCAACAAGAAAGGGATTATCAGTCACCCCAATCCTATCTCGGTGGAACTCGAACTTACATTTTGACAATGCCTTAGTCAAAATATCTGCATCCTACTCCTCGGTTGAAACATACAGCAACAACATGACCCTCTTCACCACACAGTCTCAAAGATGATGGTACCAGATATCAATGTGCTTGTACTTGTCATGAAATACTGGATTCTCATAAAATTTGATACAACTCTGATTATTGTAGTAGATCACAATTGGATCCATCCTCTGACCAAACAATCCCACTAGAATCTTTTGCATCCAAATGGCCTCGCATGTTCCTTGACTCGTAGCCATATATTCAACCTCTGCTGAGCTACGTGCAACTGACCTCTGTTTCTTGCTGTACCAGGAAACTACAGGTGAACCAAGGTTGAAGATTCCTCTAGAAGTGCTCTTCCAGTCTAATGGACTCCCTACCCAATCTGCATCTATGAAGCCCTGAAGCTTCACTCCCTCTGTCCGTCTATACCACAATCCATACTGAGATGTGCCTCTAAGGTATCTCAGCACATGCTTTGCTGCCTTCCAAAACAACTTGGTAGGCTAAACAATAGCTTGACTCAGCTAATTCACCGCAAAGCATAAGTCGGTCGTGTGTTCACTAGATACATCAGTGAACCCACAAGCTACCAATAAAAAGTAGTAGCTACTACCTCACCTGAAGTAGCATCCTCCTTCCTCCAGTTCCTAGCTAGAGGAGTCTGCATGGGCTTGCACTTCTCCATGTGGAAGCGCCTGAGTATCTCATTAGCATACTTGACTTGAGACACAAATACTTCCCCATCTTTCTGCCACACTTGCATGCCTAGAATGTAGTGCATAAGACCCATGTCTTTCATCTCGAACTCTCTTGCAAGGTCCTCCTTGTAAGACTTGATCAACTGATCATCACCTCTCAAAATCAGATCATCCACATAAAGAACAATGATCAATGGCTTATCTTCTACTATGATGTGGTAAAGGTTCGCATCTGCTTCACTCTTGGTGAAGCCCAACCCAGTGAAATAGTTGTCGATCCTGGGGTACCAAGCATGGGGTGCTTGCTTCAGCCCATATAAAGCCCTCTTGAGTCGGCACACTTGTGACTCATGATCAAAGGTCTCAAAACCTTCCAGCTACTCAATGTACACCTCTTCCTCAATCTTCCCATTGAGGAATGTTGTCTTCGCATCCATATGATGGATCTTCCAACCCATTTGAGCTCATAGTGCCAACATCAATCTGATGAGTACCTTACTACAGGAGCAAAGGTCTCATCGCAATTAATCCCCTTGACCTATGAGAAACCATGGGCAACAAACCTTGCCTTATGTTTCTCAACACTGGCATCAGCTGCCTTCTTTACCTTGTAAAGCCATCTAGAACTCACCATTGACTTGTCATGAGGTCTTGGGACAACATCCCACACACTATTCCGAATGATAGAGTCATACTCCTCTACCATTGCATCAACCTAGACTGGTTGCTGCACTGCCTCCTCGAATAAAGAAGGTTTAGACTCTACACACTCCCCAACCAAGTCCATGTAACCAGTGTACCACTCGAGTGACCTCCTCTGTCTATGTTGAGAGGATGGTTGTCCCACATTCTCTCACGCATCCAACGTCAAGCCGTCAACTTCCCATAAGCGTTTCCGCCCATCTCTGGAAGACTCAGCATGATTGGATGTCTCCACTCCCGGATCCTTTGCATGCAGCTACTCCGCATCAATCTGAGGCTCCTCCTCCTTAGGAACTAAAAGTTCCTCCTCTGCATGCAACTTGTGCTCCCTTTCAAGTGATACTCGCATGGCTTTCTGCTCGTCGAACGTCAGATCTCTACATACCACTGTCCTCTGACTGGTAGGCAGGACTGCTCGATAGTTGTGGGGTGTATCAATGTACCCCACAAGTATTCCCAACTCAGTTGTTGGATCTAGCTTCTTTCGAGCATCTTTGGTCACATGGAAATAAAACAATGATCCAAAGATCTTGAAGTGACTCACATCTGGTCGCTTCCTGGAAAAGGCCTCCATAAGTGTCTTCATTCCCAGTATACTATGTGAGCTTCTATTCTGAAATTATACTGTTGTATTGCATGCCTCAACCCATAAATGAAGTGGTAGGCTTTGGTCATGCAACATCGCTCGAGCTACTCCCACAATCGATTTGTACTTCCTATCGGCCACCCCATTCTGTTGTGCGTTATGGGGTGCCATCAAATCCTATTTAATTCCTTCTGCTACACAAAATTCCTTAAACTGTTGGGAGGTCACTATGCAAAGCCCTTATTTTCTTTCCATATTCTTTCTCTGCCAAGGCTTTAAACTCACAAAACCTCAAGAAGTTCTGATCCTTCTTTTGCATAAAGTAGATCCAACATCTATGAGAAAAATCATCAATAAAAATAACATGGTACCTTTGTTTAGCGGTGGAGGTTGTAGAGAATGGTCCATAAACATCTATGTGAACTTGCTCCAGGATTTCTCCAGCTCTACTGTCTCGATCCTAAAAGGAAGATTTCACATACTTACCCAAAGTACAACCTTTGCATGTACCCGTCTGCTCTAGTTTTCCCTTGGGAAGTCTGGTAGAAATCTGTTGCATGATCTTCAAGGCCCCATGGTGCAAGTGGCCCACTCTTCTATGCCATAGCTCACCAACATCTTGGCTTTGCACCACCTCTTCTTTGGAACTCAATGCAGCATAATTGTCTACCTCTAGCTTGTAGAGATTCTTTACTCGAATCCCAATCCTCTTGGTTTGTCTAGTACCAATATGCCTTGAGAATACCTTTCCTTTACTAAAGACTACATCATAGACTTTATCTTCTAGCATAGCAATAGACACAAGATTCTTCTTCAGACCCAGTACATACTTTACATCAGTCAGGTGAGAGGAGCTCCATGCAACCTCTGAAACACAACTATACCTTCACGTGAAACACGGTACTTTCCATCATCACCTATCTCGATCTGCATCTGGAGATCCTTCTCCTCTAGGGTACTGAAAATATTCTTGTCGCCAGACATGTGGAAAGAGGTTCCACTGTCCAAGTACCAAACATATCCCACCATGGATGAAACCATGCATGCGATGAGAGAGAAATCCAATTCGAACTGTGAGGCCAGTGCCTCACCATTTGATCCCTTCGAGGATCCCTTCTTGGATTTCTTCTATGCACAATTCATAGCATAATGTCCCACCTCATTGGGATGGGATGCCTTCCCTTTCCCTTTCCTCACCTTACTCGCTAAGGCTAGATTTTCTTCATCATCTTGCTTTGATGAACATCCATCTCTGGTGCTTCTTCGCATCTCCTCCTGCATTAAATCCGACCAAAGTCGTTCCAAATCTGGCAGTTTCTCTCTTCCATTAACCAAGTCTTGGTAGCTATACCAGCTCTTAGGAAGACTGAGGAGAGCAAGAATCACCATCTCATCATCAACTGTCGTGATCCCTACACTTCCAAGCTCATCCCTATAGGTGGTGAGCTTATTCAGATATGTAGAGATCGTGTTGCCCTTTTCACACTTGATTTTTTTAAGCTTGTCTTTCAGCGCTAGCTTCCTCTGATTGTTGTTGTTCTGATATAGATATTTCAATGTTTTCCACATTGAAAACGGTGTCTCCTTCCCTTGGAGGCTTGAAACAATGTGGTCTCGAACTCCCTCCAGGAGGATTCTCCTCGCTCTAGCCACACATTTCTTCCATTCTGCCAATTATGTAGCATTAGCCGCTACTGGCTTGGGGACTTCTTGATCAATGAAGTCCTTTAGACCGTTTTCCTCTAATACTACTTCCATGCAATCCTTCCAGGCTATATAATCCGAGCTTCAATCAAGGGCATACTCGAGTCTTAAACCGTTGAACACCATTGGTGAAATTTGAGATGTGGTAAGAATTCAAATTCTATAATTAGGAACTTGAAATGTGAAACTTCTCCCTTCTTTGTATACTGTTCTTCACTTTGATCACCTTTTCTCTGATCCCATGTATAATTTCCCATTGTAGATCAACCGATTATGCAATATACTAAAGAAAAATATAAGATCTACTTCTACAACAAACTCGCAGAAGCTTAATCGATTTTGAGCAAGATCAAATAGAACACATATAATTGAGAATGAGACAGCAATCACACATGAACAAAGAAGAATACTCTGGGGAAAGCCTTAGCTAAAAACCCCGATCTCTATATTATCATACAAGTGGAAATATGTTCAGATTAGACAAAGCATTAGCTCACAAGTTATCCTGCTCTCAATACTATGCATCTCATATACTGAATAGACACAACATATGCCCTCCCTCATCCCTCCAAGCCTCCTATTTCCTTGTGCAGTTTCTCTTGGGGTCCAATACTGCCACCTATGTGAGTTGGCCTCATCGCACACTCATGAAACTCAAAAGTAACTGCGTAATCTCCAAGGAATGAATTCCTTCAGCATGCAAGAGATATCCTCAATTGAATATTCCTTCAACTGATAGTACACTATCGCATCATCTGATCTCAACTGGGTCTCTAACTGAACTGACATGCATGAGTTATTTATGAGAGAATATTCAGTTATCTGAAGTGCATCAGTTATGTTAGTTCCAGTTTTTGCAGCTTGTCACTAGGGATCAACATGAGCTCTTACTATGTCTGGTTTTGTTAGATGTTTTGCGCATGATGTTCAGCACAAAACATGTCACAAGTGTGTCCATTAGAAGAAACTCAGAAATATATTTCCAACGATATATCACACTCCCATAACCAGCTCCCGAATTAGAAGATATGATCGAAATGAATGAGTGATTCTTGGTTATGCATATTTTGAGGTCAGTTGCTGCACACAATGACAAGTTTAGTACAAAATCAATTTGTGAAATAATGGTAAGGAATTTTTCAAAAGTGAAAGAGGTTTCTCTTCATAACATACCAAATAACAAAAACCTCCTTCATTTTATGCACGGGTGCTACTATGTGGGAGATATAGATTGATATTTCGAGCTTACATTAAAACAAAGAAAATTTTTCATATTTTTTACTCTTTTAGTCATTTTAGTGCAGGGCTATTTTACAACATATGGAAAGTAATTTTACAAAACCCAAGGATTTTTTTGTTAAATATGAGCCATATAACAAAAACCTATTTCAGTTTATTCACAGGTGTCAAGAATTGGGATATGTGACTAGATCTTTACAGCTCATTTTCACAGATTTAAATTTTTAATGATTTTCTGTTTTAGAGATGATTTTGTGTAACAGATTGCAAGAAACTGGAAATGAATTTCCCAAATTTGAGAGATTGTTTTCTCCAGAATGACCTTTTCTACAAAAACCTCTTTAAACTTTGTAACAGGTGCTATGGTTTAGGAGATACGAGTTCACCTTCAACACCTATTTTCATAAATTCGGCCCAAGTTTAATGTGACTGATTCTATTTTGAAGAAAATGGTTGAGCTCAATCCCTTAGTACAAGGATGAGAAAATGTATATATTTTATGAATTTCATAGTGTAGGGGTTAGAAATTGGTAGAAGGTTGGACTTTGGAGAAAGCTTGGAGCTTCATTGTATACTCATATCAACAGTTTTGGCTAAAGAATAAACCAGGGTTTGCAAAACTTTATGGGATTCATGTGGCATCTTGCTTTGGTATTGTGTTTCCTTCTGTAATTGTGAGTTTACTTATGTTTTATGTATGCCACTAATCTATATTGCTTCTTATTAACTAAAAAAAATAAGGATATAGGTAGAATCCATTGAAATTGCAGTGCTCTACTTAGGGTTTGCTTAGTTATTGATGTTTTCAGCTGTTTGAAGAGGATCCTTGAGGTTTTCTTGCCCTCTTCAACTCCTCACTTGTCTAAATCTCTCCATTTCATTCAATTTGAAGTGTCAAATCAGTTGCCTACCTTTCCCCATAGAGATATCTACAAAACTGAGCCTCATTCCCCAGACCCAAACCTGCCTTTCCATCTGAGCCAACAAAACATCATTATATTCAATCAAACTTTTTGGCACATATACCTAGCCTAAGATCAGTATTCACATCAGTAATATCAAGCCTCATTGTTCATATTTTTCTGATATTGGCCAGGAGAGAGCCCTCTCCCAGCCTGGTAGGGCTAGCTACCA
Source organism: Pinus tabuliformis (assembly GCA_031772625.1). Taxonomy (NCBI): domain Eukaryota; kingdom Viridiplantae; phylum Streptophyta; class Pinopsida; order Pinales; family Pinaceae; genus Pinus; species Pinus tabuliformis. Next base: position 1,876,926,316 of record CM062816.1, read on the forward strand.
GGTTAAGCATGGTTTGATGTTGTCCTAGATCCTACCTTTCTCAGCCTAAGGTAGATTTAGGCTCTAACATAGTGGTGACCATACTGGGGAAGAAAAGTTTATTTGTTTTTTAGTCTTCTTTGTTTTATAGACTGTAGACGGAGCCTGAAGTTAGCCAGGTAGCCTTCGAAACGCTCTTTCTTTGCATTAGCGAAAGTAGATACAAGCTACTTCAGTCAATCTCCGTTCTAGTATTATGAACTGAACATCTGACTTGCAAATGGCCCCAGTACATGTATCAAGTTAGATCTAATTATTGATGGTGGACAGCAGTCAGACACGTATGAAGGCAAAAACATTCATCTAGCGACTCCAACTCAATCTAGAGATTCCAGAGCTCAGTGATCCATTCATGCACTAAATTAAAATGGTAGGGTATGTGGTAGAACCTATGTTTTGTGAATCTTTAAAAGAAGTTAGAGATCAGTTAGTGGATATTGAAATTGATGAAGTATTTTTCATTGCCGTGCTTCAATGTTTGAGATCTCCGAAGTTTCCTCCTAAAGCTAAAATTGGTTTCTTTGAGTTAGTTGTTGAAAATTTTGAGAACGAGATTCAGTATTTAAATGATCAGATCCAATCATATGAATTCCGAGATCCCAAAAAGTTCTTGGAAACTCTCCCTCCTTCAAAACAAGAAACAATAGAGCTGCCCGTGGATGTTTGCATTGATATTTTGTAGTTGGTGGTCTGTGTTGAGGAGTTAGGGCAGCAAATAGAGTTTGGTTTCTTTGATCCTATTGTCACATATATGGAGTATTTTTTTAGTTTGAATGATAAGTCAGATTGTCTTTTACATAACCAGAATCGTTATGTGCATGCATGGCTGTCAGCATTTACATCTGTGCCCTGGTTGAAGCACTTCCAAGCAGCATCCTTGTCACATTTACTTGATTGGTTGATATGGCATTACAAAATTACTTGATCTATCAATTTTGCAGCAAATTGGGTTAAATTTGTACATAAATAAGCTGCCCGAGGCAACATTTCAGTTTTCGGTATTTGTTTATGTATAGGTTGCAGTATGTATATGTTCTTGGATTTGTATGAGTTGTTTTGGGTTTGCAGTTGTTTGACTCCATGCCCAATGGATGAGGCACTTGGTGTATGGCGTTCTTGACACCTCCAAGGAGCTACCTTCCCCAATGGAGCCAATGTTAGTTCCAGTCTTCGCAGCCTGTCACTAGGGATCAACATGAGCTCTTACTATGTCTGGTGTTGTTAGATGTTTTGCACATGATGTTCAACACAAAACATGTCACAAGTTTGTCCGTCAGAAGAAGCTCGGAAAAATATTTCCAACGATATATCACACTCCCATAATTGGCTCCCGAATTAGAAGATATGATCGAAATAAATGAGTGATTCTTGGTTATGCTTGTTTTGAGGTCAGTTGCTGCACACAATGACAAGTTTAGTACAAAATCGGTTTGTGAAATAATGGTAAGGAATTTTTCAAAAGTGAAAGATTTTTTTGTTCATCACATACCAGATAACAAAAACCTCCTTCATTTTATGCACAGGTGCTACTATGTGGGAGATATACAGTGATATTTGGAGCTTACATTAAAACAAAGCAAATTTTTCATATTTTTTACTGTTTTAGTCATTTTAGTGTGGGGCCATTTTACAACAGATGGAAAGTAATTTTACAAAACCCAAGGAGGTTTTTGTTAAACACGAGCCATATAACAAAAAAATCTTTCCGTTTATTCACAGGTGTCATGAATTGGGATATGTGACTAGATCTTTACAGCTCATTTTCACAGATTTAAATTTTTAATGATTTTCTGTTTTAGAGATGATTTTGTGGAATAGATTGCGAGCAACTGGAAACGCATTTCCCATATTTGAGAGATTTTTTTCTCCAAAATTACCTTGTATACAAAAACTTCTTTCAATTTTGTAACAGGTGCTATGGTTTAGGAGATACGCGTTCATCTTCAATACCTATTTTCAAAAATTCGGCCCAAGTTTAATGTAACTAATTCTATTTTGAAGAAAATGGTTGAGCTCAATCCCTTAGTAAAAGGGTGAGAAAATGTATATATTTTATGAATTTCATAGTGTAGGGGTTGGAATTTGGCAGAAGCTTGGACTTTGGAGAAAGCTTGGAGCTTCATTGTATACTCATATCAGCAGTTTTCGCTAAGGAATAAACCAGGGTTTGCAACACTTTATGGGATTCATGTAGCATCTTACTTTGGTATTGTGTTTCCTTCTGTAATTGTGAGTTTAATTATGTTTTATGTATGCCATTAATCTAAATTTATTCTTATTAGCTAAAACAAACAAGGATATAGGTAGAATCCATTGAAATTGCAGTGCTCTACCTAGGGTTTGCTTAGTTATTAATGTTTTCAGCTGTTTGAAGAGGATCACTGAGGTTTTCTTGCCCTCTTCAACTCCTCACATGTATAAATCTCTCCATTTCATTCAATTTGAAGTGCCAAAGCAGTTTCCTACCTTGCCCCGTAGAGATCTCTACAAAACTGAGCCTTATTCCCCAGACCCAAACCTGTCTTTCCATCTGAGCCAACAAAACATCATTATATTCAATCAAACTTTTTTGCACATATACCTAGCCTAAGATCAGTATTCACATCAGTCATCTCAAGCCTCATTGTTCATATTTTGCTGAGATTGACGAGGAAAGAGCCCTCTCCCGACCTGGTAAGGCTAGCTACCAAGTTAGGCGTGGTTTGATGTTGTCCTATATCCTACCTTTCTCAACCTGAGGTAGATTTAGGCTCTGACAAGTTACATGCATGCATGCATTAACTAATTGAAGTCACAATTAGTTCAACAAACTGTTGGAAATAATCTAAGTTGACTTAACTAAGTTAACTAAGCTAACTAATTACAACTCAAAGTACAACTCATCCTGATCTCCTTTAATCAAGGGATAACTTCCTCAATCAATGGAGAAACTGTTGCATGTCTTCAGATAGACTTCATGTTTTATTTCCTACAACTAATTAACTCAAGACGAATTAATTAATTATTTTAAAAATAGCTACTAAGATCAAATTGGAATTTTAATTCTGAATTTTAGTTTAGAGACTAACTAATATTGGAATGTATCCCGAAATTCTATTTTTAGCATTTCTTGTTGCTATTTTCAACACGTTTACCAACCTAGGTTCTATTAATAGTGACTCAACCCAAGTTGTTTCAAGGATTCCTGTTACACTAAAAAATGTCGCCATGACTATTTACAGTTAGTATGGCTCTATCAACAGTCATGCTATCCTCTTAGGCAAGTCTTATGCCTCTGCTCTCCATGTCAAACTCCAAAAAGAGAGAAAGTCTTTATAAATGTATTTATCTCTGGGGACGCAGGTTCTCTCAACCTTACCTGCGGGGATGCACCCAATGTTCACAAAAGCTGCGTCTTTGGATGCTTTGTATGTAAAGGGGCAGGTGCGTCCCCCTGTAAAGGTTAAAATGTGCAAGTTTCATCTTTAAAAAGTTACTTGTGGTCATTTCTAGAGCATTCTAGAAGGTTGTTCGACGTGTATTGAGCGCCTCCAGATGGTTCATGCACTCCTACCCAAGAGGAACTTATCCCATCAATAAGGGAGCTATCCCATCCAAAGAGGGGATTATCCCATTGATGGTGGACCTGATTAACTTCCTCTTGAGCACTATAAATACAGGCATTGGGCCAGAAGGAGAAGAGGTTGGAAGCTATACATTTCTAAGGGTAAATGCTGCAGGAATTAGGACTCCCATTTAGAAGCTTGTGAGGAGAGATTGCCATCTTTTCTTGTTATATTTGGAAGTGGGTGAGCTTTGTCAAAGTAAAGGAGAACTCTTGATGGACCCTGGGAGGGACTTGCACAACACCAAGGCTCAGGTTGTATTTGTTCCTTTTGTTACCTATTAATGCAAATGAGTCCATTCTTCTCAATAACTTGTTATTTATGAGTTGTTTCATGTACTCCTTGGTCTATGTGTTAAATATGTTTTATTCTATGAGATTATCAAGTGCTATTTAATCGTTTGATTGTTAGTGTATGCAGGTTTCAAAGTGAAGGAGGAGCTCATCCGAATCAGCGGAGTTGGACTGCTACAACAGCGTTGGATTACAGGTAGGATCTAAACACTTGATTTCCCATATAGTAAATGCATGTTTAGAGAAGGATTGCTCTTGTTTGTCTTGTTTGTCACTAGAGAGTCTTAGGCTCCTAGGGAGGTTGGTTGTGTCCTCACAATCGACTCTTTCTACCTGACAAATTGGCGACTCCGCTGGGGATCGAACCCAGAATCTCTGGTTTCGCACCCCGCGTTTAGAACACAGGGCGTCGGGATGCAGCTGGCCTGAAGGTGGGCTGCGTCCCCCGACCTTTTTCCTGTACAGGAAAAAGTCGGGGGATGCAGGTCACCCGAAGGGCACCTGCGTCCCCCGCAGAGCGCACTTTGAAACCCAAACCCCCCCAAAAATCAAAACTAAAACCTAAAACACAATTTTAATCAGATGAAATTGAAGAGTAGGATGTTGTAAAATACCTGGAAGAGACGGCGTTCGATTCTGACGGTCGGATTTTCCGCAGCGACCACGGGAAGTTTCTTGCCAAAAGCCCTTTTTTTTCAACCTCAACAGTAAAATGGTAAAAATGACATGGTAAAAAGTCTTTTTATAGGTTTTTTGGATGAATTTGTTCATTTTTCACCATGGAAGGATGTTTTTCGATGTATTTTTGCCTATCTTAAACAGGTATGAGTAATGCGTCGTTTTTGTGCAGGACAAAGGGATTTAGAGGGAAAATTGTCATTTTTCACGAACCAAAATATCAGAGTCATCTTTTAAGCCCTTTTCTGACTCCTAAAAAATGAAAAGATTGCCGAGCGTTTCTTTTACACTCGTTAAAACGGAATTAAAAGACGGTCCCCTTATAGCTCTTTTCTGACCGTAAAATCAGGAAAAGATTGCCGGGTTTTTGTCGTTTCAAACTCGATACGGAAATAAAACGACGTGTCCTTGATCGCTTTTTACTTTTCAGGTCAGTGGCACTAATTATGAAAGTACTCCTTGGTCACAAGATCAAGCGGTTCCCCCAGGTATTATTTTATACTTTTTCGGGCTTGAGGGACACAAATTTACGAAAAAGTTCAACTTGGAGTCTTCTTAAGTTTTTCAGACTCTCTAAAATTGAAAAACTCCGAGTTTCTCCTATACTGGGCTCGTTAAACATTTCACAGTAAAGGACCTGTTCAATTACAAACAGGAACGAACCGCTCCTTCCTAGGGTGCGAATCAAAACTAGGTTGGACTCATCCGAAGGATGAGCTTATAATCAAGCATATGTTATCCTCCTCAAGCTTGTTAAAAATAAAGAGGTACTTGCCAGAAATGGTGGGGGAAAAGAGAGAAGAATGAGCCTATTTGTTACCTTTTGTCTCAGAAGAAACTTTATTACCACTCTTGAACACGACACTTTTCGTTCACCTGGGTTGGGAAATCTTTTACCTCACAGTTAATCAAACCACTTTGAAAGTCTTCAGCCGGGTTCCGGGGATTAACTTTGAGTCGTTTATCACCAAGCCATCTGTTGTGTCGTTATGTGTTCAAGAGGTCTGCAAGCAAAACTTTCATCTGCAAAATTAACTCAAGACGAATTAATTAATTATTTTACAAATAGCTACTAAGATCAAATTGGAATTTTAATTCTGAATTTTAGTTTAGAGACTAACTAATATTGGAATGTATCCCGAAATTCTATTTTTAGCATTTCTTGTTGCTATTTTCAACACGTTTACCAACCTAGGTTCTATTAATAGTGACTCAACCCAAGTTGTTTCAAGGATTCCTGTTACACTAAAAAATGTCGCCATGACTATTTACAGTTAGTATGGCTCTATCAACAGTCATGCTATCCTCTTAGGCAAGTCTTATGCCTCTGCTCTCCATGTCAAACTCCAAAAAGAGAGAAAGTCTTTATAAATGTATTTATCTCTGGGGACGCAGGTTCTCTCAACCTTACCTGCGGGGACGCACCCAATGTTCACAAAAGCTGCGTCTTTGGACGCTCTGTATGTAAAGGGGCAGGTGCGTCCCCCCTTCCAGCAACGGTTGCGTCAGATTCACCCTCGAAAAGCAGCTGCGATTAAAGAAGAAGTCGAAAAGCTGTTGAAAGCAGGTTTCATTTATCCAATCCCGTTAACGGATTGGGTATCGAATATTGTTCCGGTCAACAAGAAACAAGGAACAATAAGAATCTGTATCGACTATAGGGATATAAATCGAGCTTGTCCAAAAGACAACTATCCTACGCCCTATATCGATCAAATTATTGATGATTGTGCCGGAAGTGAAATGTTTTCCTTCATGGATGGTTTTTCGGGCTATAATCAAATCAATATTCTACCTGCCGACCAACCAAAAACGACCTTCATTTGTCCATGGGGGACATTTGCTTATTCCAAATTACCTTTTGGGCTTAAGAATGCCAGGGCCACTTTTCAACGGGTGATGTCTTACGCATTTCATGACATCAAGCACATTGTGCAACCGTATCTCGATGATTTGCCTGCTCATTCTTTACGTCGAGCTGATCACCTTGTCCACTTACGAGCAATCTTTATGAGGTGTAGGCATTATCGAATTCGGTTGAATCCCCAGAAGTGTGTTTTCTGTATAGAAACAGGTCGATTGCTAGGATTTGTTGTTTCAAAAGCCGGCATTCGCGTCGATCCCTCGAAGGTCGAAGCTATCATCAAATTGCCTCCTCCTTCGAGTTTGCGCCAACTCCAAAGTTTGCAAGGGAAAGCGAACTTTTTACGCCGATTCATCCCAAACTACGCCGAGGTCACTAAAGGTTTTACACGGTTGTTGAAACAGAACGCTCAATTCTTTTGGGACGAGATTGCCCAACAATCTTTTGATGCACTTAAACACGCGTTGACCCATGCACCGTTGTTGCATCCTCCCAACTACAACCAGGACTACTTCTTATACCTCGCAGCTTCGCATTCCACCATTGGAATGGTGTTAGTTCAAGAAGATGAATTCGAAGCGGAACATGTGATATATTATCTTAGTAGGACCTTAAATCCCACTGAGCTAAAATATTCGCATGTGGAGAAATTGGCCCTGGCAGCCGTTCAAGCTGTCCAGCGTTTTCGTCACTACATTCTTCTCCGTAAAACTACAGTTATTTCGGATTGCAACCATATGATCTATATTTTGACGAAACAACTGCTAGGGGGGAAGTACTCTAAATGGATCGTTATCCTGCAAGAGTTTGACTTGGAGTTCGTGAAGTCCAAGTCTAAGAAATCCTTAGTTTTTGCGGAATTGATGTGTGATTTCCCTCGTGCTGACACAGAGACTGTGGCAGAGGAGTCCATTGCGGACGAATCTTCGTTTCTTATCAGTACTGTAGATCCGTGGTACGGAGATATAATCATCTATCTCCAAACCCAAACCTTTCGGCCTGAAGCTTCCAAGGCGGAATGTAGAAAAATTCGGTTTCAATCCCAGCAATACAAAATTATTGGAGATACACTTTATCGCCGGGGGGCAGACTTAGTTTTTCGACGTTGTTTAACTCACGAAGAGGCTGAGAGGGTTTTGAATGATTGTCACTCTGGAGCATGTGGCGGTCATATGTCTGGGTATGCCACAACTCAGAAGGTGTTGCGCGCTGGCTATTTCTGGCTGTCTATGTTTAGAGATTGTATCATTGCAGTCCGGAAGTGCCACAACTGTCAAGTGTTTGATCACAAGATGTGCACACCACCTGCTCCTCTCCACCCTATAATTGTCGTTGGTCCATTCGCCAAATGGGGTATCGACTTTATTACTTGTAACCCTCACTCGGCCGTGGGGCATGCGTATATCATCCTCGCGGTTGATTATTTTACTAAATGGGCCGAGGCGATGCCTACATTCGACGCAAGCGGCAAAACAGCTGCAGTTTTCATATTCAATCATATTATAACTAGGTTTGGTGTCCCACAAGCAATCATTACTGACCATGGGAGCCATTTTCGAAACATCATGATGACTGAGCTTACAAGCCAGCTTGGTTTGCGCCACGATAGCTCTACTCCTTATTATCCGCAAGCCAACGGTTTGGTTGAGTCTATCAACAAAGTTCTAGTTATAATGATCCGACGAACCATTGGTATTCATCGGTCGAATTGGCACAACATGTTATTTTCAGCGCTATGGGCATACCGAACCTCAGTGAAAACTTCAACAGGGTTCACTCCTTTCCAGCTAGTTTATGGCTTGGAAGCGGTGTTACCCATTGAATGCGAAATCCCATCACTTCAAATGGCTGTCGAATTACTTCTAGCTACTTCCGAAGAGGAGAAACGTTTATTGTACTTAGCTAAATTAGATGAGACTCGACGTGACGCTGCATTGGCAATCAAGACTCACGTGAAGCGAATGAAAGCTCAGTATGATAGAAATGTGACCCCTCGAAGTTTTTCGGAGGGAGACCTAGTGCTATTATATGATCAAGCTAACGATAAGCTAGGTGCTGGAAAATTCGTTCCTATGTGGCATGGACCCTACATTGTAAAGTGAAAGCTAGCAAAAGGGGCTTATGAGCTGGTAGATTTTGATGGGGACTCTTTGGGTAAACCCAGAAATGGACTTTACCTAAAGAGGTATTATGCTTAAATGGTGGGTATGGAGAATTTTTAGTTAGGTTAGGTTTTCTTTCTAGCTAGTATGTTTGTTAGTTAGTTAGTGTGCTTAGCTTAAAGAGTGTGTTTTTCGTCGTTATTTTGGCTTATCTTGGTTTTACTCTTGATATTGCAGATGTCGACGCCTCTCCAAACATACATTGGATTTGCTGATGGTGCTTGTCGTAGTACACGGAATATCTCTTCCGCAGCTTGGGTTATCTATTCACCCTCTGACGAGTTAGTTTCTATGCATGGGGTAAGCCTCGGTCAAACAACAAACAGTGGTTGAATTATTATCCGAATCTATTTCATTTGGAATTCGACGTTTGATAGTGAGGTTAGATTCTGAACTTGTTGTATTACATCTTAATAGAGTTTATGCCATTAGAAATCCTGTGTTATTAAGGTTGTTTTTGAGAGTGCGTCTCTTGGAACGTGAATTTGATTACATTGAATATCAGCATATTCCAAGGTCTTTAAATACATTAGCAGATGCAATTGCTTCTCGAATGTTGGACAGACATTTACAATAATCATGCAAGTAAATTTAAAAACATTTCATCACATATGTTAAACAAGATAAGCCGGTAATAGTGATATATATATATAGATAGGAGTGTGTCAAAAAATATACATCGTCTTCGATCATAGGTTGAAAAAAACCTTATGATCGGCAAAAATGATAAAGTACAAAAAGTCAAAAATGTCACATGTGTCTACAAAGTGACTAGCCAATCACTGGTGGTGCTCCCTATACGACACCACTGCATGGGCTACCTTACACAAAAATCTCCTAAACGGTCCAGGGACTGCGACTACATAGCGCTGAAGTCTGATAGGAATATCATTTATGGTAGTCTCAGGCATATCCGCCGTCAGACGCTCTAGATCCTGCTCCAACTCAGCTAGTGACTCTGCAGCCGCATCCTGTGGGGCCGGTACCGGTGCAACTGGATGTCTCCTCTCAAAAGGCCGAAGGTCGGCTGGGCGCTGTGGACCAACATCTGCATTTTGAAAATTTTTACTGTCAGTTTTGAGACGATATATATAAAAACAAAAAAAAATACATAATTTGAAAACTTGTGAAAAATAAAGTACCTCTGTCATCCCATTGTTCTCCCTGTGGAAGAACCATGTCCGGATCACCTCGAAAATCTACTCCGGCATACGGGAAGTCCTGGATCGAAGAAACCTGGTCCTCTAACCAATGAAAATAACTATCAGAGAATTGAACAATCGCCGTGCCCTCGTCAGGATGCCGGGCCATCACCGTAACCCATCGTATCATGGTGCCTTGGTAACAGTCAATCGCCATCCGCATTTGGGACCCGGAGGCAATATGTAAAGCGGCTGCGCCGCAAATTCTGGTAACCGTGAAAGCTATAACTTTGAGTTCACGCAGAGAGATGTGTTTGATTTCCACGCCTTTCGCATGGTGTGCATTGGGTGTGCACCAATCCGCCCGGAGACTAGCAAGGGATTGGCCACCTGGCCTAGTCCCGGCTAGATTGAGTTGCTCGCCTCTATTCGGCAAGCCAGTGAGAAAGTATATGTCAGAGGGCTCTATCTCGAGCTGGTGCCCTCCGATGTAAAAGCATTGCTCTTGAACGTTCCATCTCTCAACCAGCCATTCTAAGAACCTCACCTGAGCCCTCATGCCAGGTATGGCCCAGTATTTATATAGCCCGCATGCTTTTAGGGCATCAATGCAAGGTTGATGTTCAATTGCGGCTAAATCAACGTCCTCGTGCTCTCTTTCTCTCCAATCCAACATGGTGAGTGCCCTACACACCAAGAAACAATGATTAGAATTGATTTGGGAAAATTTAAATGGTTAATGGTGGAGTTTGGGGTTTCAAATTCCGCCTTTCATGGGGGACGCACCCCACGTTTAGAACACAGGGCATCGGGACGCAGCTGGCCTGAAGGTGGGCTGCGTCCCCCGACCTTTTTCCTGTACAGGAAAAAGTCGGGGGACGCAGGTCACCCGAAGGGCACCTGCGTCCCCCGCAGAGCACACTTTGAAACCCAAAACCCCCCAAAAATCAAAACTAAAACCTAAAACACAATTTTAATCGAATGAAATTGAAGAGTAGGATGTTGTAAAATACCTGGAAGAGACGGCGTTCGATTCTGACTGTCGGATTTTCCGCAGCGACCACGGGAAGTTTCTTGCCAAAAGCCCTTTTTTTTCAACCTCAACAGTAAAATGGTAAAAATGACATGGTAAAAAGTCTTTTTATAGGTTTTTTGGATGAATTTGTTCATTTTTCACCATGGAAGGATGTTTTTCGATGTATTTTTGCCTATCTTAAATAGGTATGAGTAATGTGTCGTTTTTGTGCAGGACAAAGGGATTTAGAGGGAAAATTGTCATTTTTCACGAACCAAAATATCAGAGTCATCTTTTAAGCCCTTTTCTGACTCCTAAAAAATGAAAAGATTGCCGAGCGTTTCTTTTACACTCGTTAAAACGGAATTAAAAGACGGTCCCCTTATAGCTCTTTTCTGACCGTAAAATCAGGAAAAGATTGCCGGGTTTTTGTCGTTTCAAACTCGATACGGAAATAAAACGACGTGTCCTTGATCGCTTTTTACTTTTCCGGTCAGTGGCACTAATTATGAAGGTACTCCTTGGTCGCAAGATCAAGCGTTTCCCCCAGGTATTATTTTATACTTTTTCGGGCTTGAGGGACACAAATTTATGAAAAAGTTCAACTTGGAGTCTTCTTAAGTTTTTCAGACTCTCTAAAATTGAAAAACGCCGAGTTTCTCCTATACTGGGCTCGTTAAACATTTCACAGTAAAGGACCTGTTCAATTACAAACAGGAACGAACCTCTCCTTCCTAGGGTTCGAATCAAAACTAGGTTGGACTCATCCGAAGGATGAGCTTATAATCAAGCATATGTTATCCTCCTCAAGCTTGTTAAAAATAAAGAGGTACTTGCCAGAAATGGTGGGGGAAAAGAGAGAAGAATGAGCCTATTTGTTACCTTTTGTCTCAGAAGAAACTTTATTACCACTCTTGAACACGACACTTTTCATTCACCTGGGTTGGGAAATCTTTTACCTCACAATTAATCAAACCACTTTGAAAGTCTTCAGCCGGGTTACGGGGATTAACTTTGAGTCGTTTATCACCAATCCATCTGTTGTGTCGTTATGTGTTCAAGAGGTCTACAAGCAAAACTTTCATCTGCAAAATACTTGTCATCGATTTGACCATCCCTGAGTCAGTCCTTACAGCAACATTTCTTCAACTTGAACAATGATTTCGTGTTGCGGGCTTGCCTGCAACTGGTCACTTTCTATCGACATCAGCACATTATCTACAGAGATGACTTAGAAATCGTCAGTACCTTGAAGTCTGCATGCATCAATGGCAGGTTTCTCGCCTTTGACGTCAGTTTACATCATTGACTTTCGATCGAAGGATTCCGTGAAATGTTCGACATCAACTCATTCATTCACATCTCATGGATTGTACTGGGTACTTTGAGAACCATTGACATTACTGGTGGTCTCTCTCACACTTGTTAATAGTTTACATCATCGACTGGTAATCAAGTGGTTTCTACCATGTTCGACATCAACTCATTTATTCACATGGCTAGAATCGTACCAATTCGGGAAGTAGAAATGAAGACCCTGGATCTAGTTTCCACCATCCAGGCTACGAGGAGTTTTGTATTCATTATCTAAGTAGACTAATTATAAACAGATGGCTGCACCCATACTATGTCTACAAAAGTCTATGATTATGATGTACTGCAAGATCATTCCTGTATCAGAGTAGTTAGTCTGTTAGTTAAAGTTTTAATCTGAGTATGGGAATGCCTACCTCAGTGATGATATAATCTTATACATGTATTTTGTGTTGAAAATTGCAGGTTCTGACCAGGCTCTCCACGAGATAATCCTTGAAATGATAAAGCGCTTCACCCTTCCTAGATAATACAAAACCCTAATCTATTACAGGCTTCGCACTTTAGGGGGCAATCTGTTACACTAAAAAATGTCACCATGACTATTTACAGTTAGTATGGCTCTATCAACAGTCATGCTATCCTCTTAGGCAAGTCTTATGCCTCTGCTCTTCATGTCAAACTCCAAAAAGAGAGAAAGTCTTTATAAATGTATTTATCTCTGGGGACGCAGGTTCTCTCAACCTTACCTGTGGGGACGCACCCAATGTTCACAAAAGCTGCGTCTTTGGACGCTCTGTATGTAAAGGGGCAGGTGCGTCCCCCTGTAAAGGTTAAAATGCGCAAGTTTCATCTTTAAAAAATTACTTGTGGTCATTTCTAGAGCATTCTAGAAGGTTGTTCGACGTGTATTGAGCGCCTCCAGATGGTTCATGCACTCCTCCCCAAGAGGAACTTATCCCATCAATAAGGGAGCTATCCCATCCAAAGAGGGGATTATCCCATTGATGGTGGACCTGATTAACTTCCTCTTGAGCACTATAAATACAGGCATTGGGCCAGAAGGAGAAGAGGTTGGAAGCTATACATTTCTAAGGGTAAATGCTGCAGGAATTAGGACTCCCATTTAGAAGCTTGTGAGGAGAGATTGCCATCTTTGCTTGTTCTATTTGGAAGTGGGTGAGCTTTGTCAAAGTAAAGGAGAACTCTTGATGGACCCTGGGAGGGACTTGCACAACACCAAGGCTCAGGTTGTATTTGTTCCTTTTGTTACCTATTAATGCAAATGAGTCCATTCTTCTCAATAACTTGTTATTTATGAGTTGTTTCATGTACTCCTTGGTCTATGTGTTAAATATGTTTTATTCTATGAGATTATCAAGTGCTATTTAATCGTTTGATTGTTAGTGTATGCAGGTTTCAAAGTGAAGGAGGAGCTCATCCGGATCAGCGGAGCTAGACTGCTACAACAGCGTTGGATTACAGGTAGGATCTAAACACTTGATTTCCCATATAGTAAATGCATGTTTAGAGAAGGATTGCTCTTGTTTGTCTTGTTTGTCACTAGAGAGTCTTAGGCTCCTAGGGAGGTTGGTTGTGTCTGCACAATCGACTCTTCCCTCCTGACAATTCCAGAGCATTTGTTCCAACCCACAACCACAAGGAACATGAGCACCAATTACAAAAACAAAAAGTGGTAAAAACCCACAGCACCATGGCTATCCCAGAAATGGCAAGGTAAGTCTAAAATAAATTCCAATCTATGAAAATATCCATACCAATGAAAACATATAACCAAAAAATTACATGCATATACCATTCATCCTAAAATCAACAAGGAAATCACACATGCAACTTGTTACATGCAAAGACATCCAATTGTAGTTGTTGATATACATATTCCTTTGTGCTTTCCCACTTTCCTTTTCCTTTTTTATCCAAATCCAATGTATTCCAAATTTCTCCATGAATGCTCCAATATTTCTCTAAGTGTGAAAGAGTGTGAGTGAATGATAGAATAGAAGAGAGCTACAAAACTGAACTAACAAAAGTTTAACTAGAAAAAGATATGAACTAATCCTCAAAATCCTTTTTAACATTGAGGGCTCTATTTGCTTCATTTTCCTTCATTTTTCCTTCAATTTCCCTCTCATCAAAATATGTGTCTCTTCACCTTCCTTTTCTCCTATTTTCCTTTATTTTGTAAATAAAATTCCAATTAATGCCACTTTTCCTTTGCAAATTTCCATAGCCATTTATTAATCACAAGTGATACCCATTTCTATGTTTTTACAACATTCATCTTGGAATACATGTCCTTGGACCTTTGTATTATTTTTATTTACATACAAAATCAACCAGGGGCTATTACAGAGCCCCACGACCAATTGTGAGTTACCCCCATACATTGGTTCTGACTAACAATTTGTGGACCATTGTTGTAATTCATCCCATCATATAGAGGAGGCAGGTTAGCATGACCAATGTAAGAAGTTTCCTCCCAGTGTAAGTGCCCCCTGAGAGCAATGGGCCCCAACACCCAAAAGCAGGACTTCTAGTAGGGTTTTACTTAATAGGAAAAGAAGGAATGCCTTAAGAAGAAGAACTAACATTAGGAGAATAACTCTTAGGGATCATAGTGATAATGGTAGGGTTTCCCCTAGGTAAACTAGCCCCTCAAGGAAAGGTACTAGAAGATGACGTCCCTCCAAAAAATGAATTGTACCAGGCATGATAAATAATAGAAGCAAAGTTGCCCCTAGTCTAGATAGGAGCAAGAGATGACCTCCTCACATATTTCCTTAGGTTACAACACTCATATGAGGAATAGGAAGAATAAGTTGAGAAAAACTAGGAAAGATGATCCTTGATCCTATAGGTTGGCTAGGGTTCAAACACATGGTTGGAATAGAAGAAGGAATGGTCATAGGGACACTAGGGAAATTTGTGGGAGTCATAAAAGATATTGGCAGTATGCCCCAAGTGTATGTTAGAGGTGTAGAAGGAGGTATAGGTCTTTCCACATTCAGTGGTGGAAATGATTTCATCATGGCAAAAACCAAAGATGCAAAGGGTAGAGAAGATCTAACCTCCTCCATTTGTAGTGAACGAAAAGGAACGTAAGTGTACATAGGTGTAGAACAGTCAGGGTTCAGCTATAGTAAGTCTAGTCTTCATAGGTTGGTCAAAGGTGGATTAACAAGAGAGGTAGAATCATCCACAAGTGTCTCAATAGATATCAAGTCACTACCAAGAGGACTAGGAATATAATCAACAACCTGAGTTTGTTCTTGAGAATTGAGAGACACTATATGAGAAGGAGTCATCAATGTGCCTCTTTCAGGAGGTAGACAAGAGATTTGACCTGAATGATGGCAACTAGGTTCACCTAGGGTGAATAAATATGTTTCAACTAAATCAAGTTAGTACAGACACCCCTAAGGCCAAATTCCTGGCTCGGACAAAATAACACACACTAGAAAGGTACTAAAAGGTAGTCACATGAAAAAAAGAAGATGAAGAAGTTATGGGTGGGATAGTTATACTAGTGACCTACTTCCCATCCCTTTTAGTTGTGAAGTCAAACCAGGTACCCTTATTAGTCGTCGGCTACCCCCCGAGAGGACTAAGAGAGTATGACTAATATATGTCCTAGGTACAAATAATATGAGAACTTCCAGACACGTGTGTATGATACCTAAAATAATGAGCACTAAGGTCACCACTAAAAATAACATGTCCTATGGGGATATTCATCAATCAAATTCACACTCAAGGCTAGGAAAAAAATGTTTTAAACCCCCTTGAAAGATACCTCAAATTGAGGTGTATTCCTCCCAATTGGACCCCAAGGGCTATAGAAAATTTTACAATCCCAACCACCTGAAACTAAGTGAAATGGGGAATTTCACCTCGCCTAACCTAACTATGACCTTATGATTGACCATCGTGTTAGAAGGGCTTCCCAGACCACAATACTAAGAGTGATTTTTCACTCCTTTTGGCAAGTTGCTAATATGGTTTTATTGTCTTGGAGTAGTTTACTCACACTCCTAGCTCCAAAACCCTATCCTAAGCTAGTGTTGGTGTACTACCAATAAAAGAAAAGACAAGTCTAGTGAATTTTATTAAAGAATTAATTTTAATGGTTGTTATTTACTTAAGCATTTAACAGCGTGAAACTAGATGGTGTGAAAAACTCTTGTTAGTTAAAACCCTATACGCAACTATATGGAAATGAAAAATTCTATTCTTTCTTCTTTTGATGAAATATATAAAGAAGGGAAAGAGTCTTTTTTACTTTTGAATGAAAATAACAACTACCTACAGAATACATCTCTCAATGGTCACTCAATGCAATCCCTAAATTTATAAAAATTTAGACCCAAAAGGAAAATAAAGAAACAAAATCCAGAAAGAGGCCAAAAAAGTCCCCAAGCTAAAATTCAAAGCACTTGAAAAGTGTCAAAACTTGAAATCAAAGGAAAAAAACACTCTCAATCAATCAACAAGAAATCCAAAATTGAAAAAATTAAGGAAACATAAACAATCTAGGGTTCTAGTACAATGCTTCAATGTGAGACAATGTCCTACATGATCAAAACAAGACCCAAGAAACAACAAGGACTAGAAAAGATAAAATGGGAGTGACAAAAGTGAATCTGGAATAATAACCAGTCAAGACACTATCAAATAAAATTTTCAAATTCAAACTTGCATAGCCACAACCAGTAGAAAATAAAAACACCACCTCTCATGAACAAAAGAAAACACAAGGCCAAACTCAATCACCCTAGAAAAGGTGACAAAGGAAAAAGAAGCCAAAAAATGGTTGCAATATTGGAATGAATAATAGATCTTGGCTACCAATGAAACAAATAAAGAGATCTAAAGAATTGGATCTAATGTCAAGGACAATAGCCTCAACTTGAAACACTTCACATCTCCAGGGAAAACCCTAGATTAATAGGAAAAGAAGCATCCAATATAAACCAAGAAAGGTAGACTCATATCTAATCTATTTAGTACATAATAACACCAATAGTAATAGATGCAAGAGACCAAAAAAATGTTAGAAAGAAGAGGATTAACTAAAACACAAGCAAGAAGATAAGAAACCCTCAAAAGACAAAAATGAAAAAATCTAATCTAAGAGATGGGAATGGATCATATTTTTAATAGATCTGGACTTAAGAGAGAGGCTGAAGAATAGGGAAGATATGGAGGAAAGAGTCTTGTATGATTTCTTAGAGCTTTTAGGGTTCCAAGAATAGTCGTAGTGATAAATGCCTTAATAGAGTAGCTCTATCCATAGGCTCAAACTGGACAAACCAACGACTCTAATGCTTCATCCTATCTGTAATTTCTTCTGTGCGTGTGGCTGAGGAAGAAATACAACTAGCTAATTTAAAACGACCATAAATTTCTCATTTAGTGTATGTTTCTAGGGATTTTTTTTTGGATGAAATTTCAAGAGAAATTCAAATCTAGGGTTAATTTAATCAAATTTTGTACAAAAAAGTCCAAAATTTGATTTAATTCCCATATCTATTGTTCTCTCATATATATAAAAAAAAAAATAAATAAAAAATGATCTCAAATATTGGCTCAAGTCTGAATAAATCAAACTATGGGAGATCCAAATCAATCCATAGAACCACAAAGAACTCAATGGAAGACCACAAAAACTAGATCCAAAGCAAAAGAGGAGATCTAAAGAAAATTAGCGCAAACTCCCCAATGGCTTTGCCAGTTCTATTATGGTTATTTATACACATCCAATAGGATGTAATGCTTCATACTCTTAAGGCCATGAAAATACTACCAAAAAACAGAGGAGTATATTGAATAAGTGAACGAAACCATGAAATCTCCAAAAAAATAAATTAGATCTATCATTCATGCATAAATAGCTTTATCGAGGGTTTGAGCTAAGCACCTGAAATCCTCAGAGATCAGTGGTAGGTGTTTAGTTTGATGTAGAGAATTCTCACTCCCACTTAGAGATATCTTCCTCCATAAAGATACAAATCCTACACACAAGTTCCACTAAACAAGGAGCACAACTGGCCTTCCATAGAGGACCACCAACTTAAACAAATGAACATAAACATGAGCAATAAATTAAATATTCACATATGATAGGAAGGAACATTCACTTCTTTTAATCATAAAATAGATACATAATGTATACAATCAAGAAATCAAATCCTCTTCTTAAGCTTATAGAATGGCCTCTTTCTCCTAATGCAATAGAGCTCTCGCACTATGCTCTCAATCCTAGATCTCAACCCCTTTCCTCTTGGTGATATTATATAGGTTAATTCTATCATCTAGGAGAATGTATCTAGACACCTATGGGATTGAGAAGTTAGGAAGAATCTACGATAATGGACCCCTAGTCAACTTATACACAAGTGGATCAAGTTAATCTCTTTGGGATTGACAAACTATAGAAACCTTTTTCACAATTATGAGCTTTTTCTAAATTATCTCAATTATGGAATAATTATTATCTCATAATTATAAAATTGTGACCAAATAATTATGATAAAAAAATTCAATCATGTAATTCCACTCTTTTAACATGGGTTAACACTCACATAAGTAAAATAAAAGGTGAAAGGGGATGTATTCTAGACAACAACTGTCATAAGTTGATCTTGGGTTTCTCTCACTATAACGGAGTGGAAAAATAGGGTTATAAAAACAAGTAAAGAGGAAAAAAACTTAATGAAGCTAGCATGGTCACGTTATCAAGGAGGAAAGGCCTATGTGGAGCCTGGAAAATGGAGGAATGGTTATGTCAGTTATGGGACACATAAAAGGGATATTTGAAGATTCCCGGGGAGGAACATGGGTGGGGGGGATAATTTCTAACTCACCTATGGACTGTGGGTGCGCAAGGAAAAAAACATAAGAGTAATAGGCTTGTTAAGAAGAGAAAAATATAGAGACCAACTGAAAAACCCTAAGTAAAATTCTTACTAGGAAGAAATTACAAAGAGAAACAATTGGCTAAAGGTTGAAGGAATCCTATAGAATATTGAGGATTGAAGAGCTTACTATTTTGGGGGAAGAAATAGTTAGGTGTTTGTGAAACTAAGGAACCACTAGGCACTACACTGGGGCCAAAAATCAGGTGTTTTTGTCATTGATTAATCACCTCGAAAAGTGATTCCTTATGTCTAGCAGTAGCTTATTGACTGAAGAAAATTCTTTTAGTGTAAATTCTCATCTCCTGATAGTGAGTTGATAATTCGATGTTGTATGGTATCTTGATAGGGATGTTAATCCTGGTTGTAAGTACTGAAATTTGAGAAGAAAATTGTGTATATGGTGGATGAAGGTGTTTTTTCCTTGTAAAATTTTGTTTAACTAAAAGCATGGTTGGGTTTACTTTAAAAAAAGCACTCCACCTCAAGCATTGGAACCTGGCTCAGGGGTGATAGCTGCAAGTGGAAATTGTTTGTTACTATCTATGGTTGGGTGGAGAGTCATAGTCCTAGACTTAGTTTCCCAAAAAGACTCATAAGATAATTGTTTCTAATTTATTCTATATGTTTGAATGATCCTTCTATTTATGTTTGAACTAATTTCTTTAATACAAGAGATATGGTTGTGCAATTGATACTTACATAATTGACTAGTATGTTGTCTTCTTATTTTAAGAGCGTTGTGATAAAGTGTAAGAATGATGGCTAAGAGTAGAATTATTTAGCATGTGAATTCTTCTTCTTGATTGCAATATGATGACTCTTTTGATTTTAAGCTTGTGTTTGTGTCACAATGTGGTAATATGGAGGACTTACTCTTTTATCCTCATTGACTTGTTGTTTATATGAGGGTCTTCTCCATGTATTCAATAATGTATACCCTGGTTCTAGGTTTTTGGTTCTTAGTTTATATTTCCATGATAACAAGAGCCAAAACTAAAGAAAACCTTTCATTCAGTGTTGTGGAGGGCACTGCTTCATGAGCTTGAATGATTTGACTTATGTTCCCACACCTCACACAATGTTGCATTTCTGTTATACACATGTCGATGATGAATTCTTCAATGTTCAGTGTTATATTATATATGTTGTCACGGTGTTGGAACAATGTGACAAATCCTTTCTTGAATGAATGGTAGTATCCATGGTGCACAACTTGATTGATACCTTGCTAGTGAGTGTTTATATATTGGTTATTTTTTCAATAATTTCCTAGAAATACCCTCAAGAATGGTTGCATCATTGTTCTCTATGTAGAAAATGTTTGTGTGTGTAACCACCTGTGTGGTTTTAGTATGGACTTGGTTTCATCATGGTGTATGATGTGAGCACTGTAGGGTTCTCAAGAGTCACCAAGCCTCATACAAGGGATAATTGATGACTATCTGTGTAGCTATGCCTAGAATTCCCTATCCATAAAAAGGTATTGCTTATAGGTTGGAGATATTATCTATCATGTGCTTATAAATAAGATTCATGCTTGTATTTGGACTTGCATTGGGGGAATTTTGATGTCTAAAATGGGCCTCCTAAGGAAATTATAAAATAATATTAGATTACATCATCAAATTTTAGAGGGAAAAAAGAAAAACTATTTTTTCAACTCGTATTTTCAACTTATCTCCCTATGGGTTTACTCAAATTTCAAGCGGCCACACTAGTTGGATGCAATATTTGATTCCTCGTCCAAGGAGTAATCATGTTGCATACTTTTGATGGACCCTGCTAGACGAAAAATGTGAAATACATGAAAATTTGATTGCAATCACGTTTTTTCTTGTATTTCTCATTTTTCATGTAGCAATGTCCACTTAAAGTATGTGACATGGGTACTCCTTGGATGAGGAACTAAATTTTTCATCCAACGAGTACTCCCACTTAAAATTTGAGTAAAACCTTAGGGAGATAAGTTGAAAATACAATTTGATAAAGTATTTTATTATTTTATTATTTTTTAATCTTTTTACTTTTTTACTCCAAAAATGGTGAATCATCCCCCATTGTTAACATCATCATCTTGAATCCTATTGGTTGTTATAAATTTTATTTTGGTTGCACATTTTTCTTAGGAGGCCCATTTTAGACCTCAAAATTCCCCTAATGGGAAGAGGAATTCTTGTTTTTCTCAGAAGTGTTGATCTCCTTGTGACCCTTTAGGCACCATATGCTTTATGGTTGCTCGTATGTGCCTACTATCCTTGTTTGGTCCTTAAAGGACACCTATGGATCTCTAAGTTGAGATCTGGTTGATCCTAATAAGACAATGAAGGTCCAAGGGACCATAAATCCATGAAAGACTAAGTTATTGAGTCTCTAGCCTGAATGGACAAGTCCTTGATTAGTGTCCTTCATCACAGATGCAGCTAAACCAAGAAGGAAAAATCTATTGTAAGCTCAATAGGGATAACATAGGTGGGTCCCTTAGTAAACCTTAATGAACATGATTAGACTTAGGTGTGACTCTAGGTGCTATAAAAAACATTGCAATTGTTGTATTTATTTCTTGAAGGCAATTCTTGGCTGCAAAACTACGTTAAGGAAACAAGTCGACCAATCTTCAGGTTCAAGATGGCCCTCAAACTAGAGGGGACTCTGTCAAGTGTTACGGGGCTTTCTAATATTATTCATTTTCCTTGGACAACATCCTATGAAGCAAAATGACAAGATATAGGATTTGTATAGGTGGTTGTTGATGAGTCACAAATCCCCATTAACCGATAAAGCCATCTCTTGCAAAACCCTTATCAAAGTTTCAGTGTTCAACTATGGAAGAGAAACATATATTGAAAGGTTTTGATAGAGGAATAGAAGAGAAATTAGATTATCAAGTATCCTCCTTGAATACTTAATCATCTAACAAGGTCAGATGCGTATAGAAAAATTTCTATAACTGACATTAGTACATTTAAGAGATGACAAGAGGCAATAATTTAATGATACATATGTCCTAATTTAAACAAATTGTTCAATTAGCTAATCTCAGTAATGATAATAACTTTGTAGGGGCTATCAAGGAGGTTGATACTCAACCTAGCCTTACCCAATACTCCTATATTACCTAAAATTTATGCAAGAAAAAGATATGTCTCATAGGAAAAACATACATCAGAAGCCCTTGATTGAAAAATTTTCAACAGGATATTTTATAAAAATGGTCAGGGTTTTGGCATCAAAATCCAACCCTGGTTTATTACAAATGATGAAAAATATAGGAAATCATTAATCTTGAAGCCGTTATAAATTTTCAGGAATAAAATCCTAATAATAAACTAAAATAAATACAAATATCCAATTTGTCGTAGGATATCTCAAGTTGTTTGCAAGTATTTTGCCTTAAAACCTTGAGTTGGTTCACTGACTATTGTAAATCTGCAAAATGATCCTCAATCTGCTAATATTTTTTTGCTAGGTGTCTTTGACTAATGATTAATCATTTTGATTCTATGATTTGACAAATTCTTGTTGATTTCCTGAAGATATTTAACTTGATTCCTGATGACTAAATACTCTGCTATAAAATATCTCGATAAAGAGTCAACCACTTCTTCTAATCTATTTTCTATCCTCAAATTTGTATCCTCTTCCTTAAATCACTCAAGTACTACTGACTAGAGGATGTACTTATCATTTTCCACCTCATATATGAGCATTCTCTAGTTAAATAATCGATCCTCGAATATTTGAAGTAACCCTCTAAAAATGATCTTTGCCACGAGGTATTTATGATTGATAATACACCACTATATCCAGTATTATTGGTCACTGCCTTCTATAAATTTTATGCTCTATGTTATGATTTATATTGTTTAAGTTATTGGTGTGGATACATTAAAAAAGATTATTAGATATAGACAAACGCATGCACTATCTGTAATAACTGGATTCTTTTTTGGAATCGTATTTATCCAAATTCTAATCTATCACCATGGAATTCATCCAAATTGTTGACTATGACTCAAGGAATCAACGACGTCAATCAAAACTATGCTCCACCTAATTTATAGCTCTGTCATCCATCTTTCCAAATCCAATCACATACATTTTGACTAAACTGTTATTATCTTTTTCTGTTGCTAAGAAAAATTCTATGTGTTTCAATATCCCAATAGTCTTGAAATGTGAAGAATTTTAGTTTGGATTATCATTGTCATTAGAAACTAATCCCTTTCCAATTTTACTTCTTTTGATGGTGATACCTCCTTGATTCGCTTAGGTTTCCTGTGCGTTTTCTTCTTCATCATTATCTTTGTTAAGCCCACATATTATTTTCATTGAAATTAAACCTATTGGACATTAACAATGTATCCTCGACAACCTTCTTTGCATTAATTCCATAGTGCTCGAAAAACTAGATATCCGTGGATGCAATAACAACTTACTGCATTTATCATTAACCATTCTAGTGGTGATTTTGGGACTTAGGAGTGCCTCACCTGTTATCATTTTCAATCTTCTCTTGGTAACAACAACTAGATGGCCATGAAACCAACTTACTACCACCCACCATCTTGTTTTGCAATATCAAGTTATGTGATGTCGCTGGAACTAGAATTAGATTGCAGAGGGGGTTCTGGCTCGTAACTAGTTTTGGACTAGGGGGCACACAATATACCACAATGTGTGATCTGAAAATGAGATCTTAAATCAATATTAAGGTATTACAGACTCATGTGCAGGAATTCCTATATCATTTAGTGAAATGGATCGAAAATATTGCGAATAATATAGACAATGAGGAATTAGAAAACATAACAGTCACACATCAACACAAGAAAAATAATGAAGGAGTTCACCAGACCCTCCTGGCTACATCTCCTGGTCCAAGATTTCAATGTCGACCTCTATATTATGTCTTCAAGAGCAGATGATTACAAGTGTGAGCTCGACTAGAGTCTCAACACAACAGTGACAAAACACAGGGATTCCCTTGAAATCCTCAAGTCTACAAGAGTACACAACTACTCCCTCTTGCTCTTTGTCTTCTACTTTCTCTTCTGCTCTTTTTTCCTTCTTCTGTCTGCCACAAAGTGGTTTCTAAGCCTCTCGTCCCTGTCTGTTCACCTCCCTTTTTGGTGTGGACACGTTTTGCTAAAAACCCTTAAGGCACACGAACAGTTTCTTTTAGAAACGGAAGGATCAACGGGTATGGTGAAACTGACTGTTTGGTCTTCCTCTGCACAAATCCCTCGATATAATTCATATTTGGGCCTTATTCCATTTTATCGGAAATATATAGAATACATTGAAAAACAACAAAAAACCTGACAAAACGTTGCCTAGCAGATTTCAAATTTTATAGAACCACACCTATAACTTCGTCGGGTCCACCTTTTATGGTTGTCGCAAGCCCTTTGTATTCCACACCGTTTATCTGCCTAATTTCCGATCCAATGGCTGACAGCCATTTTGGGTGGCCTACGTGCTCGAAGATTACCCGCACAAAAGTGGTTTTCTCTCTCCTACAGTGTGCTACGTGTCGGCCGGTGTATGGAATCAGGAAAAGCCCGTCGAATACCACTTACCGCCTAAAGCCCACCCAAAATACTATTTACCACCGAACCCAAATAACATAAAGTTGCATTCAAAAATCCTTTCAGGTCCATGTTTTATCATTGTAGTGCCATATGCCATGTCTCCTTTGTATTTCGGTTTTATAACAGAAATACATCAATACACATAAAAAGCCTAACAAACACTTTTATATCGGAACTCAAATATTATAGAGCCGCATTTATAAACCCTTTCGGGTCTACCTTGATCACAATATCGCAATATCGCTTTTCATGTGGCCAAACATCATTACACGGGGAAATACAAATAAATTCGCAAAAACCGAACTCCAAATATATTTGAATCGCGTCCATAATCCCTATTGGGTTTGGCCTTTACCGCATGTCGCAAGTCTTGCGGTCCTCTTTGCATCAACCCTTTGTATTGTTGTGATGTGATATGTCGCAATCGCATATCGCATGGTCTTTGGGCCTTTGGTAAGTCCTTCCCTTGGAAACCTGCAATGCAATATTGGTACTTGATCTGGACCGTTGATCTGCACGCTCGATCAACGGTCCTCATTAAATCACGTTGATCGCTATCGCAATTCCTTAAGGCCATGGTCTTTTAACACTCCACTGATGCGATATCGCCAAACCCTTTGATGCGATCCACCGATTTTATTTGGACCGTTGATCGGTCCGATCCGACAGCTCCTGTGCAGCGTTACTTAAACCTTCGCTTAGCTCTGTTTTCCACCTTTCTTCTTCGTTTTTTTTTCTTCTATAATAGTTTTTTTCGACAATATGTATATGAAGACTTAGAGGTTTCAAGATCCATTTTGGATAACTCCTTCCCACTGAAAAGGTTTTGGACCACCAAAAGTTGGTTTTTAGGCATCAATCAAGTGAGGGTATAGCTCCCTCACTTGTTTAACTTCTATCCATCATGATTTTCTGGGATTTGAACCTTTGAGCCCTACTCTTAGGTACTCAACATCCCCTCGACGCATAGTTCTTACCTTCATGTCCAAAGCTGTGTCTTCCTGTAACTCATTGAGATACTCAGGCAACAAATCCCCAATAGAAGGCAACTGAGTTTGCTCTTCAGGATCTTTAATCAATGAAGGTTAATACAATCTCAAGTTTTCTACATTAACGACTGAATAGATCTGCATATAAGCTGACAAATCAAGGCGAAAAGCATTTTCACCAATTTTATCAAGTATCTTGAAAGGTCCATACCTTATTGGTTTTAGCTTCTTACCTTCACCCTGCATTCTGTCTTTGCTGATGTAAAGCTAGACTTGATCACCAAAATTTAAAACTATGCTCAACTCGATGCTTGTCATGTCTTGCCTTGTAATTGGCTTGACTTATTTCCAGTTGTTCCTGTATTGCCTGGTGAATTTCCTAGATTTGTTCAATGAACTTGGTTGCTTTGTCCACATCACTATGTCCATCAACTGCTGTGTCTTTACCAAAGACAAAATCAAAGGGAGAATTTGGTATAAAACCAAAGCAAGTCTCAAAAGGAGATCTCTAAGTAGAAGAGTGCTTGGCACGGTTGTAAGCATGCTGCACATAACACAAATGCTCATCCCAAAGCTTGGGATGTTTGCTGTAATAGCCTCTGAGCAACTGGATCACTATCCTATTGACCACTTCTATCTAACCATCTGTTTGTGGATGAAATTATGTGCTCTTCTTCAACCTGGTGTCTATAAACTCCCATAGACTTGACCAAAACTTCCCAACAAATTGAGAATCTCGATCAGATATAATAGAAGTGGGTAACCCAAAATGAATCCATACATTCTAAAAGAACAACTTTGTTGTTTGTTCAGCTGTAACTTGCTTGTTACATAGTATCAGAATACACATTTTACTGAACCTATCCACAACAACATACAAATAATCATGACCTTTCCTAGACTTTAGCAATCGCCCAAAAAATTCCATGGAAACACTTTCCCAAGGACGAGAAGGAATTGGAAGTGGAGTGTACAAGTCTAATTTTCTATTACTTGGTTTTCTTGTAGCACACATTGTACATCCTTTGATATATCTAGGAACTGTCTCATGCATTATTGGCCAATAATAGAATCTTTGCAATTTTTCAACTGTTTTACTTACACCAAAATGACCTAATATGATAGAAGCATGTACTTCTAGGATTATGTTAACTCTTTCAGTTTGTGGAATGCATAACTTTCCGAAATGATATAAGAGTTGGTCCTTTACATAATAATCCAATTCTTCTACTTGCTTCCCATGACTTAAAGTTGCATATACATGTTTAAAATCTACATCTTGAGCATATTGTTCAATGTAACTTTCATGCATTACTGAGCTATGCTTAAGTATAGTATATACATTTATGATTGGTCTTGATAACATGTTTGCAACCTTATTGTGTATGCCCTTCATATATCTGATGACAAGATGAAATTGCTGTAGAAAACCCATCCACCTATAATGTCTTGATTGTTGCAATTTAGTTTGTGAGTGAAAATATTGAAGTGGATGATGATCTGTATGTATGATTGTTTCTTTACCCATTATGTAATGTTTCCACTTTCTCACACTTCATACTAATGCGTACAATTCTTTATCATATGTGGGATAATTAACTACTGCAGAAGTAAATGTCTCATAATGATAGCATATGGGTTTTCTATGTTGCATCAACACTACTCCCATGGCATAGTCACTGGAATCTATCTTAATCTCAAATGGGTGTTGAAGATCTGGCAGTGCTAGTACTAGTGCTATACTGATTTTCTCTTTTAAGGTGTCGAAGGCTTTTTGCTGTTTGCCTCCCCACTTAAACACCTATTTCAATCTTGTTAAAGCATGTAATGGAGCTTCAATAAAAGAAAAGTTAGTAATAAACTTTCTCCAACATTGTGTTGCCCCTAGGAAACTCCTAACCTCTGTAACAGATTTGGGTTTAGGCCAATTCACAATGATTTCAACCTTAGAGGGATCTATCTTCAATTCACCACCCCCTACAATGTGACCCAAATAATTTAAAGATTTCCTACCAAATTCACATTTTGGCAGTTTTACATAGAGATTTTGTCTTTTTAAAACATCTAAAGTCTGCTTTACATGGTCTTCCCATGTGTTACTAAAAACAAGAATTTCATCTAAATAAACAATTACAAATCATCAATAAATGGTCTGAGTACATCATTCATAACTCTCATAAATGTAGCAGGAGCATTAGTTAAGCCAAAAGGCATAACCAACCATTCATACAGTCCTTGCTTTGTCTTGAAAGCAGTCTTCCATGCTTCTTGTTCTGCAACTCTGACCTGACGATAACCACGTCACAAGTCTAACTTAGAAAAGTAAACTGCTTCTTTCAATTGATCTAATAAATCATCAATACGAGGAAGAGGATAATGATTCTTGATCGTTATTTTATTTAGTGCTCTATAATCAATGCACATTCTCCAGGAACCATCTTTCTTTCTCACCAACATGATTGGAGATCCACATGGTGTTGTGCTTGGTCGTATAAACCCTTTATTGATAAACTCATGTACTTGCTTCTTTATCTCTGCATTCTCTAAAGCTGACAACCTGTACATTCCAATGTTAGGCAATGGAGCATCTTGCTGCAAATAAATATCATGTACTATTTCTCACTTGGGTGGCAGGCCTTTTGGTTCTTGAAATAGAACATCATACTCTAAAACAACTTTAACTAAATCATCTTTCTGTTTAGAATCACAACCTTCAAATGCATTGGATTTTTTAGGATCCTTTGTCTTTACAACCATTAGTAAAAATTGCTTACTTGCATTCACAATTCTTTTCATCTGTCCTGAGTTTATGAGAGAATAGTTATCTTTGAGTTTATGAGCTCTTATAGTATATTCAATTCCATCTTTAGTGGGTTGATACTTATTCTCAACTCTATAGAAAATAACTTTCCTATCATACAAGTATGGACTTCCCAAAACAATACCACATATATCCGAACTATATCTAACTCAACCTCATCTACAAATGTTGGTCCAATAGCAAACCTAAGTTTACATTGTCTCGTTACTTGTAGGTTTGTTTTATCACACACCCAGCCTAATGGAAATGGCTTCTCATGAGGTTTTGTTTGTAATCCTAAATTCTTTACAACTATTTCAGAAATCAAATTTACTTGTGATCCACTATCAAAAAAAGTATCAATCTTATTGTGCTTGTAAATTAATCTAATATGAAAAATCTCATTTCTTTCCCTCTCATTACTTTCATTATCAATAGATTGCGTAGAATTACTTGTGGATGCTTCAAAATCTTTACCTTTAATACCTGTGGCTGTAACTATTGTTTCATCACTTGAATCTGATCCCAAGTCCTTCTGAATAGGAACAACATTCTTTTTCTTCTTTCCACCGAACTTCTTAGGTTTCAATTTTGGATGCAAAAACCAACAGTGTGCCTCATCGTGTCCTAATTTCTTGCAGTGAGTGTATGAAGGTTTATCCTTCTTTACAATGTTTTATTTCCTCTCCTTCCATTTCAGTTTCTTCTTTTCCTTGCTCTTGCTTACAAAATATTTAGATGATCCCCCAACCTCTAGGTTTACATTCTTACCTCTAGCTTCTAGATGTGTGGTTTGAACTGATACATCATCAAGGCTAGTGGGATTAAACATGAGAATAGTATGCTTTAAATAGCTATGAAGACCACCTATATACTTCAATAAAGTTTCACGTGAATCTAATGATATAAATAGAGTTAAAGCTCTCTTTCTGAAGTCCTAAGTATAACTCTGTACACTTTGGCCCTTCAGCTGATGAACAGTTTGCCAACTCATCATTGTCTACTGCATGTAAGCTAAAGGATAGAATTTCTTTTTGATAGGAGAAACAAATTCATTCCAGGTAGAAATGATTTTACCATGTTTTTGCAGATCATCTTGTCTCTTTCCTTCCCACCATACTAGTGCAGTTCCTCCAAGTCGAAGGATAGCCAGCTGAATATTCTTCCTTTCTGAATCAACGTTATGTACCCTGCAATATAGATCAATTTGTCTTATCCAATTATCTAGCTTTTCTGCATTGAGTTCTCCATCATAAATTGGCAAATTAAACTTCACATCTAATTTGATTAAGGAGGTTTTCTTCTTCTTCTTAGAAGAGCTAGAAGATGATGAGGATGATGAAGGTGATGATGGAGGAGATGGTGGAGGAGGCATTACCCCTTTTCCTTTGCCTTCGGGAGAGGCAACTAGAAAAGGTTCCTCTACTCCTTTTTTTGGTTTAGGTGTTGAAGTGCTTTCACCTTGACCCTTCTTAAATTCCAAATACATATCTTCCACCATGGCTTGGAGTGCCTTAAAATTTTCTATAAATTGAGATTTTGATCCCGATGGAGCTTCTTCTACCATTCTCCTCTGAGAATAAACTCTTCCAATCTCTAGATTAGCCTCAACAAGTTCTCCTTTTCCTAGTCTGAGCTTTAATCTAGTTAACATTCAAGTTCCAACACAAGCTTGTCTAACCTTAACAAAACCATAAGCTCTAATACCACTTGATCTGAAAATGAGATCTTAAATCAATATTAAGGTATTACAGACTCATGTGCAGGAATTCCTATATCATTTAGTGCAACAGATCAAAAAGATTGCGAATAATATAGACAATGAGGAATTAGAAAACATAATAGTCACACATCAACACAAGCAAAATAATGAAGGAGTTCACCAGACCCCCCTGGCTACGTCTCCTGGTCCAAGCTTTCAGTGTCGACCTCTATATTATGTCTTCAAGAGCAGATGATTACAAGTGTGAGCTCGAATAGAGTCTCAACACAACAGTGACAAAACACAGGGATTCCCTCGAAATCCTCAAGTCTACAAGAGTACACTGTTGCTCCCTCTCTATCTATCTTCTACTTTCTCTTCCATTATCTTCTATTTCTTCTGTCTGCCACAGAGTGGTTTTTAAGCCTCTTGGCCCTGTCTGTTCACCTCCCTTTTCAGTGTGGACATGTTTTGTTAAAAACGCTTAAGGCACACTAACAGTTTCTTTTAGAAACGGAAGGATCAACGGGCATGGTGAAACCGACCATTCAGTCTTCCTCTGCACAAATCCCCCAATATAATACATATTTGGGACTTATTTCATTTTATCAGAAATACATAGAATACATTGAAAAACAACAAAAAACCCGACAAAACGCTGCCTAACAGATTTCAAATTTTATAGAACTGCACCTATAACTCATCGGGTCTGCCTTTTATGGTTGTTGCAAGCCCTTTGTATTCCACACCGTTGATCTGCCCGATCTCCGATCCAACGACTAACAGCCATTTTGGGTGGCCTACGTGCATGAAGATTACCCGCCCGAAAAAGTGGTTTTCTCTCTCCAATAGTGTTCTACGTGTCAGCCAGTGTATGTAATCGGGTGGAGCCCGTCCAATACCACTTACCACCTAAAGCCCGCCCGAAATACTATTTACCACGGAACCCAAATAACATAAATTCACATTCATAAATCCTTTCGGGTCTGTGTTTTATCACTGTAGTGCCATATGCCATTTCTCCTTTGTAATTCAGTTTTAAAACAGAAATACACCAATACACAGAGAAAGACCAACAAACACTTTTATATCGAAACTCAAATATTATAGAACTGCATTTATAAACCCTTTCGAGTCTGCCTTGATTGCAATATTGCAATATTGCTTTTCATGTGGCCAAACATCACTACACGGGGAAATACAAAGAAATTTGCAAAAACTAGACCTAAATATATTTGAATCATGTCCATAATCCCTATCGGGTCTGACCTTTATCGCATGTCGCAAGGCCCGCAGTCCTCTTGGCATCAACCCTTTGTATTTTTGTCATGTAATATTGCGATGTGATATATCACAATCACATATCGCATGGTCTTTGGGCCTTTGGTAAGTCCTTCCCTTGGAAACTTGCGATGCAATATTTGTAGTTGAACTGGACCGTTGATCTACGCACTCGATCAACGATCCTCCTTAAATCGCGCTCATCGATATTGCAATTCCTCAAGGCCATGGTATTTTAACACTCCGCCGATGCGATATCGCCGAACCCTATGATGCGATCCACTGATTTGATCTGGACCGTTGATCGGTCCGATTTGACGGCTCTTGTGCAGCATTACTTCAACCTTCGCTTAGCTCTGTTTTCTACTTTTCTTCTTGGTTTTTTTTTTCTTCTACAATAGTTTTTTTCTACAATATGTATATGAAGACTTACAGGTTTCAATTTCCATTTTGGATCAATGTGCCGTGTCAAAAAAATGGTTTTTACAAAAACAACTATTGCAGACCCACCCCTACCCCCCGCGCTAAATGTTAAGACACCTGAGGTGTTTGCAATTTTTCACACCCGTCAATTTTTATTTCAAACACCCATCATACCTTGGATTGTTGACATCTAGGATTGATCTATTGAAATATTTTTTTCTCGGCAATACTAACTACTTTGTATTAATATGTATAGGTAAACTTTTACATCAAACAGACTAGCTGCCCAGGGCCAACTGTGGCTCCTTGGGTGGTGATATCAAACTTATATTTTTTGCCTCGCAGGGCACTAGTTCCAAATAACTTGAAAAACATGACTCTGAGATTTTCCAGAATGACTTCAAAACAGCCCACGCAGGGGCATTCCAAAAAGACGCATAGCCCAAACAAACTATAGAGACCGATAACATTACCGAGAACCGACAAGAAACAAGCAAAGACATAAAGCTTAGACCAGACATTAGACTCCGGACCCAGTGTAACTGTGGAAGCCGCGAGCCAGACTTAAGGACATAAAGGAAATAGACTATGATGCAGAACGAAAACTTGAAATTAGTCAGCACCCTGACCCCAGCCTCAGAGAAGGAAGCAAAAATGAAGGAGTGCCGATGGGAACTACTCCTCTGGTTCTTCTTCCACGAATCTGCTCCAACCTTGTCCCTCTGGAACCCCTTCCCACATAGCCATGGGATTCTGCGCGGGAGCTGGCAGCTCGGATTCTTGAAGTTGGGAGGGGGGTTTAGGCAACTCTCTTCCTGAATTGCTCGCTGCATTGGAGGGCTCCCCCATTGGGCGCTTTCCCCTCTCGCTTGCTGAACTATCCTCCGCAAGAACCAATGACGAACTTTCTTCATTTTCCTCAGGGATTTTGGTAAAAAGCACAGAGATGTGGGCATTAACACCTGCATTGTCTCTGGAGCTACCCAGCGTAAAGGTGACTGAACCAAATGTTGGGAGTATGGTTTCACCCTCAATAGAGCTGCCCACTTCCAGAAATTGACCAGCTGAGAGTGGGGTGACTCCCACCCTTCGATAACAGTAGCAACAGCAGCAATGATGATGAACATCAGCTGCAGGAGGATGAGAGGATTCTCCACGTCCTGGGCCTCTTCTGCTAGGCATCCTCTCACGCGGCCGCACCATGGTATCCTCCAATTCCTTTTCCTGAACCAGAGCAGTGGAGGGCCGACAGTGGCTATGGTCCCTTCCCGTAGCTTGCTGCATCCAAAATGGGTATGAATCGAATTTAACTGAGCAAAGACAGAGCCCAGAAAACACAAGAATGGCGCGGACCTCACCCAATCTTTCAATAACCAGCTCGTGGTATTGGCACTCAGAATTCTGAGAATTCTTCCTGTCACTCTGAGCTCTCTTACCCACCGATTTAGCATATTTAAGCTCCTGAACATTCCCTCTGAAATGACCTTCATTAAATGCGTCTTGCAGGATTGCCATCACCTCCCGCAGCTCCATTAAGATCGCCCTTATGCCTCTCGCGTCTTGAAGGATCGGCGGCTTGAGGCAATAAAGGCTCATGCTCATCACGTGTCAGCCCATGCCAGGCATGTGGCCTCCCGTGGACAGGCTCGATGACACCCGCATCCGGGGCGACAGCCTCTTCTTGGATCAGTCTTTGACAATCCTGGAGCTGTTGCCTATTGGGAATGATATTTGTGTCTCCAGAAAGCAGAGGGTGATCAGTCTCTGTCCCAATGTTGGCTAGGAGGTCCGCAATTTTGTTGCCTTCCCGTTTAGTGTGAGTGAAGGAGAGGGCTCTAGAATTGCTGAGCTTCTGAGCCAAATCATTTAACCTAGCTTCAAGCCTCCAACTGGGTGCTACTTTCCTTGCATTCGAGCCATTCTGAAGACGGGTTGCCATGTTGATAAGAATCTGGGAGTCCCCTTCTACTATCAGTGGTTGAAGGTTGAGATTCCAAGCTAGCAAAAGGCCTTGCCATAGACCTTCCAGCTCTGCGGAGTTGTTGGTGTCCCACCCTAAGTTCCCAAAATAAATCAGTATGGGAGTTCCTTCAGAGTCCCTCAATATGCCTCCATAACCAGCTGCGCCAGGATTTCCTTTGGAAGCCCCATCAAAATTCAGCTTGTATGAGTTTTGGGGAGGGGCTTTCCATTGACAGAGGTTCTTGCAATTGATATTAGGAACACTGCTCTTAAGAGAATCCGGGGGTAACTGCAGCTGCCAATTATTTAGAATGTTGTGCTCGTTATCAGTAGAAGGGAGATCATCCGCTGTCCATACCTGAAGTGCCATTGTCTCTTGTATGTTCTTGTGAATCTTGCTCCAGGTTTCTTTTGAGGGAGAGCGATTGTTTTTGAAAATGTGTTGATTACGTTCCTTCCAGATGTTCCAGAGGACGATCCCTGGAAGAATACTCCATAAATGGTTGAGGATCTTGCTCTTGTAAGGAAACTTTGGCCAAAGTCTTAAGGAGTTGATTATGTCTCCCTCCCCTCTGCAATTTATTTGACACCTGAAACTGACCTTGTCCCAAAGTTGACAGGCTAAAGGGCAGGTATCAAGGAGATGATGGAGAGTTTCTTCATTTTGAGAACAATTAAGACAGATCGAGGGGCCATGAAAGCTCCACTTTCTGAGCTTATCCCAGGTGAGGATTTTTTTATGACCCACCAGCCAGAGAAAGTAGGCAATTTTTGGCCATGGACCAAGCTCCCAAATTCTACTCCATAAAGCGTCTGGGGGAGAAGGGAAGCTGCATAACAACTTATAATCCTCTGAGGTTGTGTAGGATCCTTTGGGTAGGTACCCCCATCTGAGAATATCCCCTCCATTATCCTGCCTGATACTTCTTTTCTTTAGCTCGATCATTAGCTCCTCTTGTTGCTGCTCATTTGCATGATTGAGTATTAGATTGCTCCGTTTCCAGATCCTGAAGCTATGCTCCATCTCCGATGACCAGAATTGGTAAACTTTTTCCTGCTGATGTTCTGGCCTTTCTGGAAGAACGGAAGGGTGAAGAATATTTTGGAGTTTAGGCAGTTGGTTCCAGGCATCGGTCCAAAATCTTGCGGTGCGTCCGTTCCTTATTTCCCAGAAGCTGTGCTTCTGTATTATCTGATAGTGTTGTTTGGCCGCATTCCATATTGTGGATCCCTTTTCAGTGGGAATGAATCTGATGAGTTCCTCTTGAGGTCGATTTCCGGCATACTTGGCTGTCCATGTTAGACTCTCTCATAAAACAATAATAAATCCAAAAATAAATAAATTAATTAAATATTCCAAGTTAGGAATTTGTGCCTAACTCTTGGGTTGTTCCTCTAAGATAGGAGTTAGTTTAGGTAACTCCTATATTGGTGTGTCTGGTGAGAAATTATCTCAACCAAAGGAGAAATTATCTCAACCAAAGGTGTCTAAGATAGCAAGCACTATCTTGAGAGCACTGTCTCTCATCTATTTATTTGTAACACTATATTCAATTATTTGTGTAAAAATGAGAGAGAAAGAATACATGAGGCTTCAGCCTTTTTCCGTCAATATTGTGTCTTTGATTTTTATATGTGTGATTTATATATTTCTATGAGACCAATTTCTCTTTTCAATATGTGGTATCAGAGCTACAAGACCAAGGGACCTGTACACTGATTTGAAAAGCGTGAAGTACGTGAAGCTGTCACATGGTTTGGAGGGCCAATCGCGCCGACTTAGCCGTGGATCTGATGCTAGCTGCTTCGATCGAGTCTGCGGTGGAGTAATATTAGTGGTAGCCCGGTGTAGACGAGGTGAAGGAGAATCGATCTGGACATCGTGAGGAGCTCAGACAGCGTCGAGTGAATGTCGTCTCTGAGAGTGAGCATCGCATCTGGCAGCCCACCATGTTTGGTAGCCTGGGTTCTGCGTTAAATATCTGTAGAGATTTTTGTATGAGAGAAGATTCATCGGGTATGTATTGTCTCAGTTTCACGATTTCCTAAGCTAAATATATTTTTCAGCTGGTTCAATGCAGAAACCTTATCATCCTCAAGGCAACCACTAGAAAATGCTTCAGTCGCATAGGCTCTATAAAGCTGCCTCAACTCATCAATCTTTCGGTCACTGTCATACTCACCATCTAGTACAGAAACAGATCCGATGCCTGGAGGAAGTCTCTCCTTATCACCATTGTTTTTCAAATCTGTGAGAGCTTGATTGTATGCCAAAAGTTTATTGAGCTCCTCTGTCACCTTTAATGCTGATCCCCTTACTCTTCCTTGAGATTTCATAACCTCCAGTGCCGAAGAAATGTACTCTTCTATATGTTTTTGAGTATAGTCTCTAAACATATCAGCGGCAATCTAATCAGGAAGTTTAAGTTTAAGTTGTGCCTCCCTCAAATCCATGAGGTTTTTTTTTGAGAAGAAATCGATATTATTGTGAGAAGAGCTTGTAGATTCATCATATTCGCAGTTACTGTGTGTGAAATCAAAACTTGTAGATTCATCATATTCGCAGTTACTGTGTGTGAAATCAAAACTTGCTACACTCTCATCAGATTCATCACCGAGTTCACTCAATTGATGATCAATGCGCTGCTCCTCAGCAATTCGCTTAATATGAGGATCCAGAGCCTCTAGAACAGCAAGACCCTTTCTAAATAACTATAACTGTGCTGTATGGTGCCGTGTTGTCTGAATTAGAAGATAGCGTGACTGTCCTTGCTTTAGTGACATCAACCGACAGACAAGGAATGTCACTTGGTCATCATACTCTTCTTTAGTTGATTTTAACTGCTGGGCTGTAAACAAATCCACTTTAGAAGTATTTGATTTTCCTTTGGCTGGATGTCCTCATATAATCATACACTTTCCTTTGCTCATAGCACTGGTTTTTAAATTCCTCTCCGCTTTAATCCTGTGACTCAACGCAGACTGATTAGCCGAAATAGGCTGCGACTTCAGTTCCCGCATTCAAAAAGGCCGGTCATAGCAGGTTTTCTCAACGTCGGCTGCTAGGAGACACCTCGAATTGCATTCAGAAGGTGCAGGTCTGTTCTTGCACCAATGCTTAAATCATCTGTAGTCACAGACATTGCAGCACGTCTTCAGAAGACTCCAGAGCAGGTAATTTTACGGTGGGGAGCTATGGATGCCGCATGTATTTGATCTCTTCAACAAGTTTTTGAAGGTGTGATTTTCGTGGTTTTCGTTACAAACAATGCAACAACAAAAGATTGGAACAAAAGTCGAAATCTTCCCTCAAGTCTGTGAGACTATTGATTGGCTGGAACGCCTTTTGGTGACTGAATTGTGTCGTGGGATTAACTTCTTCGAAGTTGTAGCCGAGGATAATGGTGTTTGGCGTGAGGACAAAACACATTTTGAAGTAAATGAAAAAAGGTACGTGTGAAGCTTGGAATTACATGGATAAATGTAAAGTTTAAACAAATACAACCGTAATTCACGTTTGATAAAGTGACCTTAAAACCATTAAAGTGTTTTATGGACCTTTAAAAAGGAGTATATTTTGTAATGAAGCGTGGTAATTTTTAATATATGATGAGAGATAGTAAGTGGAATGTGAGAGAATGAGTGGGGGTGAGAATGAAGTTTAACCCTTAATGTTTCATGAAGTTTAATGGGTTAGAGTTAGTGGAGAATAATATTTGGGATGAAGAAAGAATTAATGGTGAATATGATGAGAGATGAGAAAGGCTGTTTTAATTTTTGAAATCTTTGAAGTGATAGATTTTTTAAAGGAGAGCTCATTGATGTAGGAGGTTGAGTCAGGTTTTTGAATTCATTTCTTCCAAATTTGTGAGTGTCAAATTTTCATTGTTTGAGAAAGATTTCATGACAATGTTGTAAAAGATGAAAGGTTGATGATCTCAATACTCAATAAAGACATATTATTTGTGGTGATTGTGTCCTAGATCCGCCCGAAATTGAATAAGGGGATCTTAGGTACACCATGTGTATTTGTGATGGCGAGTTTTTTTATGGCTTCATGCCTTTGCTTTTCGATTGTGTCTAGTTGTGACACATCAATAATTTCATCGCATACATAAAGCAAGCACAACACATAGCTGCAAGAACAACACTACAACAAATAATCAAAGTTTTCAACATCAGCATTCTACCTCAACAAACAAATTCACTCAATCCAATCAAGTTCATGCATCTGCAAATTCCAACGTTTCAAAGCAAAGTCTACATCAACATTCTTGCAAACAAATTTAAGAACTTGTGAATCAAATTCCAAATTACATTGAATTGTATGGGTGCATTCTCGGTTGAAACTGACACCCACGTTTTGATTTGATCATAAGTCAAGCACGTCCATTCTCTTCAACTTAGTCAAATTAAGACAAGTGAATTCCTTGTTTTATGTGAGTCATTAAAATCATTGTAAGCTTTTTGGGTGCATTTTCGACAGTGTTCGACACCCTGTCCATGAGTTTTAACTCCTACAGCAACCAAAAACAAGTTCAACTCTAACACCAATCAAGCAAGTTGAGTTCGTCATCAAGCGAGCGTGAATTCCAGAAAGTTCTAACAAGTGTTCTCAGCAAGTACAATAAGCCACAAATCAAGCGAGCGTGCCATTCAAGTCTCATAACAAGTGAGCCTGTCATTCAAGTAAAGTGAAACAGTTCAAAGCACGACATCTACGACAAGAGAGCCTGACTTCAAGTGAGCAAGTTCAGATGGCGCAACATATTCAGTTGTTAAACATTCTTCACAGTTTGATCATCTCCAGTGATGAAGACATGGTGCACGTCAGCAAAGAAACTCTTGCTGATATTTCACGGCATCTACAGCAAACGCATGAAACCATTGAGTTTCTTGAACTTGAGTCCCAACTTCAAAGGAATGAATTGCAAGAAAAGAGTGATACTTTCAAGTCTTTGAACCATCCAGATGATAAGTCATTCATCCCAACAACTTCAAGTGTCGAAGTTTTTCATGATCAAATTCAAATTTCTTCCAAACCCATCATCAAGCCTTGGGAAGAAATTCAAAATAACAAGCATAGACATGGCTTAGGATATGTCCCTGATGACACCAACTTACAAATCCCAGATTATTCCAAGCCAATTAAGTTTGTGAGTGCAGGATTTCTTGAACCACTCACCTCAGCAGGTTCTGAGAACGTTGTAGACAAACGAAATTGCATGCAACCTGAAGTTTATGTTCCACCGAAATGCTCTCATTGTCAAAGAGCCAGTCATATGGAAGATCAGTGTTTTGATCTCCATCCGTGTTGTCATTGTGGCAAGCCCAATCATTCCTCAGCAAAATGTCGCAACCACCAAAAATCAGGCAGATTGAAGATACATTACGACTGGATTGATCCTTGGGAATGGTCATCCACAATCAAACGGTTGTCTCAGTTCTACAACCGACTACAATCATACATAGTACAGCCAGCAGTGAACAGATGATGGTACTCTCCTGCCGTTGAATGAGGGAGTACAACAGTGAAACTCTCCTACACCTGAAGGGGGGGAGTTCAAATATATTTTGGAGAAGATTGTCTCTCCTTTCAGCTGACAAAGGGGGGAAAATGTCAATGAAATTGACAAGTGATTGTCAGACTGAAAATCTCGACAACGTCAGCGAAGTAGCCAGTGGGCATCTTCATCAGCCAGTGGGCATTTGTCATCAGCAGTGAGCATCAGAAAATTCGCCAGTAGGCGATCGACAGCCAAAGCAGCAGTGAGTAGCTTTCATCATAGTAAAAGCAACATTGAGTTGTTTTTCGACATCTTCAGCCAGTGGGCAATCATCATCAAATTGTGTCAGTGGACACCAGATGCTGTTTTCAAGCAAAGGACAGTTGGGTCCTTTTGTGGCTTGGCACATGATGGAGTTGTCAAACGTCCTTCAGAGATGAATCAAGCATGCAGCTAATTCATGTTCTCTTCAGATTTGAGTTTTTTCCAGCATCCCGTTTTGGCGGTTTTTTCAGGCAATGTTTTTGAGGATCAACATGAGAACTTGGAAGATGGTTCTCGTTTTTGGATTTATCATTGAGGGGGGGAATGTTAGACTCTCTCATAAAACAATAATAAATCCAAAAATAAATTAATTAATTAAATATTCCAAGTTAGGAATTTGTGCCTAACTCTTGGGTTGTTCCTCTAAGATAGGAGTTAGTTTAGGTAACTCCTATATTGGTGTGTCTGGTGAGAAATTATCTCAACCAAAGGAGAAATTATCTCAACCAAAGGTGTCTAAGATAGCACGCACTATCTTGAGAACACTGTCTCTCATCTATTTATTTGTAACACTATATTCAATTATTTGTGTAAGAATGAGAGAGAAAGAATACATGAGGCTTCAGCCTTTTTCCGTCAATATTGTGTCTCTGATTTTTATATGTGTGATTTATATATTTCTATGAGACCAATTTCTCTTTTCAATAGTCTATATTTTTCCCCAAGGCTTTTCTGGGCTAGTGATCCATTGCCACCAGATCTTGGCGTTCATGATGGAATTGCTGTGTTCAGGATCTCTTAATCCAATGCCTCCCTTTTCCTTGGGCATACATACATTAGTCCACTTTACCAGGGCCCATTTGCGATTGGTAGCCGCACTGCTCCACAGAAAATTGCGCTGAAGGTTTCTTATGCTTCTTAAAACCCATTTAGGCGCAGCTAAAATTGAAAACAAGTACAGAGGCATTGCCTGCAAAACCGATTTGATGAGAACGATACGACTGGCTAGATTGAGAGATCTATATGTCCAGAGATTAAGACGGTTTTCCAGTTT
The DNA here is from genome assembly GCA_031772625.1 of Pinus tabuliformis. Taxonomy (NCBI): domain Eukaryota; kingdom Viridiplantae; phylum Streptophyta; class Pinopsida; order Pinales; family Pinaceae; genus Pinus; species Pinus tabuliformis. The sequence continues at coordinate 1,876,966,939 of CM062816.1, forward strand.
ATCAAGCAAGGAACGCCAAGCGGATTGTTTAAGAATTGAAGCCGAGAGGGGATCACCCAGGTATTTGGAGGGTAGAGAAGCCGCGGTGAACCCCAAGATTCGAGAAACAGCAGATTTGACAGAGGGCGGAGTATGGAAGAAAAAAATCTGGGATTTGGAGCAATTGATGTGCATTCCAGAGGCCTCCGAGAAGTCCTGTAGGAGAGATTTTAGACGGCGGGATCTATTGAAATATTACTGCAGGTGATAAACTTAATTTTTTGGGGCATTTTCTTATTTTTTTGTGCCGAAGAAATATCCCATACACAACAATAAAAAACAATCTATTAGAGTTCATATATACAACTATTCTAATGCCATAGCTGACACGTAGTGCACTATGCCTCTTATCAGCCCTTTTCTTGGCTTATGGACTTGGTTTTGTGCATTGAGATGGTGTCAGCTTGTATGGTGCGATGCTTGATAACTCTTTGTGCCTCCACGATACATATAGGTACACAAATGGCTGATATGAATGTTGTTCTTTGTTATTTGAATGGGATATATATCCCACATGAAAAAATAGAATGGATGCATTAAAATGTATATACAACAAGCTTTTGGTGTTTCCCCCATGCGTAGTGCAGAACATATTACAACTTAGCTTGGCGCTTCTTACGTTGGCTATGTTGGGAACTTACTTGTAACTTGTGGCTCGATGGACTTAGAGAAGGTTTAACACTTTGTAATAGTTTCTTGGATGGCATATATAACATGGAATCAAAGGCTTGGCTTGGCATGATATTTTTTAAACAAAAAAATTTACATTTTAAAATATTTTTTTTTACAAAAATATGTAATATTTCTATAAAATTTAAATTTATTTAAAATTTAAAACTCTTATTTAAGGAAAAGTATTTTAAAAACCTATATAAGGCCCATTTGTCTCTACAAATTTTTAGTTTTCTGAGTAATAGCCCCAAAACAAATTAGCCAACTTCAAAAAAACATATAACTTTTAAATGTGTGAGAAAAAGTTACAACAACAACCAAGCTAGGGTTGATCGCATTCATGAATAGAACATAGTGTAGAATGGGAGAAATACCTTATGAGAACCACATTAACTCAGCCATGGATGAAGCTTGTTAATGAATGGCTTTCCTGCAAATATAGGGGTAACACTAATTCTTTGTTGGCTTAGGGGGTCCTGACCTAGGTTCAGAGTTAGTTGTGCCAACCAACAAAAACCTACACTACTAGCCCTTTCGGTAACAACCCGCGTAGTGTAGGCTGCAGTCTCAGCCAAAGTAGTATGGGGGGATGCAAGAACCAAGTTTTTGCATCCAGAGATTAGTGTGATTTCTTCTAGCACCTTGGATCTCCCTCCGTGCAAATCGATAAACTTATATGGCACATCACTGAAACTCAGTTAAAGCAGCCTTCATACCTTCATGACATTCCACGATCAGTCCTTGCAGACTCTTATAGTCAATTGACCTACTTACACGCATCAAAAAGTATCCCTAGATTGGAGTTCACATATATCTACTTTATTCGTCAGAAAACATAAGAGAAATGATCTAAAACTTTGTGGAAGTGGCTAAACATTCAATTCATACATTATTAAAACAGATTCGATAAATTTGCGTAGCGTTCAGTCACTATTTCATAAAACATGTCATTCATTAGCAACATATCACATAAACAAATACAAATGGAAATACTCAATAATTCTTAGGAAAATTGTCTTTATTGATCTTCAATGCACTGATTACAGACTCAAACTACCCTGTGCACAGAACTGTAGGGGTCTGCACACTCAGCTGGGAATTCTACCCAGATGTTTGCACACTCAGCTATGGAGCCTTCCCTTCTCTACCTAAGCACAGGAAGCAGAGCCTTCCTGCCTTAGCTCCTGCCCAAAACTTTTCAACGAACCCAATTCTCTTTCCCAACATGTCCTTAGATTTGCTAAGACTCGACTATTTATTGAATTTTCCATACAATGCCATGGTCTACGAACAATGGGTGAATCTCAAAACCAACTCAAAACTTTACTTAAAATAAGGGGCAAGGTGCCTTTCACTCTTATTCATCTATGCACTCTAATTCCATATATCATGAGACTTTTCATCTTTTACAAAACTGTATACAAAATTTGGGTTAACTAACCCCAAACTAACCCAAGGGACTCCTTCCCAACAGGCCCCCAATACAAAGATTGTGACTCGCCCTCGAGTCACCGAGTTGGTTGTTCCACTTTATGGTGGAGTTTGTTGAATACCTTAGTCAGTGCCTTAACATCCATGGTACTCTTCTCGACTGCTTTTTGTACTTTCTGGACTAGTTTCTCGATGGTTGTTCCCTCTAATACTAGTTACGTAGTCCTCTGTGTCTATTGCATTTCCTTCAGCTTCTCAAGAATGGTCTGTGAAAACTAGCTAGCTTCCTCTGTCCAAGGCTCAAGCTATGCGGTGAGCACAGAATTATTCTTCTGCAATTCCTATATCCGCAACAATTTTTCTTTTCCTTCCTGTAAGCACGTGAAACGCTAGAGTGGTGCCAACATCTACGATGTCGTACCACTCTCATTGTACTTCTACTGTGGTTTCTTGAGTTCTGTGCTCAACTGTTGCAGGGTAGGATCCTACTGTAGTGTATCCCAGAGGCCTAGTGTCTAAGTGAAGATCTTGTCGCATCCTTGAACAACGAAATCTAGTTGACCCATGGATTCTTTAGTCGTCACACCTCTTTGTTCGGGAACCTTCAGTGGTGTGGTCAGCTACAACTTCAAATGCAGCTCAGCTATCTGCATCCGTAGGTCGAAAGTTGCCTTGTCGATCTTCTCATTTGAAACACGTACTGTACTAGCCAATTTCCTTACCTTGGCTAAAGCCTCTGCATCATCAGCTATCCCCAACTCAGGTATGGATTTGTAGGCCTGCTCAATCATTCTCACCAGGTTTTGACGTTGTGTCCACAAGTCCTCCTGCTCCATTAGGGCTTGAGTATTTTCTACGAAAATCTGCTAGTTTTTTACTTTGAACTCATGGATGGAAGTGGGTGCACATTTTTCTCTGATCTTTAGCTCATCAGTGACACCCTAACGTAGCAGATGAAGAGACTCGAGTGGTAGCGTGACAAGGTTCAACCCCATATATTTTACTGCATCAAGCACCACACGATCCTCATCCGACTCTATGCGGACTAACCCTTTCAACAGAGGAAAGACTCTGAGATCCAAAGGTTAGTTAATCTCTATGACAGTGCTACGGACCTACATCAGGCTAGCTTGCATACCACTCACCTTTATGAACACTTCCTAGCATCTGCATTTATTGCTACTCGAACTGCTACAAAACTTATGTTGTGGCGTCCCATATCTTGTCTCCGATCTCATCGAGATCAATTTCTGTTAATATCATCTGATCAACATGTGTCTATTTCTCATAATTTTGTTTCTTTCACAGTCCTCCAATTTGTTCCTGCCCTCGCTTCTTCAGAATGAAATGGGTGCTCTGCCCCTCGTTACTACCTCCGCCCTAGTCTGATAACTTGTTGGCTTAGGGTGTCCTGACCCAGGTTCTGAATTGGTTGCTCCAACCAACAAAACCCTACGCTATTGGCCCTTTCGGCAACAACCCATGTAGCGTAGGCTATAGTCTCACCCGAAGTAGTATGGGGGGATGCAAGAACCAAGTTTCTACATCGAGAGACTAGTGTGGTGTCCTCCAACACCTTGGATCTGCCTTCATGTAGATTGATAAAATCATAGGGCATGTTACTCCAACTATATTAAAATAACCTTCAGACCTTTGTGAAGGTCCACGATCAGTCCTTTCAGACCTTTAACAGTCAATTTACCTACTTATGCACATCAAAAAGCAATCCTAACTTGGAGTTCACGCAGATCTACTTAATTCGCTAGAAAACATAAGGGAAATCACCAGAGCCTTCACAGAAGTGTTTAAACATGCATTGCGTACATTATTAAGATAGATTCAAGATAATCACGTAGCATTCAACCAGTATTTCATAAAACAAGTCATTTATCAACATCATATAACATTAACAGATATAACAGAAATAATAAGTATTTCTTCAGAAAGATGTCTTTCATTGATCTTCAATTCAGAAGTTACCGACTCAAACTACCCCTACGCACACAGCTGCAGGGGTCCACGCACTTAGCTACGAATTCTACCTAGGCCTCCACGCACTAAGCTTCGGAGCCTTTCTTTTCCTATCTAAGTGCAAGAAGCATAGCCTTCTTTCCTTAGCTCTCGCCCAAGACTCTTCAATTAACCCAATCCTCTATCTTAGTTCTATCTAGTTAGTTACTTGTTCCTTCACTAAGACTCAAGTATTTATAGACCTTTTCATACAATGCTATAGTCCTCAGACCGTGGGTGAATCTCAAAACAAAATCAAAACTTATCCAAAACAAGAGGTTAAGACCCTTTGACTGCTATTCCTCTACACAATCCACATCCACAAATCACGGAGAATTTATATAATTTACAAAATTGTGCCAAAATTTGTGTTATCTTAACCCAAAACTAACCCAAGGGACCCCATCCCAATAAGCCCCCCACACAAAGATCGTGACTCGACCTTGAGTAACTTTGTTGGCGTCACGGTCTTACTGCGAAGAAACCCCAGCTCCACCCAGATCACTGCAACTTCAACAATGCTCTGTGTTGCTTCTTGTCAAACCTCCTCAACAAATTGTTTAGTGGTAGGTCCTTCTACTACTAGCATCATTGTCCACTGCATCTGCTGTAGTAACTTAATATTATCTTGAATGGAGATTGTGATCAAATAAGCCTCATCTAACCAAGGTTGTAACCTGGCCTTTAGGAAGGCCTCTTTCTTATACACTTTCTCTACCTATGCCAGTAGCTTCTTTCCTTCTTGTAACGTGGCAAGACGTTGCACTAGCACTAAGGTGCGTGTAGTTGTCCTGACCTCATCATATTGGTGCTGCATCTCCCTTATCTCTTTGTTTAATGTCTGCAAGTTCGAATCCTCCTAGAGATTGGTCCATAGCTCCATAGCCTTATCAAACATGGTCGCACAGTCAGTGACTGTCATATCCAACGTAGCCATGCCCTCCTTAATTGTGAGTCTACGCTGCTCCTGATCCTTAGGTGGAGTCGTGGGCTGCAACTTTAACTGGAGCTCTACAATCCTCATGTTGAACTCAAAATTTATTCGTCGAACTTCTGCTCTAGCGTCATGCACACCAACGGCTATTTTTTTGATTTTCGCTTCAAGCTGTGCATCCTCCAAGATGTGAAGTTCAGACATTGTCTTCCATGCCTCCACTACTGCTGACTCTAGACTTGAACTACGTGCCTATAGTTCCTCCTTTTCCTTCAGAGACTATGTCTTATCAACGAACATTTGTTCATTGTTATCTTTGTACTCACTTATGTGGTTGAGGACGCACTGCTCCCTGGTTCTCAACTCATCTGTCACCCCCTTATGCAGGAGAAGGAGGGTTTCAAGGGGGAGCACCTCTACATTCAGTCCTATATCCATGACAATACTAAGTGAAATATGATCCTCAATTGATTTTGCATGAATGGACAAATCTGGCAATGGTATAGCTCTGAGATCTAGGGTCCTTACTAGCTCTGCTGGTTGACATGTCCTGGGTGTCCGTTTTTCTCACTCCGTGCTCGCTTATCCAACACCCACCTGTATTCTGCTCGTTTGGATCTGCAGCTCGCACAGATCCTTATAGACACTCCCTAACATCTACATGTATTGCTACTTGAACTATTGCAACACTTCTTCCATGGTATCCCAAATGTTATTTTCGATCTCATTAAGATTGTTTTTTGTCAATACCATGGAATCAACCTGCGTTTTATCAGATTTCTTCTTTTTTCGTGTTCCACCCTTCTTCTCAATGCAATGTCTTTTCAAAACAAAGGGGGTGCTCTACCCCTTATCACCTCCTCGGCCGTGGCCTAAAAGCTCTTCTTCCTTTGTCTCCGGTAAAGGTGACTTGTCACCTTTCTACAACTCACGTTGTCCTTTTTTCACCTACTCCTTAGCAGCGTGTTTGTGCTCTATGCGAGCCTTTTCTGCAACTTCCTTTTTTTCTATTCTACTAGGTTACGTGTTACTTTCTTAGTGGCCTCCTTTATTTTCAGCGTAGCAGAACTTTCCACGCCCTTTGTTGTTCTAGCATCTAACTTTAATGAGGCGCACCACTCTATAGACCACACCCCTATGATCTCCTACACATCTATTTCTAACACCACATAGGGCAATTACTGGCATTTCTGCTCTAGATCCTTCCATGCTTGGATATAGACTCTATGGAAGTCAAGCTTGAATTTTGCGTAGGCAGATAGCTGCGTGAACAAGGTTGGGGACAACCTTGGATGCTGAATGAGTACCATATGGATATCCATTTCAATAAGAGTGAAAATTTCATTTGTTTTTACAATCCACATAGGATCATTTGTAGACCATAAAGAGGTGAATGGTGCTACCTCCAGAAATTCTTCCTCAAGAGGAGGAAATTGGCTATCCTTTAGCAATCCCCATGCAACGAGCACAATTGATAGCAGCAACCAAGCGTAGTGGAACGACTTGGTTTCATCCTGGGCTAGGAACTCCTCACAAAGGTACCTTGCCCAATTAAATCGTACGCCTTTCGCGCACTACGCAGCAAGTGAAACTATTCGCGCTGGAACTTCATCCGCGTGATATTTTCTCATAACCTTTCTTGCTAAAATATGTGTAGCAAATTGAATTACCTTGTCTGAAATAGAGACGATGGAATACCCTCGCGACTTCTTGAGGAGGTCGTATTCCTTCTTCATCTTATCTTCAAGCTCTTTCTCCCTAGTCTTCCCTCCAAACTCCTTGCTAGGGTTCGCACCTTTGTAAGGCACCCACATGATTTTTTGAATCAGCATGTCCATGATGGGGATAGGCTCTCCTAGCCATAAGCACCCATCATGCACCAACATGAGGAGATGGTGCACACATACTGTATTATTGGGGGCGCGGTGATAATTTGGCACAAACAACAGATTGAGCAACCCTGATTGCTCAACACCACGGACCCATTCCATCAGCTCCAATGTTGTAACACTCGTTTCTTCATGATACATTTTTTTCATATATCTCTTTGTTTCCAAATGTGGAAACTTAAGGTGGTCCATGAGTTCCCAATCCACCATCTTTAACAACGGGATCTGTGCGAGTCAAGGAACTTCAAAGGGGACCTACTTAGGCATTAGGGGTGTGGATACTGTAAACTTCTTGGTATCAGGGTCCTTCGTTACCTTTCCTTTTCCCTCCCATAGAGGGATGTACTTTTCAGCCTCATCATGGGTTCGATCCCCTCAGCATCCACATCTACGATGCCTTGGAGTTATTCTTCCTGAAGGTCAACCACCCATTCAGGCTACTTATCCTTTTTCTCTAGGTTCTTCCTTGACGACATCCTTACCGACACCTTCTTCTACTTCTCCTTCACGTATTTTGGCTTAGATGGTTGTTTTTCTCTAGTAGGGATGTGCTTTAGCCTAGGCAACCTTGGCGTCATATTTACAGCTGCTGAAACGTCTTTACCTACAACTTCTAGGGCTTTTGCATGAGAGAAAATAGTGTCACCACTAATAGTTTCAGCAGGGTTTGTTGTAGACATTTGCTCAAGAATAACATTACGATTTATCTGGTGCAATTCGGTAAACATTGGGCTCGCAACTAAATCTTTCAAAAACACTTGGCTCATAGGCAACAGACAACAAAATTAAACAACAAGTCTTAGAGCACAAAGTTTTCTCTGTTGGAATAACATGAATAATTTATATGGGTTAAGAATTCAAATCCGATCGCTTCCCCCAAATTTTGATAATAAATGTTGTTTTGGAAACAAATATTCAAAGAATTTTTCCTTAATTCCCACCACTCTCCTCCTCTTAACCATTTTATGACCATCAAGCCATGAACAGTAACTTTAATGGTCATTTTCCTGCTAGGTTGCGTGATACCTTCCTCTATGGAGCAGTGTCATGAGTGCAGCTTCATTTGTTGCATCTCCGTCTCTCTCCATGCAGCCTAGTTGTTGCCTTGTCCTCCAACGCAAGCAGTGTAATTTATAGGCCCATGCTCCCTTGCAACTACCTGGAGCACTAAGACTATCCTACTGCCATATAGTCATTGTGTAGGATCCCCTATATACAACTTCAATCTACTCCCATTCACTCTTCCCAGGAAGGGTTCCCCATTTAGCTTTATGAGTTGAACTTCACTTCCAACCGTAATTTCTTTGACAAAATATGGCCCTAACCAATGCATTTGGAATTTACCAGGAAATTTAGTGTATTTACTATCATATATTAAGACAAGATCATTTACCTTGAATATGTGAAGCTTGATATGGCGATCATGCCATGATTTTTCACATTCCTTCTGTACTTGTTGATGGAACCCTCCAAAAAATCAGTTGTCTTTGAGCTCCATGAGTTGTGTGAGTTGTTCTTCCAAGGCATAACGATCCGCCATATCCGTCAAAGTTTCTATGTGTAGACTAGGCACAACGTATTCCATCGGCATCATGGCTTCAACCCCATAGACCAATCTGAACAGCGTTCGTCCGATCAACTTCTTACAAGTGGTCCTATAAGCCCATAGCACTATAGGTACGCATAAATCCCAGCATTCCACTGCACACTACAGATCTTCATCAGCATGGTCTTCAAAATCTGGTTAAAGGCTTCAATAGTTCCATTTTCCTGTGGATGATATGGTGTACCCTTCTGATGGTAGACTTGAAACTCCTCAATCAATGCATTAATTGTTTCATTTAGAAATTGTGTACCCCTCTCACTCATCAACACTTTTGGGCATCCAAACCTTGTTAAGACATATTCGAACAAGAATTTTGTAGTTGTATCCCCTGTACAATCCTCAACCGGTTGTGCTTCCACCCACTTAGTTAAATATTCCATTGCAGTGATAATATAGCGTGCACTCGTTTTCTTTCTAGGGGGCTAAATTGGCCCCACAAAATAAATTGCTCACTTCTCAAAGGGCTGCAATGATACCTGAGAGTGTAGTGGTAGCTCATCTCTTCACGATGGTCTGTCAGTTCTTTGGTGGGCATCACATGCCTTACAGTACACCTTGGAATCTTTATGCAATTTTGGCCACCATAGACCTGCACGTAAAATATTTTGCACAATTTCCTTACCTGCATAATGGCCTCCTACAGCTCCCCCATGAGCTTCAGCGAGAATGTTGTCTCACTCAAAGTCTGGCACATATCTTCCTAATATTTCATCTGCACCCATTTTATACAAATGTCCCGCAATAACTGAAAAAATCGATCGTGCACACTACTAATTCCTTCTTTTGCTGAATTTATATCCTTCTGGTGCCATCCCCATAATCAAGAAGTGAATACTGTCTCCAAAATGGTCATCTGCTACATGCACGGAAAAGAGTTGCTCATCTGGCAGCCATTTCTCTATATTACTAGGTTCATCTCCTCTTTCAATCCATGACAGATGGTTAGGTCTCGCATTTAACCTTCCTATCTTAACAATGACTTCAAATTCATACTCCTAAAATAATAACATCCATTTGAAAATTTTACCCCCCAACACAGGCCTGTTGACCAGGTATTTTAAGGAAAAATGATCTGTATACATCTTGAAATGTCCTCCTAACAGATAATGTCAGAGTTTTTGCAATGCGTATACCGTGGCTAGCCCTTCGCACTAAGGCATTAAATAATTTTTCTCGACCTTTGATAACTTCTTACTTGTGAAGGCTATAGGATAGTCCAGTTCTCCTTCACCGGCCTGTGTTAGTATTGTACCTAGTGCAATGCAAGAAGATCCACATGTACATGAAACTCCTTTTTCCAATTGGGGAAGACCAAGATCAGTGCAGTGACCATCTTTTCTTTCATGATATCTAAGTTGTGCTAACATTCTTCGTCCCAATAGAATGTCGTCTCCTTCTTTAGTAGTTTCTCCATGGGTGCAGTAATTTGAGCATAAGCTTTGATAAATTTTCTATAGTATCATGTATGTCCTAGCATTGCATGTAGGTGATTGACATTCCTAGGGGACTCCAAGTTCCCAATTACCACAATATTTGCAGGTTCCACCATCAATCCTTGTTTCCACACAACATGACCCAGCAAGATCCCAAAAGGAACACAAAATATGCTTTTTTTCAAATTCAGCATGATCTGATATCTGTGACATGTATCAAAAATCAGACAAAGACTTGCTACATGGTGCTTCACTAATCCAAACACCATCCAATCATCAAAATATACCTCTAAAATTTATGAATGGACTCCTTGAACACTGCTATGACTACACTGGAAAATATCGTAAGCGCATTCTTTAGTCCAAATGGCATCACAGTGCACTAGAAATAGCCCCGCTTGGTTGCGACAGTCAGTTTGCTTCTATCTTCTGAAGTGGTCTTGATTTGATGATACCCTGAAAACCCATCAGTAAAGTAATATGCCTCCTTCCTTCCAACATTGTCTAGCACTTCATCTGCAAATGGCATCGTAAATGGATCATGGACACATACGTTTTTAAGCTTCCATAGATCTACGTAGATCCTTATTTTTCTTTTCTGTTTCTTTTCTTGAACCACCATCAAGCTCACCCAATCGGATTCTTCAATAGGTTCTATGATGCCTGCCTCCAGTATCTTACCCAGCTCCTCGTGAACCTTTTCCTTATACTTAGGATTAAGGCGGTAAGGCCTCTATTTAATAGGCTTCATGTCTGGCTTTAGTGTGATCTTCATAACACCCAAATCACCAATTATGCCCTTTAGATCTGAAAACTTAGTTGGAAAGATATCTTGGTATTCACAGAGTAATTCAACAACTTTATCTACTATAGCGTCATCACAGTAATCTCAAATTTTTGTGAACTTCGGTTCTTCCTTAGTGCCAATGTTTACTTTCTTTGTTTTAAGAGGTGTGGATATGTTTGGGTTTTCTATTTGTGCTCCTTCAACTCCACGATGCCCTTCTGCCTCTGGAATATTCATGTTCCTTGGGTCTTCTTCTCCCTCTTCAGCGACGACATTATAGCATTCTAATGCGTAGTGAAGCTAGGTCCTCTGGTCTAGTTGGGTCCATTCCATAGGTTCCTTCATTGTTCTAAAGATAACTGCCTTAATCTCTTACAGCGCTTCATTGATGCTTGCAAATCCATCTTCAAAGCTGAAAGTCAATAAGAATCCTTCCTTCAATACTTACCACTTCGTAGTGCCATGGTGGAGCTTCGTATCTAGATACCAGTTCATGGGAGTTGTGTCCAAGGTATGACAAAATATGTGTACCCATTCTGGTTGCAGTTTTGATCCCCATGCTTTAGTCCACTTCGCTATGTGATCGCACAGATCATCCCTTCCATAATTATTTTCAATCATTATGGTGTTATCACACTCGAACCGTAGCTTCATCATTCTTGTGTAATCTCACCATCTAGAAAAACTATCCTTATGCATACCCCACCATCATGAAGGTGTAATGCATAATGCCAACTCTAATGCTTGGAAGAGGTGGTCCTTAGGGACCTCACTCTCAAATTCCTCCAAAAATGAATCTACGTCAGTTAAACCATCATAATAAAGTAATTTTCTTACCTCTGACAAAACACAACGCAATGACTTTGTCATCATATTGGTTTGCAATGTAGGAACTCCATGTAAGCGATTCTCCCAATGCTCTAACTCTTCGTCTGAATCAGAGATGCAGGAACTCTCCTGGTCCCATGCGATGCACCCATCTACCATTGGATTGATCTAGTGCTAGTCTCATGCTGTTATTTTTTAAATTTGATCAAGTTCATCGTCACTTTCTTCATAATTACGGACCGGTTCAGTATAACGAGCCCCTTCTGCAGGGTCCAGAGGCACTATAACCCTAAGTGACTTTCTTTCAAATGACATCGTTCTTTTCTTCAAATTGATGACCCCATTCATATCAATAGCCCAATCAATTCCTAGGAGTGTGGGGTAAGGATTACTGTCATCGACGATTTCTTTAACTTCAAAATTGGCCACCATGCACGCACCTTTGATATCCATTGTTACCCCATATAATCATCCCACGGGGATGATTTTCTATTGCTTCGCCATCCTGAGCTAAATCAGAGACCACTGCAGCGCAGGTCTCCCCATCCTTTCCTGTGTTTGTTTTGGTAAAAAGTTCGCATTGGACCCAAGATCCAAAATGACCTGGTCCATCTCATAATCACCTATCTGCATTGTTAGCCTCATCTCTCACCCTGTTTGTGCCTTATGCTTGCCAATCTTTTTGAAAAGATGGTGTTCACTAGGGGCCTTTTCCTTGCTGGCACATATATCTATTAGTTCCTACGGTCCTTCCAAAGCCTTGCTATCGCATGCCAGTTTCATGCAGGTCTCCAAAATTGTAGTGAGTATAAAAGGATCAATATCTATAGGAATGTTGAGTTCTCATATCTTGCCCTGGCTTTCTGAGTTGGAGGACTCCGCAAAGCTCTTCTTAGCTTCCAGGAAAAATTCCTTAGCACAATCGAGCTAAAAGCTAGCTTCTTTCTCTAGCACTTTGCAAACCCACCCTTCTTCTTTAGGTTGTTTACCTTTATCAGTGCCAGTCATCATTCCACTTCTTAGCACAATATTAATGCTTTGATATTCTTTACTGGGCTTAGCCCCCATCATTTGTAAATTTTGTGTCGGCTGCTGAGGCTATCTTTTCTTCTCTTGCGTTTTAGCTATTAGCATCGGGCATTCTTCTACAGTATGGTAAAACTTTCTACAGTATTGACATGACAGGTGTGTAGGATTCTTGAAGTCTCGAGCATAGTGCCCCAGCTATCTACAGTTGTAGCAAATAATCTGACCGCGACCTCTATCAGGCCCTCCTCCTCCTCGTCCCCGTCCTCACCCCTGATAACCTTCGTGCACTCCTTTGGTGCCTTGATCTGGAGGCCGAGTTTCTGCTTGCATACGCTACGTAGGGGTTCTCTCCATCATCAGCTCATAACATCGACAGTGGCGCTCATGCAGAAATTATAGAAAAATTGTTGGGGTTTCTAAATGAACCTCTGAAGTAAATGGTAGCCCCCATGCTCAACCCTACTAGGGCTTCTGGTTTTAGGGCAGTCAGCCCCCCTCTTGTAATATAATTTGCATACACGGGACAATGATCCTTATCATGCCCATGGCTGTTGCACTTCAAACACCAAACTTCCACACGTACTTCAAGCTTAATTTCCTTCTCTTTCTTTAAACTTTGTATTTATAAGAGTAAGCTTTCTAACTATGAGTGGATCTGTTGTACTCCTAGGTTCGTATTCTGAATAGGTGATGCATGTAGTCTCATTGTGATCTACAAGGATTCTTCTTTTGTTTCTATATTCTGTTGTGACAGAGAAATTCTCATGTGGGGCAAAAGCGATGCTATAAACCATTTGCGATGATGGCTATCTGTGATCTTCATGTTAGCCTCTCTGATATAAAACTTCAACCTCTAATCAATTCCAAAGGTGTCTCCTCAACCCTCATCATGATCTTCTCAAATCCAATTATTGAATGTGAGTCAGATTTAGGTTTACTAAACTCTTTATTGAAAGTCATCTTAGTCTCTGCTACAGTTGCAAGAGGATTATCAGAGAAATACTTAATGTACCAGGTTAGCATGCAATCCTGCAAAGTGGTAACCAACTATGCTTTCTTTATATTATCATTAGTGATATGTTGAGCTGTCCATACTACATTCGCAACAAACCAGAACTACTCGGGATCTTCACTTCCTATGCCCTTGAATATCGGAATTTTGATTGCATTCGCCATGTTGAAAGGTGGAGGTGGAGGTGGAGGTGTGAGCGAAGGTGTATGTGGTGGAGTGGATGGATGGTTTGTTCTAGGAATCCCCTGAGTTATTAGATGAATAGCCCTATGCAGCATAGTCTGCCCCGCCCCTTCATCATCACTTGAAGGAGGTCCAATCAAGGGACTATACTCTCATCCTGATCATTCGCAATTTCTAAAGAATCTTCCACTTCGTGTAGCTCCGAAAATCAAGGTAATGGTGTCACTCGTTTTTCACATAACAACATTTTAATCCAAGTATTAAATGATCTTAAATACCTACCTCATGGTCCCTTGAAGAATCTTCGCTCCACTTCATTATAGTTGACTAAGGTATCAACTGCAAATTCTGTAACAAATCCTCCTAGAATTTGATCGAGCCAATGATCGACAACCCGCATGATGTTGTTTTCAGAGGCTTCTAATCATCGCACTAATTCCAGAGTCCACACTATAGGACTATCAAGCTTCCACCTTCCTTGATTGTCTATCAACTTGGCTAACCACTCGTACAGTCCAATTGTAAAGGTTCAAAAGAAGATTTCGTGTAACTCTAAATAAAGATATATTTCCAACCAATATTCCTTTCACATGCGCAAATTCTTGCCGTGGACTCCTGAATCTTCCAATCCAACTACTTTTCAATTTATTTCTTGGTTGGGTTCCAATGATGCGACATCACACATATCTTTCAAGCAGATCCTGGTCCTGGTAACGGAACAATTTGCTAGCTTAGGGGGTCCTAACCTAGGTTTAGCGTTAGTTGCGCCAACCAACAAAACCCTACACTACTAGCCCTTTTGGCAACAACCCATATAGCTCAGGGTGCAGACTCACCCGAAGAAATATGGGGGGATGTAAGAACAAAGTTTCTGCATCCAGAGATTAGTGTGATGTCCTTCAATGCCTTGGATCTACCTTCGTGCAGATTGATAAACTCTTACAACACGTTACTGTAGCTCTATTAAAACAGCCTTTAGACCTTCACAAAAGTTCACGATTAGTGCTTGTGGACCTTTAATAGTCAATTTACCTACTTACACGCATCAGAAAGAAATCATAACTTGGAGTTCGCGCTAATCTACTTAATTTGCTAGAAAACATAAGGGAAATCACCAGAGCCTTCGTGGAAGTGTTTCAACATGCATTGTGTTCATTATTAAGATAAATTCAAGATAATCATGTAGCATTCAACCAATATTTCATAAAACAAGTCATTTATCAACACCATATAACATAATAGATATAACAAAAATACTCAGTAATTCTTCGGAAAACTATATTTCATTGATCTTCAATTCATAGATTACAAATTCAAAATACCCTGCGCACATAGCTACAGGGATCCGCGCACTCATCTGCGGACTCTACCTAGGCCTCCCCACACTCAATTACAGAGCCTTTCTCTTCCTATCTAAGTGCAAGAAGTAGAGCCTTCCTAACTTAGCCCTCGCCCAAGACTCTTCAGTTAACCCAATCCTCTATATTAGCTCCATCTAGTTAGTTACTTCCTCCTTTAGGTAAGACTCAACTATTTATAGTCTTTTTCATACAATGCCATGGTCCACAGACCATGGGTGAATCTTAAAACTTACTCAAAAATTTTCAAAACAAAAGGCTAAGCCCCTTTGACTCTTATTTTTCTATGTGATTTGCATTGACAAATGACAGAGGCTTTAGATAATTTACAAAATATTACCAAAATTTGGGTTATATTAACCACACACTAACCCAAGGGACCCCATCCCAAGATCACTGTCATTTTTCTATTTCGGGCGAAGCTAATTTTTCGCCTTCTTGCAACTTATGCTGCTCATTGTCCACCTACTCTTTAGTAGCGCAAACTTTTACAATGTGAACCTTCTCCATAGCTACCTTAGCAGCTTCCTACTTATTTTTCTCTATTAGTGTGTGCGCAACCTTTTGAGTATCATCCTTTCGCTTTTGCGCAGGAGAGCTCTCCACTTCTTTGCTCATTTTTGCATCTAATTTTGTAGGCTTACGCCACTCCAATGGCCAAGACCCAATAACTTCCTGCACATCTATCTTGGACACTAAGTATGGAGGTGCATGCCATGTTCCTTCGGGGACCTTCAGTGCATGGATCGAGACGTTGTGAAAATCAGCCTTGAACTCCGCATAGGTTGTTAATTTCTCGAACAAGTTTGGGGACAACCTTGGTCGCTGATTGATCACCATCCAAAGGTTGATCTCCATTAGGACCCAGAACATATTTGTTTTGGGGATGCGCATGGCATCCTTTGTGACCCACAGTGAGGTGAACCTCATGACCTTAGGCAAATCTTCCTTGGACGGAGGAAATTCGCTATCCTCCGGCAGCCTCCATGCAACTAATACAATTGATAGTAGAAGCCAAGCATAATGGAATGGCTTGCTTTCATCTTGGGATTCTCAAAAGTTTGGGATGAACTTATGGTAGAGATACCTCAACCAATTATACTGTACGCCCTTCGTGCACTGTGCAGCAAGCACTATAACTATGAGGATTTGGGTAGTGATCTGAACTTCCTAGTCTTGTATGGAAAAAAATGAGTACCCTCGTGACTTCTTGACAAGACCATATTCCTTCTTCATTTTGTTAGCTAGGTCCTTTTCTCCTATTTTCCATACAAATTCCTTAGCAATGTTCGCTCCTTTATGGGGAACCTTGTTACCCTGTGGATCAACATATCTATTATTAGGATAGGCTAGCCTAGCCATAGAGTCCCATCATGCACCAACATGAGGAGCTGGCACACACATACCATAATATCAGAGCGGTGATAGTACGATACCAATAACATATTCAACAGCCCTGACTACTCAACGCCACAGACCCACTTCATGGGATCCAACATTGTAACTCCTGTGTCTTCATTATAGATCTTTGTCATTTACTTATGTGTCACCATATGCAGAGATTTTTCCTAATCCAAAATGCCCCAGTCCTCTAATTTCAACAGTGGGATATGCACAAGATTAGGGTCTTCAAATGTGACCTGCTCTGGCAGCAGGGGAGTGGATATCCTGAATTTTACTGAATCAGGGTCCTCGGCTACCTTAGTTTTTCCCTTCCACAAAGGGACATACTCAGGCAGCATAAATATGGGCTCAACACCCTCAACATCGGCTTCTTTAATGCCTTGGTACTCATATTCCCATAAATCCACGAATTTCTCTGGTTTCTTGCCTTTTTTCTGCTTCCACTATGCCGTGGTATGCTTCCTCGGTGATGAGCACACCGGCACCAGCTTCTTCTATTTTTCCTTCGTGATTGGTTACTTTTCTTTCATAGAAGGCTTCTTTTCTTTAGACACGGTTTGTTTCAGCCTAGGTGACCTCGGCGCTTGGGGCATAGTAGGTGTAGCCTCCATACTAGACACTTCTGGTCCTAGCACGTCAGACACAGCTGCTTCCACTAGCACCTAGGTGACCTCGGTGCTAGTGGAAGTCATTTATTAATGAATAATTCATGTTCTTATGCAAAATAGTCTGCAAACAAGGGATACAACAAGAATTCCTCCCAGAATTCTCAGATCATATGTGACAGATAGCAAAATGCACCAGCAAGTCTTAGAGTGAAAAGTTTTCTCTGTTGGACTGGTATGTGCAATTTATAGGGGGATTTGAATTCAAATTCCACCATTCCCCCCAAATTCTAACAATAAATGTTGTTTTTGCGGTAGATCTTCAAATCATTTTTACTTAATTGCTGCATCCCCGCTCCTCCTAACCATTTTCTGGCTGTCTCATCATGAATAGTAACTCCAATGGTCATTTTCCTGTTGGGCTATGCGGCACCATACTTCATAACGTAGCATCCTAAGTGTAGCTTCAACTTGTGCACCCTCATTAGTTTTCACACATCCTGCTCGTTACTTTGTCCTCCAAATCCGCCAGTGTAGTCTATAGTCCTGCGCTCTCTTGCAACTGCCGAGAGCCCCTAAGACTATCTTTCTGCCATATAGTCATTGCACAGGAACCCCCATATACAACTTCAACCTGCTCCCATTCCCTTTTCCCAGGAAGGGTTCCCCATTCAGCTTCACAAGCTGAACCGCGTCACCATCTATAATTTCCTTGACAATATATGGATTGACCGAAGTGTCTAGAATTTACCCATAAATTTAGTTAACTTACTATCATATAAAAAGACAATATCGTTTACCTTGAATGTGCAAATCTTGATATGGCGATCATGTCATGATTTTTCTTGTTCCTTCTATACTTGTTGATGGAATCTTGAAAAAAATCGATCTTCTTCGAGATCCATCAGCTGTGTGAGCCATTCTTCCAGAGCCTCGTGATCTGCCATATCCGTTAAAGCTGCTATGCACAGACTAGGCACAACATATTCCATTGACATTACAGCTTTGACCCAATATACTAATTCGAACGTCGTTTGTCTTGTCAGCTTCTTACAATTAGTCCTATAAGCCCATGGCACTGTAGGTATGCATACATCCTAATCATTCCACTGCGCATTACAGATCATTGTCAGCAGGTTCTCCAAAATTTTGTTAAAATATTTGACAGTTCTGTTTTCCTTATACAATCTTTTACAGGTTGTGCTTCTGCCCATCTGGTTAGATATTTCGTCGTAGTGATCATGTAGCACATGCCCATTTTCTTTCCAAGGGATTGAATTGACCAAATAAAATCAATCACCCACTTCTCAAATGCGTGCAACGATACTTGAGTATGTAGTGGTAGCTCATCCCTTCACGACAGTCGCCCAGTTCTTTGACATGCATCACATGCATTACAGTATGCCTTGGAATCCTTATACAATGTTGGCCACCATAGACCTGCACATAAATCTTATGCGCGGCGTCTTTTCCAGCATAATGGCCTCTTGTAACTCCCCCATGAGCTTCAGTGAGAATTCTATCATGCTCAAAGTCTGGCACATATCTCTGCAATATTTCTTCTACAGCCATTTTGTACAAATGTCCTGCAATGACTAAAAAGTCGGCTACGCGCACTACTAATTCCTTCTTATACTGAATGGTATATCCTTCCGGTGCCATCCCTGTAGTTAAGAAGTGAATAATGTCTGCAAAATGGTCATCCGCTACATGCACCACAAAGAGTTGTGCATCTTGAAACCCTTTCTCCAAATTACTAGGCTCTTCGCCTGTTTCAATTTGTGACAGATGGTCAGGTCTAGCATTCAACTTGCCTGACTTCACAATGAATTCAAGGTCGTACTCCTGAAATAATAACAAGCATCTACAAATCCCCCATCCCCCCAACATAGGCTTGTTAACCAGGTATTTTAAGGCAGAATGATCTGTATACATCTTGAAATTCCCTCCTAACAGATAATGCCTGAATTTTTACAGCATGTAGACCATGGCCAGCCCTTCACGCTCAGTCATTAAATAATTTTGCTCTACCTTCAATAACTTCATACTTGTGAAGGCTATAGGATGGTCCATTTCTCCTTCACCGCCTGTATTAGCACTACACCCAGTGCAATGCAAGAAGCATCCACATGTACATGAAACTCCTTTTTCCAATAAGGAAATACCAATATTGGCGTAGTTACCATATTTTATTTTAACACAACTGACAGTCTTCATCCCAATAGAATGTCACATCCTTCTTTAGCAAGTTTTCCATGGGTGTGGTTATTTAAGCATAATCTTTGGTCAATTTTCTATAGTATCCTGTATGTCCCAACATCACATGTAGTTGCTTAATGTTCCTAGGGGCCTCCAAGTTTACAATTACTACAATCTTTGCAGGGTCCAACATCAATCCTTGCTTTCACACATGACCCAGCGAGATCCCAAAAGGAACAGAAAATATGCATTTTTTCAAATTCAGCGCTATCTAGTATCTACGACATGTAGCGAACATAAGGTGCAGACTTGCTACTTGGAACTTCACCAAGCCAAACACTGTCCAGTCATCAAAGTACACTTCCAGGAACTTATGAATGAATACCTTAAACACTGCTATGACTACACGGGAAAATATCGTGGGCACGTTCTTTAATCCAAATGTCATAACATTGTACTA
This sequence comes from Pinus tabuliformis, assembly GCA_031772625.1. NCBI lineage: Eukaryota > Viridiplantae > Streptophyta > Pinopsida > Pinales > Pinaceae > Pinus > Pinus tabuliformis. The sequence goes on from CM062816.1 coordinate 1,876,986,818, forward strand.
AAAGCAACCCCACTTTTTTGCGAAGGTGGTCTTTCTTCTATATTCTCGGGCAATCTTGATGTAATGATACTCATAAAACCCATCAGTAAAGGAATAGGCCTACTTCCCTCCAACATTTTCTAACACATCATCTGTAAATGGCATTGGAAATGGATCATGAACACATGCATCATTAAGCTTCTGTAGATCTACGCAAATCCTTATTTCACCCTTTTGTTTCTTCTCTTGGACCACCATCGGGCTCACCCAATCGGATTCTTCAACGGGTTCTATGATGCCGCCTCCAACTTTTTATCTAGCTCTTGGCGAACCTTTTCCCTATACTTAGGGTTAATGTGATAAGGCCTCTTTCTGACAGGCTTCATGTCCAACTTCAATGTGATCTTCATAATTCCCAAATCATCGATTATGCCCTTTAAATACGTAAAATTAGTGTGGAAGAGATCCTAGTATTCGCGAAGTAATTCAACAACTTTATCTACTTTAGGTAACCACAATAATCTCCAATTTTCGTGAACTTTGGTTCTTCTTCAGTGCCAATGTTTACTTACTTCATTTTCAAAGGTGCGGATGTCTGGGTTCTCTATTTTTGGAACTTCAACTTCGCAATGCCTTTCTGCCTCCAAATATATATATTCCTCAGGTCTTCTTCCTCCTCTTCAATGGTCACGTTATAGTATTCAAATGTGTGGTGCAGCTGGGTGCTCCAATCTGGCTAGGTCCATTCCATAAGTTCCTTCGGTGTTCTAAAGATACCCACTTTAATCTCTTGTAGCCCTTCATCAATGCTTGCAAATTTGTCTTTAAAACTCAAAGTCAATAAGAAACCTTCCTTCAATACATCCCATTCCATAGTGCCATGGAAAAGCTCCATTTCAAGATACCAGTTCATGGGGATTGTATCCAAGGTATGACAAAATATTGTACATATTTTGGTTGCGGTTCTATCCCCCATGCCGTAGTCCATTTTTCCACGTGATCGCGTGGATCATCCTTTCCATTATACTTCTCATTCATTCTGGTCTTATCACGCCAAAACCATAGCATCATAATTCTTCTATAATCTCATCATCCAAGAAAACTATCCTTATTCGTACCACACCATCATGCAGGCGTATCACACAATGCCAACTCCAATGTGTGAAAGTCATGGTCCTCAGGGACTTCGCGCTCAAAGGCATATAAAAGCAAGTATACATCAGTTAAACCATCATAATAAGGTAACTTTCTTATGTCCAACGAAACATGGTGCATCGAATTTGTCATCATATTGCATCACAATGTAGAAACTTCATGTAAGCAATTCTGCCAATGCTCTAATTCCTCGTCTGAATCATATGTGCCTGAACTCTCCCAGTCCCATGCAATCTATCCATCTACTATTCGATTGATCTAGTCCTAATCTTGTGTTGTTATGTTGTATATTTGACCCAGCTCATCATGACTCTCTTCATAATCGCGGACTGGTTCAGTATGGCGCGCTCTTTCTACAAGATCTATTGGCACTATAACCCGAAGCAATTTTCTTTCAAACAACATTGTCCTTTTCTTCAAATTAATGAGCCCATTAATCTCAATAGCCCAGTCGATTCCCAGGAGTGCGAGGTAAGGATGACTGTCATCGACAATTTCTATAACTTCAAAGTTTGCTACTACACTCACACTTTCAATATCAACTGTTACTCCATATAACTGTCCCATGGGGATGATTTTCTACTGGTTTTCCATCCTGAGCTGAATAGGAGACCACTTCAGTGCTGGTCTCCCCATCTGTTCCCATGTCTGTTTCAGTATAACATTCACATCGGACGCAAGATCCAAGATGACCTGGTCCATTTCATAATCACCTATCTGCGCCATTAGCTGCATCTCTCACCCTGTTCGTGCCTTATTCTTCGTAATCGTTCTGACCACACAGTGCTCATCAGGGGCTTTTTCTTTAATGGCACATTTGTTTATTAATTCCTGTAGTCCTTCCACAGCCTTGCTATCATGCAGCAACTTCATACAGGTCTCCAAAAATGTAGTGAGTATAGAAGGATCAACCTCTGTTGGCACACTGATTTCTTGCATCTTGTCCTGGCTTCCTGAGGTGGAGACCTCAACAAAGGTCTTCTTGGCTTCCATAAATGTTTCCTTAGCACAATTCATATCAAAGTTGACTTTTTTCTTCAGAGCTTTTCGGAAGCATCCATATTCTTCAAGTTGTTTACCTTTATTAGTGCCAGTCCTCATTCCACTTCTTAGCACAATATTAACACTTTGATCTTCCTCGTTGGGCTTAGTAATCCGAATTGGATCCTAAAATCTCTCTAAGTTTTCATGACTATTTTAAATTATGATAAAAGATTCAAGTGCTAGAAAAGATCGAAGCTATCAAAAGGAATCCTCATAACAATTGCAGTTGTGGCCAGAGCGAAGCAACGACGACCCTCGGTTGAGCACGCAGACCGTTGGCCCATGGTAAAGTGAAAAGGCACAAAATTGGAAAAACCAGAGGCTAATTTGGAAATAAAGGTGAATTCTTATACGTGATTAGCGCTAGGCGCTGATCGCATATCGCACAGTGTCACCCTCAGTGAAGGAAAGCCTCGAAACCCTCGAACCCAAAAATGCTATAAAACTCAGAAAAGTAATTGTTTTGGTTTCGTAGCATGGATTCTGCAAAATCGGCAGGATATCGAAAGGCTTCGAGGCGAGAAGCAGTTTTGATTAAGTCCCACCCAATGCCACACATCGAGCGACATGCATCCGGCAGAAGAGAGAGAAAACCACCCGCATGAGATGGGTAAACGTCATGCAACTTGTCCGCCCAATATGAAGGACATCTATAAGATCTGGGGGGTCCAGATCAATGATGGAGATATGCCCCGATGACTGACCGGATTTGACAGGTCGAAAAGCAAGATGACTAGGATTTGACATCCAACGTGGATGATGAGTTGGCAAATGATTCGTGTTCACGAGTGATCTTAAGGAAAACAAATTTAATGGCCATTCGAATATGATTCAGGGGATCTGACACCCAATTCGTTAGCAAAATAGGTGGACACCTCCTTGCGAGGCATTACCTAGTGATGATGACGCAAAGAAGAGGAATTCGAAAAGGCAGAGGAAAGGAAACCAGAAGGCTGGGAAGTGAAAATGAGCAGTCACAAAGCAGACTGGCTTTAAAGCCATGAACTGATAGAAGCAGAGAGGGGCACATACAAAGACGCAAGAAGCTAATAGCAGAGAACAGAGAGTAGAAGCCGAGCTGACCTGAAGGTAGCATCAAGCCAGACAGAGCCAAAGAGAGTCAGAGAGTTTGTGTACTCCATTTAAGGCTTGAGAGGTTCAAGCAAGCTCCTCGGTATAGGCCTGTCATACTACTGTGACCCTCAGAGGTCGAGTTTCAGTAAGGAGAGTCTGTGCACTCCATTCCTACTGACTTCATCATGTTAATGAGACTCGAATCGAGCTCACTGTTGTAAAAATTCTGCTTGAAAACATAATAGAGAGGCCACCATTGAAAGGCTGGACCAAGAGACGTAGCCCAGGAGCATTCGGTGAACTCCTTATTAAACTTGTTTTGTTTACATGTTTGACTGTTATGTTTTCTCTGATTGCCTCAATGTTATGTATTTTAGCAATCTTATCGATCCGTTGCATAAGTAATATAGGCACATCCATGCACATGAGTCTGTAATACCTTTCATTCTTTATCCTGGATAAATTCCAGATCAAGTGGTATCATAGCTTAGAGTTATTAAGGTTAGGCAAGCTTGTGATGGATTTTGTTGTTGAATGCTAACTAGATCAAAGCTTAAATTAGGAGAAGGAGAATTGGCTAAAATCAACCCGGAAATTGGAAGAGTCTATTCTAAGAGGAAAATGTCAGAAGAAAATCCCTTGGAATCAGACCCCCAGTTCATGGATAGTTTTATGACCCTGAAATCCATGGTGGAGGAAATGTATAGGGATTATAAGAAACATAGAGATGAAGATGCATCAAGCTCCAAATAAGATAAAGGAGTAGAAGAATCTCTCCTCCATGACCACTCCAAAGGCAAAGGGAAAGAAGAAAAATTCCTGACACCTCCTAATAGCCCTGAACATAAAAAGAAGACATCTTTGATTAAATTAGATTTTAAATTTGATTTATCAATATATGATGGAGAGTTGAATGTAGAGAAGCTGGACAATTGGATCAGACAAATTGATGTTTATTGCAGAGTGTAGAGGATCGACTCAGATAAGAGTAAGATTCAGCTGGCCAGCCTACGCCTCAGAGGCACTGCCTTGGTATGGTAGGAAGGCAGGACACAAGCTGACATGAAGAAACATGGTAAGATTCTTTCTATCCGGAGTGAATTTGTTTCTCTAATTAAAAAGCAATTCTATCCACTAGCCTACATGTAGCAAGCCATGATGAGCTAGCAAACTCTTCGACAACTAAAAAGGCAAAGTGTGCAAGGATACACCCAAGAATTTAGGAAAACAACTTTGATTCTAGGAATTTCTTTAGACCCACCTGAGACTCTATTGAAGTACATAGGTGGTCTACACAGCTACATGAGGCACACTATCCTCATGTTTAATCCCACTAGCATAGATGAGGTATCCATTCAGGCTACACATCTAGAAGCTAGAGGTAAGAATGGGAACCCAGAAGCTGGGGGATCTTCCCAACCCATTGCAAGCAAAAATAAGGAGAAAATAAAATGGAAATGGAAAGAGAGGAAGACAAACAATGTACAGAAAAGCAAGTCCTCATGCACTCACTGTAAGAAGGATGGGCATGATGATGAACACTATTGGATTCTCCATCCAGAGCTGAAACCTAAGAAGTCAGAGGGAAAGAAGAAGAATACTGCTGTAGCTATTCAAAAAGATTTGGGATTAGACTCAGGAGATGAAGCAACAATTGCAACCACAGGTATAAAAGGTAAAAATTCTGAAGCATCTACTAGTAATTCTGCACAATCTACTGATAATGAAGAAAATGAGAGAAAAACGCATAAGAGTTTTCATATTCGAGTTATTTACAATCAACAAAAGATTGATACTTTGTTTGATAGTGGCTCATAAGTAAATTTAATTTCTAAAGCAATTGTAAGGAAGTTGGCATTACTAACCACACCTGACAAGAAACCATATCCATTAGGTTGGATATGTGATAAAGCAAAGCTACAAGTGACTAGACAATGTAAACTTAAGTTTTCTTTTAGGTCAGCATTTGTAGATGAGGTTGAGTTAGATATAGTTCCTTTGGATATATGTGGAATTGTTTTAGGAAGTCCTTACTTGTATGATAGAAAAGCTATTTTCTATAGAGTTGAGAACAAGTATCTACTCCTTAAAGATGGAATCGAATATATTGTAAGAGCTCATAAGCTCAAGAATAATTATGCTCTCATAAACTCAAGGTAGATGAAATGAATTGTAAATTCATGCAAACAATTTTTACTAATGGTTTCAAAGGAAAAGAAACCTGATAAAACCAATGTATTTTAGGGCTGTGATGCTAAACACCAAGCCAATTTAGAAAAATTCATTTCAGAATATGATGTATTGTTTTAAGAACCTAAAGGTTTGCCACCCAAAAAGGAAATAGAGCATGATATTAATTTGCAGCAAGATGCTCCATTGCCTAACATCGAAATGTATAGGTTATCTGCTTTAGAGAATGCATAAATCTAGAAGCAGGTAGAGGAGCTACTTGAGAAGGGGTTCATTAGACCTAGCACATCACCATGTGGGTCTCCAATCATTTTGGTGAAAAAGAAAGCTGGCTCGCGGAGAATGTGCATTGATTACCGAGCACTGAATAAGATAACGACCAAAAATCGTTATCCCCTTCCTCGCATATATGATCTATTAGATCAGTTAAAAGAAGTTGTTTATTTTTGCAAGTTAGACTTGCATAGTGGCTATCATCAGGTCAGAGTTGCAGAGCAAGATGCATGGAAGACTTCTTTCAAAACAAAGCAGGGATTGTATGAGTGGCTGGTTATGCCTTTTGTCTTAACTAATGCTCTTGCTACTTTCATGAGAGTAATGAATGATGTACTCAGACCTTTTCTTGATGATTTTGTTATTGTATATCTGGATGACATTCTTATATTTAGAAAAATGTGGGAAGAACATTTAAAGCATGTTAAGCAGACTTTAGATGTTTTGAAAAGAGAAAAACTTTATGTTAAAATCTAAAAATGTGAATTTGGCAAAACATCTTTAAATTATTTGCGACATATAGTAGGGGGTGGTGAATTGAAGATAGATCCCTCTAAGGTTGTAGTCATTGTAAAATGGCCTAAACCAAAATCTGCTATAGAGGTTAGAAGCTTCTTACGAGCAGCACAATATTAGAGAAATTTATTTCTAACTTTTCCTTAATTTCATCTCCCTTACATGCTTTAAGAGGATTGACCAAGGTGTTTCAGTGGGGAGGCAAACAGCAGAAAGCCTTCGACACCTTGAAAGAAAATATTAGTATAGCACCAGTAATAGCACTACCCGACCTTCAAAGAACATTTGAGATTGAAACAGATTGCAGTGACTATGCCATGGGAGTAGTGTTGATGCAGCACGGCAAACCCATATGTTATCATTCTAAGACATTTAATTCTGCAGTAGTTAACTATCCTACATATGATAAAGAATTATATGCATTAGTACAGAGTGTGAAAAAGTGGAAACATTAGTTAATGGGCAAAGAGATAGTTATACATATTGATCATCAACCACTTCAATATCTGCACTCCCAAACTAAGTTGCAGCAATCAAGACACTATAGATGGATGGGTTTTCTACAACAGTTTCATTTAGTCATTAGCTAAAAAAAGGGCATACACAATAAAGTTGCAGATATGTTATTTAGACCAATTATAAATGCATCTACTATACTTAAGCATAATTCAGTATTGCATGAGAGCTACATTGAACAATATGCTCAAGATATATATTTTAAAGATGTATATGCAACTTTAAGTCAAGGAAAACGTGTAGAAGAATTGGATTATCATGTTAAGGACCAACTCTTGTATCATTGTGGGAAGCTATGCATTCCACAAACTGAAAGAGTAAAGATAATTCGAGAAGCACACACTTCTCTAATATCATGTCACCTAGGTGTAAGTAAAACAGTTGCACAGCTGCAAAGATTTTGTTATTGGCCGAAAATGAATGAGACAATTTCTAGATATGTAAGAGTGTACTATGTGTGCTAAAAGTAAGCCCAGCAATAGCAAACTAGGCTTGTACACTCCACTACCAGTTCCTTCTCATCCTTGGGAAAGTGTTTCTATGGACTTTGTTGGAGGATTGCCTAAATCGAGGAAAGGTCATGATTATTTATATGTTGTTGTGGATAGGTTTAGCAAAATGTGTATTTTGATACCTTGTAACAAACAAATTACAGCTGAACAAACTGCAAAGTTGTTCTTTCAGCATGTATGAGTTCATTTTGGATTACCCACTTCCATAATATCTGATCGAGATACCCGATTTATTGAGAAATTTTTGTCAAGCTTGTGGGAATTGATGGACACTAGGCTGAAGAAAAGCACAACTTTTCATTTGCAAATAGATGGCCAAACAGAAGTGGTCAACAGGACAATGATCCAGTTTCTTAGAGGCTATTGCAGCAAGAATCCCAAACTTTGGGATGAACATTTATGTTATGTGCAACATGCTTACAACCGAGCTAAACATTGTTCTATACAGATATCTCCTTTCCAGACCTGTTTTGGTTTCACACCAAGTTCTCCCTTGGATTTTGTCTTTGGTAAAGGCATAGCAGTTGATGGACACAGTGATGTGGACAAGGTAACCAAGTTCATTGAAAAAACCCAAGAGATTCACCAGGCAGTACAGGAACAGCTGGAAAAGATCCAAGCTAAGTACAAGGTAAGGCACGACAAGCATCGGATGGAGCATAGTTTCCAAGTTGGTGACCAAGTCTAGCTGTATATCAGCAAATACAAAATGCAAGGTGAAGGTAAGAAGCTGAAACCAATAAGGTATGGACCTCTCAAGATACTTGAGAAAATTAGTGAGAATGTTTTTCGCCTTGATCTACCAGCTTACATGCACATCTATTCAGTTGTTAACATATATAGCTTAAGACCATTTGAACCTTCATTAATTGAAGATCCCAAAGAGCGGAGTCAATTGCCTTCTATTGATGATTTGTCACCTGAATATCTTAATGAGTTGCAGGAAGATGCAGTTCTGGACAGGAAGGTAATAGCTACATGTAGAGGTGACGTTGAGTACCTTAGGATCAGACTCAAAGGTTCAAAGCCAAGCAGTGCGAAATGGATATATATTGAGCAAGTGAGGAAGCAATACCCTCACTTGATGGATGCTTGAAAGAAAACCAACTTTTGTTGATCCAACAACTTATTTAGTGGGAAGGCCATCATCCAAATTTGATCCTAAAAACTCTCTAAGTTTTTATGTCTGTTTCAAATTATGCTAAAAGATTCAAGTCCTAGAAAGGATCGAAGCTATCAAAAGGAATCCTCATAAAAATTGTAGTTGTGGCCAAAGCGGAGGAATGAGGATCCTCAGTCGAGTGCACAGACCTTTGGCCCATGGTAAAGCGCAAAGGCACAAAACTAGAAAAATCGGAGGCTAATTCAAGAAACAAAGGTGGATTCTGATACGTGATTAGCGCTAAGCACTAATCGCGTATCGCAGGGCATCCCCCTTAGTGAAGGAAAGCCCCGAAATGCTTGGACCCGAAAATGCTATAAAACTCGGAAAAGTAACTGTTTCAGTTCCATACCACGGATTCCCCAAAACCAGCAGAATATCGAAAGGCTTCGAGGCGGTAAGTAGTTTTGACTGAGTCCCACTCGATGTCACACATCGAGCGACACGCGTCCGGCGGAAGAGAGAGAAAATCACCCGCATCAGATGGGTAAACGTCGTGCGACTTGTTTGCCCGATATCAAGGATGACCGTAGGATCTCGGGGTCCAGATCGACGGCGGAGATACGTACCGATGATTGACCAGATTTAACAGGTCAAAAAGAAAGATGACAGGGATTTGACGTCCAACGTGGATGATGAGTTGGCAAACGATTTGTGTTCGTGGGCGATCTTGAAGCAAACATATTTAATGTCCATTCGAATATGATTCAGGGGATCTAACACCAAGTTCGTTAGCAAAATAGGTGGCCACCTCCCCGCGAGGCATTACCCAGTGATGATGGCGCAGAGTAGAGGAATTCGAATACACAGAGGAAAGAAAACTAAAAGGCTGGGAAGCGAAAATAAGCAGTCAAAGAGCATACTGGATTTAAAACCATGAACTGATAGAAGCAGAGGGGGGCACATACAGAGATGCAAGAAGCTAATAGCAGAGAACAGAGAGTAGAAGTCGTGCTAACATGAAGGTAGCATCGAACTAGACAGAGCCAGAGAGAGTTAGAGAGTCTCTGTACTCCATTGAAGGCTTGAGAGGTTCAAGCAAGCTCCTCGGTATAGGCCTGTCATACTACTGTGACCCTCAGAGGTTAAGTTTCAGTAAGGAGAGTCTGTGCACTCCATTCCTACTGACTTCATTCTGTTAGTGAGACTTGAATCGAGCTCACTGTTGTAAAATCTCTGCTTGAAAACATAATAAAGAGGCCACCATTGAAAGGCTGGACCAGGGTACATAGCCTAGGAGCATTGGGTGAACTCTTTATTAAACTTGTTTTGTTTACATGTTTGACTGTTATGTTTTCTCTGATTGCCTCAATGTCTATGTATTCTAGAATTCTTATTGATCCGTTGCATAAGTAACATAGGCACATCCATGAAGATGAGTCTGTAATACCTTTCATTCTTTATCCTGGATAAATTCCAGATCACTCAGCTCTCATCATTTGTAAATTTTGTGTAGGCTGCTAACGCTGTGTTTTCTTCTCTTCCATCTTAGCTATTTACATCAGGCATTTTTCTATGGAATAGTCGAACTGTATTTAGTATTGGCATGACAAGTGTGTAGGATTCTGGCAATCTCGTGCAAAGTGCCCCAGTTGTCCACAGTTGTAGGAGATAATCTGACTACGACCTCTACTAGGTCCTCCTCCTCAGCCCTAGAAACCTCCACACGCTCCTCTGGCACCTTGAACTAGAGGCGAGTCTCTGCTTGCATTTAGTAAGTAGCGGTTATCTCCATCATCAACCCATACCTTCAGCAGTTATGCTCATCGTGGCCCACAGATTTGTAGAAATTACAGAACAACTACTAAGGCGTTTGAACAAAATTCTAAAGCAAGTGGTAGTTATCTGTCGCATGTTGCCTAGTAACTTAACAAATGGCACAACATAGCGCGCCCCCATTCTTGGCCCTGCTGGGGGTTCTAGCTTCAGGGGAATTGTCCCCCCCCCCCCCCTCCATAATATAATTCATGAACACATGACAATGATCCTTATCATGCCCATGGCCCTTGCACTTTAAACACCAAACTTTTTCGTGCGTGTCAGCCTTGTCTCCTTGTCTTTCTTCAAACTCTGTAATTCTAGGTGTAGGCTTGCTGATTATGAGTGGATCTACTACACACCTAGGTTTGTGTCCTAAATAGGTGATGCGAGCAGCCTCATTGTGATCTCCAAGGCTTCTGCATGTGTATCTATCTTCTATTGTGACAAATAAATTTTCAAATGGGGCAAGAGAGACACTATAAACCAGTCATGATGATGGTTATATGAGATTTTCATGTTAGCCTATCTAATCTGGCACTTCAGCTTCTAATCAAAGTCCCAAGGAATCTCCTCAACCTTCATCATGATATCTTTAAATTCAATCACTGATTGTGAGTCAAATTTGGATTTACTAAACTCTTTTTTCAAAGTCGTATGATTTGCTGCTATAGATGCATGAGGATTTTCAGTACAATACTTAATGTACTAGGTTAGCGCACGATCCTGCAAGGCGGTAACCAGTCGGGCCTACTTTATATTATCATCGGTGAATTTTTGTGTTGTCCATACAACGTTCTATGCCCTTGAAGATTGGCATCTTCATTGCATTCGCCATGTTGAATGGTGGCGGTGGAGTTGGAGGTGTGGGTGAAGGTGTATGTGGTGGAGGTGGAGTGGATGGATGATTTTTCCTTGGAATACCTTGAGTTATTAGTTGAACAACACTTCACAGCGTAGTTTGTACTGCCCTTTCATCATCGCTTGAGCGAGGTCTAACCAATGGGCTATACTCTGGTCTTGATCTTGCGTGATTCCTAATGAATATTCCACTTCACATAGGTCCAAGCATAAAGGTAACGACATTACCAATTTTTCACATAATAACTTTTTTATACAAGTATCCAATGATCTTAAATACTTACCTCACGGTCCTTTGAAGAATCTTTGCTATAGCTGACTGAAGTGTCAACTACAATTTCTGTAACAAATCCTCTCAGAATTCGATCGAGCCAATGATCGACAACCCGCATGATATTTTTTTCAGAGGCTTCTATTTGTCTCACTAATTATGAAGTCCACACTATGGAACTATTAAGCTTCCACCTTCCTTGATTGTTTTTCAATTTAGATAACCACTCGTACAGTTCAATTGGGAAGGTGCAGAAGAAGATTTCGTGTATTTCTGTATACATATATCTATTCAACCAATCTTCCTTTGATAGGCACAGATGCCTATTTTCTTGCGCCACGAACTTGTGATTCTTTCTATCCAACCACTTTTCAATTTCTTTCTTGGTCGGGTTCTAATAATACGACATCACACATCTCTTTTAAGTAGATCCCCGTCCCAACAACACAACCATTTGTTGGATTAGGAGGTCCTAACCCAGGTTCAGAGTTAGTTGTGCCAACCAACAAAACCATACACTATTGGCGCTTTCGGTAACAACCCACGTAGCGTAGGCTGCAGTCTCACTCGAAGTCATATGAGGGGATGCAAGAACCAAGTTTCTGCATCCAGAGACTAGTGTGATGTCTTCCAATGCCTTGGATTTGCCTCCAGACAAATCGATAAGCTTATAGGGCATGTCACTGTAACTCAGTTAAACTAGCCTTTAGACCTTCATGAAGGTCCATGATCAGTCCTTAAGGACTATTAATAGTCAATTTACCTACCTACGCACATCAAAAAGTAACCCTAGATTGGAGTTCATGTAGATCTACTTTATTCATTAGAAAACATAAGAGAAATGATCTAAAACTTCACAAAAGTGGCTAAGCATTCATTTCATACATTATTAAGACAGATTCAATAAATTTTTGTACCATTCAATCACTATTTAATAAAAACATGTCATTCATCGGCAACATATCACATAAACAGATACAAATGGAAAAACTCAATAGTTCATAGGAAAATTGTCTTTATTGTTCTTCAATTCACTGATTACAGACTCAAACTACCCAACGCACACAGTTGCAGGGGTCCGTTCACTCAGCTGCACATTCTACCGAGGCCTCCATGCACTTAGCTGCAGAGCCTTTCCTTCTCTACCTAAGCATAGGAAGAAGAGCCTTCCTGCCTTAGCTCCTGCCAAAAACTCTTCAATGAACCCAAGTCTCTTTCCCAACTTGTCCTCAGACTCACTAAGATTCGACTATTTATATACTTTTCCATACAATTCCATGGTCCGCGGACCATGGGTGAATATCAAAACCGACTCAAAACTTTACTTGAAACAAGGGAGTAAGCCCCTTTGACTCTTATTAATGTATGCGCTCCGCTTGCATATATCGTGGGGACTTTACATATTTTACAAAATTGTATACAAAATTTGGGTTAACTAACCCGAAACTGACCTAGGGGACCCTATCCCAACAATGTCATAGTCTTGAATTTTTATACCTTATCTTAATGGCTTGACAGAGCCTCAGCGTGGAAGTAGTGGAGTGGGTTTTGCGATTACAACTTATCGTAACTACACCAGTGGAGGAATGACACATGTTAGAGGCTATAAATCTAGAAGCCCACAAAGATTTTGTAAAAGGAACGTTCAGGTTTATCAAGACCGGGCTAATGTGGAAAGTCGCAGCATGGAGAAGTTTGAATTGATTGGATACGTGCAAAAGAATCGAACGGGAGGACCCAAGGTGATGTCTTTTGGGACTTCCATCATGGAACTTAAAAAATAAGTGCATGGAGGAGTCAAGGAGAGTAAATATGGGATTACTTGGCATGGGCAGTTGTGGGAGGAGTAAAGTGGTGGAACAATTGTGAGTGACACCGCGCAAAGAGGTGTGAACCCACACTACACATAAGCCCGAAGATTATTCCCTAGGATCACAAAGCAAAGAACACCATTGAAAGGGGTAGGGTCACGTAACTTCAAAGCATTCAGAAGTGTGTAGAGGAGGAAGTTTTGAGTAATGGGAAAGTTGGTAGCAATTGACTGAGCATCAAGTGGACTGGATATATATATATATATATATATATATATATATATATATATATATATATATATATATATATATATATATATATATATATATATATATAGATATATATAAAATTTTCAATTCAATGTAAGGCATGGGGTTGTAGAACCTAAATCCATGAATGGATCGAAATCCAATAACTAATTTCGAAGTGGTGCTCGGATATTAGCCACAGTGTATGTCCATGTGGCTAAGACAATGATGTGGTACTATCTAATTTTCCATAACTGTAATGGGTACATCTCTTGATCCAAAGGTTGGATTGAGGTAAATTTTATATCACCAAAATCATCTAAACAAGATAAACATAATGGTGATGTCAAACTCAGGATTTAAGTGATTTGGAAACATCAAAATGTTTAAACCTCATTTACATAATGGCACATTAGATCTTCAGTCAACATAGTAACTACCCTCCTTTGAGCCCATGTTTTGTAGGGCATTAGTAGGGAGGGTTGTTATAGGAGGGCAGGATAAAAAAAAGGGAGGGGTGCAAGAGATAGATGTAAGGGGTGGAGAGAATGAGAGCAAGAAATAGAGAGGGAAGGGGGTCTTAGGTAAGTCAAGACATAGAGTAATATAGAGAGAAAAATAAGGAGAGAGAGAGGAGGGGTAGGGAGTGAGAAAAGGAGGGAGAGAGTTGGAGGACAGTTGGGGATGGAAGGAGAGATACAAAGAGATAAAGGGGAGATGGAGGATAAAATAGAGGGGGCTTAGAGATAATGTGTGTTATAGAGAGAAGAGGGAATGGGGAGAGGTAAGAGAGAGAGAGAGGTATATAGGAAGTATACATAGAAGGGGAGAGATAAAAATAGAGGTATATAGGAGGGAGACATACAAGGGGAGAGAGAGAGCGAGTGAAGTAGGAAGGAATAGAGAGAGAGAGAGAGAGAGAAAATGAAATAGGGAAGATGGGAGAAAGACAAAAATAAGGAGACATTAGGAGAGAGAGAAAGAAAATGATCAATATAATCCTCTATCTTAGTTCTATCTAGTTATTTACTTCTTCCTTTTGTTAAGAGTCAACTATTTATAGACTTTTTCATACAGTGCCATGGTTTGCAGACTATGGGTGAATCTCAAAACCGACTCAAAACTTATCCAAAACAAGAGGCTAAGCCCCTTTGACTCATATTCCTTTATGCGCTCCACATCCACAAATTGTGGAGACTTTACATCATTTACAAAATTATACCAAACTTGGGATTATCTTAACGCCAAACTAACCCAGGGGACTGCATCCCAACATAACTCATGTTCCTCTATTTTGGGTGAAGCTAATTTGTCGCCTTCGTGCGACTTACGCTACTCTTTGTTCGCCTGCTCTTTAGTATCATGTTCTTTTGCAATGCAATCCTTCTCTGCAGCTGCCTTAGTAGCTTCCTGCTTCTTTTTCCCTATTAGTGCTTGCATAGCCTTTTGAGCAGTACCCTTCTGCTTTTCCACAGCCTTTTGAGCAGTATCCTTCCACTTTTGTGCAACAGAGATCTTTGTGCCTTTGCTCATTGTTAGTCCCCTAATTTGCTCCATTTTTTACCATTTTTCCCTTCCTAAATCATAACCATTTACCCCTGTTTTACCTATCTTATACACCCTCATCTTGCACTAGTGCAAGAACGATGACACATTTTTTTAGCTTTATATTTTACATCTTTTAACTTAGCATTTATTCATTATTTATTACGTGATTTCTTTCTCATAATTACTTTTGTAACTTATCGATACCTCCAATGTTATTTGGTAGTTAAATGCTTACGTGACTGTTGATCTTAGTGCAGGAGAGGATCTCGCACCAGTGCCAGCACCGCAAATCTTTGTAGTAGATCTGGATCTCCTTGATCACTGCCCAGTTTTGTGCCACTTTAGCCATGACAACAGGTTAGATCTGAAGACATCTGAGCTCCAGTTACGACAGCAAGGCAATCTAGAGGTAGTTGAGATCAGATTTATGAGAAATGAACAACTGGAGATTGCTATGGCTTGTTCTATTAAAATGCCTAATTTTGAAGGTTGAAAGCTTAATTCTGCAATCGGTTATGTAATTAGTTGAACGATCTGCAATCGGTCATGTAATTAGTTGAAAAATCTAAATTCTGCAATCAGTTATGTAACGAGTTAAATGATCCTTTTGGCCTTCGGCCAAGGATCTATATAACGAGAAATGTAAATAGGACGAAATGGTTAATGGTTGATAGAGTTTTATAAAACAAAGATAGAACCAGGAAGGCGGTAACAGACCTACATTTCGTTATCTCCCAAATCCAGGCTGGATATGTAATCACGCATGTACTTGCCTTTAAGATTTAATAAGAAAGGGAGCTCTGCTTTACGTTTCATGAATCTTATTTTTTATGTTTAACATCTGATGAATTGATACAGTACTGAGTAGCATTTCCATTTGAAAGGGAAACGCACTGGTTGGCTAGGGCCCAGCCAATCCAGAACGTTCTCCATATTTTCTGTTCTTGTAATTTATGTTTTATATTGCCAAGTGTGATTTAATTTACAACATCTGAATTCCTGTTTGAGTGAACGTAGATCTGCAGTGTGAAGTAGTTAAATTTCCTTTCCATGCATTTGATTTTGGATTGGTTTTCCCCGCCTAGTCCAAGCAGGAGAAATTACCTGCACCAGTGCACGTTGGTGTGCTATTCACTTTCTGCACATTTTGTTTGGATTGGTTTTCCCCGCCTGGTCCAAGCAGGAGAAATTACCTGCACCAGTGCACGTTGGTGTGATATTCACTTTCTGCAAGTCTGTTTGATTTGGTTTTCCCATCTGGTTTAAGGCAGAAGAAATGAACCTGCACTAGTGTAAGATTGTGTGATGCAGCAAGCCTTTTTAGTTTACGTCTAATAGCTTTCTTTCTTTCACTAATATTTCATGACAGGAAAAATTATAAATATTGTTTCTCTATTTTTGTACTTTGATAAACTCAGAAACATTCATCTTCTTGGTATGCAATTTGGCTTCATAACACTTGCAGTAATTAAGCATTGATTTCAATAATTAAATGTTAAAGTGTAAGAAGCTCTGATCTGGTACAAGAACTAGTTCCTTGTTACTGGATCTGAGTGCTTTGGAATTGAGAAAGTTCAAGCCCTTGCACAAAGAAAAATGCTTTTAGTACAGACATCATTTTACACCCTCTGCATAAATCATTATTCTTGCACTAGTGCAAGTAGACTGCACTAGTGCAAGATATATTCTTGTGAGAAGGAAATCTTTACATAAGCAGGTTTGAAGGGCCCATCTGTAGAAGACTGCTAAAGTTTCTTTGCTAAAGAAAACACACACTCAGTAGATAATCAATAGTTAGCTAGAGTAATTGCCCCTTTATTTCTAAATCTCTTTTGCAAGTACATTTTCCCTTGTTCCAGTACCAAATTATTTTGATGGTTCAAGTTGCCTTTTTCTCTTTATAGTTTGATTCTGCAATCTTTCCTTTAAAGAAAGTAGGAATTGATATTAGAAATATTCATACCATCTCTGGAATTACCTGTGCTTCGTCTCTAAGTTTACGAATCCCCCGAGTTGACAATTTAAGTGTTGAGGAGTTTACTTAAGTGTAATTCCTGCACCGAACATTTTGGCACCGTTGTCGGGAAGGCAATTTGATTTGGTAAGAATTTTCTGATTCTACAATAGAGGTAATTTTTCTTTATTTTTTTTAATATTGTTTGGAAAAGATTTTTCTTTTGAAGGAATTTTACTAGTGTTAATTGATTTCTGATAGCATTTTTATTAGAAATTACTTTTTGTTTTTCTTTCTTTTTCTGAAATGAATGCTTAGGGAAGGTAAGGGTTCAAATCCCACTAAGGGCCAAAAGAATTATGAGAACAATTCTCACATTGGGTCTCCTTCTGTGAGCAGGAAACCTAATCCAATTCAAACCCATCATGCAGGAACAATCCACCTGGATTCTAATGCCAACAGCTCAGGTGTGGTTCAGCCTGTTGCGAGTAAGAGAGAAACAATGGCAGATCATGAAGATTATGTGGAAAGGTCTAGTGAAAACTTGGTAAGTGGAGAACAATCCACTTTTGTGTTTCCAATTGTGGATCCTGATACTGTGGTGCAAATCAAGAATATTCCACCATCAGCTCTCCCCCATTTCTATTCTAAAGTTCATGAAGACCCTGACTCTTTTCTATTCGAGTTTGATATTCTGTGTAGAAGTTATGATTATTCAACTGACGCTCAGAAGTTAAGATTATTTCCTACTACTCTCAAGGACTCAACTTTATGCTGGTTCATGGGGCTAAGAGGAAACTCTATAACCTCTTGGGATCAGATGAAGAAAGTGTTTTTGTCTAAATATCAGGAATATTGCAAAACTCGGGACATGCAGGATGAGATTTTTACAATCGTACAGGATGATGATGAAACTCTTGAAGCTTACTTAGAAAGATTTCTATATATTTTACAAAGGTTGAAACTTAAGCTTGATTCCAGCACTATTAGAACCTTGTTCTTAAGAGGACTTACTCATAATGCTAGAAATAACCTAAATCTGCTAGGACAAGGTGATACTTCTCAGCAAACGTTTGATCAAATTTGTGAATTATGCGGGAAATTTTCAAGAAATCAATATAGATCTAGTAGAGGAAATCAAAATAGAAATAGAAAAATTGAATCTACTAATGCTATGATTATTGGGCTAGAAAATAAAATGGAAAACATGGAAATTGATATAATGAATGTCGTTTCTAAACAACTGGACTCTTGAAAATTTCAGCAAAAACTTATAAAGGAACAAGAGTCACTATGTATTTTCTGTCCTAAATGTAGAGATAAGCATCCGCCTAAAGAGTGTCCTCTTAATTTAAAAGAAACTAATAAGTGTGCTATTTGTGCAGAAGACCATATCACAAAAAAATGTCCCTCTATACCAGGACTTAAAGCTGTATTTACAGGGGGACAACCTGAAGCTGAATACTTGAATGCTATGGGAGCAAGAAGAAATTAGCCTCAGGTAGATGCAGGTATGGCTCCTAAATTTTTTCCACACTATTTTGGTTATAATTCACATGCATATTCTTATCCTAACACTAATCAATAGTGGCAGTACGGAAATAAATATTAGCATGGCCAACCTTCTCAACCATGGCAGCAAGGTTGGAGATGGCCAACTCATGCTCCATATTCCTACCAGCCACATATGCAGTCATATCCTCATACACAAATTTCAATGCCTCAGCTTCGGAGTCAGTCTACTCCACCATTGCCTTTACCTCCACCCTTTCAACCTTCTCAATTTCCTACTCAACCTATGCCCAATCCTAACAATAACAAAGTAGCGCAAATGATTTATGTAACAAACCCACCTTTACCATTTGAGTACCAGTCTATTCCAGTTGGGGTTCATGATATTCAGTTAGGATCGGGAAGGACTATAACATCAAAAAATCAGAACCAACCCGTAGTTATTGTTGAAGAGAAAGGAGAAGAGGAAACTCCTAACCATTCTCCAAAATCAGTCACCAAGCAGCCATTACCCTCTAGATCCTTGCCACCGTCTTCCAACCGGCCTCCCTTCCCAGAGAGGCTAGTGATGGAAAGAAGTCAGTCTGTTTCTAAGACTAGCTTGGCATTAGAGCTTCAGAATATTTTCATTAAGATACCTTTACCTCAAGCCATCAAAGAGATCCCCATTTGTACCAAGATTATTAAGGAACTCTGTCTCAAGAAACTCGGGAGGAAGAAATTGGAACCCCAAATCATTCAATTTGTTGGTAGGGTAGCAGAGTTGATGACAGGATGTGTATCTATGGAAAAATATATTGATCCTGGAAACCCTGTTGTCCCAGTTCAGATTGGTAATGTCCTTGTTTCTGATGTTCTTATAGACCTGGGGGCAGCCATTAATTTCATGACTAAGCAAACCATGGATCAACTTTGGTTACCTCATCTTCGCCCTAGTCCCACTGTGCTTGAATTAGCATATAGATATTCAATTAAGCTAGAAGGAGTATTGGATGATGTGATCATCTCATTAGATTCTTGGGAATATCCTGCTGATTTAATTGTGCTTTAGTTAAGGAACCCAGTAGGAGGACATCCCTTGATCTTGGGTCGACCATGGCTTGCTACTGCCAATGCATATATTGGATGTCGTTCTAGTGATATGTATATTTCACATGGAGACTCTAGGAAGAAAGTTACCTTATATATCCCTACCAGATCCATTCAGGACCTTCAAGATACTTTATGGTTGGATCAAAGTAGTGATGATGAGACTCAGCTAATCTCCTTTACCCATCATTATACTGGGCCTTCACAAGAAGATGAGATTCAAGATTTCCTGAATAATCTAGACACTATGCCTAATTTTGAGCCATTGAGCCAAATTTTCAGCCTAGATTTTCAAGATAATCATGATTCCCATTCTTTTGTACCACTGCATTTGACCATTCTCTTGAGTAATCCTGAGCCTGATACTACTCTTATTGAGATTAGCCCTAGTAAATCCTTGTATATTAGTTCAGATTTGGATTCATCTCAGCGAGAGCAGCTTGTGAATTTGTTTCAATACCATCTTAGTGCCTTTGCATGGGGCTATGAAGATACAAAGGGTATCCCTCCTGAAACTTGCACACATCATATCTATATTGAGGAAGGAGCCTAACCTATCTGACAACCCCAAAGGCGAATGAATCCAGCTCTAAGAGACATTGTGAAGGAAGAAGTACAGAAACTCTTGGATGTCATTTTTATCTATTCTATTTCTGACAGTTAGTGGGTCACTCCATTAGTACTAGTACCTAAGAAAGATGGAAGATGGCATATTTGTATTGACTATCGAGAATTAAATAAAGCCACTCTCAAAGATTATTTCCCTCTCCCATTCATTGACCAGGTGCTTGATACCCTTATAGGAAAGGAATACTTTTCCTTTTTGGATGGCTTCAGTGGCTATAACCAGATACAGATTGCACCCGAAGATCAGGACAAAACTACCTTTACATGTCCATGCGGTACATTTGCTTATAGAGTGCTTCCCTTTGGCTTATCTAATGCCCCAACTACCTTTCAAAGGGCAGGCTTGGCTAGTTTTGCTGATCTGGAATTTGTGGAAATTTATATGGATGACTTTTCTATGTTTAGTGATTCTTTTTAGGAAGCTCTTGAAAACTTGGAAAAAGTACTTCTTTGTTGTGAGGAAGCCCATCTTGCTTTGAGTGACAAGAAATGTAGATTGATGTGCAAAGTGAGGGTGGTACTTGGCCATTTTATTTCTAGTAAAGGTATCCAGGCTGATCCAGCAAAGATTGAAATCATTCTAAATCTTCCTGCACCCAAAACTCAAAGGGAAGTAAGAGGTTTTTTAGGACATGTTGGTTAATATAGAAGATTCATTGAAAATTTTTCTAACATATTTTCTCCTCTTTTCCGACTTCTAGCTAAGGATAGCGAATTTTCTTGGACTAAACCTTGCCAACGGTCTTTTGAAACATTGAAGGAAAAGTTAGTACAGGCACCAGTTCTAAGAGGTCCTAACTAGTCTCTTCCTTTTCATATTTCCTTTGATGCTTCAGATTTGGCTATTGGCGTAGCTTTAGGACAAGAGGAAAACAAGAAATCCTATGTTATTTATTATATTAGTAAGAATTTTTCTTCTGCTGAATTAAATTATACAGTTACATAGAAAGAGTTTTTAGCTGTAATTTTTGCAATTAATAAGTTCAGGAACTATATTATAGGATATGAAGTATTTGTACATATTGATCATTCTGCGATTAAATATTTGATGAACAAACCATTAACTAGTGGTAGAGTGACTAGGTGGTTACTATTGTTGCAGGAATTTAATATTTCTATTGTTGATAGACCAGGAAAATCTAATGTTGTAGCAGAATTTCTTTCTAGATTAGATAATCCTGGTGAAACAACTCCTGTTAATGATGATTTTCCGGATGAACATATTTTTGCTATGTCAACAAATTCTCTCTGGTTTGCTGACATTGCTAATTATTTGGTTACTTGGAAAACACCACCCCACTTGTCCGCTTATGAGAAGCATAATATTATTCAGAAAAGTTTTGCATAATCCTGGATTCAAGGAGATCTCTTTCACACAGGCCCAGATCTGATTATTTATAGGTGTGTAAGATATGAGGAAGTGTTTGACATATTGAAATATGCTCATGATGAACCTTGTGGAAGCCACTTCACTGATAAGTGGACTACATATAAAGTATTGCGCGCTGGTTACTTTTGGCCTTCAGTGTTTAAGGATGTCAAATAGTATGTCAAGCGTTGTGATAGTTGTTAGCGAATGGGCCAGCCTAATCAAACCAATGAAATGCCTTTATGCCCTCAAGTTATGATTGAGCCATTTGAAAAATGGGCTATTGATTTTATAGGGCTAATAAATCCAACATCATTAAGTAAAAATCATATTTTGGTTTGTACATATTTTCTTACTAAATAGGTAGAACCTAAAGCTGTTTATTTTGCTATAGAAAAAGTTGTTGCTGATTTTCTTTTTACTGAAATCTTTACTAGATTTGGTGTGCCTAGAGAAATTGTTTCTGACAATGGTCCGCAATTTATTTCTAATTTGATGTAGGGTGTGATGGAGCAATACAAGATCTGCTACAGGAAATCCACGCCATATCACTAGCAAGCAAATGGCCAGGTGGAATCTACAAACAAAGTGATCGAGTCCATTCTCACAAAGACAATCAATATGCATTGAAAAGAATGGGCTGAAAGATTACCAGAAGCTTTGTGGGCATATAAAACCTCTTGGAGAAATAGCACGGGACATACACCATATGAGTTGGTATATGGCAAACAGGTTTTGTTACCAATTGAATTCCAGATCAAAACATTCAGGACTGCAATTCAGTTAGGACTATATCTCTCTGAGGCAAAACAACAGTGTCTTCTCCAATTAAATGAGTTAGATGAGTTTCGAAGGGATGTTGTTCAGCAGAACATACTAATTCAGCAGCAACGTAAAAGGTGGCGTGACAAGTTTTTTCAGAAAAAAGTAATTCCAACTAGGTGATTGGGTGCTCCTTTATGATTCTCGATTTAAAATTTTTAAAGGGAAGTTATATACACGTTGGATGGGACCTTATGAAGTGATCCGAGTATTTGAAAATGGAGCAGTAGAAGTTAAAAATATTGATGGACAAAATTCAGTATTCTTGGTAAATGGACACAGATTAAAGAAGTACTTATAGCCACTTGCCAAGAAATATTTTACACAACAAGTCCAACAACAATTTGGGACAGTAGTGGAGAATGGAAATACCAACCTTTTGAAAACATGAATTCTTCTTCTTCTTAAAAATAAAAAATACATAAATAATAATAATAATAATAATAATAAATTAAAGAAAAAAATTACTTTGCTGTAATTATGAAAATCAGTTTGCTGACATGATTGTAGAAGGATCAACCTGAAAACCAGCTTGCTAGCAAGAAGATAAAAATTTTATAATAAAAATAAAATGTTGCTTGATCTTTAAATATGCTAGCCACCACCAAGTAGAAGTAGGTTCAATAGAACCAACCTTTATACAGATGGGGTAATTAGCATGGATATTTTTTATTCGTGTAACGCTTAATTTTCGCTATAGTTATTTCTCTTGCACCAGTGTAGGCAGACCTTCCAAAAAAAATTGCCTTTGTTCATATTCCACTTTCATAATATTCCTTCAATTTTCTTCTTCAATCCTAGAATGATTAGCCTTCCCACATTATTTTAAATTTACCCTGTCTGCTTTGAAGAAATCCCACTTTACCCTAAATTTTTTTCCCTATCCCACTTCTATTTATTCCCTCTTTTGGTACTTTCCTAGAATCCCTGTAATAGAATTCCTTCCCATTATAAAATTCCCCTTTCCCACTTCTTTATTCCCTCATGAATTTATTGCAGGATCTTGCATATAAAGAGCAAAAGGATATGCTCTGAGGCATCAAGGAAGGGCGAAGCAAATTGCCAGTAAAAATTGAGGAAATCATGTGACAATCCAACCTATACTTAAATTCTTTGTTTAGATATTATACTTTCACTAGTGCAAGCGTGTTGTCCTATGTGATAAGATAAGCAGAAAAGTACCAACAGAACAATACGATTTTAAGCGGTGCAAGATCAGTACGAGCATGCACCTCGTCAGCAGCATAGTACAAGTTATTTTTATATCATATGGCATAAGAAAGTGGTCATTATGGAAAGTTATATGAAGTCTTTTCATTTCACTGACAAGTATTTACGCTATCATATTAACTAGGAGGAAATTAATTAAAATTAAAAAGTTTTTCTAAGTAGAAATCATGATTTTTTAATGAATGCTAAGTTCCTTTTTAAATTATGAAGAAATGCGGAAATGTGTTAACCGTTGCTTGCACATAATTACCCCACTCTGCCATAATCTTAAACGTCCTTCACTCATGATTACCCCGCTCCACCATAATCCTAAACATCCATTCACATGTAATTATGACTTCAGCTAACCGTTAAACTGCCGCCGCGAGTACCAATTCGGCCAGACCTCAAATATGTTATGTATCTACGGAGGATGAACCAGTGATACGATGTAAAGGATGGATGAACACTCAAATTTATATTTATGAAGGCCAATTTCCCCTATATTGCATGCAAATTCTCAGAGCTCAACTGTTCATAGCAGCTAGCAACAATGCCACTTGTCCGAAATGAACCCCCGTCTTTTAGAAAAATTGAACAGACTGCCAAGTATCGCAATAGTCTTGCACTATTGCGAGACTCAGGTTTTCTATAGTTCCTGCAGAAGTTTGACAAGTATGACAAAGAAGTCACCCTACGGTTTGCAAGAAGTTTTAAAAAATGGTCGAGTGAAAATTGGGCCTCTTAAATTCAAAATTACAGAGGAATTCATAGCAGCAGCAATGGGCTTGGACAACATAGGAGAACAATGGTTCAAGAATCAGAAGCTGGAAAGGAAATGCTGGCAGTGTTTCGTCATTGATAAAAAGATAGAGGTGGACTGGAAATTAGGAGTTCCACGCAAAGCCCTGCTGGGATAGTGGCAGGACCTCCTCTTTATTTTGTAGAAGTTTGTGACCTGCAAGGGAAGATACACCTACACCTTGGTGTATCATTTTAGAATGATCCAACATTTTGAAGCAGGCCGACATGTCCGATGGAGGATGAACTTCCCCTACTTTCTGCTTAAAAGCCTGGAGAAAATGGCTAAAAGCGTACAGGATGGAAGGGCAGACCGGGTTGATACAAGGTTATACCGCAATGGCCTGATCAAAATCTTGGTCCTGAAGTAGCTGGAGAAGAAAGGAATGGCATGGGAAGCATTGTTAAAACAACTGCATGAAGGGACAGTCACTAGAGAAGAGACGGAGGCCCCTGCCAATACCAACAAGGGCCCAAGCAAAAGCGAAAAGGGAAGTCCTTCTCACACTAGTAAGAAAAGGAAGCAGTCGGAAAATTTGATAGAAGAGAAGGCCTCATCTTCAACTAAGGAGATAGCTAGCGCACCCACTGAAGAAACCTTTTCTACGCCATCACCACAGGCACAGGCCCCTGAGCACGACAACCTGTCGGTCCTTGCAGACACAGCAAAGATTCCAGAGGTCGAGGACGATACTTTTCTGGCTAATTTTATCAAAAGCCCCCGAAAGAAAAGTAAAGTCTCTGATGCAGGAAAAGAACGACAGCCCCCACAGGTGTGGAATCCCCTCCTGCAACACTCCAAGAAAAAGCACCAATATGAGAGGAGGAACCAGAAAAAGAAGTAGAAAGCGAGGAAGAAGAAGAAGAAGAGATAGGAGGACAGGAACTAGACGACGAAGAAATAGAAGAAGAAGAAGTAAAGAAAGAAGAACCCGAAGAAGAAAAGGCAGAACCCAAAAAAGGAGAGATAGAACCCACAGAAGAAGAAGAACATGAAGAAAAAGAATCAGAACCGGAGGAAGAAGAACCAGAGGAGGAAGAACCAGAAAAAGAGGGACCAGAGGGAGAAGAATTCCCTGATGTGACCATGGCAGATATGAAAGTCCCTAAGGAAGTTACAGCCCCTGCTAAAGCAGAAGGAGGAAAATAATTGGTGACTCCTGCTGCTCGGGTAGCTGAGTTAGAGCTTCAAGTGCAGAACTTGGAGCAACTTGTAGCTAAAGCGCAGGAGGAGAAAGAACAGAGCAGAGGAGAGTTAAAGGCAGAGCTCCAAAAAAAGAAAAGCAAGGTCAGAGTTTGGAAATATCAAGTTGCACAATGTTTCAAGCGATTGAAAAAGGTGACAAAGAAGTTAAGGAGCATCAGAAAGAAGAAGGTTGAAACAGTGCAGCCTGAGGACAACATGCCAGAGCAGGATTGAGTTGGAGTACTTAAATTTTTGGATTTTTTTTGCAGAGGTAAAGAAGTTGTGTGAGGACACACAACAGTTTAGGGATGGGAGGATGTTAGTCCCCTAATTTTCTCCCTTTTTGACCATTTTTCCCTTCCTAAATCATAACCATTTACCCCTATTTTACCTATCTTATACACCCTCATCTTGCACTAGTGCAAGAATGATGACACATTTGCATTAACTTTATATTTTACATTTTTTAATTTAACTTAGCATTTATTAATTATTTCTTATGTGATTTCTTGCTCATAATTACTTTTGTAACTTATCACTACCCCCAATTTTATTTGGTAGTTAAATTCTTATGTGACCATTGATCTTAGTGTAGGAGCGGATCTCGCACCAGTGCCAGCACCGCGAATCTTTGCAGCGGATCTGGATCGCCTTGATCACCACCTAGTTTTGCACCACTTTAGCCCTGACAACAGGTTAGATTTGAAGGTAGCTGAGCTCCAGTTATGACAACAATGCAATCTAGAGGTAGCTGAGATCGAATTTATGAGAAATGAACCGCTAGAGATTGCTATGGCTTGTTCTGTTAAAATGCCTAATTTTGAAGGCTGAAAGCTTAATTCTACAATCAGTTATGTAATTAGTTGAATGATCTGCAATTGGTCATGTAATTAGTTGAACAATATAAATTCTACAATCGATTATGTAACGAGTTAAACAATCCTTTTGGCCTTCGGCCAAGGATCTATATAACGAGAAATGTAAATAGGAAGAAATGATTAATGGTTGATAGAGTTGTATAGAATAGAGATAGAACCAGGAAGGCAATAACAGGCCTACATTTTTTTATCACCCAAATCTGGGCTGGATATGTAATCACGCATGTACTTGCCTTTATGATTTAATAAGAAAGGGAGCTCCGCCTTACATTTCATGAATCTTATTTTTTATGTTTAATAGCTGATGAATTGATACAGTATTGAGTAGCATTTCCATTTGAAAGGGAAATGCGCTAGTTGGCTAGGGCCCAGCCAACCCAACACGTTCTCCCTATTTTCTATTCTTGTAATTTATGTTTTATATTGCCAAGTGTGATTTAATTTACAGCATCTGAATTCCTATTTGAGTGAAAGAAAATATGCAGTGTGAAGTAGTTAGATTTCCTTTCCCTACATCTGATTTTGGATTGGTTTTCCCTGCCTGGTCCAAGTAGGAGAAATTACCTACACCAGTGCACGTTGGTGTGCTATTCACTTTCTGCACGTTTTGTTTGGATTGGTTTTCCCCACCTGGTCCAAGCAGGAGAAATTACCTGCACCAGTGCATGTTGGTGTGCTATTCACTTTCTACAAGTTTGTTTGATTTGGTTTTCCAACCTGGTTTAAGGCAAAAGAACTAAACTTGCACTAGTGTAAGATTGTGTGATGCAGAAAGCCTTTTTAGTTTACTTCTAACAACTTTCTTTCTTTCACTAATATTTCATGATAGGATAAATTATAAAGATTGTTTCTCTATTTTTGTAGTTTGATAAACTCAGAAACATTCATATTTCTAGTATGCAATTTGGCTTCATAACACTTGCAGTAATTAAGCACTGACTTCAAGAATTAAATGTTAAAGTGTAAGAAGCTCTGATCTGGTACAAGAACCAGTTTCTTGTTATTGGATCTGAGTGCTTTGAACTTGAGAAAGTTCAATCCCTTGCACGAAGAAAAATGCTTTTAGTACAAACATCATTTTACACCCTCTGCATAAACCATTGTTCCTGCATTAGTGCAAGCAGACTGCACTAGTGCAAGATAGATTCTTGCGAGAAGGAAATCTTTACATAAGCAAGTTTGAAGGGCCCATCTGTAGAAGACAGCTAAAGTGCCTTTGCTAAAGAAAACACACACATATTAGATAATCAATAGTTAGCTAGAGTAATTATCCCTTTATTTCTAAATCTCTTTTGCAAGTACATTTTCCCTTGTTCCAGTCTCATATTATTTTCATGGTTCAAGTTGCCTTTTTCTCTTTATAGTTTGATTTTACAATCTTTCCTTTAAATAAAGTAGGAATTGATATTAGAAATATTTATACCATCTATGGCATTTCCTGTGCTTCGTCTCTAAGTTTACGAATCCCCTGGGTTGACAATTTAAGTGTTGAGGAGTTTACTTAAGTGTAATTCCTACACCTAACATTTTGGCACCGTTGACGGGGAGGCGATTTGAGTTGGTAAGAATTTTCTGATTATACAATAGACGTAATTTTTCTTTATTTTTTTTAGTATTGTTTGGAAAAGATTTTTCTTTTGAAGGAATTTTACTAGTGTTAATTGATTTCTAAAAACATTTTTATTAGAAATTACTTGTTTTTTTCCTTTCTTTTTCTAAAATGAATGCCTAGGAAAGGTAAGGGTTCAAAGCCCACTAAGGACCAAAAGAATTCTGAAAAAAATTCTCATATTGGGTCTCCTTCTATGAGCAGGAAGCCCAATCCAATTCAAACCCATCACGCAAAAACAATCCACCTGGATTTTGGTGCCAACAGTTCAGGTGTGGTTCAGCCTGTTGAGAGTAAGAGAGAAACAATGGTAGATCATGAAGATTATGTGGAAGGGTCTGGTGAAAACCATGTAAGTGGAGAACAATCCACTTTTGTGTTTCCAATTGTGGATCCTGATACTGTGGTGCAAATGAAGAATATTCCACCATCGGCTCTCCCCCATTTCCATGATAAAGTTCATGAAGACCTTGACTCTTTTCTATTCGAGTTTGATATTCTCTATAGAAGTTATGATTATTCAACTAACACATAGAAGTTAAGATTATTTCCTACTACTCTCAAGGACTCAGCTTTACACTGGTTCATGGGGATAAGAGGAAACGCTATAACCTCTTGGGATCAGATGAAGAAAGTGTTTTTGTCTAAATATCAAGAATATTGCAAAACTCGGGAAATGCAGGATGAGATTTTTACAATCATACAGGATGATGATGAAACTCTTGAAGATTACTTAGAAATATTTTTGTATATTTTACAAAGGTCAAAATTTAAGCTTGATTCCAGCACTATTAGAACCTTTTTCTTAAGAGGACTTACTCATAATGCTAGAAATAATCTAAGTTTTCTAGGAGAAGGTGATATTTCTCAACAAACATTTGATCAAATTTGTGAATTATGTAGGAAATTTTCAAGAAATTAGTATAGATTTGGTAGAAGAACTTGAAATAGAAATAGAAAAATTGAATCTACTGATGCTATGATTATTGGACTAGAAAATAAAATGGAAAACATGAAAATTGATATAATGAATGTTGTTTCTAAACAATTGGTCTCTTTAAAATTTCAGCAAAAACTTATAAAGGAACAAGAGTCACTATGTATTTTCTATCCTAAATGTAGAGATATGCATCTGCCTAAAGAGTGTCCTCTTAATTTAAAAGAAACTAATAAGTGTGCTATTTGTGCATAAGACCATATCACAGAAAAATGTCCCTCTATACCAAGACTTAAAGTTGTATTTACAGGGGGACAACCTGAACATGAATACTTGAATGCTATGGGAGCAAGAAGAAATTGGCATCAGGTAGGTGTAGGTATGGCTCCTCAATTTTCTCCACACTATTTTGGTTATAATTCACATGCATATTCTTATCCTAACACTAATCAATAATGGCAGTACGGAAATCAATATCAGCATGGGCAACCTTCTCGACCATGGCAATAAGGTTGGAGAGGGCCAACTCATGCTCCATATTCCTACTAGCCACCTATGTAGTCATATACTAATAAATGCTATTTTGGCGACAAATATTCAAATATTCTTTCCTTAATTTCCACCTCCCTACTCCTCCTAACTTCTTTCTGGCCATCTCATCATGATTAATAACTCAAACGATCATTTTCCTGCTGGGCTGCGTGACACCCTCCTTCATAGCATAACATCCTGAGCACAGCTTCAACTGGTGCACCCTTATCAGTTTTCATGCAGCCTGCTCATTGCTTTGTCCTCTAAACCAAGCATTTTAATTTATAGTCTCACTCTCTCTTACAAATTTCGGGAGTACTAAAACTCTCCTGCTGCCATATAGTCATTGTGCAAGAACCCCCATATACATCTTTAATATGCTCACATTCCCTTTTCCTGGGAGGGGTTCCCCATCCAGCTTTGTGAGCTCAACTGCGACACCATCTATAATTTCCTTGACAATATATGGCCCTAACCAAAGCATCTGGAATTTACCCGGAAATTTAGTGAACTTACTAGCATATAACAATACAAGATCATTTACCTTGAATGTGCGAAGCTTGATATGGAAATCATGCCATGATTTTTCGCGTTCCTTTTGTACTTGTTGATGGAATCATGCCAAAAATCAATCTTCTTCGAGCTCCATGAGTTGCACGAGTCGTTCTTTCAGGGCCTCATGATCCGCAATATCCGTTAAACCTGCTATGCATAGACTAGGCATAATGTATACTATTGGCATTATGGCTTTGACTCCATATACTAATCGAAACAGAGTTTGTCCTATCATCTTCTTAAAAGTAGTCTTCTAAGCCCATAGCACTGCAGGTACGCGTACATCCCAATCATTCAATTGTTTGTTACAGATCTTTGTTAGCGTGTTCTCCAAAATTTTGCTAAAAGCTTCGACAGTTCCATTTTCTTGTGGGTGATATGGTGTAGTCTTCTAAGGGTAGACCTGGAATTCATTAGTCAATGCACTAATAGTTTCATTCAAAAATTGCATACCCTTATCACTCATCAACGGTTTCGAGCATCCAAACCTTGTTAAGGCATATTCAAACAAGAAATTTGTTGTCTTAGCCCCTATACAATATTTTATTGGTTGTACTTCTGCCCATCTGGTTAGATAGTGATAATGTAGCGTGCCCCCGTTTTCTTTCAAGCGGGATGAATTGGCCCAATAAAATCGATTGCCCACTTCATAAATGCCTACAAAGATACTTGAGGATGGAATGGTAGCTCATCCCTTCACGACGGTCTACCAGTCCTTTGACATGCATCGCACACGTTACAGTATGCCTTGGGATCCTTGTGCAATGTTGGCAACCATAGACCTGGGCACAAAATCTTCTTCGCAATTGATTTGGCTACATAATGGCCTCCCACAGGTCCCCCATGAGCTTCAGCAAGAATGTTATCACGCTCAAGTCTGGCACATATCTCCGTAATATTTCATCTGCACCCATTTTGTACAAATGTCCTGCAATGTCTGAAAACTCGGTTACACGCACTACTAATTCCTTCATCTACTGACTGGTATATTCTTCCGGTGCCATCCCTGTAGTTAAAAAGTGAATAATGTCTGCAAAATGGTCATCCTCTACACGCACTGCAAAGAGTTGTGCATCTGGCAACCCTTCCTCCAAATTATTGGGTTCTTCGCCTGTTCCAATTCATGACAGATGGTCAAGTCCAGCATTCAACCTACCCAGCTTCACAATGAATTCAAGGTCGTACTCCTGAAATAATAGCAACCATGTGAAAATTGTTCTCACCAACATAGGCTTGTTGACTAGGTATTTTAAGGCAGAATGATCTATATACATCTTTAAATTCCCTCCTAACAGATAATACTTGAATTTTTGTAGCACGTAGACCATGGCTAGCCCTTCATGCTTAGTCATTGAATAATTTTTCTCGGCCTTCGATAATTTCCTACTTCCGAAGGCTATAAGATGGTCCATTCTGCTTCAGCGACCTGTGTTAGCACTGCACCAAGCGCATTGCAAGAAGCATCCACATGTACATGAAACTCCTTTTTCCAAATGGGAAATACCAATCTTGGTACAGTTACCATATTTTATTTTAACACATCTGAACTACACTGAAAGTCTTCATCCCAATAGAATGTCATGTCCTTCTTTAGCAGTTTTTCTGTGGGCACGGTTACTTGAGCATAAACATCGATAAATTTTCTATAGTATCCCGTATGTCCTAGCATCATGCATTGTTTCTTAACATTCCTAGTGGAATCCAAGTTTACAATTACCGCAATCTTTGCAGGGTCCACCATCAATCCTTGCTTGCACACAACATGACCCACCAAGATCCCAAAAGGAAAACAAAATATGCATTTTTTCAAATTCAGTGTTATGTGGTATCTGGGACATGTATCGAACATAAGGCATAGACTTGCTACATGGCACTTCACCAAGCCAAACACCATCTACTTGTCATAGAACACTTCCAAGAACTTATGAATGTATTCCTTGAACACTACTATGACTACACAGGAAAATATCATAGGCGTGTTCATTAATCAAAATGGCATAACAATTTACTGAAAGCAACCCCATTGTGTTGTGTAGGTGGTCTTTCTTCTGTCTTCTAGGGCAATTTTGATCTCATGATGCCCATAAAACTCGTCAATAAAGGAATAGGCCTCCTTCCTTCTAACAATGTCTAACACTTTTTTTATAAATGGCGTTGGAAATGGATCATGAACACATGCATCATTAAGCTTCTGGAGTCTAAGAAAATCCTTATTTCACCCTTTTGTTTCTTTTTCTTGGACCACCATCGAGCTCACTCGATCGGATTCTTCAATAGGTTCTATGATGCTCGCCTCCAGCATTTTATCCAGCTCTTGGCAAACCTTTTCCTTACAATTATGGTTAAGGCGATAAGGCCTCTGCTGGACAGGACTCGCATCCAACTTCAATGTGATCTTCATAACGCCCAAATCGCTGATTATGCCCTTTAAATCCAAGAACTTAGTGGGGAAGAGATCATGGTATTCATGAATTA
This sequence comes from Pinus tabuliformis, assembly GCA_031772625.1. Taxonomy (NCBI): domain Eukaryota; kingdom Viridiplantae; phylum Streptophyta; class Pinopsida; order Pinales; family Pinaceae; genus Pinus; species Pinus tabuliformis. The sequence goes on from CM062816.1 coordinate 1,877,019,291, forward strand.
ATTCAACAACTTTACCTACTCTATCTAGTCCCAATAATCTCCAATTTTCATGAACTTCAGTTCTTCTTCAGTGCCCATGTTTACTTACTTCATTTTCAAAGGTTCAGAGATGTCTGGGTTCTCTATTTATGGGCCTTTGGCTTTGTGATGCCCTTATGCCTCCATAATATTTATATTGATTGGGTCTTCTTCCTCCTCTTCAACGGTCACGTTATAGCATTCCAATGCATGGCACAACTAGGTGCTCTAGTCTGGTTGGGTCCATTCCATTAGTTCCTTCAATGTTCTGAAGATAACCATTTTAATCTCTTACAATGCTTTGTAGATGCTTTCAAATCCATCTTCAAAGCTGAAATTCAATAATAAACCTTCCTTCAATACATCCCATTCCGCAGCTTCGTGGTAGAGCTCCATTTCAAGATACCAATTCATGGGGATTGTATCCAAGGTATGACAAAATATATGTACCCATTCTAGTTGCAGTTCTGTCCCCCATGCCATAGTCCATTTTTCCAAGTGATCATGCAAATCATCATTTCCATTATACTTCTTAGTCATTCTGGTATTAGCATGCCCAAACCGTAGCTTCATCATTCTTCTGTAATCTCGTCATTCAACAAAATTATCCTTATTCATACCACACCATCGTGCTGGTGTAGCGTGCAATGCCAATTCCAATGCTTGAAAGCAGTGGTCCTCAAGGACTTTACACTCAAAGTCATCTAAAAACATATCTACATCAACTAAAACATCATAATAAGGTAACATTATTTACCTTTGATGAAACACAGTGCAATGACTTTGTCATCATTTTTCATCAAAATGTAGAAACTTCGTGTAAGTGATTCTACCAATGCTCTAATCCCTCGTCTGAATCAAAGGTGCAAGAACTCTCTTGTCCCATTCAGTCTTTCCATCTGCCGTTGGATTGATCCAGTCTTGATCTCGTGCTATTATCTTGTAGATTTGATCCAGATCATCGTGACTTTATTCATAGTTGTGGAGTAGTTCAATATAGCATGCTCCTTCTGTAGGATCTAGCGGCACTATAACCCAAAGCGATTTTCTTTCAAAAAACATTGTCCTTTTCTTCAAATTAATGACCCCATTCATATCAATAGCCCAGTTGATTCCCAAGAGCATGAGGTAAGGATAACTATAATCAATAATTTCTATAACTTTAAAGTCTACTACTACATGCGAACCTTCAATATCAATTGTTTAGTACATATAGCCGTCCCATCGGGATGATTTTGTGTTGGTTTGCCATCCTCAGCTGAATTGGAGACCACTGCAATGTAGGTCTCCCCATCCATTCCCATGTCTATTTCGGTATAACATTCACATCGGACCAAAATTCTAAGATGACCTGGTCCATTTCCGAATCAACTATCTGCATTGTTAGCTGCATCTCTCGCCCTGTTCGTGCCTTATGCTTAGAAATATTTCTGACCGCTCAATGTTCACCAGGGACCTTTTCTTTACTGGCGCATTTTTTTATTAATTCCTGTAGTCCTTCCACAGACTTGCTATCATGCAGAAGCTTCATGCAGGTCTCCAAAAAAGTAGTGAGTACAGAAGGATCAACCTCTACCGGTGCACTGATTTCTTGCATACTGTCTTGGCTTACTCAGGTGAAGGCCTCAGTGAAGCTCTTCTTGGCTTCCATAAATGTTTCCTTATCACGATTCAGATCAAAGTCGGCTTATTTATCTGGTGATCTAATAATGGGGCACTAAAGGCTTCTTTTCTAGCTTACAAGAACCTCTCCCATTTCCAAAACTTAAATGTTCCCAAGACCTTATGATTAACCAATTGTGGAATTAATAATGTGCTTGAAAATAGGTGTATGCTTATGTTTACTTTTAAACTATTCAATTGCCTTATGTTATGTTGTTTATGCTGATATGTGAATACATGTAACAGTAGAATGGTGCAGCAAATAACAAACACATAAGATAGAAATTTAATTAGGAGTTCACCCAAAACCCTTAGGCTACGTCTACGTGAGCTCTAGTCAACTCAACTAGGCTCTTTGGGATTATGGCATCAGCTCTTTTACAAGCTCCACGCTCCACTCCACTTGTTTACACAGGACACAATGGGCTTAGAACACCATCTTATCCCAAGCTATGAAGCTCTCTGGCTTTCTGGCTCTGTCTCTCGCTCTGGCTCTTGGCTCTCAGCTCTTGGCTCTAGCTCTGTGAGCTATCAACAGTTCACTCAACCTCCAAGCAACTATCTCAACAAATTTTAGCTCTCTGGTTTGTCTCTCAACCTCCAAGTGACTCCCATAAACTCCCTCAGCTGCCTGCACATCCCGCTACCTCGTCAATTTATCTCTCTAGCTTTCTTGAGGCATCCTTCCGTCTTTGCAGCTTCCCCAGCCGTTTCTCTACATGTAATCATTCCTCTATGGCTCTGCGGCTTCTTCTGCTCCATGCCTCTTTGACTGGCCATTTGCCTTTGTGGCTCTGTGGCTCTCTCTGCGTTACAAACGCATCATTGTATATAAAACAACCGCTTGTAGCATGGCACAATGATCAGGGGTAGTTACAAAGGAATCAAGGCCTTCCTTCAGGCAAAACCAGAAAATGGAACAAAATTCCAATACACAAAGTTTTACCGGAAATACACTATGAAGCGCAAAATCTCGGACTTCAAATTCTATGAAATCATGCTCATAATCCCTATTTGGTCTATGTTGGGTAGCAGAGGCCCCGGATAATGGTTTTGTGGCTTAAAGCCCATAATTTAGGGTAATGATATTGTAAAAGTTCCGTGAAATGTAATAGGTCGAGCCAAAGGGTTGTCCGCCCGAAAATAATGTAAAATAATAGAAAGTGAGTCGGTCTCACCATGGTCCGTGGACCATGGGAATGTATAATGGAGCGAGGGTCTAAGGGTACAAGGTAGCTTTTGGAAAATGATCTAACGTATTATGGGTTTGTAACAACAATATTCTCTCTGTGTCTGTAAGTCCGAGTCATGGGTGTTAGTAGTTAGATAGAGGCTCTGCAGCTTCGTGTGCGAAGGCCTAGTAGAGTCCACAGTTGTGTACGCGGACCCCTGCAGCTGTGTGCGCAAGGTAGGAAGTGAATTGTACTGAAACAAAGACAATAATAAAGATAAGTTGATTCTGAAATATTGCGGATCTGTTTATATTCTAGTTTATGCATCTATTATGATCTATGATTTTATGCCTATCTTTAAGAATTATGTTGGCACGTATTGGTTATAATGGTTAGAGGCTTGATTGAAGACCTTAAGAATTAGATCTGATCTATAATAAAATACATTACTAATAAGAATCTGAGAGGTGCCTCGTTGTCGAGATATGCAAAGGCTTGACAGCTAAACAGAGCAGCGTGAGTGCATAGATTGGTTCGTGACCCTTCCAGTTCTCATCAAGACATCCCTAGGGTGCGGAAACCTGGTTCCAACACCCTCCCCTACTACCTCGGGTGATAATTCAGTCTGCGCCCAACGGACTATTGCCAAAAGGGCTGGTAGTCTAGGATTTGTTTGGCTATAATACTTTCGAACCTAAGTTAGGCCCCATCAAGCCAACAAATGGTTCTGTTGCCAGGACCGGGATCTGCCTAAGGGATGTCTGATGTCGGAATGCTGGAACCCTACGAAGAAATAAATTGAAGATTGGCTGGATTAAAAGCTGAATGAGTTCGTGGTACAGGAAAGCAAAACCCCGCAAATAGCCTCAGATCACACCACCTCTACCAAACCAAGAGTTTAATATGACAGGCACGATCAAGTTGCCTGTATTCAGAGGGGTAGGAAGCGAAGATCCAAATTAGTTTTGGTTCATAGTAAGAGCAGTGTGGGAAGTGCATGGAGTTACAGATGATAATATCAAAAAGGTTACTTTGGTAAGCATTCTATAGGATCGTGCGTTGACGTGGTGTATAAAGCACTCTAGCAATCATCCAAATACGGGAATAGTGGAGATCCAGGATGCATTGAACAAAGAATTTAGCCAGCCAAAATCAGAGACGCAGTCAATCATCGGGTTCAAGGAGATCGTGATGCTGCCAGGTGAAACCCCTTGGGATCTAGATCAAAGACTGAAAAGTGCGATCCATGAAGCTAATATGACACTGACGGATGCACAACAGCATGTGCGGTTTGTGGTGTCTTTGATACCACATCTGAGGACGACGCTGTCACAACAGAAGATCTCAACCCAGGCTGAAGCATTAGAGATAGCGATGAGGTTGCATGAAACTCCAATACAAGATCTAGGGTTGGGAGTTCAGCAAATCCATGTGCAACTACAAAACCTATGCTTGGAAATGTAGAGTTTAAAGCAAGAGAAGGCGCTTCGACCAGAAGCACGAGAAAAAGTGTGGTGCATAAAATGCCACGATAAGGATCATTGCCCATTATTCGTGAACTGTTTGGCAGGGAAATGACTGACGCCATTGAGACCAGAGGCGCAGGCAGGGCCTACCGCAGCACCCATGCTCTGGTGCGCGATCTGTCAGGTGGGAGGAAAGCACTCAACTGATAACTGTCACCTATTGCAGAAGTTTACACCGACCTCCCCGCAACTATTTTGTAATTTTTGTAGATCGACGGGGCATGATGAGCAAAAATGTCGAAGTTATGAACTGTTAATGGACTGAACACCTATCTACAGGATGCATGCAGAGATGCAAGGCCTTGATCTAGCCGCGGGGATGGTACGTGCTGGGTTTCAAGGGCGAGGCCGAGGATGAGGAGGAATGGGGCCAAGAAGGGGTCACAGACAACTAATTTTCTATAACTACGGAGAACCAGGGCACTACGCTCATGACTGTACCAACCCGACTAGAGTATCATGCCCTTATTTGTAGGAATTTACAGGGTAAGTTCCTCAGATAGAACACCAAAGGACACCGCTCACAAACAGATCACAGATCAATACACCAGTACTTTTGACGTGATTAAAACCCTCAAAGAGGGAAATAGTCCACCGCCTGAGCTAACGCAGCCACTTCAGGCAATTTATTAATAAAAGAATGAAAATTTACATAAGCTTCTCTCATGGAGGGTTAACCTACAAATGACCCTCCATGCTCTTTAAATAGAGATCATGGACCAATAGGGTGTTAAGCCACGGATCAAGTGTCGGCAATACCAAGGAGAGAATAAACCGTTGAATTGTAAGTTACAAAATGTACATAGTAAAGAAACACACTTTACCTAACTCTATACTAGACAAAGTTATACTTAACTATTTCCTATGTGTCGGAATATCCTAACATCCCCCCTTAAGAACAACTTGGGATAGGATTGAAGGATTTACAAATATGACACAATAGGAGAAGGAAGGAGGCACTAGAGCCTATCCCCCCTTAGTGACAACTTCCTGAACTCCAACCATAAATCGAAGTTTAGTGAACTTCGCCTCTGTGAGAGCCTTTGTAAAGATGTCTGCAACTTGATCATCTGTTGAACAATATTGCACTTCAAGAACATGGTCGTGAATGAGCTTTCTCATGAAGTGCATGTGCAGTTCAATGTGTTTGCTGCGCTAATGTTGGACTGGATCTTTGCATAGTTGAATGGCACTTTGATTATCACACCAAAGTGTAGTCGGATGTTGCTAGTTGAAAGCCAAACTCTGACAGGATCTGACGAAGCCACAAGGCTTCCTTACTAGCTTCTACAGCACCATGATACTCTGCCTCTACTGAAGAAAGAGAAATGGCACCTTCTTTCTTGCAAGCCCATGTAATAGGTCCTGAACCAAAAGTGAACACATAACCTACAGTAGACTTCTGATCATCAGGGTCACCAGCCCAATCAAAATCAGTGAAACCAACCAATAGAGGAGATGCTTCGTCACTGTAATGAACCCCAAACTGAACTGTACCTCGAACATAACAAAGTATTCTTTTAGTTTCTTTCCAATGACTTTCACGTGGGTTTTACATAAACTGAGCAACAAGGCTAACAACAAAGGAAAGGTCAGGACGAGTATGGATTAGATACAAAAGTTTTCCTACAAGTTGACGGTATAAGGTAGCATCAACTTCAGGAGAAGTACAAGTGGCTGAAAGTTTGACTCCAGACTGAAAGGGAGAAGGGGCTGGCTTACAATCTTCCATGTGGAAATGGCGTAGAATATCATAGGCATACTTGGACTGGGAAAGGGAAATACCTTCCTTGGATTGCAAGACTTGAAGACCAAGAAAAGAATGTAAATGTCCTAAGTCTTTCATTTCAAACTTCCTTTGAAGGCTAGTCTTCACATGGTTTATAAGGTTGGGATCACTACCAGTCAGGATAAGATCATCAACATAAAGAACAAGAATGGTAAAAGACTTTCCCACTTTCTTGGTGTAGACAGTATTGTCAGAATGACACCTAGAAAAGCCATTTTCTAAAAGAAAGTTATCCATTTTGGCATACCAAGCTCGAGGAGCTTGCTTGAGACCATAAAGGGATTTCTTAAGCCGACATACAAGGCTGGAGTCTGTTTGTATAAAGCCAATAGGTTGTTCCATATAGATTTCTTCATGCAATTCCCCATGCAAGAAGGCGGATTTAACATCCATCTGATGGACTTCCCATTTGAAAGAGGTAGCAAGGGAAAGAACAAGGCGGATAGAGTTCATTTTGGCAATAGGGGAGAAGGTTTCAGTATAGTCAATGCCTTCAACTTGTGAAAAACCCTTAGCAACAAGACGAGCTTTATGTTTATCAACTTTCCCATTTGGTCCATACTTAGTTCTGTAAACCCATTTGCATCTAACAAGTTTTCGTCCCTTTGGTAGAGGAACAAGATCCCATGTATCATTTGCCAATAATGAATGATATTCTTCATTCATAGCTGCTTCCCAACCTGGATGGCCTGAAGCTTTTGCAAAGGTGTCAGGATCATAATTCACTGAAGCTTGAGCCAGTAAAGAAGAGGCTCTATCAAACTGAGAACGTGTACGTTGCTGATCTGTAGGATCGCCAGCAAGATCACCTGCTACATCTCGAGTAGCGCGGACCCATTTTGGAAGCTAAGGAGCTGAAGGAGGATCCTGAGAAGGTGGGGGAGGATTTTCATCCTCGCTTTCATCATCTAAAGAAGAAATATTTTCAAAAGTAGAAGAGATAGGGAGAGGTGGCACATCCGCCGAACTAGGCTCGTAGGCCGATATATTTTCAGTAAACTTTACATCTCTTCAAATGATAACATTTTTGGAATTAAGTGGAATAAATCTATATCCTTTGACATCTTCAAAATATCCAACAAAAATACATTTTTCACTCTCAGGTTCTAAAGCTTTATGTTTCTCATCTGGAATATGGGCCCATGCTTCACTTCCAAAAACATGAAAGTGACTTACATCTGGTTTAATTGAGATCCATGCTTCTTCTGGAGTGATATTCTTTAAAACCTTAGTAGGAGTGCGATTTATTATGTAATTTGCACAGTTAATTGCTTCTGCCCAATAATTAAGACTAAGTCCTTTAGATTGAAGCATACAATTAGCCATTTCCTTTAAGGTGCGATTCTTCCTTTCAGCTACACCATTTTGTTGTGGAGTATATGGAACAGTATGTTGCATTTGAATTCCATTCTCAGTGCAAAAGTTGATGAATTTGTTGTTAACATATTCTCCGCCATTATCAGATCTTAGCTTAAGAATTTGATGTCCAGATTGTTTTTCAACAAAGGCCTTAAAGGCCAAGAACATGTTAAATACTTCACCCTTGAGTTTTAAGAAGTATACCCAAGTGCGTCTGGAGAAATCATCAATGAAAGTTAAGAAATACTTGTAGCCAGAGAATGAAACAACTGGAAGTGGACCACATAAATCACTATGCACGAGCTGTAAAGGGGCTGAGGCGTGCCAAGAGGCACATTTTTCAAAACTGTCCCACTGATGTTTTCCGAGTACACATCCAGAACAAACACCATCTCTGCAAGATACCATTGGAATACCTATCACCATATTTTCTTTACATAGATTCTGAAGAGAGCGATAGTTTAAGTGACCAAATCGCTCATGCCAAAGTTTTCTCACTTCATCATTATGAGCAACAAATACTGAGGGAAGATTTGATGACCCAAAGTTGTGAAACTTATACAACCTTGTAGAATTATTAGCAATGCCAGTAGCTAAAATCTGTCTAGGATCTCTTAGGTCCTTAATTACAACATCGTGAGGTGAAAATTCAACGATTTTACCTTCACCTGAATGAGTTATCTGATATACGGATAGAAGGTTGCAGGATAAGGTTGGAACACATAATACATCATTAAACTGACCATTGTCTAGATGAACAGTTCCAGTCCCTACAACACTAAGAGATCTATCATCACCAACATATATATTTTTGGTGTTACAATCATTTAAAGAAGAAAACATGGCTTTGTTTTTTCCATGTGATAAGAAGCTCCAGAATCAATGAGCCACTCATGAGAATGAGAAGAAGAAGATACATTTAGTGCATAGCTAGACCGAGATGCTTGACAACCACATGCAGAAAGTGCCATTCCTGAAGATGAAGTTGAAGTTGAAGAGTGCTCTAAATGGATGTTATGCTTCTTCATTGCTGCTTCCAAGGCTTCCATCTTCTTAAAGCATTTGGATTCTAAGTGGCCATCTCGATTACAAAATTTCCAATGTCTATCAGTCTTCTTCCCTTTGTTTCTATTTGTCTTATCATTTTGTTGAAATGATTTTTCATTTTGAGGTTGAAATTGCTTAGGACCCTTGTTTGGTTTAGGACCATTCCTTTTAGGATAAAACTTCTTAGGATTATTTGGATTTAGTTGCTGCTGGGCGGCTAACGCTTTCTTAGAAGAGTTTCCAAGATTAAGAAGACCAAGGTGTAAGAGTTTTTCTTGTTCTCTTATTAAAGAATCACAAAAAGAATCAAAGGAAGGGGACTTGTAGTCTTGTCCTTGAGAAATGAAGGCTTCTCTTGTAGAATGGAAGGTGGAAACAAACACAGAGTAGGCTGGTCCCAACTTAGTAAGAATGGAATAGATAAGGTTACTATCTTCTTTCTTAACCTTAACACCTTCCAAGAGAAGTCTAAGGGTATTGAACTTGGAAAAAAAATCTTCAATGCAAGAAAAATTACTGGGGTCCAATGTAAGCAACTCATTTTCAAGTTGATGGGCTCTAAGTTCATTTTTTATTCCAAAAATTTAGTAATCTGTTTCAATGCTTCATCAGAAGTATCAAGTTCTGCAATATGGAATCTAAGATCTAGAGAAATAGACATCCCTATCAACCCACTTGCTTGATCTTGCCTATTTTCCCATTTAGCTGCCTTATCTTCATCTTTCGGTTTGGTTTCTTGGCCTGAGGCTATTCTATAGAGACCTTTACTTCTAAGTAAATTCACAATGTAGGACCACCATTCGAAGTAGTTGGTGTTGTCAAGAATAACTTGGCATGGACTTTCCATTTTAATAGAAACTGAAGCTATAGATGCTGAAACTAAGTGTTCCAATGGAAATATCTCGAAAAATTACGCTGTTTCAAAAAAACGGTTCTGAAAACGGCTTCCGGATGAAGAAGTTATGGCTTTTTGAAGAAAATTTGATGAAGTCACCGATGAAGTGCGGGAATGTGCGGAAATGAAAAATCCACCCCCACAAAAAGGAGACTTGATTTCAAGACCTCTACTCTCATAAATTAGCTTTGGACCAAGTGAGTTATACAAAACGTTTGAGAGAGAGAGAGAGAGGGGGGGGTTGAAGCTTTGGGTTGTGTGCTTGCTTTGAGAAAGCTCTTTTTCCCTACAAAAAAAAAACACAAAACCCAACACGGACATACAAGAAAAAACAAACCTTACGGCTCGAATTTAGCTTTAGCCGGAAACTAAATATTTTCCTCAATATTTCTGATTTTCCAAGATCACACTAAGGCGCAGCGGAAAAGAGCATACGCATGAGAAAAATAATTCGTTTCTGTTTCTGATTTGCCTAGATCAAACAGAGTCACGGGGCAAAGAGCATACGTAGAAATGAAAGGTATAGATCCGGTAATAAAAAAAGCTAAATAAACCGAAATTGAAATAAACAGAGAGAAAATAACTGTAAACTGCAAATAAACACTGTATACCTCCAGATCTTAAAAATGACGCAGCTAGGGCTACCGGAAACCATTTCGCATGAAACGAAAGGGGTTCCTCACTGGAACAGATGCTCCCAACACAAAAGAGCAGTCCTCTCGGCTCGAAAGCAGTCAAAAACAGTAGATCTAGGAAACGATAGTCGGATGCAGTTCTACCGGCTTCAGATTTGGATCACCAACGGACGCGGCCCTCAAATAGCTCTGATACCATGTAGGAATTTACAGGCTAAGTTCCTCAGACAGAACACCAAAGGACACCGCTCACAAAGAGATCACAGATCAATACACCAATACTTTTGACGTGGTTAAAACCCTCAAAGAGGGAAACAGTCCACGACCTGAGCCAACGCGGCCACTTCAGGAAATTTATTAATAAAAGAATGAAAATTTACATAAGCTTCTCTCATGGACGGTTAACCTACAAATGACCCTCCATGCTCTTTAAATAGAGATCATGGACCAATCGGGTGCTAAGCCACAGATCAAGTGTCGGTAATACCGAGGAGAGAATGAACCATCAGATCACTACATATCGTGATCGTCGGATTGTAAGTTACAAAATGTACATAGTAAAGAAACATACTTCACCTAACTCTATACTAGACCAAGTTATACTTAACTATTTCCTATGTGTCAGAATATTCTAACATTATTGTGAGCAGTTTGATCATGAAATGATAGATTGTCCCACGTTGATAGCACATATACACAAGAAAAGCGCAACACAGTCTATGCCCACGTAGAACATCCAAATGATGAGGTCTGAACCATGTGAGGAAGACCCAAATGTGAACTTGATGCTCAGAAGTGGCGCAACCCCAACGGAGGATAAGGGGAAACAAATCAAGGGATACACGTGGGTTCGCAAGGCCCCTACAAAGCAGCCTAAGTTCAACTTGGAATGTGCAAAGAAAACATTTATGGAAGCTAAGAAGAGCTTTGCGGAAGTCTCTACTTCAGGTAGTAAGGATCAACCCAAGCTAGAAATGGATCCCTCTATGCTAACTACATTTCTAGAGACATGCATGAAGCTGCTACGCAACAATAAGGAAATTAAGGGATTACAAGAGCTGATAACTAGGTGTGCAAGATCAGGTGAACCTCACGTGATCAGGAAACTAGGAAAACATGCTCTGTGCACTGGCTGGGAAATGCGATTAACGGGGCATACGGGTGACTATGAGATGGATCAGGTCATTCTGGACTTAGGTTCGGACATGAATGTACTACCTAAATAGACATGGGAATGCATGGGAAGGCCCACATTATAGTGGTCTCTGATTCAATTACTTATGGTTAACCAACAAAAGATCTTACCCATGGGGATATTGCAAGAAGTAACCGTGGACATCGAAGGCGCAATCACACACATAGATTTTGAGGTAATAAAAATTGTGGATGACAACAACCTTTACCCTGCATGGTTAGGGATATATTGGGCCACAGATATGAATGAAGTCATTAACTTAAAGAAACGGAAGATGATATTTGAGAAAACGTCCCTACGCGTAGTTATTCTGCTCGATCCAGCTGAAGGAGCGCACTACACTGAACCCGTACGGAAAGATGAAAGTGATGATTACTTGGATCATATCTACAAGATAACTGCGCAAGATTAGGATTGGGTAAATTTGACTGCAGAAGGCAGAATATCATGGGAGTGTGCAGAGACCTGCACTTCAGATTCAGATGAAGAAGATGAATGATAGCATAATCGGTTGAACGGAGTAACAACGCTAAACTGTAATATGATGACTAAAACACTTCATTGCGTATCCGTTCAGGATCCAGATCTACCGATGTATGATGGGTTGATAGCGGTGGACAAATTTCTGACCAAGTTTGAGAACGTGGTACTAGAGCACTAGAGGTTTGATGCATTAAAATGGGTGTTGCGTGCAACGCCTGCGTGTTGGTGGGGAACACATGAGGGAACCTTTGAAGACTGCAATGGATGTAGGCAGATGATGCAAATAAGGTTTGGGAAGCTGGAACTACAAAAAACTGATAAATACAATGGATGTGATGATCCACGCATGCACCTCACCAAATGGACCAAGGCCTATGGAGAAGAACCCTAGCCTGAGTGGGTAAACTTATTTTATCATACCCTAGACGTCATCCCAAGGAACTGATATACTGAAACAGAACTCCGACATGGTACAGGCGAATGGGATGTCCTGCGTGAAGGATTTTTATTAACATTCTTATTTGAGGACCAATGGATAGATACTATTGACAATGCATTGCAAGTTGTGAAGGCCACCATTTTCAAAATACCAATGGAACCAGAAGAAATAGTGCAGCCATAATGGTCGCATCAGTTGAGCTAGGCCCTAGAATGTTACAACATGTAGGTAGAAGATGATGATGATGACCCCAGAAACATCAATATTCTGGAAATGGAGGGGAGTCACGAGGTTCGTGGACTAGCGATCGAGGACCCTGACATCACCGCGCCACTGAAAACGAGACAAGTGAAGATTGGTACGGAGGAGGAGCGAAAGTACGCAATGCTAGGGGACTATTGGGACGATGCCACAGTGAAAAAGGTCGTTGAATTACTTCGCGAATATCAAGACTTATTCCCAACCAAAGTAGCCGAGTTAAAAGGGATCCTCATTGATCTAAGGATGATGAAGATAACTCGAAAACTAAATGCGAAGCTAGTTAAGTAGCGATCTTACCGTTTGAATCCAAAGTACAAGGAAAAGGTCAGCGAAGAGTTGGACAAAATTCTTGCAACAGGAATTATTGGACCTGTGGAAGAATCTGATTGGGTGAGTCCCATGATAGTGAAGGAGAAGAAATAGAAGGGTGAAATTTGAATCTGTGTGGACCTCCGAAAACTGAATGACGCTTGTGTTCATGACCCATTCCTAACGCCGTTTACAGATGAAGTTCTGGAGAATGTTGGTGGACAGGAAGCGTACTCATTTACGGATGGGTTTTCAGGGTACCATCAAATCAAGATTACGCCAGAAGATAGAAGCAATACCACCTTCGCGACCAAATGGGGATGTTTTCAGTACACGATTATGCCCTTTAGGTTAAAGAATGCCCCAATGATATTTTCATGTGTAGTAGTGACCACGTTCAAGGAATTCATCCATAATTTTTTGGAAGTTTATTTTGATGATTGGACTATATTTGGGCTAGTCAAGAAACATATCGCGAGCTTATAGTTGATGCTGGATACTTGCCGACAGCATCAGATTGCACTAAATCTCAAGAAGTGCACTTTCCTCGTCCCCTTCGAAAACTTGCTCGATGATGTGGTCTGCAAACAAGGCTTGATGATGGACCTCTTGAAGATTGTTGTCATACTCAATCTGCAAGCGTCGTGCAGTCTCAAAAAACTCTACAACACATTGGGACACACTGGCTACTATCGTAAGTTTCTTGAGCGTTTTGCACAAATCATGGCACCAATGGAACAGTTTTTGCAAAGGACGCTACATATTGTTGGAATGATGATTGTAAGAAAAGTCTAGAGATTCTCAAGGAGAAAATTGCGTCTGCTATCGTGTTGGGCGGTGTACTCACGCAGGAAGGAGCAGAAGGAATTAATCATTTGATAGCATTTGTGAGACGACGATTGTCCAAAGCTGAAAAGAACTACTCCACTAATGAGCATGAGGGGTTGGCGACGGTATACGCGCTCCAGAAATACCGCCACTATCTACTCGGTGGGCACTTTAAGATGTATACTGATCATTATGCATTGAAATACTAGGGAATAAGCCTGTGTTAAGGGGGGAACATTTGTAGATGGTTGTTACTGTTTCAAGAATATGACTTCTAGGTCATCGTGAAGTCGGGATGCCTAAACGCAGGTCCAAATCACCTATCGCGAATTGAGAATGGTGAGGAACCAACTAATCTAGAGGAAGGACTACCCGATGCACAACTCTATGTAGTGCATGTCGTGGATGGCCACTTCAAAGATATAATCCACTTCTTAACTACAGGAACCATGTCACAGGCATATTCAATTCAGCAGAGGAAAGAATTGGTAATACGCACAGCTAATTTTACTATTATCGCAGGACACCTCTACAAAATGGGCAATGATGAAATGTTACAAACATATGTACCTGAATTTGAGTGAGGACAGATCCTTGTAGAAGCACATGGGGGGGGTTGCAGGAGGACATTATCTGGGACGTGCAACAGCACAAAAGATTCTTTGCGCTGGACTATGGTGGCTGTTATAGACATTTTTGTGCCTTACAAAATTGAGCGTGAAATGTCCATAATCTAAGGGATCCAAAGTCCCTAAACATGTTGTTCCTACCCCTATAGGAACAAGGCTAACAAACCACAGCAATTCACAGAAGTTCTCCACCAGAAACTGCTCAAAAACAAGTCAATTCAGGATCAATTTAGTGGCTCCACTAGCTGTCTGCGCTGAATGTCAAAGCCAACACTGGCTACCTGCACTGCAACGCAGGTAGAAGCACTACCAGGGTGCGCTGAGCGAGAGTTGACAAATGGCAAGTTCATTCCAAGAGGTGTCAAGACCCAGGAAGCTTCCAGAATCTTCCTCAATGACACTTGCCTTAGTGAATTCGACTGGTGATGAGTAAGAGGTTCCTAATCTCCAAGTGGAAGCAAGAACCTCCAAGTGGAATCAAGAACTGACAGAGGGAGAGGACACTAGTCAGATCTCAAGCTGACTCATCCTCTCTCCAAACATCTATATATGGATCTCTCCTCCATGAGATCTAGAGGCTGGAATTTTGTTATTGCAAAGAATTGCTGTTGGTTTGAGATTGGAATCATTGGGTGCTTAATGCTTTGAAGGGGGTGAAGATAGGAATTCCATTTGCTGGGAAGGAGATGCTGGATTGGAGCCCTCTGGGTTGTATCTCTTCCTGAACCTTGTTATTCATCAATAAAGCTATCTTGGTTTCTCCTATATACTGATGTATCGTTGATCTATGATTGCATTAGTATGTTTAGTTTATTTCTAATCCTGAACTAGTTATGAATATGAATCCATGTCTTGTGTAGTGTTCTCTTCTTGTGATCTTGCAGAAACCTCTTGAAGCTGGGCGAGCGAGAAGACAAGTAGCTGGGAACTCTCCAAGAGAAGAGAAACCTGATCGAGGGACAAACGGAAGACACCGGTTAGTCCATCCATCTCTCTTCATTCTTAATTCATAAAGGAAGAATACTAGAATAGCTGTCTCTGTTTGTTGCTAAGGCAGTGTCACACCTTAGGTGGATAGGATCGTCCTGCATAAGCATTTTTCCCCACAACAAATTGGCGACTCCACTGGGGAGATCTGTTTAGTCATTTTATTTGTGTTTCTATCATTGTTTGTTTCGTAGACTCGACAACAACAATCGAACTGCATCTGCTATTCCCAGATGCAAAGTAGACGGTTGTTGCTTTGATCCAATCACTGGACTTGTCTATGATCTGAACAATGGACTCACAAGTGATTTGATGATCCTTTGTGATAGATCTTAGTACTCCCTCAAAGCATCCCTTTGATTGCACCTTGCTTGTTGCTTTTATTTGGCCTGAAACAGTAGATTAATCAGCAATCTGTAACTCAGAACCCAGTGAGAAACTCTCGTTTCTCCTTCAGCGCGACCCCTGTGAAGAGGTTCTGCATTTCAACGCAGGTCCCGTGAAGGCTACCTACGCTGAATTCCAAAACCTCTGTGTTGAGGTTGCGCTGAACCAGTTAAGCCTTGTGCAACTGGGGTTCTCTGCTCTGTTTTGCCTTGTTTTGATCTCTGATTTTTGCAGCCTGTAACCAGCATAGGTACCAGTCTGATAACTCCTTTTCTCTGCTTAGATTCTGCCTCCTTTTGTACAAAAAGACTATGAGTGTTTTTATGTGTTTGTGGCGTCATTTACAGTTTTCCTTTGCATGAGTGAAATAGTCATCCTGTAGCCCTTGATTCAGATCTGCTGATTGTGATCTTAGGAGAGAGTTCATTAGCTATTTACAGTTGATTATACATTTGCTTTTGCTTATTGGTTTGAGTTTGTCTCTTTTAAGTGTCGAAACAAGTATTCATTTCGAAAATCGTTAAGTGTTGTAATCTCTTCTGCTCTCTCTGATTTCGAAAAAGTAAACTTGTTTGCATTTGTCATTTAAAAGCGAATTCAAAGTTGTACAAAAAGCTTTCTTTGTAGGCATCAATACTAAGAAAGCGGAAAACAAACACCTGCATTGTGCATTTGCATCTTGATAGTTTGCATGATTGATTTAGGAAAAGTGCATTAGAGTGTGCTGATTGCTCTTTGAGAAAAGATGGTGTCTTTCTTTTCCCTTAGTAGCTAGGATTTTCAAAGTTGAAAAGATATAAAGCTTGCTTATCATCTTTACACTGCATTTAGGAATTGTATCATACATCTCGTGGTGATCCAGAAAGGCAAACTTCTAAAAAGATCAACCTAAAATCAATTGAATGAACTTAACAACGCTTTGCAACATAACGCACAACATAGAGGTCTAGGCTAGAGACGTGTTCCGGCGTCGTAAAGCCTGGTGACTGTCGATCTCGTTGATGGTGGGTGATTCCTCCTGAGGGACGATAGCGCCAGTACGGATTGTACTCCCACGTACCGTAGCGTATATATTGGGAGACCCCTATACGCATAAAACCTTTATCCTTAGGAAGCCGTGTCGGCCGCCTTACTGATCGCAATGCACTGAACACAGCATTCAAGAAGATCGACCGCCCGTACCCTAAAAAGTATTCTGCGGTTTTGCGAAAAGTTTGGCACACCCTCTGCCTAGAACTCCAGAGTAGTTTCTTTTGGCCTTTTTCAGACTCTATAACAGAAAAAGTCCATCCAAGCATTTGTCACTTCGGGCTCGTTAAAACATCGAAGGAGACTAGAGTCATCTTTAGCTTTTTCTCGACTCTTTAAAATTGAAAAAGCAAGTTGTGTCTAAGCGTCCTTAAAAATTTATTTTAAATGGAACAATCACCCCTATTCCTGCGTTGATCTTTAGGTTGAAAAAATGGAGCACACCAACCAAGGAATTCCCCTTGGTGGAAATCCTAGTCCCTTCTCCTCTTGGGGAGATGTTGGTGCGCCCCATATGGCCACATTGTCGCTTCCAGGACTGACAATTGGCCTGCCGGTCTGGCTCTTTTCAACCAATGTCGTTCAGAACACCACTATTCCTGAACAGTCGAGTCAACAGTTAGATCAGACCAGAGTTGCCCACCAGCCTTCTACTTCCTCTAATTCTTCCTCTCCTCCTTCCTCTTCGCTTGACGGAACTGGTAAAACAAAAAACCAAATTCCTAAGGAGAAGAAGGAAAAGAAGAAGAAAGAGAAGAAGAAGAAGGAGCCAAAAGCGACTAGGGGCAAACAAGTGGCGTCTGACAGAAATCTACACACAGCACTGACTAGGCCTAAATCGCCATGTGTCATATGCAAGGGAGACCACTTCCACAGAGATTGTCCCTGCATCCCTCGGATACTAAGGGACTGGTCTCCCCGTTTGCACAATTCGGTAGCGTCAACCTCTGATAGCCATGTTGACTGCTCACCGTCAACTAGTGAAAGTGAAGCCACAGGACAGAGAGGGAAAGCTAGATTTCCCTGCAAACTATGTGAAGGCGACCATGCCATCCACCGTTGTCCCTTCTTAGACGAGGCTAAAAGAGTTTTGGAAGATCGCCCGGTTTTACCAGTGCAACTTCCTCCTGGATATCAAAAACTCCTGCCAAGTCCTTCACTAGTTGAGAACCCGGCTGGCCCACCCAGGTGGTTAGCTGAAGCACCTATCATTGAAGATGAACCGTCTGAATCCATACCTGACGAAAGTCAAAAGGTTGAGACGGCAGTTGACCCGGTTTTGCCTTCAGAGGCTCTATCTTCGAATGATACCATCACAGAGGAGAATAAAGACGACACCGTCCAAATTCTCTTCATCAACACAGACTCCGACGAACAAGGGGGCAATTTGCCCATTCCTTTATCGCAAGAAGGAACTTCGTCAGAGTCATATCCGGCCGTCTACTCAGTCCCACCACCAAGCAACCTAGTTGTCTTGTTCGACTGGAACCAACTAGGCAGACCTCGGTTGCCAGCAAGCATACCATTCAGAATTATCGTTCAAATATACAGAATGGTAATGGCTGGCGCTATCATTGATGAGGGGGCATCTGTGAGTATCCTTTCCTCTATTGCTTGGAAAGCGCTTGGTTCGCCAGCGCTTTTACCTGAAATGAGAAATCTATCAGGCTTTGATAAAGGAACCAGTCGACCTTTAGGGATCCTCCCCAATGTGCCCATCACATTCAAAGGGAAGACCGTTCAAATGAACGTGATGGTCGTTCAAGGACCCTTGGATTATAACCTACTCCTTGGACGAGACTATATATATTGCATGGGAGCCATCGTCTCCTCACTCTTTAGAGTAATGTGTTTTGCGCATGAAGGAAGAGTGGTCAAGCTCGTGGACCAACTTTCATTTCCCAGATCACGCATCGCAAATAGTCATGTACCATCCCTAAATGGTCTCTTCACGCAAGAAGTGTCTCAACCCACGGTCCGTCCTCCTGATGAGCGCGAGTAATCCGGGAGGATATAACTGGAATCCAGGGGGCATGCGTCCTGGTCTGCTTCGGCAGGAAAACTTTGGGTATAGAGTAGGTTTCCGCGGGAGAATATGACTAGTCTGCACCCCCTCCATCTAGGAAGAGGGTTATTCTAGAATAAGATTCTTTTGTCAAAGTTATGTGAGTTGGCGGGCTACGTCGCTCACCTTTGTCTACTTCGGTAGACATTGCCGAGGAAGTGTTTTGTTTGAAAGATTAACGATACAATCTTTGGGTAATCTGAAAGAGGTAGGCCTCTCTCGGTGAAACGAATGTTTTGACAGAAATGAAGTAGAGGTAACCTTGAAATCGTACTTTATGCCTGGGGGCATGCAAACCTTTTGGAATGCAAGCAAGGGGCGGCTATTTATTTTTTAAATTTTTAGGTCCTCCCTTTAAACCTGTAGGTCTAACCCTTTAAACTCGTAGGATTAGTCGTTTCCGAACTTGCATAACGAAAGGATCCGGAGCAAAGCTTAGTGAGATGAAGCTCCATAAAAAATAGAATCTTGATGAGACACTCTTATCATATGACTGGGTAATCGAGCAGTTTTAGCACACAGTTCATGCTCGTTAAAAAATAAACGCAAGATCTGAGCAGTTTTAACGTGGACTTCATGCTCGTTAAAAAATAAACATAAGCAATGAGCAAGTGTTTCCACCAGCGTTTAAGCTCATTTTAAAATAAAAAATGAACCACTACCCGGTAAATAACCACTGTGAATGTAACCTTATCAACCATTAAAGCCTTGGTCGTGTTTGCACCTGTCACCTCCACTTTTCATTTGGCCGATCGTTCACCTCCATATGATTGTTTACCCATTTTGAGGAACAGCTGCGAAGAGTGATTTCACCTAGCCATCCTTGTGACACTGCCGTGATTGGAAAATTCCAACCTGTACCTGGAATCAGCTGCTAACCCTGTTTATCACTCGTTCCTCAAAAGACGAGTCTTCTTTAAGCTCTTTTCATCTGACTCGTAAAATATGAAAAGATTGCCGAGTCCTTGGCCTTCCAGCTCGTTAAAGGGATAGGAAGTGCTATCCCTCCTCTAGATTTTAATCTTTTTGGACCTGAGGGATTATTGCACAAAAAGATCGAGCGCTTGTTTTGTTTGGCTCGTTAAAACTATCAAAAACTCATCCCTTCTGTATTGTTTTATACTTTTTCGGACTTAAGGGATTAGATGACGAAAAAGGACTTTTGGAGTTAACTTTATGTACCTTTTCAGACTCTCTAAAAATTAAAAGGACCGAGTTATCTTTGTCGTTAGACTCGTTAAAATCACTAAATAGCGACAAACTTGTCTTTAGACGAGAACGAGTTTCACTATCGCTAGGCTCGTTAAAACATAGTGATGGGCTTGCCCGAAGGGCAGGTTATAGAAAAAGCATATGTTATCCTCCTCAAGCTTGACAAAAATAAAGAGGTATTGGTCAGCAATGACTGGGGAAAAATTGGGAGAAACTCAAGAAAACTTTGATGGTAGCAAGTCGCTCTTGAACATGACACTTTTCCTCTGTACCACAATCGGGTTGGGTTGTTTCATTCACCGGTCACATCACCATGGTCTCGCCATACCATCCATATTTGGGGTAATGCTACCGATCCATCGCATCAGTGTCGCCATATGTTCAAGAGAAGTCGTTCAGAAAAGTCAACCGTGTCCCATCCACTGCCATACATTATCCTTCATCCTTTCATGACCGCCACCCTAAATCATATGTCACAGATCGTTTTCACGTCCATCAAAATCATTAGCTCAGTTCCGTGTCATTGATGTGGGATTCATTAAGGCCCTCCTTTGATGGATCGCTTCTTGTCGACATCAGCTCATTATCCAAGAAGTTGATCTAGGAACAACCCCTTCAGTACTTTGAAGCTTGCATGCCTCAATGGCAAGTTTCTCACTTCCGGCGACAGGTATACATCAATGACCTTCGACCGAAAGATTTTGCGTGGTGTTCGACGCCAAGTCCTTTATTCACACAACGTGAATTGTACTGTAGTACCTTGAAGGTCATTATCATTATCGGTGATTCCTCTCGCGCTTGTTAACGGTTTACCTCATTGACCGGTAATCAAGCGATGTCTTTCCATGTTTGACTTCAGAACATTTCTCACATGGATCGACTTGTACTTAGAGTGAAGATCGAACAAGTTTGAAGACCCCAGATATAGTTTCATCCATCCAGGTTGCGATATATATTCAGGAAAGATAAAGACATTGACATGTACATCATTGCAGCAGATAATCATCCTACCCAAAGGATGATAATTTCATCAAAATTATCAGTCTACCACCAGACGATTGTCTATTCTATGTACAGAAAAATGAATTTATAAAGCTGAGCATGGGAATGCCCGCCTCAGCTAGATCATGAAAGCAGTATGAAAAATAATGTATTGTATTGTATCTTATTACAGGTCTCCTCCCAGCATTGGATGAACTTCGGATCCTCCTGATAAAGCATTCCACCCGATAAATGACCTCATACTTTAGGGGGCAACTGTTATAGACATTTTTGTGCCTTACAGCATTGAGTGTGAAATGTCCATAATCTAAGGGATCCAAAGTCCCTAAACATGTTGTTCCTACCCCTAGAGGAACAAGGCTAACAAACCACAGCAATTCACAGAAGTTCTCCACCAGAAACTGCTCAAAAACAAGTCAATTCAGGATCAATTCAGTGGCTCCACTAGCTGTCTGCGCTGAATGTCAAAGCCAACACTGGCTACCTGCACTGCAACGCAGGTAGAAGCACTACCAGGGTGCACTGAGTGAGAGTTGACAAATGGCAAGTTCATTCGAAGAGGTGTCAAGACCCAGGAAGCTTCCAGAATCTTCCTCAATGACACTTGCCTTAGTGAATTCGACTGGTGATGAGTAAGAGGTTCCTAATCTCCAAGTGGAAGCAAGAACCTCCAAGTGGAATCAAGAACTGACAGAGGGAGAGGACACTAGTCAGATCTCAAGCTGACTCATCCTCTCTCCAAACATCTATATATGGATCTCTCCTCCATGAGATCTAGAGGCTGGAATTTTGTTATTGCAAAGAATTGCTGTTGGTTTGAGATTGGAATCATTGGGTGCTTAATGCTTTGAAGGGGGTGAAGATAGGAATTCCATTTGCTGGGAAGGAGATGCTGGATTGGAGCCCTCTGGGTTGTATCTCTTCCTGAACCTTGTTATTCATCAATAAAGCTATCTTGGTTTCTCCTATATACTGATGCATCGTTGATGTATTATTGCATTAGTATGTTTAGTTTATTTCTAATCCTGAACTAGTTATGAATATGAATCCATGTCTTGTGTAGTGTTCTCTTCTTGTGATCTTGCAGAAACCTCTTGAAGCTGGGCGAGCGAGAAGACAAGTAGCTGGGAACTCTCCAAGAGAAGAGAAACCGGATCGAGGGACAAACGGAAGACACCGGTTAGTCCATCCATCTCTCTTCATTCTTAATTCATAAAGGAAGAATACTAGAATAGCTGTCTCTGTTTGTTGCTAAGGCAGTGTCACACCTTAGGTGGATAGGATCGTCCTGCATAGGCATTTTTCCCCACAGCAGTGGCCAAGTCTACATCAAGACTCAAAAGCATACTATTGGGCCTATGACGTATGTCAATGGAGTGAGAAACCATCGCGAAGGGACGAAATGCTGCTCAAGCCACAGATGATGCTACAACCATTCGAAAAATGGGCGATTGACTTTGTGGGGCCTATCACACCTCAAGGAACGACGAGTGCACGCCATATCATCATCGTGATAGAATACTTGACTCGATGGGTGGAAGCACAGCCGGTTAAGGACTACACAGCTGCTACAGCTGTGAAATTTTTGTTCAAGAATGTGTTGACATGGTTTGGATGCCCAAAAATTCTAATGAGTGACCGTAAAATGCACTTCCTAAACGAAACTATCAGCGCACTCAGTCAAGAATTCCACATATATCATTAGCAAAGTACATCGTACCATCCATAAGTGAATGGGATCATCGAAGATTTCAACAAGATTTTGGAGACTGCAGTGAAATGATTGGGATTTGCACATACCTGCTATGCTATGGGCATACCAAACCACATGCAAGAAGTTGACTGGTCAGAGACCTTACCAGTTAGTCTATGGCATGGAAGCCGTCATGCCAATGGAATACATTGTACCTAGTGTGCGATTAGTAGCGATGACAGACATGGCAGAACGTGAGGCTTTGGAAGAGAGGCTCACGCAACTGGAAGAACTTGAGGAGGAACAGTTTATGGTAGGATTCCATCAACAGGTATGTTTGGTCAATTTAGAGTGTCCTAAATTGCTATATTAATTTTCAATCTGGGAGTTGTAAACTGTTGAAGTGTGGCGCTCTATATTTGCAAGATAACCTATTTATTACTTTTTGTCGTTTTTGATTTTTATTTCGTTTTTGAGGGTTTTTATCTTAGTTTATCTCCTACTGTGAAATGGAAATTCTAAATGGATATAAATATTCAAGGCAATTATGTCCTTTAAAATGATTTCCAAAACTTCAAACTTCAGAAGATCTTAGAACATGCAATGATGAAATTAATTCCTAAAAGAAAATGAAAATGTGCCACTATTCTAATTAAAAAAATAGTGAACTATTGATCATGAAACCATTATCCCTGCTGCTATCTAAATACCAAAGAAATGAATTAAACTACTGTACTCAAAGAAATCCAAAAATTGCAAGTAAAGTAAAGCTAAAATCAAATTATATCAGTTCATATTCTGACCCCTCGCCAGTTAGTCTCGCTATGGCTTTCGGAGGTAATCATCAACAACCTGAGCAATCTGATATCTAATTTGCAGAAAAATAAACTAATATCAAATTACACACTCATACTTCAATCCCTCACCATTAGTCTCGCTATGGCTTTCGGAGGTAACTGATAATGACATGAGCAATTTAATATCTAATTTGGACAGAAATAAACAAATATCAAATTACACACTCATACTTCAATCCCTTACCATTAGTCTCGCTATGGCTTTCGGAGGTAACTGATAATGACATGAGAAATTTAATATCTAATTTGCAGAGAAATAAACTAATATTAAATTACACACTCATACTTCAATCCCTCACCATTAGTCTCGCTATGGCTTTCGGAGGTAACTGATAATGACATGAGCAATTTAATATCTAATCTAACTAATAAAGCCAATGAACAATCTTGAAATAAACAAAACAGTGCTAGAATTAAAAGATAATAAAAATAAATTAGCAAAAATACAAGACTCATTCCATGTCATTAGTCATTGTAGAAACTATATGCAAATGCCCGGGCTGCCTACTGTAATCTGGAACAAATACACTGATCAGTGTTAACAACAATGTAAAGCATGTAAAATTATGGACAAAAATAAAACGTTAATAACATAAGAAATGCAATATATACAAGTGAATAACTATGGCATAATGAACGTAAAGAAACACAGCATGAAAATGTACAGCAATATGAAACAAAACCTCAGCGTGTGCAGGGGCCCTCTGCACAACCTCAGGCAACAACTATTAACCACAAATTATGCTCAGAAACAGAGTCTTCTCATATATTTAGAACGCAGTCATAACAACGAAATAATGTCACAGCACAGTGGGCTTTCTAACAGCAAAATTACATTACCAAAGACTAACTATTATGCGTATGGAAACAAATTATTTATAACAGAAGGCTACATAATAGATTTCTTAAAAACTGCACTGATAGAGGACACGTGAATGACAATGTCCATGGATCTAGCATCATGGCTGCCGTGATGATGAAATCCATTGAGGGTGGCTGTTGGATTCGCCTTATGGAGCAGTCCACAGGTGTTGATATGTCCCCAGAGATCTACCAACGGCCACGCAAGTCTTCACGTGGTTGGAAACGAAGTCCTATTGATGTAGGACTCTTATATTTGACCACCATTTCACCATGGCCTTCTTTGATGAATTTGACTGAGCCAATAGGACTCGATCCATGTCCACATCATTTTCAACTTTCCCATGTGGCTCGATTTGCCTGAAGACACCTGCAATATAGACTTTAACAAAAAGGCTGCGGAAAGTTGGACTGGCTGCGGAAAGTGACAAGATTCCTCAGCTTATGAACAAAAATCTAGTTCAAACAGCAAACACAGAACATAGTTAGAAAACCACTTTATGTGTTGTTTTAAACTCAATATGCAATGATGTTGATAGCTTATTAGGTCCAGGTGGATGGAGAAAGTTTAGGAAAATGTGTGGGAAAAGTGTGGTTTCGGGGCACAACAAGGTACAAAAGCAGCAGGAAAAAGCTTGGCATGATCGCCATATCAAGTTGTGCACATTCAAAGAAAACAATCTAGTATTACTATACGACAGCAAGTTCGAGAAATTCCCTGGCAAGCTCCGAATGCATTGGTTGGGACCGTATGTAGTCAAAGAAGTCACAAATGGAGGCGCAGTCCAGCTCGGCAAGCTTAATGGAGAGCTCTTCCGAGGCAGAGTAAATGGCAGTCACCTGAAGCTCTACACGGGTGGGTCGGCTACCTGACTTATTGACCGAAGCATAGTCTCACCACTCCGAACAGTTGAAAGAGAGCGCAGGGCGATAAAACAGTCTGTTAAGGAGCTGCGTATGTCACAAGGATCGTGGTTGCATAGAACGGGCTGTGCTACTATGTGGATAAGCACGGAGGTGACCGTTTCTGTCACTATTCATGAAAATATGTCTGAGTTACGGTGAAAAGGAGTGGGTGATAGGCAATTAAGATACAAAGTACAAGCCAGATCCAACATTATCTACCACAGATTTAACGTAAAAGCACCACAAAAGGAGAGAACAACTAAATTTTAATTTCAACACGTCTATAAATTGCAGGGGGCATCCACCAAACGATCTGTGGTATCGAGAGAAGTGAGCTATTATGCCTTCCCACAGGTATGGAACTATTGATCATTGACGCTAAAGGAGTAAGCCCAGGGGTTGTAATATGGCCAATCGAGATGTAGGACCTTCTAGATAGTGTGGTGTCGACAGCTGCAGATGCCATGCTGAGTTCAGCACCAATAGTAGGGGATGTACTAGAAATTCTTAGACACAAAGAAAAACTGGTCCGGATGTCGCTGCCTAAACCATGGGTTGACCGGTAACCCATGAAAGATAAGGGAAAGACCGTGAATACTAAGACAAATGATGGAATTTCAGTTAATAGTTCATCTTTGATACACCTTGAAGATTGGGATCTCATGGAAAGCAACATCTTTCTTGCAAAAATGCAACACAAGCTATGGCAGACAGTGTGTATAGTAGACCAAAAATTGGAGACTCACTGGTTAGGCACGAAGAGTTCCCGCATGCGGCACCCTAGCTAGAGCTAAAATCCTATGAGGGGGTGCTATGTATTAATCGAGCAGAGCAGAATGAGAATAATCCATTGCGTGAAGTAATAGAGGCAATGGAGCAGGAGCTTGAAGAAGAGTTGCAGGAGACAAGAAGGGAGCAGCAGAACGTAATGTGTCACTTAGAGGGATGGTGGACCACGAAGCCTTGGCAGCACGTATCGCCACACTGACGAGTGACTTAGGACAAGTCACGATGATTGTGTTGGGGGCCTGTGGGGTAGTGGAGGCCCCACATAATGGTTTTGGGGCTTAAAGCCCATAATTTAGGGTAATGATATTGTAAAAGTTCCGTGAAATGTAATAGGTCGAGTCAAAGGGTTATTTTCCCGAAAATAATGTAAAATAATAGAAAGTGAGTCGTCCTGACCATGGGAATGTATAAATGGAGCGAGGCTCTAAGGCTAGAAGGTAGCTTTTGGAAAATGATCTGACGTATTATAGGTTTGTGACAACAATATTTGCTCTATGTATATAAGTCCAAGTTGTGGGTGTTAGTAGTTAGATAGAGGCTCCGTAGTTGTGTGTGCTGAGGCCTGGTAGAGTCCGCAGCTATGTGCGCAGGGCAAGAAGTGAATTGTACTGAAACAAAGACATTAATAAAGATAAGTTAATTCTGAAATATTGCAGATCTGTTTATATTCTGGTTTATGCATCTGTTATGATCTATGAATGTATGCCTGTCTTTAAGAATTATGTTGGTGCGTACTGATTATAATGGTTAGAGGCTTAATTGAAGACCTTAAAGATTTGATCTATAATAAAATACATTAGTAATAAGAATCTGAGAAGTGCCTCGTTTCTGAGCTACGCGAAGGCCCAACAACTAAACAGAGCAACACGAGAGCACAGATTAGTTCGTGACCCTTCCAGTCCTCATCAAGACATTCCTAGGGTGCAGAAACCTGGTTTCAGTACCCTCCCCTACTACCTTGGGTGAGACTTCAGTCTGCACCTCGTGGATTATTACCGAAAGGGCCAGAAGTGCGGGATTTGTTCGGCTATAATACTTCTGAACCTGGGTCAGGCCCCATCAAATCAATAGTCTGCCCTTTTACGGCTATCGCAAGCCCACCGTTGATCTACGTCATCTCCGATCGAACAGCTGATAGTCATTTCGAGTGGCTAATGTGCGTAGAGGTTACCCACCGGAAAAAGAGGTTTTCTCTCTCTTGCGCCATGTCATGTGTCAGCCAGTGTATGGGATCAGGCGAAGCCCATCCAATACCACTTAGCACCTGAGGCCAACCCGAAATCCCACTTACCACAGAACTCAAATAACCCAAAGCTACATCTATAAACCTTTTGGGCCCGCCTTTAGTTGAAATATTTCTATCGCACTGTTGCATGGAAAAAACCCAAATACACGGGAATACATTGAAATTATGAAATTCCCAGATTTCAAATTCTATGAAATCTAGTCTATAAACCCTATCGGGTCCGTGTTATAGACATATTTGGGCACTGCAACCCCAATCATAAATGTCCATAAAACAAGGGCTCTTACGTCACTAAAAATGTTCTTCCAACCTCTAAAAGAGCAAGGTCAACTGATTACATCTTCTCCCATAACTTCTCCATGAAAAACTACTCAAACTGGTCAAAACTGGACCATCTCACCTGATCCATGGTCAAAGTGCACTGCATCCCTCCTAAATACACATGGGAGGTGTGATTCATACTGAAAGGCCCTTCTATGGGGTGTGATGGGCGAGAGTGGACAAATGGCAGGGTCAATCTGCAAGGTGGAGGATCATGGAATCTTCTAGAAACTTCTCCTGTGACACTTGCCTCTCTGCATTCGCCCAAGGATGAGTAAGAGATCATCAATCTCCAAGTGGAATCAAGAACTATCAGAGAGAGGACACTAATCAAATCTCAACAGCTGACTCACCTCCCTTGCGAACATCTATATATGGATCCCTCATCCCAGAGATCCAGAGGCTGGAATTTTGTATCTTGTAAGGAAGTGCTGCTGGTTTCTTGGTGTAACATCATAATGTTGGGTGATCTAAGATTTTCATGAGGTGAAGAAGGGATTTCTCGCTAAGAGGATGATGCTGGGTCAGAAAAATTGGTTGTAATCTTCTTTGCTTTTCTTGATTATTAATAAAGCTATTCAAGTTTTCCTCCACATTCTTGTATGATTGATGATATATGCATTTCTGTGGTCAATGTATATCTAGTCCTATATTTTTTATGATAGTAGATCTATGTTCTTGGATAGTCTTATGCTGCTTTGATTCTACAGGTGCTCTTTGAAGCTGGGTAGATGAGGAAGCGAGTGGCAAAGATCTATCAGAAAGGAGAGGAATCAAGCAAGGAACTAAGCGTAAGACAGAGGTTGGTCTCCTTTATTCCCCTTCTATCTACTTCTCATAAAGGAAAACAAAAGTGGTTTTAGTTAGTTTGTTTCTAAGGTAGCTACTAGCCTTAGTGGGACTAGTAGCTCCGCATAGACACTAGATTTCCCGATAACAAAATGGCAACTCCGCTGGGGAGCGAATAGATTGTTTGTTTGTCTATATTTGTTTACTTTATAAACTTACAGACGGAGCCTGAAGTCAAGCCAGCTAGCCTTCAAACTGCATTTGCTATGCAAGTGCAAAGTAGATCAATGCTGCTTCAGTCTATCTCCAGGTTTTTTGTATGAACTGAACAATCGATTTACGAGCTCTCTAATTGCCCTTGTGGTGGCTCTAGTAACCTCCTTAGATCTACCCTTATGATTTATTTACTGATTACCACTTGCTCGGCCTAAATCCCTGAACTGAGCTGCAAACTATGACCCGGAACCCAGTTGAAGTCTTGTCCCTGGACCATCGCACTGTCTCTTCTTTGGAATCTTGATGCATCGCACTTCCCGAGTGTAGTAGGTGCGCTGCATCTCACTTTCCCTGTGTTACAGGTGCGCTGATCAGACAAGGCCTCTTCTGCTCTTAGATTTTGGTTTCTGTGTTCACTCTTTTCAGCTCTATTTAGGAGTTTTACTGTCTGTATTCAGTATACCTCTGTTGAAACCCCCTTCCTTGCCATCATTCTGCCTCCATTGTGCAATGAAATGTAATTTTTTTTTATGTATTGTGATCCATTTTTAGTTCTGTTTACAAAGAAGTAGCATAATTGAGCTGTCGTTTCTTGATTTGAAAGTGTCGCAAGTGTCATTTTCAGTCATAGAAGAGAATCTGATTGTTCTTGATAGTTGATTACACTGTTACTCTTGTATTTGATTTGAATTAGTAGTTTTTCAAGTGTCGAAAGCAATTTTTCAATTCCAAATCGCAAAGTGTCGTCATTGCCTTCATTTTGTCTTGAAAAGAAACTTGTTAGTAATGTCGCTTTGAAAAATAATTCAGATTTTCACTTAGCTTTCTTTTTATCATTCACACATTAAGAAGGCTGAAAACAAATAGATGCATGTGCATTTGCATTTAGACTGTTTGTTGGTTTGATTTAGGACAGTGCATATAGTGTGTGCTCTCTGCTCTATGTTGAAAGAATATCATCTCTATTTCATTAGTAGCTAGGATTTTCATTGCAAAAAGAAGATTAAACGATTGTTTATCATCTTAGATTTCATTTTAGGAATTATACATCTACATCACGCGGTGAACCTGAAAGGAAAATTTCTTAAGCAAGATAAAATGTAAAATAAATTTAATGAATCTAAAAACGCTTTGGAACCTAATGCACAACATTTAGAAGTCTAGGGTAGAGACGTATTCCGGCTTCGTAAAGCCTGGTAACTGTTGTTTTCATTGCTGGTTGGGTGATTCCTCCACTTTGAGACGATAAGTGCCAGTACGGACTTGTGCTCCCACGTACCGTCGAGTATATATTGGGATACCACAATAGGCTTTATCTTTTATCCATAGGAAGTTGTGTCTGTCGCCCTATTGATCGCAATGCACTGAACACAGCATTCGGGAAGATTGACTGCCGTACCTTAAAAAGTATTCTGCAGTTTTGCGATTGGTTTGGTAATCCCTCTGTCTAGATTTCCAGAGCAGTCCCTTTCGTTCCTTTTCAGACTCCTTAAAGGAAAAGGTCCATCTGAGCACTTGTCACTTCACGCTCATTAAAAATCGAAGGCGACTAGAGTCATCTTTTGTTTTTTCTCAACTCTTAAAAATTGAAAAAGCAAGTTGTGTCAAAGCGTCTAAAATTTATTTTAATCGTAATAAATATCACCTTTCCTACGTTGGTCTTTAGTTGAGAAAAATGGAGTCCACCAACCAAGGAGTTCCCCTTGGGGGAAATCCTAGTCCTTTCTCCTCTTGGGGAGATGTTGGCGCACCCCATATGGCCACATTGTCGCTTCCAGGATTGACAATCGGCTTGACCGTATGGCTCTTCTCAACCTCTGTCGTTCAGAACACCATGATTCATGAACAATCAAGTCGGCAACTAAATTATACTAGAGTTACCCCCCAACCTTCTACTTCGTCCAATTCTTCCTCTCCTCCTTCCTCTTCGCTTGATGAAGCTGGTAAAGCATAAAATCAAGTAACCGAGAAGAAGAAGGAGAAGAATAAGAAAGAGAAGAAGAAGAAGAAGGAGCCAAATGCGAAAAGGGGCAACCAAGCATCGTCTAGCAAAAATCCACACACTGCACCATCCAGGCCTAAATCGCCATGTGTCATTTGCAAAGGAGACCACTATCATTGAGATTGTCCTTGCATCCCTCAGATTTTAAGGGACTGGTCTCCTCATTTGCACAATCCGGTGTCATCAACCTCTGATGATCATGTTGAAAATACACTGTCGACTAGTGAAAGTGAAGCCCCTGGACAAAAAGGAAAATGTAAATTTCCTTGTAAACTGTGTGAAGGTGGTCACGTCATCCACCATTGTCCCTTCTTAGACGAGGCTAAAAGAGTTTTGGACGACTGTCTGGTTTCACCGTTACATCTTCCTCCTAGATATAAGAAACTCTTGCCGAGTCCGTCACTAGTTGAAAATTTGGCTGACACGCCATTGTGGTCAGCCGAAGCGTCTATCATTGAAGATAAACCATCTGAATCCACACCAGACGAAAGTCAAAAGGTTGAGGTGGCAGTTGACCCGGTCTTGCCTTCAGAGGATACATCTTCAGATGATACAGTCACTGGAGAGAACAAGAATGACACCGTCCAAATTCTCTTCGTAAGCACAGAATCCGATGAACATGGGGGCAGTCTACTCGTTCCTTTACCGCAGGAAGAAGTTCATCATAGTCATATCCGGCCATCTATTCGGTCTCACCTCCAATCAACCTAGTTGTTTCCTTCGATTGGAATCTACTAGGTAGACCCCGCTTACCGGCTAGTGTACCATTTCGAATCATTGCTCAAGTATACAGAATGGTCATGGCCGGTACCATCATAGATGAAGGGGCTTGTATGAGTATCCTTTCCTCAACTGCCTGGAAAGCACTTCGTTTGCCACCGCTTTTGTCTGGAATGAGAAATCTAACAGGCTTTGACAAAGGAACCACTCGACCATTAGGGATCCTTCCCAATGTGCCGATAACATTGAGAAGGAAAACCGTTCACATGAACGTAATGGTAGTCTAAGGACCCCTGGATTATAATCTACTCCTTGGACGTGACTATATTTATTGCATGGGAGCCATAGTCTCCTCACTCTTTAGAGTAATGTGTTTTCTGCATGAAGGAAGAGTGGTCAAGCTCGTAGACCAGCTTTCATTTCCCGGTTTACACATAGCAAATAGTCATATAACATACCTGAATGGTCTTTTCACGCAAGGAATGTCTCAGCAATCCCCAGTCCGTCCTCCTGATGAGCGCAAGTGATTCAGAGGATATGACTGAAACCCAGGGGGCATGCACCTTGGCCTGTTTCGGCAGGAAAACCTTGGGCGTAGAGTAGGTTTCCGCGAAGGATATATGACTGGTTGACGTACCCGTCCGTTAGGAAAATGGGGTTAAACCGGAATAAGATACCTCTGTTAGAAGGTAGGCCTTTCCCGATAGAACAAATGTCTTGTCTACAAATTGAAGGGTAACCTGGAAAAGGTAGGCCTTTCCCGATAAAACAAATGTTTTGTCTGCAAATTGAGGGGTAACCTGGAAACTCTACTTCACTATACCTGGGGGCATGCAAACCTTTTGGCATGCAAGCAAAGAGCGACCATTTATTTTTTTAAGTTTGTAGGTCCCCTAACCCTTTAAACTCGTAGGATTGGTCGTTTCCTAACTTGCATAAAGAAAGGATGCGGGGCAAAGCTTTGAAAAAATGCCATTTTTTAAATGAGACATCCTTATTATACGACTGGATTGAGCAGTTTTAACGTAGAATTCAAGCTCGTTAAAAAATAAACATAAGCAATGAGAAGATGTTCCCCCTAGAGTTTAAGCTCATTAAAAAATGAACCAATTCTGGTTAATTACCATCGTGAATGTATTATCATCAGCCTTTGAAACCTTGGTCGTGTTCTCATCGTCACCTCCACTCTATTTTTGGCCGATCATTCACCTCCATTTGATTGTTTACCCCTTTTGAGGAACAGCTGCGAAGAGTGATACTGTTAGCCCTCCTTGTGACACTGCTGTGATTGGAAAATTCCAAACCTTACCTGGAATTAGCTGCTACCCAAATTATCACTCGTTCCTCAAAAAACGAGTCTCCTTTAAGCTCTTTTCAACTGACTCATAAAATATGAAAAGATTGCTGAGCAGTTGGCCTCTGCAGCTCATTAAAGGGACCAGAAGTGCTATCCCTCCTTTAGATTTTAATCTTTTTGGACTTGAGGGATCATTACACAAAAAGATCGAGCGCTTGTTTTGTTCGGCTCGTTAAAACTACTGAAAATTCATCCCTTTTGTATTGTTTTATACTTTTTCGGACTCAAGGGATTATATGACGAAAAAGGATTATTGGAGTTTTCTTTACATCCCTTTTTCAGACTCTCTAAAATTGAAAAGGACCGAGTTATCCTTGTCATTAAACTTGTTAAAACCGAATAGCGACAAAATTGTCCACACAGACAAGAACGAGTTTCACTATCGCTAGGCTCGTTAAAACATAGCGATGGGTTTGGAACAACACTTTTAGGGACTTAAGAGCCCTTGGTTTATGGAAATTTATGATTGGGGTTGTAGTGCCCAAAAAATTTCTATAACAGTCCATGCCCTAATCGCTAATCGCAATTGCGTTGTGTCAATGGCCCTTTGTATCGGGGATCACCGATCTCCTGAATGCTGATTAAATCTTGACCATTGATCCCTTTTCTCGATCCGACGGCTGAGATCGCATGTCACTATCAGCATATCACATTCGCTATGGCCCAGGGGTTCTTCCCTTATACCATGGCATATGCCGACATCGATCCGTCGACACCGATATCGCAATCACTTCATCGCATATCACATATCGCCCAATCGCATGTCACTATGCCTGGGGTCTTGATATCGGGCAAAGGCCTACCTCCAATGTAATAAGTTAGAGGTCATAGTCGGGGGTTCCTTCTGCCCTTGCCTTAAGTCCTCCGCTTAACCCTTCTGATGCGATTTTCCTTTATAAGGCCTTTTATGCCATTTTTGGAAGAATTTGCCTCCTTTTCAAAGGAACAAAGGCAAGCTTCTTTTTGCGATAAATTCATCATCCAAAGTCCATTTTAGCCCATTCAAGTTGCAGTAGATTTAGAATGAAAATATATCTACAATGGGACTATTTCCAGGAGCATCCTTGGACTTTCATTTTCCTCTGTGAGGAACACTTTAGACTTAGAAGTCTATCCAAGATCCACTTTGGATCATCTGGAGATTTGCAGAATCATCCATCTTCTTGAGGTTGTTTACAATTATCACCAACAGTCGTCATTCACTTCTTAGCACAATATTAACACTTTAATCTTCCCCACAGGGCTCAGACCTTGTCATTTGTAAATTCTGCGTAGGCTGCTGAGGTTGTGTTTTCTTCTCTTGCATCTTAGCTATTACCATCGGGCATTCTTATTTGGTATGGTCGAACTATCTGCAGTATTGACATGATGGGTGTGTATGATTCTGGTAATCTTGTGCAAAGTACCCTGGTTGTCCGCAGTTGTAGCAGATAATCTGACTGCGACCTCTACTAGGTCCTCCTCCTTGGCCCTGGAGACATCTGCCTGCTCCTTCAACACCTTGATCTGGAGGGTGAGTCTCTACTTGGATACGGTAAGTATGGTCTCTTTCCATCATCAACTCATACCTTTGATAGTGATGCTCATCATCACCCATGAATTTCTAGAAATTGCAGAACAAATACTAAGGTGTTTGAACAAAATTCTGAAGCAAGTGGCAGTTATCCGTCGCATGTTTCCCAGTAACTTGACAAATGGCCCACCATAGTGTGCCCCTGTGCTTGGCCCTGCTGAGGCACTGTATTTATAGGAACCCCCCCTCGTAATATAATTCATGAACACAAGACAATGATCCTTATCATGCCCATGGCCCTTTGCACTTTAAACACCAAACTTCTGCGCGCATGTCAGCCTTAGTCTCCTTGTCTTTCTTTGAACTTTGTAATTCTAGGTGTAGGCTTGCTAATTGTGAGTGGATCTGCTGCAACTCTAGGTTCATGTCTTGAATAGGTGATGCATTCAGCCTCATCGCGATCTCCAAGGCTTCTGCCTGTGTATCTACCTTCTGTTGTGACAAAGAAATTCTCAAATGGGGCAAAAGCGATGCTATAAACTAGTAGCGATGTTGGCTATCTGAGATATGCATGTTACCCTGTCTAATATGGCACTTCAGCCTCTGATCAAAGTCCCAAGGCATCTCCTCAACCTTGATCATGATCTCTTTAAATTTAATCACTAATTGTGAGTCATATTTGGGTTTACTAAACTCTTTTTTCAAAGTCGTCTGAGTTTCTACTAGCGATGCACGAGGATTGTTAGTACAATACTTAATGTACTAGGTTAGCGCATGATCCTACAATGCGGTAACTAGTTGGGCCTTCTTTATATTATCATCGTTGAATTTTTGTGTTGTCCATACAATGTTCCCAAAAAACTAGAACTGATATGGATCTTCACTTCCTTTGAACTTGAAGATCGAAATATTCATTGCATTCACCATGTTGAATGGTGGTGGTGGAGGTGGAAGTGTGGGTGAAGGTGTATGTGGTGGAGGTGGAGGTGGAGTTGATGGATGATTTTTCCTATGAATACCATGAGTATTAGTTTAATAGCACTTCATGGCAAAGTATCCACCGCCACTTCGTCATCACTTGAGGGAGGTCTAACCAATGGGCTATACTCTGGTCCTGATCCTGTGCAATTTCTAAAGAATCTTCCACTTCACATAGCTCCAAACATCAAGGTAATGGAATTACCAATTTTTAACATAATAACATTTTATCCAAGTATTCAATGATCTTAAATACTTACCTTGCAGTCGTTTGAATAATCTTCGCTCTGCTTCGCTATAGCGGACTAAAGTGTCAACTCTAAATTCTGTAATAAATCCTCCCAGAGTTCGATTGAGTGAATGATCGACAACCCATGCGATATTGTTTTCAGAGGCTTCTAACCATCTCACTAATTCTAGATTCTAGACTATGGGACTATTGAGCTTCCACCTTCCTTGATTTTCTGTCAATTTAGCTAACCACTCATACAGTTCAATTGGGAAGGTGCAGAAGAAGATTTTTTGTATTTATGTATACATATATCTATTCAACTAATCTTCCTTTGATAGGTGCGGATGCCTATTTTCTTGCGCCACGAACTCATGAATTTTCCAATCCAACCACTTTTCAATTTCTTTCTTGGTCGGGTTCCAATGATATGACATCACACATCTCTTTTTAGCATATCCCAATCCCGAAAACACAACCATTTTTTGGCTTAGGGGGTCTTGACCTAGGTTCAGAGTTAGTTGTGCCAACCAACTAAACCATACACTAGTAGCCCTTTCAGCAAAAACCTATGTAGCACAGGCTATAGTCTCACTCGAAGCAGTATGGGGGGGTGCAATAACCAAGTTTCTACATCTAGAGGCTAGTGTGATGTATTCCAGTCCCTTGGATCTTCCTCCATGAAAATCAATAAATGTCTAGGGAACATCATTGAAACTCAGTTAAAGCGACTTTAGACCTTCACGAATTTCCATGATTAGTCCTTGCAAACTCTTAACAGTTGATTTACCTACTTATGTGCATCAACAAGTAACCCTAGATCAGATTTCGTGTAGATCTACATTATTCATTAGAAAACATAAGAGAAATGATCTGAAACTTCACAAAAGTGGCTAAACATTCATTTCATGCATTAGTAAGACAAACTCAATAAATTCGCATAACACTCAATCACTAGTTTATAAAACATGTCATTCATCGGCAACATATCACATAAATAGATACAAAAGGAAATACTCAACAATTCTTTGGAAAACTGTCTTTATTTATCTTCAACTCATTGATTACAGACTCAAACTACCCTGCGCACACAACTGAAGGGGTCCACGCGCTCAGCTTCGGATTCTACCCAGGCCTCCGTGCACTCAGCTACCAAGCCTTCCCTTCTCTACCTAAGTAGAGGAATTAGAGCCTTCCTGCCTTATCTCCTGCCAAAAACTCTTCAATGAACCCAATTATTTTTTCCAACTTGTCCTTAGACTCAATAAGAATAGAATATTTATAGACTTTTCCATACAATGCCATTGTTCGTGGACGATGAGTGAATCTCAAAACTTTACTTAAAACAAGGGGCTAAGCCCCTTTGACTCTTATTCATATACATGCTCTACTTCCATATATCATGGGGACTTTACATCTTTTACAACACTGTATATAAAATTTGGGTTAATTAACCCCAAATTGACCCAGGGGAACCCATCCCAATAATCTTATAGTCTTAAATTGTTATATATTATCTTAATGGCCTAACAGAGCCTCAGAGGGGAAGCAGTGGAGTGGGTTTTTCGATTACAACTTATCGCGACTACACCAGTAGAGGAATGACACACCCTAGAGGGTATAAATCTAGAAGCTCACAAAGATTTCGTAGAAGGAATGTTTAGGCTTACGGGCATCGGGCTAATGTAGAAATTCGCAATAATGTAGAAGTTCAATTTGATCAGGTACGTGAAAAAGAATTGAACGGGAGGACCCAAGGTAATGTGTTTTGGGACTTCCATCCCAAAACTTAAATGAGAAGTGCGTGGAGGAGGAGTTAGGGAGAGTAAATATGGGATGACTTGGCATGGGAAATTGTGGGAGGAGTAAAGTGGTGGACCAACTATGAGCGACATCGCGCAGAGAGATGTGGACCCAAACTACGCATAAGCCCGGAGATTATTCCTTAGGATCACAAAGAAAAGAACATAAGTGAAAGGGGTAGGGTGACGTAACTCCAAAGCATTTAGAAGTGTGAAGAGGAGGAAGAGTAAAGTAATGGGAAAGTTGGCAGCAATTGATATATATATATATATATATATATATATATATATATATATATATATATATATATATATATATATATATATATATATATATATATATATATATATATATATATAGATATATATATGGTGCATATATGTATAAGAATTTTCAATTGAATGCAAGGCACAAGGTTGTAGAAAATAAACACATGAATGGATCGACATCCAATAAATAATTTCAAAGTGGTGCTCGGATATTATCCAAGGTGCATAGCCATGTGGTTTTCACGTGGCTAAGACAATGATGTGGCACTATATAATTTTCCACAACTATAATGGGTACATCTATTGATCCAAAGGTTGGATTGAGGTAAAGTTTAATATCACCAAAATCATCTTAACAAGATAAATGCAATGGGGATGTCAAACTCAGGATTTAAGTGAGTTGGAAACATCAAAATTTTTAAACCTCATTTCCATAATGGCACATTGGATCTTCAGTCAACATAGTGACTGTCCTCCTTTGAGCCCATGTTTTGTAGGGGATTAGTAGGGAGGGTTGTTACAAGAGAGCAAAGATCTTAGTGCAAAAAAAAGGGAGGGGTGCAAGAGATAGACGTAAGGGGGGAGAGAGTGAGAGAAATAAATGGGCGGGGGGGTCTTAGGTAAGTCAGGAGATAGAGTGATACAGAGAGAATAATAAGGAGAGAGAGAGAGAGGAGGGGCAGGGAGCGAGAAAAGGAGGGAAAGAGTTGGAGGATAATTGGGGAGGGAAGGAGAGATACAAAGAGATAAAGGGAGATAGAGGGGCAAAGAGAGGGGGCTTAGATATAATGTGTGTTATAGAGAGAAGAGGGAATGGGGAGAGGGAAGAGAGAGAGAGAGAGTTATATGGGAGGTATACATATAGGGGGAGAGAGAAAAATAGAGGTATATGGGATGGAGACATACAAGGGGAAAGAGAGAGAGAGAGAGAAGTGGAAAGGAATAAAGAGAGCGAAAAAATGAAATAGGGAAAATGGGAGAAATACAAAAATAAGGAGACATTAGGAGAGAGAGAAAGGAAATGATCATGAAAGGGAGAATAAAGGGTGGGGGTAGGGAAATATAAGGGAAGGGAGAGATAAAGGGGTAGCGTGGAGATGGGAAGTGGGAAGTTAGGGGAAGAGAGAGGAGGGGCTTAGGGAAGGAGAGAAAGAAGTATATAGGAGGGATACATAAGTACATAGAGAGAGATAAAATGGTGGAGAGGGGAGAGGGGAGGGTGCGAAAGAGAAAGGGGGGAAGGGAGGACATATAAAGAGAGAGAAAGGAAAATAAATGAAATAACAGAGGGGGTAAGAGAGAGAATGATGGGGAGAGGAAGAGAGAGGGAGAATAGGGAAATGGAAAAGGAGATAGAAAGAATGACTGAGATAGTGGGAGATATAGGAAAGGATGAGGAATGTGGTAGAGAGAGACAGAGTATTTGTAGGGGTTGAGAGAGAGAGAGGAAAATAGATAAGGGGGTAGGGAAATGGAGAGAGAGATAGAAATGGTAGAATTAAATGGGGAGATATAGAAAGTGATATGGAAAGGGGGAGAGATAAAGGGATTTAATGGAAAGCGAGAGAGAGGGGGATACTAGTGCGAGACATAGTGGGAGAGAGAGAGAGAGATAGGGAAAGAAATAGTTAGATAGAGAGGGGACATGGGGGCAGAGAGAGAGAGATGGGGAAAGGAAAATACATAGAGATGTGGGGACTAAGGAAATGTAAAGAGAGATAGAAATAAGGATAGGTGTTATAACCCTATTTACCACTTGACTATAATGAGAGAAACCAAAGTTCAACTTACCTCAATTGCTATCTAGAATGCATCTTGTTTCACCATTTCCTTTACTTATGTGAGATTGATTCCATGTTAAAGGGTTGAATTACATGATTAAGTTATTTCTCATAAATATTTTGTTAAAATTTTATAATTATGAGATAATAATTATTCCATAATTGAGATAATTGAGAAAAATCTCATAATTGTGAAAAAGGTTTCTAGAGTTTGTCATTCCCAAGGAGATCAACTTGATCCACTTATGTATGAGTTGTCTAGGGGTCCATTATTGTAGAAGTTTCCTAACTTATCAAGCCTCTAGATGTCTAGTTACAT
The DNA here is from genome assembly GCA_031772625.1 of Pinus tabuliformis. Lineage (NCBI taxonomy): Eukaryota > Viridiplantae > Streptophyta > Pinopsida > Pinales > Pinaceae > Pinus > Pinus tabuliformis. Next base: position 1,877,058,869 of record CM062816.1, read on the forward strand.
TTTGCTAAAGGATAGAATGAACCTATATAATCTCACCAAGAGGAAAGACGAGGAGTATCCATAGTATCAGATCAAAATTCATTTGTCGACACATTTTGAACCAACAAATGTGGTTCATCGTCAGGACAAGATGAAGAATCTGATCATGGCAACAAGTTAAATAGAGAGACCTATTATTCGAATAGCTAGAAAGCAATGACTACTTTTGACCAAAAGAAACGGGTACATTTGACTAGACCAAGAGTTAGTGGAAGTAAACTTAACTAATTAATTAATTAGTTAATTTGTTTATTAAATTTATTGATTTATTTATTTAAATATACATACAAACAAATATATACGCTTATAATTAACTAAAAATTATTTTATGTATGTTTATATATAAACATATTTATTTATATATATCATGTTTAATTAAATAGAAACTAAATTTATATATTTGTAAAATTTATATACCTAAACAAAGGAATTAAACCCAATAAAAAATTGTTAATGGAAAAAACATTATTATCTTTTTAATTTAAAACTAAATAATATATATATATATATATATATATATATATATATATATATATATATATATATATATATATATATATATATATATATATATATATATATATTCCTATATTAATACTATTACTGGAAATATGATGAGATAAATTAAGATTAATAATCAATAATAATAATAATAATAATAGCACTGAAGCTCTGCTATATTAGGGGAAGCAAGCCAAGTTGCAATTTGGAGGAGAGGAGCTTGATTCTTGGAGGTATAAATTCTTTGTATTGCCATTTATTAATTAATAGAACTATGTTCTTTGCCTATATCTATGATCTGATAATGTTTCATGCTTATTCATGTTGTTTTTATACTGATAAGCCTTCTATGGAAGGCTATTGTGTGTTTGTTTGGCGGTGTATGTGTGCAGTGTCTTGCCTTATTGCAAGAGGAAGAGGGATCTTCGAGTAGGAGCATGTTTTCTTTTGCATCAAGTGCAAGAGACAACATCGATCTATCAGGGTGCCTAGTACCAGCTCTCAAACCTTTCTTTTGCAGCATCTTGTACGTGTGGAATGTGCTTGCTTGTTTAGGAAGGAATAAGGGTTATATCCTTTAATATCTTTTCATGATCACACACTTAAATCTAGGTAGATAATCATCTAATCTACTACGTTAAAGTAGCATGTTGTCTTGCGTGAAATTTTCTCATTACAATAAGGAGAGTGGGAAACATAGATAGGGGAGAAGAGAGGGGGGGCCATGTGGGGGGGAGAGAGAGATAGCATGGAGACATAGGTGTTAGAAAATTATATATTACAGAGCAATGGAACACATAAAATATTGCAGAAATATAAACACAGAAAAGGCACAAAACAAGAGAGACACAGATACACGTGGTTCACCCAGTTTGGGCTACGTCGACCCCGAACAGCCAGTCCTTCCTTTCTATTATCCAGCAAAATGAAGAGACACAACCTACAGCAAATCCGCTGTAATATCCTTTGTTTTCTCTCACAGTCTCACCTCTCTGTTTCTCGCTCATAGAATACACATCTATATATCAGCCTCCAATACAATGCCCTCAAACAAAGAGAGGGGTTTCCTTCTAGGGCAAAAAACCCTAAACTAAATATAAGTTCTACCGTTAGATCATCTGCCTAATGAACGGCCCAGATTGACTAGAAATTACTATACTTTTACAAGGAAATTTTACATTTGTTTTTAGCTTCGGGGGCACTGCCCCAAAGCCCGCGTCGGGGGACCACTGGCCCTCGGACCCCCCAGCTGGGGGGGATCGGCCCCCCCGGACCCCCACGGGGGGGACAAGTCCCCACCGCACCCCCCCGCGTGGAGGGGTGTACAAACTTCCTGGGGTATACATCTGGCTGAAACAAAGACCTATGAACAATCATGCTCCACACACAACAATCTCCCACTTGGAGAATGATTGTAGAAACTCCACTGCTGCTTCATTTGCTGGACAATGACTCCTCTTTGGACCTGGCTGTTTCTCATCTTCATCGTCATCCTTGAATACCAATTGAAACTGAGCATATTCTCAGTTTCTCCCTGGTTACAACTTTTGTTAGCATATCTGCAAGATTCTGGCTAGTGTGTATCTTTTCCAACTTCAACTCTCCATCTTCCAACACTGATCGTATGAAATGGTACTTGAGCTGTATGTGTTTAGTCCTGGAATGAAATGTTGAGTTCTTTTCAATATGAATGGCACTTTGGCTATCACTGTATAACGTGCCCATATCATGCTTCTTACCCAATTCACCCATAAACCTTTGTAACCAAATCATTTCTTTACTAGCCTCTGTAGCAACAACATACTCTGCTTCTGTTGTTGAAAGTGCAACAACACTTTGGATTTTTCGTAATCATATAAGCGATAACCAAAATCATTAACACCATATCCAATAAAGGTACATTTCTTTGACTTTGCCTCAAGCTTTGTTCTATTTTCTTTATCAATATGGACAAAGGCCTCACAACCAAAAGGCTTTAAAAAGGAGTAGTTTACCTTCTTACCTGTCCATGCTTCCTCCGGAACACCACCATCCAAGGAACTTGAAGGCCCTCTGTTTGTTAGATAAACAACAGTATCTACAGCATCTGCCCAAAACTGTAAAGGCAATCCTACATGCAATCTCATGCACCTTGCATGCTCCATGATTGTTCTGTTCATCCTTTCTGACACACCATTTTCTTGTGGTGTTCTTGGAACTGTCTTCTCTCTGCGAATTCCATGCTCTGAACAGTACCTATCAAACTCTTTGCTGCAATATTCACCTCCATTGTCTGATCTAAGAAACTTCAATTTCTTTCCTGTCTCAATCTCAACCAAAGCTTTCCATTTCTTGAAAGTATCAAATACATCAGATTTATTCTTAATACAATAAATCCAAGTTTTTCTAGTTGCATCATCAATAAAAGTAACATAATAACGAGAGTCACCGAGAGATGATACCTGAGCAGGTCCCCATACATCTATATGCACAAGCTCTAATTTTTCATTCTTCTTTTCTTTCCTAACTCTGAGAAATCTGACTCTCTTCTATTTTCCATAAGTGCAATTCTCACAGAAGTCCAAATCAACATTCTTCAAACCCGGCAACAAATTCCTTGAGTGAAGAATCTTCATCCCCTTTTCACTCATGTGTCTGAGCCTATGATTCCATAATGTTGCATCTGCTCCTTTGGAAGTTAAAGCATTAACAGAGTTAGAAATACCATTGCATAAATACAATGTACCAACCTTTTCACCTTTTGCTATTACCAGGGCTCCTTTGGTGACCTTCCAAGGTTTATCTGTGAAAGTTGTCACACAACCTTCACCGCCTAACTGCCCTGTTGAAATCAGATTTTTCGTTAGATCTGGAACATGCCTTACCTCCTTTAATAGCCATTGGTTTCCATTCTGCTGTTTTACAAGAACCTTACCCATTCCAACGATTTTACAGGGTTTATCATCACCCAGACGAACTTGTCCAAAATCTCCTTGAACATAGTCATGAAATTATTTCTTATCAGGTGTGGCATGGAATGAAACCCATGAATCTACCACCCAGGAATCAGTAATATTTTCGAAAGAAAGAATCAAAGCATCTTGTAACACCTCACCTGTCACATTTGCTTCATGATTGTTTTCTTGTTGTGCATCTCCTTCTTTTCCCTTTCGAGATCTACAATCTTTCTTTAGGTGTCCTTTCTTTCCACATTTCCAGCACACTATCCCCGATCTAGACTTGGATATGCCTTTCCTTGATTTACTGCGATATCCTGAGCTCTTTCCTCTTTCCATTTTTCTTCCTCTAGAATCTGCACTCAAAGCATTTCCCGATGTCTCACCGGAGCTTTTCCGTCGCATTTCCTCGCTAAGGATAGCACCGACAACATCATCAAAATTTAAAGTACTAGATCCAGAAACGGAGTTACTAATGGCCATTACCAAACCATTCCAACTTTCTGGTAATGAGCACAAGAATAACAGAGCTCTAACTTCATCATCAAAGTTTACCCCTACAGAACATAACTGACTTGTAACTGTATTAAAATCATTTAAATGGTTTGCAACAGATCCACCTTCCGACATATTCATATTAAATAACCGTTTCATAAGAAATACCTTGTTTGAGGCCGAGGGTTTTTCATATAGTTTCGACAACATCTGCGTCAAACCCTCTGTCGTGGTTTCCTTCGAAATGTTGAAGGCGACTGACGCAGCAAGGCACAACCGTATTGTTCCGAGTGCCTTTCTATCGAGAAGGTTCCATTCTTCGTCTTTCATACCCGTCAGCATCTTTGTTTTTCTGCCCATTGGTAGGTATAGATCTTTCTGATACAGATAATCTTCCATCTGCATCTTCCACAGCGAGAAGTTTTGGCCGTTAAATTTCTCGACCCTAAACTTACCATCTTCCTCCATTGCTCCCACTCGAACCAGGAACCCTTCTTTCCTGCGAGTTTATCAGCCAAATAGACCTTCGGCTCTGATGCGAATTGTTAAGAAATTTACTCGAGAACACAAATTAATTACGGAGAATTACTGAGAGAAACAAATAAAAATAACCAGCAGCAACCATAAACACATAAACACACATGTTTATCTGGGAAAACCCCAAATCTAGCGAAAAACCCGATCATAATGAAATTTCATTATCCTTGGCCAAAACCCTGGCCAATCCGGCCAAGTGAGGCTTCACCGCTCACCTCCAGGCCCCTTGCGTTACAATGAAGTCCTTCCAGCCTTTTATAGGCTCCATTACATATAATACCATGGGCAGAATACCATGGGTGCATAATACCATGTGCCCCAAAACCATCACTATTTAACCTGCTCAACTTTTGACTCTATCCCAAGTCAAGTTTACCTAACAATAGAAAGATAGAGAAAGGGTTGGAGGGATAGAAATGGATAGAGAAAGGGAGATAGAGAAAGAGAGGGAGGAGGTTTAGAGAAAAGAGAGAAGGGGGAAGAAAGAGAAATGGGAAGGACTGTGAGAGGTGGAGAAATAAATGTGCATGCATTTTAGATGGACAAATAAGCATTTGCGTGTTATTAAAACATGTGTGTTATTAAAATGTTTCAATTTTATTTAAACATGTGAGGATTATTTAAATGTCTAACCATTTTAGAAGTGTGCGTGCATTATAAACATTCACGTGTTATTTTAATCCGCACACGTTAGTAAATTCAAAAGGAAAATGGTGAGATCACATTTTTCTAATTACTTGGTGGAGGAGGTGGACACCTTGGTTTTACATTTGGGTTGAAAAACCTCTTGGTTTGGTTTGCATAACCTAGAACATATCCATTGTTAGAACCTAGCAATATTCAACCATGGTTCTCTATGTGTGACCACTTTATAAGTGTGCATGTATTATAAATATGCACATGTTATTTTAACGTGCACATGTGTGATATATATATATATATATATATATCTATCTATATATATATATATATATATATATATATATATATATATATATATATATATATATATAAGAGAGAGAGAGAGATAGAGAGAGAGAGTGAGAGAGAGAGAGAGAGAGAGAGAGAGAGAGATTATTGTTTCTCATTTATTTTATTTGAATATATATTTCTACTATAACATTTTATTGGTCAGCAATTTTGAAATATCACACTTCCAAATGAGGATTTGCATATATGTGTTTGTGTTAATTTCCCATAACGTGCCCTAGGCCCAATGCTTGATCTCGTCATTTATAGGCCTTCACTATATTTCTTAATTTTAAAAGAATATTAAATCAAAAATTAAAAATGATGGAAAAATAACATTTCAAAGGAATTGTGTATACAAATTTGTTTTAAAAAATTCCATCATTTACATACTATATGGGTGGTCATCTAATAGTTATAACAATTTTCCATAAATAGAATTTTTATGTTTAAGACAACAATTGGATCATCCACCTTTCATCCTTTTCCCATTTGTGTAATTCCAATTGAGCTGATGATGGATGTAGATTCCCAAGTATTTGTATGAGGAAACTTTATCCAAGTATTTATTATCATAGATGAAATTATCATAGTTGATATTTTTAGATTTAATTATCACGAGTTTAGTCTTGTTGGTATTAACAATAATACCTATCTTGGAGAAATAATCCTGGAGGATTCTAAGGTACTTGTTGAGATCATTATGACTCCCAGCTAAAAGACCGATATTTTTATAGGCCATTTTCTCACATCCAACCAATAGGCCTCCTAATGGGATCAATCAACATCATATTCCCCTTTACATCATCGTTGCACAAGGCCCTATGCATGACTCTCTTATTACCCACAGTTTTTTCCCTAAACTACATCATCTGAGCCATTTTTAGGACCAACTCACCCTGGACTCTTATTGGACAACATTCACCTATATCTTTCTCCACTCGAGCCTACATTGATCACCTATAGATTGCCTTCCTTGCACCTGCATTGGATCTAGAAGTTCATGAAAAAGTAAGATAATCTCAAAGCCTCCATTTCCAGAAGCTTACAGGATATGTTGTAACCATTTACCTTAGATAAAACTCTCGTATCCTATCCTATCCTACCTTGGAGTTTCCATACCTTATCGTTAGATCTCATCCTCCCATCAAGAGTGGATCACAATCCCAAGATTGGTAAAATGATAAGAACTCCCAACTTACCCCACTCCTATGTATATTTACAACCATTCATATGCAAGAGGTTGGAATTTGGAGAGTGATTCTACCGTTATGTTTGAGCTATGTTTTCATGCATTTGGGGTGATTGGAGGTACACTTTGTGACAAAGGAAGGACAAGTCAACAACTTGGAGGAGCTCTTCTACATGATTGACACCTATATATTGTTCTAACTCACTCCATTTATATCATACAAAGAGTTCTCTTGTTTTCCTTTATGTGATGAGGTTATTTCATATATTTCAGTACCATGTCAATATGTTGAATGAAGTAGATATATGATTGTTCGGCACGGGATCCCCTAACGAAATTTTTTCGGCTTAAAGCCTAGATTTTGGCTAGAAATTGTAAATCTGATGTAAAGAGTCCACATTTTGTGGGTGAGGAGCGCAAAGTTGTAAATGAGTCATAGGGTTGTCCACCCTCAATTCTGTAATGTAATGTCAGCTTTAGAGATCTACCCCTGGTCTGCGGACCATGGGATTGTATAAATAGAGTGAGGCTCTAAGGAGTTGAGGAATCTAATTCAAGTAGTGATCATTGAATAGAAGCATAGCAGAAGATCTAAGTGTAAAGTCGAGTCTTTCGGTTGTAAAGTAGGAGAAGGCTCTGCAACTGAGTGTGTAGAGGCCTATTAGTCCGCAACTGAGTGTGCAGGGTGAGTTGAATCTATAACCGTTGAAGCATTAAGAAAGAGAAGTTTTACACCAATTCACTGTATTTATTTCTTGTTTTTTTATCGAATATATTGGGTATATATTGCATTTATGTTGTCTATATGGTGCGTGAATATATATAACTGTGTAGATTAAGTAAATGTGAGTTAAAGTGTTTGGTTACGCGAAGTTGACTAACATCTATAAGAGGATAATTAAGATACACAGTGTAACTTGGGGAAATAGCACAGATTGCTGCCATAGCAGCACGAAATCACCTCAGCCCCCTGGTTAGGGCTGTGCAAAGGACAATTATAACAGATCGCGAAGGTATCGTAGGTCAGAATAGTGCACGAAGTAACCTGCGCGAAGGTAGGCATAGTTGGACTAAATCAACCCCTCAGATATTTCAAGGGTGCGGAAACTTGGTTCCAGCATCCCCCCATACTACTTCAGGTGAGACTTCAGTCCACACATCACGGGCTGATGCCAAAAGGGATAGTAGTGTAGGGATTTTTTTGGCTAATTAAATCTGAACCTGGGTCAGGCCCCATCAAGCCAACAAATGGTTCTGTTGCCAAGACCAAAATCTGCATAGATATGTCTGATTTTGTATCATTAGAATCCAACTAAGAAGGAAATTGAAGTCTGGTTGGACAGAAGAATTCACGCGTTCATGGTGCAGGAGAACAAGAACTCGCAACTAACAAAAGAAGAGTGGTTAGACTACTACCTGTACACAGAGATTCACGAAATATTCTTCGCGTCTTTTCCTACGGAGCTGTACGATTGGATCGTGAAGCTAGCAGATAGCCAAGGAAGGTGGAAACTCGACAATCCTATTTTGTGGACCCCGGAGTTAGTGCGAAGGTTGGAAGCAATGGAGGATAAGATCGCGCACGCCATTGATCATTGGCTCGATTATATTATAGGAGGATTCACTACTAAGTTTGCGGTTGACACCTGATTTAGCTACAGTGAGGCAGAGCGACGCTTTCTCAAGGGATCGCAAGGTAAGTATGTAAAGTCCCTCAATACTTGGATTAAAATGTTATTTTGTGAAAAGAGCGTTATGCAATTACCTTGATGTTCAGGGCTACACAAAGTGGAAAAACTTACAGGAACGAAGGAAATAAGGGACCAAAAACTAGCCCCTTGATTTCACCTCCATGAGGGGATGACGAAGAACTCATGAAGGTCTTGCCGTGAAGTGCGATCCATATGATAAGGCAAAGAATTCCATGAATACCACCACCACCCACACCACCACCAGCTTCACCGCCTTCACCTCCATCTTCACCTGTACTGCCTCCACTACCACCGCGAGTCAATATGGCAAGCATCATATAGTTGCCTGTGTTCAAGGGATTAGGAAATGAGGATCCAGACCAATTTTGGTTCATCGTACAAGCTATATGGGAAGCGTAGGGAGTTAAGGATGTCAATATAAAGAAAGTGACATTGGTTAGTGCCTTGCAAGACTGCGCGCTGACCTGGTATATTAAGCACTCCAATGATAATCTAAATGCGGGAATCGTGGATATCTATGTTGTGATAAACAAATAATTTAGCAGGTTGAAGTCTAAAGCATAGTCGATCATTGGATTCAAAGAAATCACGATGCTACTAGGCAAGACTCCTTAGGAATTGTATTAGAGGTTGAAGTGTACGATTCTCGAAGCTAATATGAATCTGACGAATGGACAACATCGTGAATGGTTTGTAGCATCACTAACACCACATTTAAGGAGCATGCTATCACAGCAGAAGTTAATGACTCAGGTAGAGGCCTTAGAGATCGTGATGAGGCTTCATGAGACCCCAATGCAGGATCCTAACTTGGGAGTTCAGAAGATCCATGTGCAGTTTAAAAACTTATGCCTTTAGATGCAGAGTCTGAAATAGGACAGGACAACTCAACTAGAAGTACGTGAAGAGGTGTGGTGCGTAAAATGCAAGGTTCAAGGTCATGATAAGGACCATTTCCCAATGTTCACAAATTACCTTGTGGGAGGAGGACTGATGTTGTTAAGGCCAAAAGCACAAGAAAGACCTAGTGCGACACCTACTTTGTGGTGCGCGATTTTTCAAATAGGTGGAAAGCATGCTATGGACAACTACCATTTGCTACTGAAGTACATGCATAATTTGCAACAATTGTTCTGTAATTTTTGTAGGTCAGTATGACACGATGAGTGCACTTGTAGGACCTATGAGTTGACGATGGATAGAACTCCCACCTACATAGTTCATGCTGAATCACGACCCCTAGACCAGAATGTAGGAGTAGTGCGAACATGATTTCGGGGGCACAGACAAGGCCAAGGAGGACCTGGAAGAGGTCGCAGTTAGTTGATATGCTACAATTGCGGAGGGCCAAGACATTATGCCTGCGATTGTATGAATCCGACATGACCGTCATGTTTATATTGCACCTTGTATAATCATGAGATGGAAGATTTTCCTATGCTGATAGCTAGGATATGTGACAAAGGAGCTCTACCACCTCCCCTGACTAAGAACCTGCAAATGATGAGGTCTGAGTCATGCAAGGAAGATCCAAATGTGAACATTGTGCTCTGAAGTGGAATCGCGACGGGAGATGACAAATGCAAACATCTAGAGGATAGTACTTGGGTTCGCAAAGCCTTGGAAAAAGAAGCGGTGTTTGACTTGGAGCGCACTTGGGAAACTTTCATGGAAGCTAAGAAGAGCTTCACGGAGGTCTTCACTTCAGGAAGAAAAGATAGACTAGAGCTATAGATGGATCCATCCATGCTCACAATTTTCTTTGAAACATGCATGAATTTACTACGCGACAGTAAAGCTGTAAAAGGATTACAAGAAATCATTAACAGATGTGCTGGGACCATGCCAGGAGAACCACGTGTAGTCTGTAAGATTGGAAAGCATAAGACAAGAATGGGAAGAGAAATGAGGCTAACCACGCAAATTGGGGAATATGAAATGGACCAAGTAATTCTAGATTTAGGGTCGGATCCAAATGTTCCTCTGAAGTAGACATGGGATTGAATGGGGAGACCTACGCTACAATGGTCTCCTATTCAGCTACGAATGGTGAACTAGTAGAATATAATACCCATGGGGCGATTGCAGGGAATCACTGTGGATATTGAGGGAGCAAGCGCTCTAGTAGATTTTTAAGTGATAGAGATTGTTGATGACAGCAATCCCTATCCCACGCTCTTAGGAATCGATTGGGCCACTAGCATGAATAGAGTGATTAATCTAAAGAAGTACAAGATGATTTTTGAGAAGAAGTCACTACGCGTAGTTAAATCTACTGAAGGATTGCACTATACAAAGCCAGTGCATGACTATGAAAGCGATGATGATTTAGACTGCATCTATAAGTTAACAACGCGAAACCAAGACTGGGTGAATCCCACTACATGTGGACGGCTTGCATGGGAGCGTGAGAGCTCCTGTACTTCAGATTCAGATGAGGAGACGGAGTGTTGGTAGAATCAACTACATGAGGTAACTACGCTTAATTGTAATATGATGACATGGTCGCTGCACTGTGTATCGATAGAAGTAAGAGACCTACCTACTTGTGATGGCCTAAGCAAGGTAAATACCTTCTTGAATAAATTTGAAAGAGAGGTGCTGGAAAAGAAATGCTTCCAAGCTTTGAATTGGGTATTTCGCGCTATGCCCGCGAGGTGGTGGGGTATGCACAAAGGGAGCTTTGACGGCTAGCACAAATGTAGAAGGATGATGCGCACACAATTTGGGAAGCATAGGGTGAGATCGACAAACAAATACAATGGATGAAATTATCCACACGCAAGTCTCACTAGGTGGATGTAGGCATATGAAAACAACCTGTGCAGATGCACATGAAATTTGCGCTGAAATGGATGGTCAATAAGTATGTGTTGGGGGAAAAATGTGCAAATGGATCTTAATGTTGGAAAGATAGTACGTAGGAAGGACAATCACACAGAAGGTTATCCACGCGGAAGTGTTTAGTAAGGTGTGCAATGCGCTGACGAAGGTATGTAATGCGCAGAGAAGTGATTGGGACCTGCGTGTACCCGCAATATTATGAGCTTATGGGATGACATGCAAGAAAATAACAGGACAGATGCCTTTTAATTTTTTTTATGGAGTGGAAGCCATAATGCCGATGGAATATATCATTCCTAGTCTACGCATAGCAGCACTCATAGGTATGATGGACTGTGGAGGCCTAAAGGAGAGGCTCGTGCAGTTGGAAGAGCTCGAAAAAGAATAGTTAGGACTTGATGAAGAGATATGGTAGGGTGATCTTAGGCTCCAAGAACTCATGGATGAAAGAGTTCGGTTGAGGGAGAAAAGCACCAGGGCAGAAGCACAAGTCAAGAAGCTTGAGGAAGGAATAAAGGACTTTCTTGGTAGAAAGATCATGGTAATAGAGTAAGATGAGCTCAATTACATTAACAGACTTGGGGACTACTGTCGAGAGTTACCAATTTGATGCATTGGATGGGATCCTATGTTATTAAGGAGATCACAGATGGTGGTGCGGTGTAGTTGGAAAAGTTCAATGGAGAACTCTTCCCAGGAAAAGTCAATGGCAGTCATTTGAATCTATACACAGATGGCCCGACCATCTGACTAGCTGTAGGAAAGATAGTCTTAGCACTCTAGGAAGCTGAAAGGAGGCGTGGGACTATAAAGCGTGGGACTATAAATTACTCTACTTGAGAGCTACGTGATGTCATGAATGCGCGCAGTACCGAGGTGTCACAGGGTCCGTGGACCATGAGCAATTCCCACATTTGGCAACAACACACCTAATGCACCTGAAGAAGGCGTGAGTCATAGAGTTGGAACCGCACAAGTGGTTGCAAGGAGTAGAGAAAGCAGGATTGTTAAACCTGCTCTAGCTACCACATTACCATGGCGCACCAATGACTATTTTTGTCATCAGGTAACTTCTCTACCTGGTGCATGATGGGTGCTTGTGGCTAGAGGAGCCCATCCCCTTCACGGATCATCTAATTCACATAATTTCCAGGCTCCCTTGCAAAGGGGAGGATCCAACGAACATATCCGAGGGTAATAGTGATGATTTGGCCATCGTGGAGGCCATGAAGAAGATGTTCAAGCTAGAGAAGAAAAAGAGAGGGTACACAATCTCCAATATCAATAACATTGCGGTCAAAGTCGCAGCATAGTTATTAGCCGGGAAAGTTATGTGGAAATGTCACGTGGATGAGGTGCCTACACTGATGGCTGCACTTTCCGTACAGTGTGCAAAGGGGATCCAGTTTAACTGGGTGGATTACTTGTGCCAAGAGTTCCTGGAAAACTGCTGCAAGGCAGAGGAGCAGGGGAAGACTTTCCACTATGCATAGCTTCTGCTATCCATAGTGTTGGTGGCTTGGGAATCTCCCGAGGACAAGTAGTTCCCAACGATTGCACAAGATCTTCTGGAGGTAGTGAAGTATGATTTTTTGTGGGAAACTAAAGATGCACAGAGGATGAGAGACAGAAAAATATTCTGGGTGTTCATGGAGATGAACATCAGAATGGGGATTAATCGCAAGCTGTGGTTAACACTCACTGTTTATAACAGTCTGCAGAGCTTCATGGAGTTCAAGGCAGACTTTCATCATGTGTACATCAGGGTGAGGAAGGACCCCGCGAAGGCATGGAAGGAGCTACCTTATCTGGCAATGGAAGATGTCATATTCGTCGTGCCTGAGTCGTGGCCACCGGAGTGGCATGCTCCCGCCAACTCCGTGACAGAAGCAGAGAAGTCTGCTACATAGAAGAAGAAGGAGGAGGCAAAACTATGGATGGCAGAGTTGGTAGAAAAGTGAAAGAATGAAGCAGCAGCAACCAAGGTGGAGGAGGCACGCGACGCTGCAAAGTTAGCAGAAGAGTAACAGAGGGAAGCTGATAAGGAGCGTGAGGGAGTAAATTCACCTTCACCTGAACAGGAGACAGATCCAAAGGAAAGTGGCACAAATCCATAGACAGCGCCCACACAACTAAAGCGACAACACCCGAGAGAGCAGGTGGGGACATGAAAGAAGTCAAAGGCCTCAAAGACTTCTTTTGACCCGATCACCCTCACTGAGGGGGATCTCCATGACATTGGAGAGACGCTGCGCAACGTCACCACGGAGGGCCTCCAGTAGTTTGTGGATGAAAACCAGATAGTGTTGGGGGTCCTCCGAGCACAGATACAAGAGTTGCAGGTGCACACTCCCCAGGTTGGTACTCTGTTGACCAACCTCGCAGTAGGCACATCCGCGTTTGAGGAAATGTTGCACGCTCGCATGACCAACACTATAGTGCTACCATAGGGTGCACTGGCTATAGAAAATGAGGTCGATAGGCCTATAGTCAGTGCGCTGAAGGGAGTTGGAATAAACATGGTTGCACTCGCTCAAGAGATGCTCTATGTTTTGCAGGACGGAGTGACTGCTGAACTGCGAGCTAGGGAGGGTCACGCACTCCAGGTCATGAGCGAGCAGCGAATCAATATGGAACAGTTGATCTTGCAGCGTGATGAGGTAGTGGCGCAGAACCGACAAATTGTGTAGGTGGTCGAGGATGCTTGCTAGATGGTTCCAGAGTTGGCCATCCCAGCAGAAGACCCAGTGGAGGAGCGCATCCAGAAACTCAAAGCAGGGGTGCGCGAGGTGAAGGAACAAATGGCTAAGGTTCAGTTGGAGTTGAACCTTCAGATAGTTGAGCTCCAATTGAAGGCACAACCTTCAACTCTGCCAAAGGTGAAGGAACAATGCGCCAACACCATTACAGCAGGAATAGTGGAGATCAACAGTGCAGTGAAAGATTACACCAGGCTATTTGACGAGTCGTTCAAGGTTCTCACTACTCTGTAGGAGGACTCGAACTCTGTAGTTTCTTGGCTTGTGATGTCCGGTTGTGGAGGTTCTAATTTTGGTAGCTAGAACTAGGAATGGAGCATTCAATCCAAAGAAGGAGAAAAACATACAACAGATTCCAAGTAGGTTTCCTCCCCTCATCTACTTACTTTAAGTAAAACATTGGGTCCTTTTTCATTCTTTTGTTCTAGGTTAGCCACCAAACCTAGGGGAGATATTTCAATGCGCAGTCATAAATATCATATCATAAATTCGCAACTCCACTAAGGAACGATATCATAGACTTTTTTCTCTAATTATCCATGAATAGACCTAGAAACTAATTTCATTGAGTCTTGTTAGCAATTTTTGTGTCAAAATCCTCTTTCACATGACCAATGCACCCTCTGGTATTCTAACATAGTGTTGCACCTCACCTGGTCCTCTTTTTACCTGCGCTGCACGTCACCTGGGCCCTCTTTGTGCCTGTGTTGCACAACACTGGTGCCTCTTCTACACCTTCTTTGACCCATGTTCTTGCGCAAAACATGCCTTGTTTCTCAATGTTTATTTGATCAGCCTACTTTCAGCTGACCTTCCCAGAGTCTTGAGTGTCTTGTGGTCTCTCTGGAGCCTCCATTTGGTTTTCATATGTGTTTGATTGCTTTGGTAAGAATTGGTTATGATTTTTTTTTTTTTATCATTAGGTCACTTGCAAAATTATTTTGATTGATCCATGATCGCTTGGATTAATTCTTTTTTAGTCATCATTCTAAAAGGTCAATTTGAATGAGTGATTAAAACATTTACATCTTAGTTTTCTTCATTTTGAAAACTATGTGTGATGAAAAGAAAAAATCTCGCATTTACATTTAGGGTTTTGCATCGATATTGATTTAGGAATAGTTACATGAAAATGGAATTGCATTAAATATCTTTTTTTCTACATTTTCTATGTTGCATGTTGTTTGTTTCTTCCCTTCCTTAGCTATATTTTCATCGAAGAGAAAGATTGCATTTCCTCAAGCTAGATTTTCATTTTAGAGAATTTAGGTGAATTCGTGGTGAGCCATAAAACTAAAACTTAATTCAAGATCAACTTAATATTTACTAAATCAACCTAAACAACATTTGTAACATTAACACAAACATAGAGGTGCAGGCTAGAGACATGTTCCAGCTTTGTTAAACATAGGACCTGCCCTTGTTTTCCAGCGTCGCATCCTAGGGGTGAAATCCCATTCCACATATGTGAGTGTATAGGTCCATACTCCACATACCTTTAGGTATATTGGTGGTACTCCATGCACGTAAAGTATATGGGAACACTCTCATCGAATGGTTATGCATTAGACATCACTACTATGGACTACACTCCCACGTACTATCGCTTATATTTTTGGAGCCCCCAATAGGTTGTTATCCATCCATAGGTAACCGAGTATGTTGCCTTGTAAACCGTGATACAATGAACAAAAAAATCGAGGAGATTGGTTGTCTTACGTTAATTCCTTCATTCTCCAAAGTGTATATTGTGGTTCACAGTTGCTTGGTAATCCATTATGCCTAGATTACCCTATTTTTTATTTTTTTATTTTTTTGTTAATAAAATTTACTATCCAACGTGGAACAACAATATCCCCCACTCTATCATTTGCGTAGAATGCAAAATAAGCCTCCTCTTCCACCATAGGCTACTCATGGTTGTTGTCAAAAACATAAAATAATGAAAAGTACCAAATCGAGAAACTCAGAAACTACTTCTAGTCCTCCTCCTAAATCCGATCAGCCAGAATCATTTGTCCCCTTGAGTTTCTAACTAAGATTACATCTAATCTTGTCAGTGAAACTGACACAATCAATACCAAAGTACACGAGACTTTGTTTCCTACGGTTATACAATCTAAACTTCCCGAGTCAAAAACCTTATTTCCTAAGTTCATTGAGCCTAAGGAGCCTCAATCATCGTTGCACATTACTTCAAGTGTTCCATTGTCTCAGACAAATCTAACTACTATATATCTCAGCCTTGACAGTGAACCGCTTCCACCTAGACGTCTGAGTATCGAGGAGATTCCACAAGAAGAGACTCATCCTTCTACTCATTTGGAGGGATTTTTCCTTTATCCAACCCATCCTCATCTTCCTCCTCCACCTCCTGAACAATCTTATTTACCTAGTTATTTGGACTTACCCACGAATTTCACATGACAATCCACATTGGTATTATTGACCATGACTGGAAACAATATGGATTCTCATCCTACATCTATTACTATGTTTGAGACTTTAAATGTCGCTTCCACATCTATGTTTTTGACATCACCAGAGGCACATCTGTATGGTGGCCTATCTATCCCACTTGGTTATCAATCTCTATATGGTACCTTCTCTAGTGCATCTTCTAGTCCATGGACATCCCCCATGTCATCCACTTTGGTAGTTCCATCTAGTGCTTCTCTTATGAGTGCTACATATCCTTCTCCTTCTCCTCCTACATCGATTGTTGAATAAGAGGTTGGCCCCTTTGTTAGTAGGAAATGTTTTCTTCAACAACATAACCATCCTTATGTTGGGTGCCCTCCACATGGAGGGAAGTTGCCTCCATCATCCCCTCCTCTTATGGCAGGGGGGAACCTGTTGCTGATATACCTGCAATTAGTAACCAACCTTATTATAGTCCTCATTATCCTAGGATAGCTACTAATGTTTGGAAGACTACTTTTCCCATTCAACCTGGTTCAATGTTGGGTTCATCATTTGTTTCCCAACCTGTACCATCATCTCAAATTCTTATTCCTCAATATGTACCTCAACAAGCTCAAATTCATGTAACTCAACCTATACAGGTTTCTACCACATCTCAATCCATTCCTTCAATATCGAGTACCTCTTAGGTTCCACTTACTCAATTGCTACAAGTTCCTTTGTAATCTCAATCACTTTCACAAGGTATTCCTCAAATTCCAGTAGGGCGGATTGTGTATGGTATGGCACAACATCAATTGAACCCTATTTATCATGGGACAATGCAAATTCCCATTGGGAAATGGTATAGACCTTATCGGGGTATTCCTTAGGTGCCTTTTCAAGGCCAACAAATTCATGGTTATCCTGGGGTTGGTCAACAAGGTGACTTATATTCTGGCTATCAGAACCCTCCCTATTATGGTAACCAGGTTCCTTATTATCTGAATCCTCCTTATTCAGGAATACAAGTACCTATTTCCCAAGATATTCTTTCATATCTAGGAAATCCTCCATCGGACTTTAATCGACAGTTTCCTTTTGTGGCCACTCTCAAGTTTCCATATTTTAATCACCTCACTAATGACCCCATTGCTCATTCACCTTGGTGGCTGATTATTCCTACTAAATTACCTTTTAACATCCCTAAATTTAATGGGAATCTGGGAGAAGACCTGTTGACACATTCCATGACGTATCATCTGTGGTGTTCATCAAACTCTCTTAATGATGATTCTATTTGACTTCGTCTTTTCTAAAGAACACTTACAGGTACTACTGCTAAATGGTATATTGAATTACCTAGAGATTCATTCCATGGTTTTAATACCTTAGCCACAACCTTCCTCGTGCATTTCCATTTGCCCATTAGATACAAAACTTGAATGGAACTGTTAACCAAATTCAAACAATCAGATACCACTCACATTTCAAATCACATTTATGTGTGGAGGCATCATCATCATTTTGTCAAAAATTATGTTCTCGATCAATTTCCACAGAATGGTTCACCAAACCTCTGTTGGCACCTATGACAGAAGATGTGGCCAAAGTGTGAGTCGTGATTGAATATCAAGTAGTTTCTCGTGAAAAATATTTGGATTTGGTTTATACCCAATCTGGCATGCTCTACAATAAGATACCAAGGGCTCCAAGACCTTCAGATATTGTTCCTCCTCTTTTTCCTGATAAATAATCTCATGTTGCTAATGGAATTATTGTTTCTACCAGCATGCAGACGATGAGTAAACTAGCTTATATTTCTTCTCCCATATCTGCTCAAAACCCTCAATCCCACCCTCCTACGGCTTCTGCTTCTCAGATAAATGTCGTTTCATCTGATAAAGGAAAGTCTCGACAACAGACTAGAAGGAAGAAGAAAGAAAAAGGTAAGAAGAATAAAGATCCCTCTTCACAAGATAAACAAACAAATCAGTGTTTTGATGAGAAACAGAAGCCTCGAAATCCTTTCTTGATTTGCAATGACGAACACTTGACACATGATTGTCCTCACTATGCTCAAGTGAACTAATTTCTTAAATCTTCCACTTCTCATGCAATGTTAACCAAACCATTTCCTAATCAAGAGACTCATATGGTTTCTCGGGAACCATCTTCCTCTAACACAGTTTTGATGCTTCCGTCTTCAAAGCTGAGATCTAATGTTTTGGTGGCTACTTGGAACAAGGATTTATGGGAATGTGAATCTACCAAATAGTCAGGCTATTGGTTAACCTTCTACTTCGGCACCATCCTCATTAGATCCTACTCTGTCATCGACTCCCACAGAATTAACCATTAAACCTCCAAAGGGAATTATTCATAAGTTAGATTTCAACCCTCACGCAAGAGTTGCTCAGAATTATAATGTAGTTGAACACTTGGATTAGTCTCCATTTTCTATGTCAACTCTTGAGGTGTTGCAGAACTGAAAAGCCAAAAAGAGGGCTTTACTTTCAGCTATCAGATGTGTGGATCCATGAGATTCCAACCTTGTTGTTTTCTCTCATGAAAACTATACCCCTCGACTTCCAACTCAATTAGATTTTATAATCCAAGTCATCGTCCATGGTAAGAATATTCATCATTCTATCATGGATGAGGGAGCCTTGACTTTCATTATGTCCATGTCTTGCTGGAAGGCGATTGGTTCTCCTCAACTGAGTTAGTCACCTACTACATTGAAAACTTTTGACGGGAGAACATATCAACCTTCTAGGATTTTGAACTCCCTGCAAGTTGAATTGGGGGGAAAAACAATGTCCATAGGAGTTGAAGTTTTTTACGGACCTCTCCATTACAATATTCTATTAGGACGTACATGGGTTTATGCCATGGCTATTGTTGTCCAGACTTACTTCCACATGATTGCCTTTCGTTATAAGGGTGGGATTGTAGCTGTAGACCAAATCACCTTTTTTTCCTCTGATTCACATGTTACTGGAAGTGTCCCTCTTATGCGGGAAACTCTAGAGTCATATCATCATGTCGGAGTTGGATTTTTGAATGATTCTTCTCTTATGGGGACCTTTTCAATCCCTCCTCCTCTCCTTCCCAACAGCTCATCTTTGGTAGCCTATATCAACATGATATCATCTTCTACTATCCTGGCCAATCCATCGATTCTATCAAACAAAATTGACATCCAAAGTTTTCGCTACCAAATCCCATTAAGCCCTATTGAGCTAGATTAGGAAGACATTTATTTGGCTTGTGTAGTTTCCTCTTTTGATTCGCTTAATTAGGTAGACATATTGCTAGACTATGGTATGTCTTCCAATTTTTTCTCACAAGTATTCCCTACCAATGAAGCCATAATGGAAATCATGATGTCAGATGATGCACCATGGGACAAATGTAATCATCGTTCCTCCTTACCTGATTCCATTGAGGATAGCCCCAGTGATGTATACTTGCCCAATTCTATAGAACTTTTTAAGAATTCCATGTCCATTGATGAGGTTGATTTGGAAGAGAAAATTTTGAATATCAAAGAAACAATACCTCTTGAAATTTCTATCAAGTTAGGCATTGTCGAAAATCGAGACATATCAAGCCCTTTTTCTTGAGTTTCGAGATGTCTTTTCCCGAACATATGAGGATATGTCAGGTATCGACCTAAATATAGTTGTACATGAAATTAAGATGTATCCTGAAGCAAAACAAGTCTGGTAGTGCCTCCATTTGGTCCATCCCAAGAAGGTTGTTGGTATTCAGGATGAAGTTGAATGTATTCTTCGAGCTAGTTTCATATACCCTATTCCTTTAACTGATTGGGTGTCGAATGTAGTCTCTATCACGAAGAAATAGGGAACCATATGAGTGTGTGTTGATTATCGATATGTGAATTGTACATGTTCGAAGGACAATTATCCCACCCCGTTTATTGATTAGATTGTTGATGACTATGCTGGTTGTGAAATTTATTCATTTATGGATGCCTTTTTGGGCTATAATCAAATCAAGATTCTCCTGTCAGATCAACCTAAAACTACTTTTATTTATCCCTGGGGTAGTTTCTCTTATAGGAAACTCCCGTTTCGTTTAAAGAACACCAGGGCCATGTTTCAACGTGCCATGGATTATGCTTTTCATGATATCAAACACATCATTCAACCATATTTTGATTACCTCCCTGCTCACTCAAAAACATTAGACTGATCACCTAATGCATCTTCGAGTTAATTTCCTTCATTGTAGACATTATAATATTCACCTTAACCCACACAAATGTGTGCTTTGTGTTAGTTCCGGCCGACTCTTAGGTTTCGTTATTTTGAAACAAGGAATTCGTATAGATCCATTTAAAGTAAATACAATTGTTGATTTTATTACACCTTCTTCATCAGTTCAGCTCCAACGACTTCAAGGGAGAGTTAAATTCCTATGAAGGATCATCCCTAACTATGTTGAATTGACCAAAGGATTCACTTGTTTGCCAAAGAAAGGGGTTCCCTTTAATTGGGATGACACAACTTAGAAAGTGTTTGATGCCCTAAAAGATGCACTGATTCAGGCATCTCTTCTATACTCCCTTGAATATCAGCGTGATTAATTCCTATATCTTGCTAGTGCCATTTTTAATATAGAAATGGTATTGGTCCAAGAAGATGATTTTCGGACCGAACATCCAATTTACTATCTAAGTCAGAATCTCAATGATATTGAGATCTGATATTCCCACAAACAAAAGTTCACTTTGGCGACTGTTCAAGGTGTCCAAATATTTCGCCATTACATCCTACTTTGAAAGACTATGGTCATTTCAGATTGCAACCCTATCACATACATTTTGTCACGTCAATTTTTGGGGGTAACATACTCGAAATGGATTTTTATCTTACAAGAATTCGACATGGAGTTTATCAAATCCAAGTCGAAGAAATCCCTAGTCTTTGTGGAACTAATGTGTTATATTTCTTTCTTTGATTCGTAATCTACATCTGAAGAATATATTCCCGACAATTCATTGCTTCTAATATTGTCATCTGACCCATGGTATGGATATTTCATGATTTATCTCTAGACCCAGACTTTCTAGTCTAATACCTCTCACACAGAGCAGCGACATATTCATTACCAAACCTGAAATTACATTATTATCAGTGACACCCTTTACTGTCATGGTATCAATACGATATTACGAAGATGAATCACACTTGAGGAGGCTGAGAAATTCTTAAATGAATGCCACTTGGTGCCATGAAGTGGACATTTAGCTGGTTATTCTACCACCCAAAAAATTTTATGTGCTAGTTACTCTTGGCCTACCATATTTCAAGACTACATCCTCACTATCCATAAGTGTTATGCATGATAGATATATGGTCATAAGACCCGTGCTCTGCCCCCTCCATTGCATCCCGTTATAGTCATTGGCCCCTTTGCGAAATGGGGTATCGACTTCATGACATGTAATGCTCACTTGACTCTGGGCATGGTTATATTATTGTCACGATTGACTACTTTATTAAGTGGGCTAAGGCGATGCATATATTTAACAACACCGGAAAAACGACTGCATACTATGTTTTCAACCACGTCATCACATGGTTTGGTGTTCCACATGTAATAGCTATAGATCAAGGAAATAATTTCTGGAATCATATGATGAGTGAACTAACTACTAACTTGGGACTTTCCCATGAAAGTTCCACTGCCTACTACCCTCGTGCTAACAGACAAGTTCAGGACATCAACAAAGTTCTTAAAACGATGCTTCAACGCATGGTAGGGGTCCACAAATCGGATTGGAATTTTCTCATTTACGTTTCTTTGTGGGCATACCAAACTTCAGTTAGGACAACTATTGGGTTCACACCCTTTCAGTTCTTGTATGATCTAGAGGCTATACTCCCCATTGAATGCAAAATTCCATCATTGAAATTAGTTATTGAACATATTCCTGCAACTTCCATAGAGGAGGAGCATCTTTTACATTTGAATCATTTAGATGAAACCCGGTGTGATATTGGTATACCTAACAAATCTCATAAAAGATGCATCAAGGAACAACATGAAAAGAGTGACAAGCCTTGTGTGTTCTCAGAATGAGACCTTGTCCTGTTATATGAATAGGAGTCTAATAAATTAGGTCAAGGAAACTTTCAACCCATGTGGTTAGGTCCATACATTTTCAAGCGTGTCGTTGCAAAAGGGGCATATGAGTTTGTATATCTTGATGGAGTTCCCTTGGTGCAACCTAGAAATGGGATGTACCTCAAAAACCATTGTGTACATACTATCTATAGGTGTGTTGAGTGTGTTTACAGTGTGCCTTTTCATATTTTCACATGGTTTCTATTGATTCCCTTTTATGTTTGGTTTGCAGATGTTGGTATCTCTTGAAACTTTCATCTATTATGCTAATGGTGGAAGTCATAGTACTTAGAGCCTATCTTCCACGGGATGGGATATATTTGCTCCAAATGGTGAGTTAGTGAGTCTGCAAGGTATTTGGGTTGGTTGCTCCACAAAAAATATCACTAAGTATATCACAAAGGTCGAGCTACTTTCTAATGCTATTTTATATGGTATATGTCATTTAGTCATCAGAATTAACTCACAACTCGTAATACTACAACTTGTCGATGTCTATTCAATTAGAAGTCCCACCATCTTACCCATGGTTTTAAGAGTACACCTTCTAGAAAGACATTTTGATTTCATACATTATGAAGACATTTCTAGAAATTTAAATACATTGACATAACCCTAGCTAACCATGTTTTAGATAGACATTTGTAATGAATGTAATTAGTTTTCAATTCACATCACATCATATTGAAAATACAATGGAAACCCAAAAACACTATATATATATATATATATATATATATATATAAGTTTGGTTTTACAAAAAATTGTGCCTGAGACATATATGGCATACATCACCCATATAAAAAACTACATGCAGGATGTAAGTAGACATAATCAATGGTGCTCATGATATAATGACACTGCATGCTCGATATTGCGCAATAGTCGACCGATATGCCTATGCACTCCTATGGTATATCGTTGAAGTTGCAATGGAAGATGATCGATTGTGGTATCATCAATTCCATGTGTCAACCCTTCCATGTAGTGCTCTACCTCTAATAGGACCTCTTGTACATCTAGATCTCATAGCATATCCCGTCTCACTGCAGCAACTTATGTTGGTTCTACTGCCACCTCTTGTTGTCGTTCCTCTATATGACGAAGATATGAAGCACCAATAGGTTTAACTAGTCCCACATCTGCATCAAACATCAATAGTTTAGTCTTGGAAACAAAAATTGTAAAACTTCCAAAACTAAAAGGTCAAAATTTATTAACTGAAGCACCCCATTCCTCACCCTCAAGAAGCATGAGCTTAGGGTCATCATGGAAATTTGTGCCTACATAAGGATATTCGTTAATCATGATAAATTTTCTATGCAACCACCCAAAGAAGGCTGGTGAGAAGTTGATCACCAACGGCCCTACATGTCGGTACATGTGATCTATCCACCTTCTCATCTGTGGCACCCTCAAACCGATAGGATTGAGTATGATATGATGAGGCTAAAGTAATGGAACTCATTCTAATGCAAAAGAAACAAAGATTACACCATATCCAAATTTATTTAGTTTTCCTTCTTTTTCCTTAGTCAACTATTGTTTCATGTTGACCAGAACTCCCTCACTCTAGTTGAAGAGTGTTGGCTCTAGACACTCCAATCCATATTGCATATATGATATGCTTTCCACATGCAATGTGGAGCTCCCTACCAATCTTACAATAATAAATAGGATTGTTCTCAAAGGTAATCACATTACATCTTTTATATTGATCTTTCCATCCTTTGTTGGTTGGGCTTGAGCACTACAATAGATGGCAACATAATCTTTCATTGTCTCCCCACCACTTATCCCACCTAGGAGAGATATGGGGGAACCCCTCATGGATAGTAGAAAGTAGATATCCTCTACCTTTATCTCCAATGGATGTTCCCCAAGGCTGAACTTTTGTGCCTGAATGTCCCATGAACGAACAAGGTATTTAAAGAACTCCATTTATTGCCTCATACCAGGTAACCAGAAGAATTTTAGTAATCTACAATTATTTAATACCTAGAGGGTAGAAGGATCATTTTCTACATTTATATCATGTTCCTCGTGTTTTGTTTCTCTCCATATGAAAGGCATTTTGTGCTGATGAGCACTTGAAACATCAACACAAGATTCATTAGGATCCTTTTGATGCAAAAATATTATCAAATTTTGATGGAAAACTGATCAACAAAATTAAAATTTGGCCCAGTGCACCCCAAGAGACAGAACCAGAGCTTTGGACCTCTTCCTGTAGTGCATGCCTGCCTGGGTGCAACGCACTTTTCGACCCTCTAAGCATGCATTGGTCCTAGGGTGAAATTTTGTAACCCCAGAGCCCTCAAACGCTCAAAATTGTTTCCTGAAATCACAAAATGGAACCACTGAAAGAAAGATAAAGGTTTAAGCTACTACCTATAAGTGATGGTACTTTAAATCGTCCACTAAATTGGTTGCAATCAGCTACAGAAGATCGAGGGAAAAAGTACTCAGAACTCTCATTGTTAGAGGTAAATGTGAAATGGTAAAGATGAATAGAAATTTTGAGTATATATGGTTATATTATTCATTATTTTATTTATATTTAATGTCTTTACCTAGTGATGATTCATTTTTACTATGAAACGGGTAGGTTTAATCCTTTCTATGTTATTCTAAGCAGGTCAACAATTATTAATGGATTTTGTTGTGCTTTACACATATGATTTTAACCAAAGAGTATACTTTTATCTCTTTTTCAGACTCTTTAACCCACAAAAAAGGAACCCCTCTAGAGTCCTCTTCCAACTCCTTTCAGACTCCCAAAATGTGAAAAGATTGCCAAGCACTTTCCTTTTCAAACTCGTAAAAGTAAATGAAAAGACGTCTACTTAGTATAAGTTTAACCATTTCCGGAATGAGATAGACTAACTACGAAAAATGAATACCTTAGTTGAACATGGTTAAGAGGATCTCTCGGGTATTTTTTCTATCTTTTTGGACATAAGGGACTACTTATGAAAAAGTACATCTCAATCTTTATTTTCCACCTTTTTTTCAGACTCTCTAAACATGAAAAAGAAGTCGAATTTTACCCTCAATGGATTCATAAAAAAACATCAAACGTTGATCAACTTTTCGAACATGACAAGGTCAAACCACTCCTCTTAGGGTTTGTTAAATATACTTGGAGGGATTCATCGAAAGGATGGACTTACAGTTCGAGGATATGTTACACTCCTCAAGCTTGTTAAAAAAATAAAGAGGTACTAACCAATATGGTTCGGGAAATTGGGAAAACAGAGTACTCCATTTGTTAATGGAAGTGAGTTTCTCTTGAACACGACACTCTTCCACTTCATCTCCATGGTTTTTGGGTTGGGAAATCTTCTTGTCTTTCAATTCATCATACCTTCATAGAACCTCCATTTTGGTTTTAGGTCCATGCTGCTAACTCCATTTCGGTGTCGTCATTGTGTTCATGAGAATTCATTTAGCTTATATTGGTTACAATACTCGTAAGACTTCATTCCATGTTTTCCTTTCCTAATCCAGTTCCATATTAGATTTTTTTTTTCTCAATCATGATATTCATTTCGTTTCCTTGATGGGGGGTACATCAAAGCCCTCCTGTGATGGATTTCTTCCTGTATACATCATCACATTATCCACGAAATTGACTTAGAAACACCCATCGGTACCTTGGTGGTTACATTCATCAATGGTAAGTGTCCTCGCTATCAGCCATATGTTTACATCATTAGATTTTGATCAAAAGATTTTTTGTGGTGTTTGACATCAACTCATTTATTCACACCATACAGACTATACTTGAGAACCTTGAGAACCATTAACATCATCTATGGTTTCTCTCATGTTTGTTAATGGCTTACATCATTGGCTGGTAATCAGATGGTGTCTACCATGTTCAATTCCAACTCATTGATTCACATGGTTAGACTCGTTCATTAGTTGGTTGTGTGAACGGGATAGAAGACCCCAGATCTAGTTTCCACCATTTGGGGTGCGATTTTAGGATTATACAAAGATCACTATATGTGATGGCTATGATCATATTAATAGTCATCCATTCATGGGTCCACCATCATTCATTAGTTGATATGTCTTTTGATCATTATACATGTAATTTTAGCTTATGTGTTGAGTATGGGTATGCCTCCTTGAGCAAAAATATGTCATGATGTAAATGTATTGTAACAAAAGATGAATCTCACTAGTTGTTCTTAATCCCGACTTGTCACAAGGAGTTATATCACTAAACAACCCCCATTATAATTAGATAATTTAACTTAGCCATAATGGGGTCCCTTTAAAAATTATAGTATAAAGTCCTTTAAAAATTAAATAAAACAAGATTCCTCAAAAACCCAAAAAATATGCTATCCGCACTTAGGCTTTAAATCTATTGGAATTTAAATTACTGAAGAAAAATGTTAATAGGACCCCTCACATATCGCATATCGACAATTGCATAGGTTAGACCAAAGTAGGCCTTTAAGAAAAGCGCACTGTGATTTTCCTAAGACTCAATAAATTAACGATGGGTCATATATAAATTTAATAAAGAGAAACCCTCCACGCACGCAAAGATCAGAATTGAACCCACCGGCAGGCCACATGATCATCACAAATAGAACAACACAAAGCTATATTGGCATTTTATATTTGTCACCACAACACCGACCTCCCGATAAAACTTTCAACGAAATCATCAGAAGTGTTCCATCGCAGTTTTCTCGTCTCGATACTGATATCACATTTCAAAACTCAAGACGAGTCTTGCCAAGGGAATTTCCAATGTAATAATTCCTGCTACAAGCATTTTTATACATATATAAAAGGTTGATCCATCACATATCGGTGAGAGGAGGATTTTGTGAGTTGGATAAGATGCACACCAAAGAAACTTAAGATGTGAAATAAGCCAGCAAGGCGCTGACCTATACAAAGAAGATGTGGACCCATGATTTTTCATTTATGATTAGTTATAACAATATTTATGATTCTCAGTAATGTAAATGATTTGATTGATCAGATTTAGTGTTTCAAGATTTTGCTTTAAATGCTTGTTTGCATGCTATTTCGCCATTCTCACCTTAAGTTTCTAATTCTAAGTTTTGCTCCATATTCTCTGTGTTATCTCTGTTACAGGCTGGTCATGATAAATATAACTCAATTGAAATGTCAAGAGATGCTAAGAAGAACAAGAAACCAATGGTACCACTATAACTGACTCCACCTACTACAGAGGTTATTGAGATCCCTCGATTCTTCTCTAATACGACATGCACTACACACTACGGGTGTTCTTGTTGGGAAGAAATATATAAACTATTTGAAGAAGAAGAACACAGAGTAGTTACGAGTCAAGTCACAATGCAATATGAATGTACATCGACTTCAAAAACCACCTAGGCAGACGTTTCCAATTCCTATCTCCATCAAATTGCGGCTCGGCCAAACATTATACCATACACTGATTTAGTCAAATGGATTATTCATGATGTGAACATTGCAAATAGAACCTTCATAACCTTGAGGACATGGACGCTAATTGGGTAATTTAAAGCTAAAGAATGAAGAAGGATGTATCATCTTCCAGAGCCACAAAAAATATATAATGCGCAGTTTCTTTAGAAGTTTGGCATAGAAAATGAATTTCAGTCAGACCTGATAAGGAAGTGGAGGCACGACCTAAGAAATCACAAACATGAAGACAATGGTAAGTATTCTCAAGCCTCCCTTGCTGGCCCTCATTATCACATTGTTTCTATGATTTGTAGACTGTTCGGGAAGCCTGATACACAAAATTTCACGATAGAATGGGTTCCCCTAATTGAGACTGCCTCTGAATCCTATATTATGGATTGGGCCACTATCCTATCCAACAATCTGGTCCCCTAGATCCTAGCTTACTGGAGCAAGCACAACATCACTGCCAGGACCGTGCCCCCTTTCTACAAGAGTGCTTATGTTATGGACGCAGTGTGTTTCACCTCTGAATTTCCATCTATGGGATATAAATGGACCCTTAAAGACCCTACCCCCATCCAATTTACCATAATATCCTCTGGGAGTCCAATTACCAACCCCATTTTTATAAAATCTACCATGGAATGATGTTACCCTTGTACTAAGTCATTTTTGTTGAAAGTCCTCCTAGGTTTTCAAGAGAAGATTTGGATGACCTTATAACTATAGGAAAATGGTTTGGAGAGGACTTATTCATCTATGTTAGGATTCATGGAAACCTAGCTACCCTTCATGTCCTCCCTCTCTATGTACCTAACAAGTTCCTAGCCCGAGAAGTTTCCTATCAAACTGTGGGTAATGGCTTAACCAAAACCCTTAAGTAAGCCAAAAAGGCTAATCTAGCCATCTTGTCCTATTTGCTATGGATTTTTTACTTTAGAGAATTTCAAGCATGCAACGCTTGAAATTGATAGTATATTGTGTATGAAATTTCCCACTCTTCGGCCAAGGGAGTATGATCTAGTCAATGTAGCCTATAATTTCATAGCTGGGGTCAAAGTTCAACAATTTCAGCACAAGCGTGATGGTTTGAAACAACCCGAGCCTATCCAGATATACAAATATTAGCCAAAGCTAGCCTAAACACCAAATATTTAATCAAGTTCAGAGAGTATAGGAGTTAAAGGTTAGAGAATATCCCCCTTGATATATTATGGATTTCACAATCGGTTTCATAGTAGGAACATGTTTCAGCCTAAGTTTCAAAATATCCTGAAGTCAATCAGGGAAATAAAGAAAGTCCAACATCGACACAACAAACTAAGGAGTCACCATCTACCAACGAGCTAGACAAGGTATGGGAACAATTTGATAAAATTGTTAATACAACATCACAGGAAGGAAAAACCTCATTGTCGAAAGAAACTCTTAAGAATCCTTTGATTACAAAGAAGGTCCCACTCACTATTGATTCTTCAGATAATGTGGTTAAGAATGATGACCTGGAAATCATTCTGGCTCACCCTACATTCGAGGTTGTGCTCACCCTACATGAGCAAACAAAGGAAGAGCAAAATAATTGAACACTCCCAGGTGTTAGTTCCAGGAAATATACAATTGGATATTGTTTGGAAGGATCCATACACTAACCCTACCAATGATCTAACAAGACTATCGAAGTTCGCAGGAGCATATGGTACAAATGTCGTGGATAAAGCCTGAGAATCACTACAGTTGATAAAGGAGAAGGCTGAAAAGATCCTTCAATTAGAACATGCATTACCCAATACAAAATAGAGTATTAATGAGGGATGACAAGCATAGGTAACCTAGTTGCAGAAAATATTTGATGAGATGAAGCCTCAACATGAAGCTAACATAAAAAACAAGAATGACCAATTGAAACAACTCAAAGATAATCCTAATCTTGAAGATTTCAAGAAAGAACCAGGGGAGCTTAACACTCTCTTCATTCAGCAACAAGTTGTTTTCTGCCATAAGTTAACAACAGTTTATCATTTGTGTAAGAAAATTGATTCACTGATTAATCAATTGTCCAATCTGAGGACATATTTCGATGGTATTGAAGAAAATATTTCTGACTACATTTCCTGGTAGGACAGGACAGATGGCAAAACAGTCGATCCTCCAGGGATTCAGGATTCAGAGAAGGAAATCCTTTTTCGGGACTAGGATATGAAAATGAAGCAGGCACAGGAAACCATCTTTAGTGCAAGGGACTTCGCAAGCAACCTCACCGAAACCATTCGTGATAATCTTTTCAACACAAATTTGATTCCAGAATTCCCTATAGACGTATTTCCCATTGTCAAAACACTAACGAAACACTCGTAGCATTGGTCAAAGATGAAGGCAGATAGCATAAAAAAGTTATCTAAGATAACTTTTGAACATCATTGGAAACACTTGGTCAAACCACATAGCCAATGGCTTATGTTACGATTCCTAACCAATACAACTACTCATATGCTCCCAACACTCTCCGATGAAGTCTATGCAGGACATATGTGATTAAACCTAGCTCATCCTCTAGAATTAAAGCCCATGATAGATATCTATTAACTAAGGCAGCAAGTGAAAGGACAACATGCTTCTAATTCTTGATGATTTGTTCCAATAGACTCTATTTTTATCTTTTAGTTTTATTTTAAGGATGGTTTTTTTAACCTTCTCAACATTTGAATTATTTTCTATCTTTATAGTTGATCCTTTAATTATAAATACTCTTTCATGTATTTTAGAAAGGGGTTCTGAAGATTTGTAAAGAAGAATTAAGAGAGTTTCACTATTGTAGCTTTTCAATCATCTTAATAGGAAGGTTGAACCAAGAATATTTTCTTAAGAGTAGAGCACCGATATATCGGGTACTATTATCTTTTTTTTTTTTTTTTCTCTATGTTTACATCTGATTAATAGTTACACCTTTTATTTACTATTTTTCTATGTATAATCTTATATGCAGTTGAACACTTATTCACTATTGAAGAGTATGAAGTTGTTATTTTTGAATGCATTGTGAAAACGACAAAATCTTATATGCAATATGTATTAACAATTAATTTGATTAACTATTTAATCAAATTAATTATCTTTCTTGCACTTACTTCTTCAATTGCTAGATGATCTATATTGTTTAGCATATTAGAGAATCTTTCAATCGCCCATATAAAGATAAGTAAATCCTAGGAAATAGTTAGTTAGTAATATATATGTTTTTACTCTTGTATTTTTATTCATCGCATACATTTAACTAATATTATACTTCGAATTCCATTATATACTCTTAAAGGGAAACTAGTCCCATTATCCCCAGCCAGAGACACTATTCCAAATGAAAAAGGAACGATTTTCGAGTTATCGACCGGGTGGTTATCCCCAACGTTGAGGAAGTGAGATTTCGAGCCCTCAGCATTCTTGGCACTAGAAGAAGGGCTCCAACTATGAATGGAAAAATGTTTTGATCCCACATCAAAAGGCTAGATAAATATTCACTCCACCTGAAGATCTCCCCCAACTTCCAAATCTCATTCCAAACCACCTACTCCTAGACGAAAGTTGTGAAAACAACCACAAAGTCTCCTAGCACACTACCTAAGTCATCTAATCAACCTCCTTCTCAGGAGATACCTAAAGTTCAAAATTTAATTCAGAAATTAGAAGGAATTTATATTTCGAAAGAAAACCCATAGCAATTTGAGTTGTCTGAAAGTAGTGTTTCCTCATCTTTTCAATCTAGTCATATTTTTACTCATTCCAAAAGTGAGCAACTTGAGGTACTCCATTTGAGTTTCCCTTACCTTCCCACCAAAGAAAGACAAAAAAATCTGAAGCTCAAACATCCACTAGCGAGATTTTATCATCTTGTCCACCTCAAACACCTTCATTTCATACCTCATCACCATTTTTCTCTCCTCTGCTTAACCCTCCCTTTCATTCTCTCCATTCTGAATCAACAAGTGTCGATTCAACCAAAAATAGCATAGGGGCTACTTCTTCTTCAACACAGTCAGCCTCTTCTACTATTACAACTCCTTATACTTATGTTCCCAGAATGGTAGGTAGACAACAAAACCCACCAGCAGTTAGAGCATGGACTAGTCCTGGAGTTGTTCAAATGGTAGCACCTCTCCATCCTCTACCTAAGCATCCTAAAATATGGTTACCAAAGTTTAATCTTGACGATGGACTCCCTACTGAAGAACATCTCCATAATTTTATGTTGTCCATTAATATTAATGGAGTGGTAGAAGAAAATTGTGTGGTAATATTATTTCCATATACCCTTCAAGGATCTGCAGTTTTGTGGTACATCTCACTACCACCAAAATATATCATCAGTTGGGATATATTTGAAGAACACTTTTTTACTAAGTTTGGTGATGATTGCACAACTGCTACTCTACTCAATGATCTCTCCAATCTTAAAGCCAATCCCAATGAGAAAATCAAAGATTTCAATTCTAGGTTTAATAAATTGTTAAAAAAAATTACATACTAAAACTGGTGTTCATATCCAAATTAAGTGGTATATTTATGCTCTTCCTTTGAATATCACAATTTTTTTAGATAGGGCTAATAAAGCCACTTTAGTAATTAACATGAAAGAGTTAGTATATGTAGAAACAATGATTCTATTCCTTAGAAAAGAAAAATGCTCAAGAAGAAAGAAAAATGAAGAAGGTTACCTTCAAAGAGGAACCAAAGAGGAAAACTCCCAAAGATATTTTTGATCTAGAAGGATTACAAAAGGTCCTTAAATCGATGTTGAATGAAATGGTAGAAACGAAAAAAGAGGTATCTAATTCTTCTAAAAAACCTTTCATATCTTTTAGGATAACCTTGATAGAAAACCCTCAACCTCCTAATGTCATGTCACATGTTGAATCGAATCTAGAGGAGCATGAAGAATAAATAACATTATCTGCCAATGAATCCCAATATGAAGAAACAACCGAACTTCAGGTATTATGGGACTTTATTCTTCCTGCATCGGATAATGAAGAACAAAATTAAGCTTTTCCAGTTAGTACATGGAGTAGGGGCCCTGCAAATTCATTACAGTCAACCCAAAAGCAAAAATATTATACTCCTAGTAATAAGGAGAAAGATGCACCGAAGAAATCCACTTCTACATCATCCAATTCAATTCCATCTTCTTCCAATTCTCCATCTACATCTAAAACTCTGGTCATTTCTCACATCATAGAATATAATATAGTTGAGGATATGAAGACAGTCAAGGCTAACATTTCCTTCTATGAAGTAGCTAAACTAAAGCAACAGTAGATTTTTTTACTTAAAGAATTAAATGTCTTTCCTGCAACCCCTTTGCTTATTGTTGTTACTTCTAAAGATTCTAAATGAATAGGTAAACCCCTCATCGATCCTTCTGATAAGATTGGTCCCACTAATGCCATCCTAATTAGAGATAGGTAAAACTCTCTTACTCCTCCTTCCTTCTAACCTTTGAAACCTTCAATAAGAATGTGCATAATTTCTTAATAGACTCTAGGGCATATTCAAATGTATTTCCTTATTCAATTTGTCTTAAACTAAACATTGAACCCCGGAAGTCTATTGTACATATCGTTCAACTCGATAGAACCAAATTCAAAGTGTTAGGGGAAATAAACTCTATTCTCATTAAACTTTGTTCTAATGCTAAAGTTTTTCAAATCATTGATGTACTAGTTGCTAATATTCCTAACTTTTACAATTTAATTCTAAGCAGAGATTGGTCAGAGAAGTTACATGATTTTTTCGCTACTAACAGGTCTCATATTTCGCTTCATTACAGTGGTAAGCCTAATCAAATTCGCATTAACCGAGAAAAGCACATGAAATATTTAGTAACTGACTTAGACAGGGAAAATGAACTGATTTTCCTCACCAATAACATTCTTTGGAACTACTATTTAGAGTCATTCTTGGCTAGTTTCAATGCACAATAATCTCCTTTCGAGATTGATTCTGTCACCTCTCAAGTTGAAAAAATTTCACTGACAGACTCATCCAAAAGTGTAAATATTGTAGATAAACCAGTAGTTAAATCTTTGTTTTGGACATTATATTTTGATGGTTCTCGATCTAATGATGGTGTTGGAGCAAGATGTATTTTAATAAATCCTGAAGGAGATAAAATAATGATATAATGTATATTAGATTTTGAATGCACCAATAACATTGTTGAATATGAAGCTCTAGTTTAGGGTTTGTACAAAGAAAGAAGCCTTAATTTCAAATACCTTCAAGTGTTTGGAGACTCTGAAATTGTTATTAAACATGTGAGAAACACCATACATTATGTATCGAGCCACTTGAAACATTATCAATTGCTCATTCAAACTCTTACTTCTCATTTTCTTGCATTTAATATTTCTCCTATCCCAAGACTTCAAAATGCTAGTGCTAATCTTCTAGCTAATGTCGCATGCAGACTTATCCCACCAGAGGATTATAGTCCAAATAGATTTTCCATTGAATTGATTTTTTTCCCTTTAATGACAAACAATCTCACTAATTTGCATGTGTTTAATGATGACGAGGACATTGTAAGTTTCTTAACATGAGAAGGGTCATATACTGATCAGGTAATAGATGAAGAAGCAGATGATAAACAGATGAAGCAATCAATTCAAGAAAAGTCCTTACCAAAGTCAGTATTCAAGTTTGAAGATTTGTATGAATTAAGGGACAGATTTAGAAAGGTCACTAACTGCAAACTACAAAGTTCAACCTTGAGGTTTGAATTGATAAACCTTGGATCTGATTTGAAACCTCCAAACATTAATTTAGGCCTAGGACTTTCATCAGATGAGAGATTGGCCTTTATTCGTTTGTTAAAGAAATACAAAAAGGTTTTCTCTTGGAATTATGATGATTTGAACATTTACAATTCCTCTGTCATTTAGAATACTACCCCAATGGTACCTGATGTTAAGCCTATTCAGTAAAAGCTAAGGAAAATTCATCCCAATATTGAAAGTCAAATCAAGAGTGAACTGAACAAACTATTTAAGGCCAAAATCATTTTTATATTCAGGCACTCTAAGTGAGTTTCAAATTTGGTACTCGTCAGGAAAAGAAATGGTGATATTCGCATTTGCATCGACTTTAGAAGTTTAAATAAATCTTGTGAGAAAGACAACTTTCCACGTAACACCCATGGAACAAATCTTGCAATCAGTAGAAGGTTCTAAATTGATGTCTTTTCTAGATGGATTCTTAGGGTATAACCAAATCCTTGTTCATCCAGATGACATATTAAAGACTACTTTCAGGACTAAATGGGGAACTTATGCATATCAAAAAATGCCTTTTGGATTAATAAATGCAGGAGAAACCTTCCAATGAGCTATGGACATTTCCTTTAGAGGTCTGATCAATAAAACTGTTGTTGTTTACTTGGATGATATTACTATATATTCCAAGAAAAGGAACAATCATTATCATGATTTAAAACAGATTCTTGAAAGGTGTATTAAATATGGGATTTCATTAAACCCCAAGAAGTCATACTTTGCACTTAGTGAAGGGAAACTTCTAGGATTTATTGTATCCAAGGAAGGGATTTGAATAGATCCTGACAGAATTAAGGCAATTTATGATATTCCTTTTCCTCATAATAAGAAATCAATGCAATCTTTCCTAGGATAGATTAATTTTGTGAAAATATTTGTTCCAGATTTTTCTCAAATTGTCTCGCCTCTCCAAGTTATGATCAAGAAAAACTTAGTTTTTAAATGGGAACATAATTAAATATAATCATTCGAGTTAATTGAGCAAGATATTATTGATTCTCCCTCTTTAATAACTCCCAACTTTTCTAATCAATTCATTTTGTATACATTTTCTTCCGAGTTATCCTATGCTACAGTTCTAACACAGATCAATGATAAAAAAATTAGAAGCACCTATCTCCTTCTTCATCTCCAATTTACAAGGAGCAAAGCTCAACCATTATGAAGTGGAGAAACAGGCCTTTGCAGTTTTTAAGTTCGTTAAACACTTTAGGCCTTTTCTTTTGAAAACTCATACTAAAGTAATTATCCCATTCCTAGCAGTAAGACAATTGCTTGTTCAAAAAGAATTGGGAGAAAAGAGAGAAAATTGGGTCACTGCTATGCAAGAATATGACATTGAAGTTAAACCTACTAAAATTATAAGAGGTCAAGGTTTTTGCAGACTGATTACTGGAGCTTCTAATATATCAGCTGATGAAAAATCAGGTAACACTGTCCAGATATCTAAGGTATGCCTTACTGATACTGAATCTCAATATGTTGATCTCATTTTTTATTTAAAGAATGGTTATGCTCCACCCGAACTCAATTACAAAAGTAAAAGGGCTTTAAGGATGAAATCCAATCAATATGAACTCATTGATGATGTGTTATTTAGAAAAAATTATGATTCGATTTTGTTAAGGTTCTTAGAAAAATCTAAAGCACAAAGGGTTTTGCAGGAATTACATGATGGACTAGCTGGTGGACACTTTGAAGGAGGTACCACTACTCAAAAAATCATGCATGTTGGATACTAATGGCAAACTCTTTTCAAGAATACACATGCCTATGTCAAAAAGTGTAAAATTTTCCAAACCGTTGTAGGAAGACAGAGAAAACCAGCCTTACCCCTTCAGCCAATCAGCATTGAAAAACCCTTTGAATAATGGGGATTGGATATTATTAGTGATAGTGTTCCTCACTCTTCCGAGCAACATAGGTTTATCCTTACTACTACATATTATTTCACAAAATGGGTTGAAGTGATACCACTTAAAGTAGTCAATTCTGACAATATCATTGAACTCATTAATCAATACATTATTACTAGGTTTGGTCTACCTAATGCACTCATTCTATATAATTCATCTTACTTTTCAAGAAACAATATGAATGAGTTTTCTATAAAAAGAGGATTTAAGCGTAAATACTCTACTAATTATTTTCCCTGGGGAAATGGTTTAGTAGAATCAACTAATAAAAACCTCATTAGGATTATTAAGTGAATTGTTGATCAAAGCCAAAAGAATTGGCATAAATATCTGATTTTTTCTCTATGACCTGATAGAATAACTAAGAACGCCTCCATAGTTACTTCTCCTTTTCATCTAGTATAAGGGAAGGAGGCTATTCTCACTCCTAATCTAGTCCTTCCCTCATCAGCTTTGGTACAATTTATTGAAGAAAAACCTTCTTCCTCTCTGCAATTAAGGATATTGCAAATACTCAAATTAGAAGAAGAAAGGGAAAAAGCCAAACAAACACATGCTCACCATCAACAGGTAGTAAAATATTCCTTTCATACAAGCTCAATTGATAAGAAAAAAAATTCAAATTGGAGACTTAGTCCTGAAATGGGACAAGGTACATGAAGACAAAGGAAAACACACTAAATTTCAAAAATTGTGGCTTGGACCATTTCAAATTGTTGAGAAATTAGGCCCATCAACTTTTATTTTGCAAGATTTACAAGGAAAGAGGGATGCTCTTCCTGTTAATGGGCTAATTCTCAAAAAAAAAATATTCTTGAAGGAACATCAGTTCTAATGTAAATATGTAAATATTCACATATACATACTAGTGTTTGTAGTATAAATAATGTTAAGTAACATAGAAATGGCTTTTTATCATTATCTCTAATCATTGAATGATTTTTGACTTCTCAAAGTATAAAATCTTTAGGAAATAATTACAAACTTGATGAATTGGGTAATTATTATAAAAATATGAAATCGTTTTCCATTGAATTTGAAATATCTTTCGACCTAAACACACTTATAAAATCTACGATCTAGTTATCAGTCTGGAAAGGTTTTCTTTAAAAAAAAGTAAAGACTATTTTGAGTTTCGGCACCTTAAACTTCAATTGTCATGTGACACTCTTAAGAAGTGAATGAACCTCCCCATCCAATAGTTATATATTTTTTAGAGTGTAATTCAAAAATATAATAAATTTAAAAGATAAGAGGTCCCATCAAGAGCCTACTTACCATGATCATCGGAAAGTAATAGGTTGACATTTGTAACTAGTGGCCACCAAACCAAGATAATGGCATATGGTTATATAATCATAAGACAAGGAGTCTCATCACGAGCTAGCTTGTTCAACTTTATTACAACCTGTGAATGACATTGTCATCATCTGGCTACCAAACTAAGACAGTGGCTTTTTAAAATATCTTCAAAAAATAAATAAATAAGATATATATATATATATATATATATATATATATATATATATATATATATATATATATATCTATATATATATATATATATATATATATATATATATATATATATATATATATATATATATATATATATATATATATAGATATATAGATATATATATACATATATATCTATATATTGCCTCTAAAGATTACAACTAAAGTGGATGTGATCCTGGTTCATTATCAGTTAAAAGGTAACCTTGTCAAGGCTATGGACTCTTGATGGAAGCAGTGGCTCTACCTCTGACAAAGCAAGTACATATTAAAGGATAAGCTTCAATTTCCCCCTGCTTTATCTTTACAACTGATTAATCACCTATGTAGGTAGTCAAGATTTTCATCTGTAAAATCTTGCAAGAAAGTTACAATGACAATCAGTTTTTTCATTCAGAGTAATCTTATATACCTAATATTTCAAAATAGTTTTTCTTTCCTAAATATTTTTGCTAGTTTCATTATATATTCATTTCTCAAAGATAACTGGTTCTCTGAGTGAATCAACCATTATTGTGTCACTCAAGAACCCCCATTATAATTAGATAAGTTAACTTAGCCATAAGGGGGACCCTTTAAAAATTTTAGTGTAGAGTCCTTTAAAAATAAAATAAAGCAAGATTCCTAGAAAAACCAAAAAATATGCTATCTGCACTTAGGCTTTAACTCCATTGGAATTTAAATGACTAAAGAAAAACGTTAATAGGGCCGCTCACATATCGCATATCGGCAATTTCATAGGTTAGATAAAAGTAGGTCTTTAATCAAAAGTGCGATGTGATTTGCCTAAGACTCAATAAATTAATGATGGATAATATATAACTTTAATACATAGAAACTCTCCATGCGTGCAAAGGTTAGAATCAGTCGCGCTAGCAAGCCACATCATCATCACAAATAGAACATCGCAAAATTATATCGGCATTTTACATTTGTT
Source organism: Pinus tabuliformis (assembly GCA_031772625.1). Classification (NCBI taxonomy): domain Eukaryota; kingdom Viridiplantae; phylum Streptophyta; class Pinopsida; order Pinales; family Pinaceae; genus Pinus; species Pinus tabuliformis. Next base: position 1,877,098,055 of record CM062816.1, read on the forward strand.
ACCAAAACTCCTGATAAAACTTTCTCTGATATCACGAGAAGTGATCCATCACAGTTTTCTCGTCACAATAATCATATCGCCTTGAAAAACTCAAGATGAGTCTTTCCAAGGGAACTTTTGATGTGATAATTCCTGGTACAAGAATTTTTCCACATATCTAAAAGGTTAATCCATCGCATATCGGTGAGAGGAATATTTTTTGAATTTCATAATATGCACACCAAAGAAACTTGCGATGCAAAATAAGCCAGTAGGGTGCTAACTTGTACAAATAACATGTGAACCCACGATTTTTCATTTATGATTAGTTATAATAGTATTGATTGTTCTTAGCAATGTAAATAATCATATCTAGTTTTTCAAGATATTGTGTTAAATGCTTGTTTTCATGTCATTTCACCATTCTCACCTTAACTTTCTATTTCTAATTTTTTCTCCTTATCTTTGTGTTCTCTCTATTGCAGGCTAGTCCCGATAAATAGAACTCAAGTGAAATGTCAAGACTAACTAAGAAGACTAAGAAACCAATGGTGCCACCATAGCTGGCTCCACATACTGTAGAGGTTACTGAGTTGCCTCCATTGTTCTCTGATATGACATGCACTGTAGACTCCAAGTGTTCTTCTTGGGAAGTAATCTATAAACTATTTGAAGAAGAAGAACCCAAAGTAGTTACGAGACAAGCCACAACACCATATGATTCTACATTGACTTCAGAAACCACCTGGGTAGACATCGTCAATTCCCATCTCCATCAAATTGTGACTAAGCCAAACATTATTCAATACATTGATTTGATCAAATAGATTATTGACGATGTGAACATCACAGATAGAACCTTGATAATCCTGAGGACACAGACGCTAATTGGGTCATTTAAAGATGAAGATTTAAGAAGGATGTATCATCTACCAGAGCCACAAAAAATATATAATGCACAGTTTCTTCATAATTTTGGCACAAAAAAAGAAGTTTAGTCAGACCAAATAATGCAGTGGAGGTGCGAGCCAAGCAAGCACAAACATGAAGACAAGGGTATGTATTCTATAGCCTTCCTTGTTGATCCTCATTGTCAAATTTTTGCTATGATGTGTAGACTGTTTGGGAAACCTAATACAAAGAAATTCACAATAGAATGCGTTCCTCTAATGGAAGCTTCCTATTAAGCCTATATTATGGATTGGGCCACTATCCTATCAAACAATCTAGTCTCCTAGATCCTAGCCTAATGAACCAAGCACAATATTACTACCAGGACCATGCCCCCTTTCTAGATGAGTTCTTATGTTATGGATGCAGTGTGTTTCACCTCTGAATTTCCATCTATGCGATGGAAATGGACCGTTGAAGACCCTACAGCAATCCATATTTACCATAAAATACTCTGGGAGTCCAATTACCAGCCACATTTTTATAAAACCTTCCATGGGATGATGTTACCCTTATACCAATTCATTTTTTATGAAAGACCTCCTAGGTTTTCAAGAGAAGTTTTGGATGACCTTACAACTATAGGAAAATGGTTTGGAGAGGAATTATTCACCTATGTTAGGATTTATGGAAGCCTAGTTGCCCCTCATGTCCTCCCTCTCTATGTACCTGACAAGCTCCTAGCCTGAGAAGTTTCCTATCAAACTGTGGGCAATGGCTTAACCAAATCCCTTAAGGAAGCCAAAAAGTCTATTTGGCCATCTTTTCCTATTCACTGTGGAGTTTTTACTTTAGATAATTTTAGGCATCCAATGCTTGAAATTGATAATATATTGTGTATGGAATTTCCCACTATTCAGCGCACACAGTATGATGCAGTCAAGGTAGCCCAAAATTTCACATTTAAGGTCAAATTTCGGAAATTGTAACACGACCCTCATGATTTCAATGACCTATTCTAAGAAGTCGGAGAGTATCAACATGTACAAACATTAGCCAAATCTCGCCTGAACCCCAAAGAGTTAATCGTGTTTAGAGAGTATAGGAGTTCAAATTTAGAGAATCTACCCCTTGATATATTATGGATTTTGAAATCAGTTTCACAGAAAGAACAGGCTTCAACCCAAGTTTCAAAAGATCCTGAAGTCAATCAGGGAAATACAGAAAGCGCAGCATTGACAAAGTAGACTGAGAAGTCACTATCTCCCATATAGTTAGACAAGGTATCGAAACAATTTGATAAAATTGTTAATACATCTTCACAAGAAGCACATACCTTGTCACGGAAATAAAATCTTAAGAATTGTGAGATTACAAAGAAGGTCCCACTGACTATTGAGTCTTCAGATAAAGCGATTAATATTGATGACCTGGAAATTATTATGGCTCACCCTACATCTGAAGTTGTGCTCAAAATAGAATAAATCCCTTGCCTAGATGTATTTTACAGTCCAAATCACATCGTTGTCATGAGCAAATATAGGAAGAGAAAAAGGAATGAACATTCCCAGGCATTAATTTCAGGAAATATACCATTGGATATTGTTTGGAAGGATCTAGAAACTGACCCTACCAATGGTCTAATAAAGCTATCACAGTTCATAGGAGCATATGTTATAGCCACCGTGGGTAAAGCCTCAGAAGTACATCAGTTGATCACGGAGAAGGATAACAAGATCCTTCAATTAGAACAGGAATTACTCAATAAAAAACAAGGTATTGATGAGGGATGGCACGCACAATTAACTTAACTGCAAAAATACTTCTATGAGAGGAATATTCAACATGAACCTGGCAACAAAAGGAGGGTTGACCAATTGCAACAACTACAACTCAAGATTGATAAACTCGAAGATAATCCTAACCTTGAATATTTCAAGAAAGAAGCACAGGAGCTCAATACTCTCCTGGCTCAGCAACAAGTTGTTTTCCGCTAGAAGTTAACAACAGTCAATGGTCTGTGTAAGACAAGGGATACACTGATGAATTAGTTGTCCGATATGAGGACATACTTTGATGACATTGAAGAAAAAATTTCTCACTATGTTTCCTGGCAGGACAACCTAGATGGCATAGAAGTCCTTCTTCCAAGGATTCAAGATTCACAGAAGGAAATCCTTTTTCAGGACTAGGATATGAAAATAAAACAAGCAAAGGCAACCATCTTTAGTTAAAAGGACGTCGCAAACAACCTCAATAAAACCATTCATGAGAATATTTTCAACGCTAATTTGATTCAAGAATTCTATATAGACTTATTGATCGATGTAAAAAAACTAATGAATCACTAGCAGGATTGGTCCAGGAAGAAGGCGGATAACATCAAAAATTTATCTAAGCTAACTTTTGAACATTATTCACAACACTTGGTCAAACCACATAGCCAATGGCTTACGTTCCGATGCTTAACCAATACAACTTCTCATATGTTCCTAACACTCTCTGATGCAGTTTATGTGGGACAAATGCCATTAAACCCAGATCATCCTCCAGAATTGAAGCCCATGATAGATGTCTATGAACTCAGGCAACAAATGAAAGGACAATTGGCTTATCATATAGGATGATTTGTTCCAACAAACTCTATTTTTATCTTTTAATTTTATTTTAAGGATGGTTCGTTTGAAACTCCTCAACATTTCAAGCATTTTCTATCTTTATAGTTGATCCGTTAATTATAAATACCCTTTCATATCTTTTAGAAAGGCATTCTAATTTTTTGTAAAGAAGACTGAAGAGAGTTGCACTATTGTACCTTTTGAATCATCTTAATAGGAAGGTTGAACCAAGATTGTTTTTCTTATTAGGAGAGAACTGATATATCAGATACTATTATCTTTGTTTACTGCTGTGTTTATATCTGATTAATAGCTACATCTTTTCTTTCTTATTTTGCTATGTATGATCTTATATGTAGTTGAACACTTTTTCACTATTGAAGAGGATGAAGTTGTTATTTTTTAATGCATTCTGAAAACGACGAAATCTTATATGTGATATGTATTAACAAATAATTTGATTAATTATTTAATGAAATTAATTATCTTTCTTGCACTTACTTCTTGAATCGCTAGATGATCTATATTTTTTAGCATATTAGAGAATATTTCAATTTCCCATATAAAGACAAGTTAAATCCTAGGAAATAGATAGCTAGTAATATATATATGTTTGTACTCCTGTATTTTTATTCATCACATCCATTTTAACGATATTATACTTCAAATTGCATTAGATAGTCTTAAAGGGAAATTGGTCCCATTATCCTCAGTCGAAGCCACCATTCCAAATGGAAAAGGAATGTTTTTCAAGTTCCCGACTGGGTGGTTATCCCTAATGTTGAAGCAACGACATTTCAATCCCTTAACACAAGGTAAAGAAATTCAGTCATCAGTCATCATCTATGACTTTGCACTTTAGGGGACACTTTGTTATAGGCCATTTTTTCACATCCAATCAATAAGCCTTTGAATGGGATCAATCAACATCATATTCCCCTTTACATCATCATTTCACAAATCCCTATGTGTGACTCTCTCATTCCCCAAAATTTTTTCCCTAAACTGCATCATCTAAGCTAGTTTTAGGACCAACGCACCCTATCCTCTTGTTGGATTTCCTTCACCTACAACTTGCTCCATTATGGTCTGTGTTGATAACCTCTAGGTTGCTTTCCTTGCACCTGCATTGGTTCTTGAAATTTAGGAAAAAGAGAGAGAATCCTGAAGCCTCCATTTCCAGAAGCTTCCAAGATCTATTGTAACCAGTTACCTAAGATAAAACTCACAAATCCTATCCTAATCTACCTTGGATTTTCCATCCCTTATCCTTAGATATCATCCTTCCATTGAGTGTTGATCTCAATCCCAAGATTGGTGAATGGATAAGAACTCCCAACTTACCCCACTCCTCTATATATGTATGACCTTTCATATGCAAGAGGTTGACTTTTGGAGAGTGATTCTACCCTTATACTATTATGAAGTGAGTTATGTTTTCATGCATTTCAGGTGATTGTAGGTACACTTTGTGACAAAGGAAGGACAAGTCCACAACTTGGACCTCAGCTTTTCTACAAGATTAACACCTATATATGGTTGTAAATCACTCCATTTATATCAATACAAAGAGTTCTCTTGTTTTCCTATATGTGATATTGTTATTTCATATATTTCAATACCATGTCGGTCTATTGAATAAAGAAGAGATATGACACTAGATAGATCTCGTAGTATCTTGGCTTGTGTTTTCTAGTTGTGCAGGTTCTAATTTTGGCAGTTGGAGCTAGGATTGGAGCATTCAAGCCAAATAAGGAGCAAAACATATGGCATATTCCAAGTAGGTTTCTTCCCTTCATCTACTTATTTAAAGAAAAGATCGACACCTATATATGGTTGTACATCACTACATTTATATCAATACAGAGATTTCTATTGTTTTCCTATATGTGATATTGTTATTTCATATATTTCAATACCATGTCGATCTATTGAATAAAGAAGATAAATGATACTAGATAGATCTCGTAGTTTATTGGCTTGTGTTTTCTAGTTGTGCGGGTTCTAATTTTGGTAGTTGGAGCTAGGATTGGAGCATTCAAGCCAAATAAAGAGCAAAACATATGAAATATTCCAAGTAGGCTTCTTCCCCTCATCTACTTACTTTAAAGAAAACATTGGGTCCTTCGTAATTATGTTGTTCTAGATTAGCCACCAAACCTAGGGGAGATATTTCTTTTTGCAGTCGTAAATCTCGTATAACAAATATCATGATCATAATGGAGAAGAATAATGACCATACCAATGAGCCTAGGACCATCACATCCTATAGCTTTTAAACACTATGCGCTCTTATCAATGTAAATCCAAAAAGGGGTAGGCGATAAGGGACATCCTTCTTTAACTCTGATATTTCATGTAATTTCTTCTGACCAACCCTTGGTGGTCCTAAGCTTCGCAATAACATTCTCATATAGGCTAGTCATAATAACCCTCAACTCAAGATGAACTGTTATGTCTTTCAACCTATTGAATAGGTTATCCCAAGGAACGGTGTCGAAATATTTTCTAAAATAAATAAAACAAGATAAGAGATCACTTTTATTATTATGATATTCGCCAACAATTATCCTAAAATTAACATGATAGTCTATAGTTGAGTGACGTTTCCTAAATCGAACTTTCCCTTTAGCTCCATAAATTTACACCACTTTTTAAGAACTTAAAAAATTGTGTAAAGACCTCTAACATTCTTTTTAATAATTAGACTTATGTTTTTCAAAGTTTACATTACAATTAAAATTTCAAAATTAGGTAGTATTATCTTGCACCAACCCATACGACAATTAGAAATGATAGTTCCTAAATCCAAATTTCCTTTTAGCTCCATAATTTTACACCACTTCTTAAGAACTTAAAAAATTGTGTAAGAACCTCCAATATTCTTTTTAATAATTAGATTTATGTTTTTCAAAATTTACATTACAATAAAAATGTCAAAATTGGGTAGTATTATCTTGCACCAACCCATATGAAAATTAGAAATTATATTTTTCTCAATTGAGAGCATGAATCTAATTAGGCATTTAATGTACACACAAGGCAAGGGCTTTCCTAATGTTGTTTCAAACTCAAACCATTTGCACATCAAATGAAGTTGCCATAAATATGCAAGCCTCATTCAATTTGCATAATAACTATAATATTAAAAATATTATAACAGTTAAATTTAAAAAGAAAATGTCATGAAAGAAATAATTCAATTAGAATAAATTACAAAGATATGATCAACTATAATCTAAGATCTCAAATGTATCTCTTTGGATTAAATAGTATAAAATATTAAAAAAAAAAAAAAACAAACTTTCACAAACTTAAGCTAATTTCACCATTGTTAATGAATAAAATTATTTCTTCAATTTGTGAATTTCAAATGACTTGATTATAAGATCTCAAATGTATCTCTTTGGATTAAATAGTATAAAATATTAAAACAAACAAACAAACAAACAAACTTTCACAAACTTAAGCTAATTTCACCAATGTTAATGAATAAAATTATTTCTTCAACTTATGAATTTCAAATGACTTGATTATAAAATAGTGCACTAAAATTTAGACCTATTTTCGTAATTAAATTTTCATAATAAATATTCCCTCTCACCATTCCTAATATAACATGGACAAAAAAAACAATTATTTATTTATAACACTAATAAAATTGATTTAAAAAAAAAAAAAAAAAAAATTTAAACATTTATTTATTTATAACACTAATAAAATTGATTTAAAAGAAAAAATTAATACCTCTTTTTTAATGACCACACCATCTTTAAATTGAAATATCATAGTCACATCCATCTTAAATATTAATTTCCAAATATTTATTATAATAACTTATCAACCAATCAAAACTATACTAATTTTTATTTTTACCATACTAATTTTTATTTTCATTTTTTTTATTCTAATACAAATGAAATAATTATTTTATTTCCAATTTTTAAAATTCTAATACAAATGAAATAATTCTTTACCTTTGATTTAAGTGAAACAACAAGACCATCTTAAGTATTAATTTCAAAATATTTATTATAATAACTTCTTGCTGAGTCAAAATTATATTAAATTTTATTTTCAATATTTTGAAATTCAGTATTTATTTTTTTAAGTTTCACAATAAAAAGAAGAACCACGAACATCGCCATCTTTCTCAAATAATTATAAAGCTACTTTCATTGCTATTAAAATGATCAAAAGTCTCGAAAAAGTATATTGACCCTAGGTTGAAGTACCAATGTTGACTTTTATTTTTTGAATATATGGACAACCCCGATTCAATCACAAAGGAATATGCTTCGTCGGAATCAGCCATCAACGACTGCGGCGATGGGGAGGTTGAAATATTTGCCAAAAACTATATTTTTAAATGGTGGAGGCACATTGTGGCTGGTGGACTGCAAAGCATTTGAAGTTCGCTGATCGCTCTTGTCGACGGTAAAGAAGTGACAAAATGGACGCAACCGGAGGAAAAAGAGTTTACCACAAAGGTTATAGGCAAGAAGGAATATGAATAGATATAGAAATTAATTAATGTGGCCATGTAGATATAGAGAATAGATGTGATAATGATCTTCACATAGGGCAAGAAAATAAGTTCGCTTCAGCGGCACATCGAAGACAGCAGAGAAATCTGTTTTTTCTTTCACGCATTCTTCATTTCAATAAAACTAAGGATCACCCATGAGACTATAATGTAATATATGAAATCTACAATATAATAGTGAAGATTGCAAGGCTACAAACCTGGAGAGAAGAATATGCGGGTGCGAGAAATAATGCAAAAAAACAGACGTGGGCGACTCTTTAATTATGAAGAGAGTTTAATACATCTAAACAATGCGGAAACACCGTGTCCAGTTCAAACTACAAAAGGCCGCTCAATGTCATCGTCGTTGCCCGTTGTCATTTGTGTCACTACTCTGCACAATAGACACTTTGAAGGATTAGTGACCTAAATAATGTAAAACATAACGGACCATATCTTTCATCTATGTCATATTCTTAAATATTTGGGGAATCAGCAATCGACTTAAGTTCAAGGATGCAGGTGTTCAAGGATGCAAGTTCGTTACACACTAAGATAAAAAAGAAAGCAAAGAAAGACCATACGTTTAAATGAAAATTCATTCCATGTTTACTTTAAAGAAAACATTGGGTCCTTTTTCATTATGTTGTTCTAGATTAGCCACCAAACCTAGGGGAGATATTTCTGTCTGCAGTCATAAATCTCGTATAACAAATATCATGATTATAACGGAGAAGAGTAATGACCATACCAATGAGCCTAGGACCATCACATCCTGTAGCTTCTAAACACTCTGCAATATTATCAATGTAAATCCAAAAAAGGGTAGGGGATAAGGGACATCCTTTTTTAACTCTGATATTGCATGTAATTTCTTCTTACCAACCCTCGGTGGTCCTAAACTTCGCAATAACATTCTCATATAGCCTAGTCATAATAACCTTCAACTCAGGATGAACTGTTATGTCTTTCAACCTATTGAATAGGTTATCCCAAGGAATCGTGTCGAAATATTTTCTAAAATAAATAAAACAAGAGAAGATATCACTCTTCTTATTATGATATTCGCCAACAATTATCCTAAAAGTAGCAAGATAGTCTACAGTTGAGTGATGTTTCCTAAATCCAACTTTCCCTTTAGCTCCATAATTTTACACCACTTCTTAAGAACTTAAAAAATTGTGTAAGTACCTCTAATATTCTTTTTAATAATTAGATTTATGTTTTTCAAAGTTTACATTACAATTAAAATTTCAAAATTAGGTAGTATTATCTTACACCAACCCATACGACAATTAGAAATGATATTTCCTAAATCCGACTTTCCTTTTAGCTCCATAATTTTACATCACTTCTTAAGAACTTAAAAAATTGTCTAAGTACCTCTTATATTCTTTTTAATAATTAGATTTATGTTTTTCAAAATTTACATTACAATTTAAATATCAAAACTGGGTAGTATTATCTTGCACCAACCCATAAACAATTAGAAATTATATTTTTCTCAATTGAAAGCATGAATATAATTAGGCATTTAATTTATAAGAACGCACACAAGACAAAGGCTTTCCTAATGTTGTTTCAAACTCAAACCATTTGCAAATCAAATGAAGTTGCGATAAATATGCAAGCCTCATTCAATTTGCATAATAACTATAATATTAAAAATATTATAACAGTTAAATTTAAAAAGAAAATGTCATGAAAGAAATAATTCAATTAGAATAAATTACAAAGATATGATCAACCATAATCTAAGATCTCAAATGTATCTCTTCAGATTGAATAGTATAAAATATTTAAAAAAACAAACTTTCACAAACCTAAGCTAATTTCACCATTGTTAATGAATAAAATTATTTCTTCAACTTGTGAATTTCAAATGACTTGATTATAAGATCTCAAATGTATCTCTTTGGATTAAATAATATAAAATATTAAAAAACAAACAAACAAACTTTCACAAACTTAAGCTAATTTCACCAATGTTAGTGAATAAAATTATTTCTTCAACTTATGAATTTCAAATGACTCGATTATAAAATAGTGCACTAAAATTTAGACCTATTTTCGTAATTAAATTTTCATAATAAATATTCCCTCTCACCATTCCTAATATAACATGGACAAAAAAACAATTATTTATTTATAACACTAATAAAATTGATTTAAAAGAAAAAATTAATACCTCTTTTTTTAAACATTTATTTATTTATAACACTAATAAAATTGATTTAAAAGAAAACATTAATACCTCTTTTTAATGACCACACCATCTTTAAATTGAAATATCATAGTCACATCCATCTTAAATATTAATTTCCAAATATTTATTATAATAACCTATCAACCAATCAAAACTATACTAATTTTTATTTTTACCATACTAATTTTTATTTTCATTTTTTTTAATTCTAATACAAATGAAATAATTATTTTATTTTTAAATTTTTAAATTTTAATACACATGAAATAATTCTTTACCTTTGATTTCAATGAAACAACAAGACCATCTTAAATATTAATTTCAAAATATGTATTATAATAACTTCTTCCTAAATCTAAATTATATTAACTTTTATTTTCAATATTTTGAAATTCAGTATTTATTTTTTTAAGTTTCACAATAAAAAGAAGAACCGCGACCATCGCCATCTTTCTCAAATAATTATAAAGCTACTTTCGTTGCTATTAAAATGATCAAAAGTCTCGAAAAAGTATATTGACCCTAGGTGGAAGTACCAATGTTGACTTTTATTTTTTAAATATATGGCAACCCCGATTCAATCGCAAAGGATTATGCTTCGTCGGAATCAGCCATCAACGACTGCGGCGATGGGGAGGTTGAAGCATTTGCCAAAAACCATATTTTTAAATGGTGGAGCACGGAAATTCCTATTTCTATTATCTCTATAGCATTATAAATGTTCTCTGACATGTGAGGGAAATAGCGTTAGTCTTATAAATGTTTTCTGACATGTCAGAGGGCATTTATAATGTTATAAAAGTGGAAATAGAAATTACCCTGTAGACACATTGTGACTGGTGGACTGCAGAGCATTTGAAGTTCGCTGATCGCTCTTGTCCACGGTAAAGAAGTGACAAAATGGACGCAACCGGAGGAAAAAGAGTTTACCACAAAGGTTATTATAGGCCAGAAGGAATATGAATAGATATAGAAAATAATTAATGTGGCCATCTAGATATAGAGATTAGATGTGATAATGATCTTCACATAGGGCAAGAAAATAAGTTCGCTTCAGCGGCACATCGAAGATAACAGAAAAATCTGTTTTTTCTTTCACGCATTCTTCATTTCAATAAAACTAAGGATCACCTATGAGAATATAATGTTAAGGTAACGTCTAATTAGCCATACATAGGGTATTTAATGTGTGGGGATATGCACGCAAATTAATGCGATAATACACGAGCTGGAAATTTCGGCATTAAATAATTTTTGGGCTTTCGAGTGTTATTGGGCTAAACTGTGTGCATATCCTTAGACATTAAATACCCTATGTATGGCTGATTAGGGGTTGCCTAATATTAACATGTAATATATGAAATCTACAATATAATAGTGAAGATTGCAAGGCTACAAACCTGGAAAGAAGAATATGCGGGTGCGAGAAATAATGCAAAAAAACAGACGTGGGCGACTCTTAAACAGACGTGGGCGACTCTTTAATTATGAAGAGAGTTTAATACATCTAAACAATGCGGAAAGACCGTGTCCAGTTCAAACTACAAAAGGCCGCTCAATGTCATCGTTGTTGCCCGTTGTCATTTGTGTTACTACTCTGCACAATAGACACTTTGAAGGATTAGTGATCTAAATAATGTAAAACATAACGGACCATATCTCCCTCTTGTGTTCTATTTCCGAATATTTGGGGAATCAGCAATCGACTTAAGTTTAAAGATGCAGACTTGTTACACAAAAAACAAAAAAAAAGAGCGAAGTAAGAACATACTTTCAAATAAAAATTCATTCCATGTTTACAAATAATCTACTTTCAACTTAAATCAAAAGCACAGAAAACAGAAAATTTAGGCTATCTTACTTTCAATATCGTAATCTGTGAAGGTGGACATCTTCTCTCCAACAACAGGAGGTTCAACATCTTCCTCAAAATGTTATTCATCTTTCACAACTGGAATGGGCTCATCTTTGCCTGTTGTTGGGTATTCGTATTCAGGTACTCTACGAGCTTGTGTCTCAACCATCTACAAAATTCAAACCATCAAACCATCTCTCTTTCTTTTTTTTAAATATGCAAGAGAAAATAAGTCATCACCGCGCAACTATTGTGAGGTGATTTTCTGTAAATATTTGGATTTCAAATCTATGTAATATGATCAAAATATTTCCCCCCAAATATCTTAATCTCTAAAATCTATGTAATATGGTCACAAAATTGCCTTTGAAATTCTTCTGCGCAGACAGTTTTGTCTCTGTGACTATAAATGGAGAAGGCCACATTAACCTCTGGACGTGCCGCACCGGTAATGCTTGAATTTTACAGATGTCGAATTATTGCCGAGGTGAAGTGATAATTTACGTGTATTGAAAATTTCATGTAGGGACTCTTATGTGTTCAATTTAAGTAATATAGATAATTCCAAATTTTAGTCTTTTTGTATGTGGCATTGCTTTATTTTATGTCATTTTGTTCTTCATTGGTTGGAAAATGATTATGTTCACTACTGGCCGTCACTCTATGCCGCTACCTTGCTTTCCTTTCATATCATAATATCTATCTTTTATATATAATGTTTGTGTGCTATAGCGATTTTGATGGTTTATTCTACCCACCATCCAAAGAAATTCTAAAATTTTAGTCGAGGTTAGTTTATTATTGTTTTAATTATAGGTTATTATAATATTTTTTTGAATATTATAACCCAATGTTTACAAAGATATGAATTAATAAAAGTAAAGTTAAGGAAAAGACTAATTTTTTTAATATAATATTAAATTAGTAATATAAATAAAAATATATATAGAAATTATTATTGAAATAAAAATTATAATTTATTTTTATAAATTTATATAATAAAAATATATAAGTTAACTAATTTTTTTAATATAATTTTAAATTATTAATCTAAATAAAAATATATATATAAAATATTCTTGAAATAAAAATTATAATTTATTTTTCATAAATTTATATAATAAAAACATAAAATACTTATAATTTTAAGTAATCACTTTTATGTTTAATTAATAAAATATTTAATAATACTTAATATAAAAATAATGAATTATTATTTTAAAAATAGAATATTTAAATGTATTAGATATAAAAACACATTAATAAACCCTATACAAATGAAGGAATATCGAAAAAGTTTTTAAATTAAAATCAATAAAAGAAAGTGTTAATTAAAAAAAAATTGTATATGCATATGACTTTTTAAGAACATCATAATATTAAAAAATAGTCTTTGAAATGGAATCAATAAAACTCCAATAAAATGTCAAAGATTAAATATTAAAAAATAATAAATAGTTGTATGATAATATAATAAAGAAAAAGAGAACTCACAATTTATTTATTTATTTCAATTATATTATAATATTTATTAAAGAGATAATAAAAATGAAGACGTCATATGAACGTTTAACAACAGTTATGATGATATTTAATGAAATAATGAAAGTGTAATAAGTTTATATGTTATGACCAAAAAGTTGATCATCTAGTTTAATTTATTAGAACAACAGTTATGATGATATTGAATGAAATAATGAAAGTGTAATAAGTTTATATGTTATGACCAAAAAGTTGATCATCTAGTTTAATTTATTAGATGGAAAAGCCAATTTTACCATAGCAAAATTGCTTCCACTATGATAAATTACTTAATAAACCACTTTTGTTAAGTAATTTATAGTTAAACCCATAAAGAATAATTAAATAAATCACTATTTATTTGATTTTCTTCTAGGAATATTTAATTAAACCATTGTTCAATTACCCAATCATGAAAAATAAATAGATAAATAATTAATTATCTTATTTTTCTCTAATTAATCACTAATTAATTATTATTCTTTGTCAAATGTGACTAAATCCGTCATTAAACCCAGATCATCCTCCAGAATTAAAGCCCATGATAGATTTCTATGAACTCAAGTAGCAAATGAAAGGACAATTGGCTTATCATATAGGATGATTTGTTCCAACAAACTCTATTTTTATGTTTTAGTTTTATTTTTAAGGATGGTTCATTTGAAACTCCTCAACATTTCAAGCATTTTCTATCTTTATAGTTGATCCTTTAATTATAAATACCCTTTCATATCTTTTAGAAAGCCGTTCTAATTTTTTGTAAAGAAGACTTAAGAGAGCTGCACTATTGTACATTTTGAATCATCTTAATAGGAAGGTTGAACCAAGACTATTTTTCTTATTAGGAGAGAACTGATAAATACTATTATCTTTGTGTTATTGTTGTGTTTATATCTGATTAATAGCTACATCTTTTCTTTTTTATTTTGCTATGTATGATCTTATATGTAGTTGAACACTTTTTCACTATTGAAGAGTATGAAGTTGTTATCTTTTAATGCATTCTGAAAATGACGAAATCTTATATGTGATATGTATTAACAATTAATTTGATTAACTTTTTAATCAAATTAATTATCTTTCTTGCACTTAATTCTTGAATCGCTAGATGATCTATATTTTTTAGCATATTAGAGAATATTTCAATTGCCCATATAAAGATAAGTTAATCCTGGGAAATAGATAGCTAGTAATATATATATATATATATATATATATATATATATGTTTGTACTCCTGTATTTTTATTCATCGCATCCATTTTAACCATATTATACTTCAAATTCCATTAGATACTCTTAAAGGGAAATTGGTCCCATTATCCTCAATCGAAGCCACTATTCCAAATGGAAAAGGAATGTTTTTCAAGTTCCCAACTGGGTGGTTATCCCTAATGTTGAAGCAACGACATTTCGATCCCTTAACACAAGGTAAAGAAATTCAGTCATCAATCATCATCTATGACTTTGCGCTTTAGGGGGCAATTTGTTATAGGCCATTTTTTCACATCCAATCAATAAGCCTCTAAATGGGATCAATCAACATCATATTCCCCTTTACATCATCATTTCACAAATCCCTATGCATGAATCTCTCATTCCCCACAATTTTTTCCCTAAACTGCATCATCTAAGCCAGTTTTAGTGTCAGGCTAGGGTAACTCCACATTGAACAAGAGAGAAAACTAATTGATATTATTCATTAGGTAACTCATGTTTATATACAAAAATAAAAATGGATCAGTTCATCTTCTAGATGACTGTCCAGTTCACCCATCCGTTTCGGATTAGGTGTCAACATTCCCCCCCTTAATCTGAAGGGATGTTGGTGAGTCCAAGCATCGTTCTGAATCTTTCAAGCTTTTCTCTTCCAAGCGCTTTGGTGAAGATGTCTGCAATTTGCTCGTTTGTGGAACAATGACGGAGATGGATTGTTTTGACCTTAACATGATGTCGGATCAGATGATATTTAGTATTGATGTGCTTAGTACGATCATGGAACTTTGGATTCTTGGCCAACTTTATTGCAGATGTGTTATCAATCATGAGTGGAGTTGATTGTATTTGTTTTACCTGCAAATCTTCAAGAATTTTCCTGAGCCACACAATTTCTTTCGTTGCTTCAGCTGCTGCCACATATTCTGCTTCTGTTGTGGAATCTGCTGGTACTGATTGTTTGCGTGATCTCCAGGAGACAGCTCCTGATCCAAGACTCATAGCATATCCTGAAGTAGATACCCCAGTTTCTTTGTCTCCATCGAAGTCTGAATCAGAGTATCCAATCAAGTTGAAGTCGTCCACCTGTGTATACTTGATTCCAAGGTCTTGAGTTCCCTTCAAGTACCTTAGAACTCTTTTTGCAGCAGACCAATGTCCCTCACAAGGCTTTTGCATAAACCTGGAGAGGATTCCAACAGAAAATGAAATGTCTGGTCTGGTAGTAGTGAGGTAGATGAGACTTCCTACAAGATGTCTATACTTTGTTGCATCCTCAAATTCCTTTCCTTCAATAGATGTGAGCTTCAAGTTTTGTTCCATTGGAGTAGAAAGGGGATTGCACTCTGTCATGCCAAATCTGTTTAACAAATCTCCAATGTATTTCTTTTGAGAAAGAAATATGGACTTTGGATGTTGGGTTACTTCAATGCCAAGATAGTAATGAACATAGCCCAAATCAGTCATTTCAAAAAAATTTCCTAATTCTTTCTTTATGGATGCAATATAGCTTTCATTGTTCCCTGTCATTAAAAGATCATCTACATATACCACAAGATATACAACTGTTTTGCCAACTTTCTTGACAAATAAAGTTGCATCATCAAGATCAAAATGTTTGAAGTTGAGTTTCAGAAGATGCTCAGTTAGTTTTTTATCCCAGGCTCGTGGTGCTTGTTTAAGGCCATACAAGGACTTCACAAGTTTGCATACTTTGTGTTCATGTCCTTTCACAGCAAATCCTTCAGGCTGAGACATAAAAACATTCTCTTTTAGATCTCCATTCAAGAATGCAGTTTTTACATCCATTTGATGGACTTTCCAACCGTTCTGAGCAGCTAGTGCAAAGAGTGTGCGGATGGTGGCCCATTTTGTTGTGGGAGCAAAAATTTCCTCATAATCGACCCCTTCCTTCTGTGCAAAACCTTTTTCCACAAGCCTAGCTTTGTGCTTGTCAAGTGAGCCATCAGCTTTGTACTTGTTCTTGTAGACCCACTTGTAGCCAATTGGTTTTGTTCCAAATGGAGGATCAACCAGCTTCCAAGTGCCATTCTTTATGAGGGCATCATACTCCTTCTGCATCGCTTCTTTCCATTCATCATGAGAAGCAGCTTCTTTGAAGGAAGTTGGTTCAAAATCTGTAGACAAGTTCAATTCACAATCATAAGTAACATCCATATCAACAGGTGAATTAGAGTTATCTACATCACCTCCATCTTGTCGGTTTGTATTTCTGGTTCCTGTTTTTCCAATTTCATCAGGATGAACACTTTCAAGTGTCTTTGTCAGCCACTTTGGGGGACCTTTCTGAGATGGTCCAGGCTGTTCTGTTGATTGAGTTGGGACTGAATCAAGATTAAGTCTCCCAATTCTATCAATTACATCACTTAATGCATCATCCGTTGTTGGAGTGTCATGCAGGGGAGATTGTTCTTCAGAAGAAGATTCCACATGTTGATCTAGTATAGGAATCCCCCCTTCAAGATGTGGAATCTGATTATCAAACTCTTGAAATGATTTTGGTTTTGTGAATTTATCCAAGCGATCAAGTTGCCGCTCAACAACACTGTCAAATTTGGATGATTCAAGAAAAATGACATCTCTGGATAAAACAAACTTTTTATTTACTTCATCATAGAGGCGGTATGCTTTAGATGTGTTTGAATACCCCAGGAAGATACACTTACGACTTCTAGCACCAAGTTTGTTTCTATGTACCTTTGGTATTAAAGCATAACAGGTGGAACCAAATATTGTGAGATGCTTTACCGAAGGAACATGTCCATACGACAATTCATAAGGAGTCTTGTTTCTTATAGCACTAGATGGACATCTATTCTTTATATATGCAGCACATAGAACAGCATCAGCCCAAAACATTGTCTTTACATTTTTGAAGAAAAGCATGGATCATACCATATTCAAAATTGTTCTGTTCATTCTTTCAGCTACACCATTCTGTTGAGGATTATAAGGCACAGTTGTTTGATGTTTAATCCCATGTTGGCGAAGATAGTGTTCAAATTCATTTGATGTATATTCTTTTCCATTATCAGTGCGAATAGACCCAATATGAGATTGTGCATCATTTTCAATCCATTTATGAAAATTCTTGAATGTTTGAAAAGCATCAGATTTGTTCTTCAATAAGTAAACCCAACACATTCTGGTGTAATCATCAATAAATGTCATGATATACTTATTTCCATTTGCAGAAGGAACAGGCATTGGACCACATAAATCTGAATGAATAAGATCAAGCTTCCTATGTGCTCTTGAATGTGAATCATGAAAAGACTGTTTGCTATGCTTTCCTAGAATGCAAGCATCACATTGTTTATGTTTTCTAGGAATTGTAGGCAAACTAGCAACACCATTTTTCTTCAACAAGCGGAGACTATCATAGTTTAAATGTCCAAATCTAGCATGCCATAATAAACTTGATGGAAGTGTACCTTCATCATGATGAGAAATATATGAAAAATGTTGTGCATGAGAAGAGGTTCCTTGCAGTTTAAGAAGTCTTTGTTCTTCTATACCCCTCATGACAAGTGAATGGTCAGATGCCTTTCTTACCTCAAGCTTTCCATCAAACATATGAATGGAGTGACCTTGCTGGCGGATGTGGACCAGGGACAGCAAGTTTCTCATGAGCTGTGGGAGATATAGAACATGATCCAGAAGAAAGTCTGGAAGACCAGGCAGTTTAAGCCTGATTGCGCCAAGCCCTGATGGCTTGATTTTTGACTGATCTGCAAATTATACCGCTCCATCAACATTATCAGTGAAATCTTCAAAAAAGTCTTTCCTATGAGTCATATGACAGGTTGCTCCTGAATCAAGCAACCAGTCATTTTTCGAAGAAGCAAGTGAAGCATTAAACAAGTCTTCATTTACTCCAATGTTACATTGTGCCTCAATATAGTGAGCGGATTCAGGTGCTTTACCTTTGTCTGTGTCATCAGTTTTACCTTTCTGCTGGTTTCTTCTCTGCTCAACCTTGTCCCATGGTAGCTTACATGTAGAAGCATCATGTGATCCATTTCGTTTACAGCGAATGCAATGCAGATCTGCCTTTTCTGCTTGAGAATGTCTCCCCCCCCCTGCCTCTGAAGTATCTTCCTCTTCCTCTTTGTCCACCTCTTCCTCTTGTAGAGTCTTGAGCAGGATGCTTTTATTTATGAGCAAGGAAAACAGTCTCTTCAGAAGATTCAGGAACTGTTTTCTTTCCAAAGGCTTTCTCTCTTTCAGCAAACTTTTTCACAAGAGACTCAAAGGTTATGTCTTTAATATTTCCATTTCCTTGTAAAGACTCAAGATAATTGGAGTAGGTAGGATAGAGTGCTTTGAGAAAGGCAATAAGAGAGATATCCAGCTCAACCTTAGTGGATTTAATATCATGCATTATAGACTTTATTTCAGATGCAATAGCAAGGGGGTTATTATTTTTCAGTTCAAGAGTGAAGAGTTTAATCATGAGCTGAACAACTTCAAGTGCAGAATGTGAATCATAAAGTTCTTTCAGCTTTTGTAAAGCTTCAAAGGCAGTGGAATAGGATGAAATATGACGACTTACTTCTTCATTTACAGATGTTGCGATCAATACATAGGCTTTGCTGTTCTTGTTTTCCCAAATGGCGAGTTCTTTGTCTGATGTGGGCTGCACAGGGTCTTTGTCTTCTTCTCTGACACACACTCCTTTCCACAGCTCATTGTAGATGAGGGTGTGTTTTACCATCCGAGACCATTCAGAATAGTTCTCCTTGCCAGTGAGAACTATTCCGACCATAGAGATGATTGAATGCATTCTGTAAAAACTTCTTCTTGATAAAAAAAATTCTACAAATCCCTCTAATGTGTGACAGAAGGCATCATAATTTCATTGAAATATTATAACACTTTGTGCTTCAATACAGCATAAAACAAACTGTGCAAATGTTCTGACTGATATGACTTTGAATGCTTTCGAAAACTGCTTATATAACCCCTTTGAAAACACAATTAATGTAGCATTGATAATAACTAACATGATCTCATTTTTTAATGCAGAAATACTCCATGCTCATCGAACCACCATACACAGTCTTTGATGTCAGTAATGGAAAATGGCTCGAATAGGAGCAGTTCCAAAAAAAACGCAATCATTAATAGAACGCAGTCTTCAATACCATAAAAACGCAGTCTTCA
This sequence comes from Pinus tabuliformis, assembly GCA_031772625.1. Classification (NCBI taxonomy): domain Eukaryota; kingdom Viridiplantae; phylum Streptophyta; class Pinopsida; order Pinales; family Pinaceae; genus Pinus; species Pinus tabuliformis. The sequence goes on from CM062816.1 coordinate 1,877,118,054, forward strand.
TTAATAGAACGCAGTCTTCATTAATAGAACACAGTCTTCAATACCATAAAATGCAGTCTTCATTACAAGAACGCAGTCTTCAATACCATAAAAACGCAGTCTTCATTACAATAAAAACGCAGTCGCATTTTTACAATAAAACGCAGTCTTCAGTCTTCAATACCAAAAACGCAGTCACCATTACAAAAAACGCAGTCGCATTTTCACCAAAAACGCAGTCACCATTACAATAAAACGCAGTCTTCAACAGTATAGACTACTTGATATCAGTTTTGTTAACAGAAAATGTCAGACGACGAAGCCAAAGAGGAGAAGGAGTATACGAGTTGGATCTCACATCGCATGATGTTGTTACCAAGTATAAGCTTTCTGCTGAAATTGCGAATAAAGCTTTACAAATAGTTTTGTCTGAGTGCAAGCCAAAGGCAAAGGCGGTTGATCTGTGTGAAAAAGGGAACAAGCGCGGCCGCACGCAGCGGAGGCACTTCAAGCAAGGGCGAGAGAACGTATGGAAGAAGCCGAGAGCACCCCCGTCAGCCTCAGAAGCAGCCCAGACTCAATGGGAACCCTTGGTCACACAAAATCTGGTTTTCGAGCAGTATTACAAGGAACAAGAGATTATACCAGAAGAGGAATGGGATAGGCTTTTACCATGGTTACGACAGCAGAAACGCATCAACGCATGAAGGTAATGGAGCTTCAACGCAACGTTCCAGGGTAACTGAGTTTCAACGCATTGATAATTCAAACATTCATGCGCAGGGAGGGACAGTAGAAACGTAGTAGGTATTCCTGGGCGGAGGCACCAGAAATGCACATCAATTACTTATGATCTGAGGGCGCAGTCTCGAGAGGCGCTCAGGACAGAGGGCGCAATCTACAGCAGTGGCAACGCTATATGCTCAGAGAATCGCTCAGGGAATCGCTCAGGATGATGCAACGCTCAGCAGGAGTTACACTATTTTGGGACCTATGCTCTGATACCATGTCAGGCTAGGGTAACTCCACATTGAACAAGAGAGAAAACTGATTGATATTATTCATTAGGTAACTAATGTTTATATACAAAAATAAAAACGGATTAGTTCATCTTCTAGATGACTGTCCAGTTCACCCATCCGTTTCGGATTAGGTGTCAACATTTAGGACCAATGCACCCTATCCTCTTGTTGGACTGCCTTTACCTACAACTATTAGGTGTCAACATTTAGGACCAATGCACCCTATCCTCTTGTTGGACTGCCTTTACCTACAACTTGCTCCATTATGGTCTGTGTTGATCACCTCTATGTTGCCTTCCTTGCACCTGCATTGGTTCTTGAAATTTGGAAAAAAGAGAGAGAATCTTGAAGCCTCCATTTCCAAAAGCTTCCAGAATCTATTGTCACCAGTTACCTAAGATAAAACTCACAAATCCTATCCTAATCTACCTTGGATTTTCCATCCCTTATCCTTAGATATCATCCTTCCATCGAGAGTTGATCTCAATCCCAATATTCGTAAAAGGATAAGAACTCCCAACTTATCCCACTCCTCTATATATGTACGACCTTTCATATGTAAGAGGTTGAATTTTGGAGAGTGATTCTACCATTATACTGTTATGAAGAGAGTTATGTTTTCATGCATTTCAGGTGATTGGAGGTACACTTTGTGACAAAGGAAGGACAAGTCAACAACTTGAAGGAGCTTTTCTACAAGATTGACACATATATATGGTTGTAAATCACTCCATTTATATCAATACAAAGAGTTCTCTTGTTTTCCTATATGTGATATCGTTATTTCATATATTTCATTACCATGTCGATCTATTGAATAAAGAAGATATATGACACTAGATAGATCTCGTAGTATCTTGGCTTGTGTTTTCTAGTTGTGTAGGTTCTAATTTTGGCAGTTGGAGCTAGGATTGGAGCATTCAAGCAAAATAAGGAGCAAAACATACGACATATTCCAAGTAGGTTTCTTCCCCTCATCTACTTACTTTAAAGAAAAGATTGACACCTATATATGGTTGTAAATCACTCCATTTATATCAATACAAAGATTTCTCTTGTTTTCCTATATATGATATTGTTATTTCATATATTTCAATACCATGTCGATCTATTGAATAAAGAAGATAAATGATACTAGATAGATCTCGTAGTTTCTTGGCTTGTGTTTTCTGGTTGTGCGAGTTCTAATTTTGGTAGTTGGGGCTAGGATTGGAGCATTCAAGCCAAATAAGGAGCAAAACATACGAAATATTCCAAGTAGGCTTCTTCCCCTCATCTACTTACTTTAAAGAAAACATTGGGTCCTTTTTCATTATGTTGTTCTAGATTAGCCACCAAACCTAGGGGAGATATTTCTGTCTGCAGTCATAAATCTCGTATAACAAATATCATGATTATAACGGAGAAGAGTAATGACCATACCAATGAGCCTAGGACCATCACATCCTGTAGCTTCTAAACACTCTGCAATATTATCAATGTAAATCCAAAAAAGGGTAGGGGATAAGGGACATCCTTTTTTAACTCTGATATTGCATGTAATTTCTTCTTACCAACCCTCGGTGGTCCTAAACTTCGCAATAACATTCTCATATAGCCTAGTCATAATAACCTTCAACTCAGGATGAACTGTTATGTCTTTCAACCTATTGAATAGGTTATCCCAAGGAATCGTGTCGAAATATTTTCTAAAATAAATAAAACAAGAGAAGATATCACTCTTCTTATTATGATATTCGCCAACAATTATCCTAAAAGTAGCAAGATAGTCTACAGTTGAGTGATGTTTCCTAAATCCAACTTTCCCTTTAGCTCCATAATTTTACACCACTTCTTAAGAACTTAAAAAATTGTGTAAGTACCTCTAATATTCTTTTTAATAATTAGATTTATGTTTTTCAAAGTTTACATTACAATTAAAATTTCAAAATTAGGTAGTATTATCTTACACCAACCCATACGACAATTAGAAATGATATTTCCTAAATCCGACTTTCCTTTTAGCTCCATAATTTTACATCACTTCTTAAGAACTTAAAAAATTGTCTAAGTACCTCTTATATTCTTTTTAATAATTAGATTTATGTTTTTCAAAATTTACATTACAATTTAAATATCAAAACTGGGTAGTATTATCTTGCACCAACCCATAAACAATTAGAAATTATATTTTTCTCAATTGAAAGCATGAATATAATTAGGCATTTAATTTATAAGAACGCACACAAGACAAAGGCTTTCCTAATGTTGTTTCAAACTCAAACCATTTGCAAATCAAATGAAGTTGCGATAAATATGCAAGCCTCATTCAATTTGCATAATAACTATAATATTAAAAATATTATAACAGTTAAATTTAAAAAGAAAATGTCATGAAAGAAATAATTCAATTAGAATAAATTACAAAGATATGATCAACCATAATCTAAGATCTCAAATGTATCTCTTCAGATTGAATAGTATAAAATATTTAAAAAAACAAACTTTCACAAACCTAAGCTAATTTCACCATTGTTAATGAATAAAATTATTTCTTCAACTTGTGAATTTCAAATGACTTGATTATAAGATCTCAAATGTATCTCTTTGGATTAAATAATATAAAATATTAAAAAACAAACAAACAAACTTTCACAAACTTAAGCTAATTTCACCAATGTTAGTGAATAAAATTATTTCTTCAACTTATGAATTTCAAATGACTCGATTATAAAATAGTGCACTAAAATTTAGACCTATTTTCGTAATTAAATTTTCATAATAAATATTCCCTCTCACCATTCCTAATATAACATGGACAAAAAAACAATTATTTATTTATAACACTAATAAAATTGATTTAAAAGAAAAAATTAATACCTCTTTTTTTAAACATTTATTTATTTATAACACTAATAAAATTGATTTAAAAGAAAACATTAATACCTCTTTTTAATGACCACACCATCTTTAAATTGAAATATCATAGTCACATCCATCTTAAATATTAATTTCCAAATATTTATTATAATAACCTATCAACCAATCAAAACTATACTAATTTTTATTTTTACCATACTAATTTTTATTTTCATTTTTTTTAATTCTAATACAAATGAAATAATTATTTTATTTTTAAATTTTTAAATTTTAATACACATGAAATAATTCTTTACCTTTGATTTCAATGAAACAACAAGACCATCTTAAATATTAATTTCAAAATATGTATTATAATAACTTCTTCCTAAATCTAAATTATATTAACTTTTATTTTCAATATTTTGAAATTCAGTATTTATTTTTTTAAGTTTCACAATAAAAAGAAGAACCGCGACCATCGCCATCTTTCTCAAATAATTATAAAGCTACTTTCGTTGCTATTAAAATGATCAAAAGTCTCGAAAAAGTATATTGACCCTAGGTGGAAGTACCAATGTTGACTTTTATTTTTTAAATATATGGCAACCCCGATTCAATCGCAAAGGATTATGCTTCGTCGGAATCAGCCATCAACGACTGCGGCGATGGGGAGGTTGAAGCATTTGCCAAAAACCATATTTTTAAATGGTGGAGCACGGAAATTCCTATTTCTATTATCTCTATAGCATTATAAATGTTCTCTGACATGTGAGGGAAATAGCGTTAGTCTTATAAATGTTTTCTGACATGTCAGAGGGCATTTATAATGTTATAAAAGTGGAAATAGAAATTACCCTGTAGACACATTGTGACTGGTGGACTGCAGAGCATTTGAAGTTCGCTGATCGCTCTTGTCCACGGTAAAGAAGTGACAAAATGGACGCAACCGGAGGAAAAAGAGTTTACCACAAAGGTTATTATAGGCCAGAAGGAATATGAATAGATATAGAAAATAATTAATGTGGCCATCTAGATATAGAGATTAGATGTGATAATGATCTTCACATAGGGCAAGAAAATAAGTTCGCTTCAGCGGCACATCGAAGATAACAGAAAAATCTGTTTTTTCTTTCACGCATTCTTCATTTCAATAAAACTAAGGATCACCTATGAGAATATAATGTTAAGGTAACGTCTAATTAGCCATACATAGGGTATTTAATGTGTGGGGATATGCACGCAAATTAATGCGATAATACACGAGCTGGAAATTTCGGCATTAAATAATTTTTGGGCTTTCGAGTGTTATTGGGCTAAACTGTGTGCATATCCTTAGACATTAAATACCCTATGTATGGCTGATTAGGGGTTGCCTAATATTAACATGTAATATATGAAATCTACAATATAATAGTGAAGATTGCAAGGCTACAAACCTGGAAAGAAGAATATGCGGGTGCGAGAAATAATGCAAAAAAACAGACGTGGGCGACTCTTAAACAGACGTGGGCGACTCTTTAATTATGAAGAGAGTTTAATACATCTAAACAATGCGGAAAGACCGTGTCCAGTTCAAACTACAAAAGGCCGCTCAATGTCATCGTTGTTGCCCGTTGTCATTTGTGTTACTACTCTGCACAATAGACACTTTGAAGGATTAGTGATCTAAATAATGTAAAACATAACGGACCATATCTCCCTCTTGTGTTCTATTTCCGAATATTTGGGGAATCAGCAATCGACTTAAGTTTAAAGATGCAGACTTGTTACACAAAAAACAAAAAAAAAGAGCGAAGTAAGAACATACTTTCAAATAAAAATTCATTCCATGTTTACAAATAATCTACTTTCAACTTAAATCAAAAGCACAGAAAACAGAAAATTTAGGCTATCTTACTTTCAATATCGTAATCTGTGAAGGTGGACATCTTCTCTCCAACAACAGGAGGTTCAACATCTTCCTCAAAATGTTATTCATCTTTCACAACTGGAATGGGCTCATCTTTGCCTGTTGTTGGGTATTCGTATTCAGGTACTCTACGAGCTTGTGTCTCAACCATCTACAAAATTCAAACCATCAACCCATCATTTTTTTTTTTGAATATGCAAGAGAAAATAAGTCATCACCGAGCAGGTGATTTTCTGTGAATATTTGGATTTCAAATCTATGTAATATGATCAAAATATTTCCCCCAAATATCTTAATCTCTAAAATCTATGTAATATGGTCACAAAATTGCCTTTGAAATTCTTCTGCGCAGACTTTGTCTGTGGATTCTGTCTATGTAGCTATAAATGGAGAAGGTCACGTTAACCTTTGGGCGTACCGGTAAAGCTTGAATTTTACAAATGTCGAATTATTGCCGAGGTGAAGTGATAAGAGAGTTTTGTGAGTCGATAGGTGTATTGAAAATTTCATGTCGGGACTCTTATGTGTTCAATTTAAGTAATATAGATAATTCCAAATTTTTGTTATTTAGTAAAATGTATAGAGTCTTTTTGTATGTGGCATTGCTTTATTTTATGTCATTTTGTTCTTCATTGGTTGGAATATGATTATGATAGGATGAAAACACTTTTAAATTTAGTTAAATATGTTCACTACTGGCCGTCACTCTATGCCTCTACCTTGCTTTCCTTTCCTATCATAATATCTATCTTTTAACGTAATGTTTGTGTGCTATAACGATTTTTGATGGTCTATTCTACCCACCATCTAAAGAAATTCTAAAAGTTTAGTCGAGGTTAGTTTATTATTGTTTTAATTATAGGTTATTATAATATTTTTTTGAATATTATAATGAAGGTTTACAAAGATCTGAATTAATATAAGTAAAGTTAAGGAAAAACCTAATTTTTTTAATATAATCTTAAAGTATTAATATATAAATAAAAAATTTACCTAGAAAATATTCTTGAAATAAAAATTATAATTTATTTTTCATAAATTTATATAATAAAAATATAAAATACTTATAATTTTAAGTAATTACTTTTATGTTTAATTAATAAAATATTTAATAATAATTAATATAAAAATAATGAATTATTATTTTAAAAATACACCCCTATACAAATGAAGGAATATCAAAAAGGTTTTTAAAATAAAATCAATAAAAGAAAGTGTTAATTAAAAAAAAAAAAAAGAGTATATCCATATAACTTTTTAAGAGCATCATAATATTAAAAAATAGTCTTTGAAATGGAATTAATAAAACTCCAATAAAATGTTAAAGATTAAATATTAAAAAATAATAAATAGTTGTATTATAATATAATAAAGAAAAAGAGAACTCACAATTTATTTATTTATTTCAATTATATTATAATATTTATTAAAAAGATAATAAAAATGAAGACATCACATGAACGTTTAACAACATTTATGATGATATTTAATGAAATAATGAAAGCATAATAAGCGTATATGTTATGATCAAAAAGTTGATTATCTAGTTTAATTTATTAGATGGATTGAAGGACACCATCTAAAGCCAATTTTACCATAGTAAAATTGCTTCCACTCTGAGAAATTACTTAATAAACGATTTTTGTTAAGTAATTTATAATTAAACCCATTAAGAATAATTAAATAAATCACTATTTATTTGATTTTCTTCTAGGATTAATTAAGTAAATCATTGTTCAATTATTATTCCTTTTCATAATTCCCGATTATAAAAAATAAACAGATAAATAATTAATTGTCTTATTTTTCTCTAAAGAATAATTAATTAATCACTAATTAATTATTATTCTTTGTGAGATTTGACCAAATCCCTTAGGAATAATTAAATAAATCCTTATTTATTTATTATTCTTAACTAATTCCTTGAGATGATAAATAAATCATTTATTTATTTATTATTTCTAAATAGAAGTTTAAATATTTTTTCCCTCCTAACCAAATCTAATAAAATATTCCAAGTGGTTATTCCAAGAATAAGGTTAATAATATTTTATTATTGCTCATTATTCAAGGATAACACAATATTTTGTTATAAATAGAAGGGTTTTCCATTCATTATTCACTTTTGATTATTTTCATTGTTGCACTCACTATTTTAACTCTAATTATTTTCATTGTCGCACACCATATTTTTGTTGGGTTTAGACATTATAGAGGAGAGAGACTCTATCAAAAAGCTGAAGACATTTAAGGATAGCCAAGAACCCATCACATAGAGGGGGATTGGTAACATTTATTTGTTACCTTCACAGTTGTTATAATAAAACTACTCTTTGTATATCTAGTTTCTATTGGATGATTGGAGTTATTACTATTTCTTTTTGTTGTTTAACTATGATTGTGGCATAGATCAAAATTTTGATAGGTTTTGTTTCTATCAGTTGTTGTAGATCTACAATGTTTAATAGCCATTTATATTGTTGATATGGTTTGTCATTCAGAATCTTAAGTGCGTTCTTTTCATACATATTTGAGAAGAAAACACTACAACAAAATTGGCAACTCCACTCATTTTATACTTCAAATCTAGAAACGTGGGTGACCTTCAGTGTTCAGCTTAGGGTTTCTTTTATTTTCAGTCTCTTAATGTTTCCTACCCTTTTGAACCATAGATCTGTTAAATTTCTGACTTTCACAAGTCACAAGAATGAGTCGCAATAGAGACTGCAGTTTTTCCCGAGATTTGCCAACCAAGAATAAAGGAGAAGAAATCACACTTTTTAGCCCAAAAAGTGTGATCTAGAGTCCAAAGCGCACCTTTCAGCCCAAAAAGTGTGATCTCACCTGAAGACGAGTCAATACCTACAATTTTAGGGTTTCTAGCTTTTTATGAGATCTGTTTCTGGGTTTTGCCAAGAGCTGTTTGCTAGACTGTTTAACCTCTGCCTAATCCCCCTTAGGCCTTGATATACTCTGATTTACTCATCGAAGTGGAATTCAACCCTTAGGGCTTCTAGTACACTTCCACCTTTATATGAGATGTTTAGCTGAGTGAGTAGTCTAAGTTTCTGCCGCACTTTCCGCCATATTTTCTAGATCTGTACCCTTTTGTTTTAGATCCATAAATATAGGTTATCACCATCCATAGTTTCATATTAAACCTTGTTTGGTAATTGGCCTTAGGGTCCCATCGATTTTCGTAGGTTTTTCACTCATCTCCATATCTTTTTGCAACGATTTTCCTCTCTGGTTTTTTATTGTTGTTGCACCACTTTTTAGCAGCCTAGTGTCATTTGATACCAATCACATTGAAAAATATATCTCTTGACCTTTTTAGTGTGTTTTCCATCGATTTAGCCACCAACCAACACAGTGTTTGCAAACCTAGTTTGGGTGGGGTTTAGTTAATTGTTTTGTTGTTCATTTTTTGTTGTTAATTTCAGTTTATTTTCAGCAAACTTTTTTCCTTTTTACAAACACGATCTGGGCTTAATCAATAAATACACTCGCACACACAAGCACATCTTAAGCGAAGGGCTTTTGGTTTACATCGTCAAGCCAAGACTTAACATAATAAATTTATCTCCCCTCATTGAGACAAAGGCATATTGTTGATCTCCCTTCACTATTTCTGTGTCACGTGTGTCTTACCACCATTGCGCCACCAAGGCATTTGTCACAGAGACTCTTAGGCCTTCACCCCCAATTTCCTCTTGGGCATATTACTCCTTCCCATTGGGTTCGAGTTCATAGCCCTCTAAATCCCCATACCAACTCTTCTTCGGGTTCATCTGATTCCTCATCTAATTTTGAGCATCCTTCACTACATATCGTCATCATGTCTAGAACCACAACTGGTGCAAGAACCCAAACTAGTGTTGGCTCTAGTTCTATCCCAGTAGTCACATCAAGTAGAACAATCTCGGGAACCATTCCAGCAGCCCTCATGCTCCCCTTTATGGCCGGGTTAAGTCTCCCAGATTTTAGCCAATTGATAAATGACCCCATACACCACGATGTTGGTTGGCCTTCTATGCCGACTAAGCTTCCCTTAGACATCCCAAAGTTTGAGGGTAATGTTGGATAGGATCGTACCAACCATGTCCACTCCTTCCACATGTGGTGTTTGTCCAACTCCATTACCGATGACTCCATTCGTCTTTGGCTCTTCCAACGCACACTCACTGGAGACGTTGCAAAATGGTATGTAGATCAGCCCATCACATCCCATTCCATTTTCGTGACACTTGATAAAGCATTCCTTTCATATTTCTAGTTACCTCTCCGGTACGATATTGGTATGGAGTTATTGACTTCATTCTGTCAGTCCTCTACCACTCGTCTTTTTTACAATACTCAAGAGTGGCATCAAAGGAGGAGCACATGTCATTCCCCACCCTTCGAAGACCGTGTCTACCTAGATTGGTTTCTTAGGAGCCTTTTATCACCCATTGGAAAAGATGTCGCGTCCCATTTTCCTCAAACCAAGCAAGAAGCTCTCCAAACCACTCTAAGATATGATCTAATTTATGTGCAATCTGGTTCTATCTATACCATCATTCTAGACCTCCCTCGTCCTAGAAGTGCCAATGCATCGAGGGCATCTCATGCCGCTGACGGTACCATTGGAAACTTTTCACACCCTTTGCCATATGCTCCGCAAAGTTATGGCTATTTGCAGGGGGGCACCAGTTCCTTTAACACTTATACCCCTTCTTTTAGAAACATGGTTTTAAGACCCCAATCTGTCTACCAAACCATTGCTCCTCCTTATGCACAGTCGAGCGCTCCAGCCCATCAAGCATTAGAATTACTTCCTCCCATGCATCCTCAACCCCAGTATCCACCACCCCCCTAGGGTCAAGTGTTTCTGCTGAAGAGTGCGACCAATCCACAAAATTCAAAGAAAAAGAATAAGGGGAAAGCTGACAAGGGTAACCAGATTAATCAAGGTAATCAACCTAGTGAACCCCAGGGGAACCAACCTAACACCAACAACCAGCAACAGGGTAGCCAGTGAAAGTAATAACAAGGCTATTTGTATGAACAATCCTTGTGCATGTTGTGGTGTACATGGCCATTATACACATGAGTGTCCTCTCTTATCCAAGATGCGCCAAATGTGGGAAGCTCGAGCAGCTTCTATAGGTTAGCAATCACTTCAGAACCCTACACCATCTCAATCAACCGTGCTTACAAATCCTTTCCCTAAGCAATGATTTGTTGGTGCTCAACCTCAGCCTGGTCAAACAACCCAACCCCCTTAACCTTCTGGTTCTAGTGACTACGAGATCTTTATGATGAATTTTGATGAGGTCAATCCCTCTGATATCAACCTACAAACTTGGTCACGTCAATATGACAAGCCATTGGCTTCGTCCGCCACTAAGTCCAAAACCAAAGCATCTGTTGAGCCTCTTACGACACCAAATGGTTTTCTACAGATCCATCAACCTAAATTTCAAGTCATTCCTGAGATCCCCAAGGGACGATTATGTCGTAATGCGGCTTCTAACCGAGCTTCCCATACATACATTATAGTAGACAACTTGGCACAATCACCTGTCGCCATGTTGATGCTGGAAGTACTCCAGTCATGCCCATCTCAAAAGAAATCTCTACTAACTTCCTTGGGCGCAGTAGATCCTTCTAATGATCATTTGATGTATTCCCTATTGATACATTAGAACATCCCCCATTGCCTTCATTTGTTGCTTTCCAGATACTAGTTTGAGTCTGTAATACCATCATCTCCTCATGCATTATTGATGAAGGTGCATCCACCTGTGTGATGTCCACTACCATTTGGAAACAACTTAAGCCACATGATTTTCCCCCCTCCAACATCACATTGCGTGCTTTGGATGGACACTCCTCCTAGCCTCTTAGCATGTACCGCAACTATCTAGTGACCCTTGCGAGAAAGACTTTCCATGTCGACATTGAGGTTATTGCTGCCCCTTTGGATTACAACATTCTCTTAGGCAGTAGTTACACATATGCCATGACATCCATTGCATCTGCAGTTTCTGCAAGATGTGCTACCCCATGAAGGGAAGATCACTACCATCAATCAGTTGACTTACTATGAGTCGACATCCGTGACCTCCCCCAAGTCCACTATCTCATCGATGTCAGATAAGAATTATTCAACTCCTCTCACTGGTGTCTCACCCAGAGTCTACAATGATTCCTCATTGTTGGGTGCTTTCCCTGTTCTTCCCCCTCTCATCTTAGAGCCTAACTCTATGAGTGTTTGCATGTTACAAGCATCACGAGCTTCTCTCAAGCAGTCTAGTACATCCTATCAACAACCAGCTCCTCAGCACCCTGTTGTTGCCATCCCAGTTGAGCCCTCTAGATCCACCCGCCCAAGACCTCCTCCGTTTGTGGGTGACTCTCCTATGTTCCCACCAGGAACTGTTCCTCCAGGTCTCAACCATCCAGGAGTTATTTTGCTTGGACATTACCCTGCAGGCTAAATACCTTTCTTATTCCCGCCTCTAGGAGTATTTTCTATCCCTGTCATGGCTTCGTTGGTTCTTCCTAACATGACTCTTGGGATCCTAGTATGGTACATTGATCCCCTTGAAAGAATTCTGCCTAGTCAGCTAAGACCTTATCATGCTTTGATCCCAGTTCACCCAATCCCTACAGCCCCTGAAACTGCTTTAGCTCCATCACAACCTCTACAGGAACCCACTCCTGTTGCACAAGCATCTGAACAGGGGGGAAAAGCTAATAGGAAATAACCTAAGGACAAGGCTCCCCAAGATCCTCCAACCCCAATGTCGTCACCTCAATATGCTTTATGTAAAGTTATCAGGCATGCCATCAATAATTGTCCTGAGCTTCCTCATCTCAAACCCTTGGTTGATGAAACATTCCCTGAGTCAAATATACCTGAAGTCCATGTTAACTTACTGGGTCCAGCTATGAAACTCAAAACTTTACGCACAAATAAACCTTGTGCCTTGTGCAATCATCACAGTCACTACTCCCATTGTTTCCCTCATCTTGATGAATTTCGTGATTTCCTTGAGGTGCTTCGTGAATACAAGACCACTCGTAGTGGAACACCTACTCCTCTACCCCTAGATTCTAGTACCAAAAGTAAACCAGAACAGGGTGACTCCAATCCCACCATCGTGATCCCCCCCGATGTCGAGGTGATGGACTCCATGGGCCATGTCCTTTAGCTGTCGCCGTCCTTGAGTTCCTCATAGGAAAACATTTCTAAGGTTTCTACGTGCACTTTTGTCGAACCTCTTTCGATAGAATCTTAGGTCTTAACATTCGTAGATCCTCCATCTACTAGCTCGTTGTTTACCATTACTGATGACGCGCATATGAACCTTCTCTCTCAGGTTGATGCATTAGGTACCACCGGCGCATCATGTAGTAATTATTCCTCCCATCCACCCATCTTCCATTCTGATGAGGACATCATGGAATTTATGTCTACCCTTGATTACCCTTGGGATGATATGCACCATCGCACATACTTCCTGCCATAGCAGTGTCATGACAAACATACTATGGAATCAAAATACTTCATCCATGGTGAAGTCAATTGGTTTCAAAATCCCATACCTGCCCCAGACGCTTTCGAGGAAGGGAATATGGCCAACATCTCCCCTATTATAAAAATCAACATTTCTAATAAAGTAGGGGTTGAATAAAACATTACCTTGGGGGCATAGTGCACCCCAAAAGAAATTGAAGCTTACACCAAGCTCTTCAAATAATTTTTTGATGTTTTCGCTTGGTCTTATTCTAGGATGCCCATACTTGATCCCGCCATTGTTGAACACCATATCGACACACAGCCCGATGCCACTCCTGTCCATCAGAGGTTGAGACCCATCCACCCTTCTTGTCATGAGCAATAAAAGTAGAGATTAACTAGCTCAAGGAAACTAATTTCATCTATCCTATTGAATATACCACATGGGTATCCAACTTGGTTCCTGTTCTCAAGAAGCAAGGCACCATTCATGTATGCATGGATTTTTGTGACCTGAACAAAGCTTATCCCAAATACAACTTCGCACACCCTTTATTGACTAGATCACTGACGAGTGTGTGGGGCATGAGGTTATATCCTTTATGGATGGATTCTCTGGGTACAACCAGATCAGTATCTGTCATGTTGATTAGTTAAATACAATGATCATTAGCCCGTGGGGAACCTTTGCATATCGAGTCACGCCATTCGGCTTAAAAAATGTTGGAGCCACATTTTAGCGGGCCATGTCATACTTTTTTCATGACTTGGCACACCTTATCCTTGCTTACCTTGACAATCTCACTGCTCGTTCTAGGACTCGGGCACAACATATTCATGATTTCCGCACAATTTTTCTTCGATGTCGCAAGTATAACATTCATCTTAATCCGTTGAGATGTGTCTTTTTCATTCCTCTCGACCATCTTTTAGGCTTCATTGTTTCGAAACATAGTATTACTCTTGACCCCTTGAAAGTTCAAGCCATTCTTGAGATTCCACCTCCCCGTACCTTCCGCTAGTTACAAAGCCTTCAAGGCAAAGCGAACTTCCTTCGTAGGTGTGTACCTGACTATGCGACCACCGCACATGGGTTTCTTAGACTCCTTCACTTAACCGTGGGATGACCATGCTCAACAGCACTTTGATTCCCTGAAGCATGCTCTCACTTCCGCACCCTTGATTAGTCCCCCTGACTTCACCAAGGATTTCATCTTGTACATCTCATCTTCAGCCCATTTGATCGTTGGGATCCTTATTCAAGAAGATGACGATCATAATGACCATGTTATCTACTATATCAGTAAGAACCTAGTAGATCCCTCCATGAACTACTCTCACAAAGAGAAATTGGCGATGGTTGTCATGTTCTCCTTCCAGAAGCTTCGTTACAATATCCTTATGTGTACCACCAAGGTCGTAACAAACTCCAACCCCATGAACTTCCTATTCATTCGACAAATCATCAATGGTAATTATGCATATTAGATCATCATCCTCCAGGAATTCGATCTTGAGTTTTTTACACCTAAGAGTAAGAAAGGTTTGTCCCTCACCCAACTCATCTCTGAATTACCCACTACTACACGTGATCTGCCGATTAATGACGAGCTCCTGGATGAAAACTTGTTTATCATCCCTTGGTATGAATATATTATCACATATTTGCAAACCCAAAATTTCACCCCCCATATTACTCGTGATGATCGATAGCGAATTCGATACTAGGACCCTCGCTACCTCCTCATTGGTGATGACCTTTATCATCGTGATGTGGATTCTATCCTTCATCGTTGTCTCACCCATCCTGAAGGAGAGAAATTGCTAAATTCCTGTCACACCGGTGCTTGTGGTGGTCACCTCTCCAGTACGGCCACTGCCTAGAAAGTCATGAGCACTGGTTACTTTTGGCATTCTCTCTTCAGATTTCATTGAGGCAATCAAACACTAGCCGAATTGCTAACATGTTTCCCCAAA
Organism: Pinus tabuliformis; assembly: GCA_031772625.1. Classification (NCBI taxonomy): domain Eukaryota; kingdom Viridiplantae; phylum Streptophyta; class Pinopsida; order Pinales; family Pinaceae; genus Pinus; species Pinus tabuliformis. The sequence goes on from CM062816.1 coordinate 1,877,133,289, forward strand.
GGCAAGAGCCCCACTGGCTCCCCTCCATCCTGTCATCACTGTTGTTCCTTTCTGTAAATGGGCCATCGAATTCATGGAGTGTCGACCACCATCTGTTAATAATCATAAGTAGATTATCATGGTGGTCGACTATTTTACCAAATGGGTTGAGGCCATGAAAAATTTCAATAACATTATAGCTACCGAAACCCTGTTTTGTTTTAACCATATTATTGCTCGATTCGGGGTTCCGAAACAATTGGTCTCTAACCATGGTTCACATTTTGAAGATGAGGTATGGTGTGAACTATTCTCCTTATTAGGCTTCCAGCACCAATATTCATTGTCTTATTACCCCCAAGGTAATGGACAGGTTGAAGGAGTTAACAATATTCTCAAAACAATGATTCAATGGATGGTGAATAAGCACAAGAACAACTAGCACCTTATGCTCTTCCCCACTTTGTGGGCCTATAGAACTTCTGTCAAAACGACCACTGGGTTCACTCCTTTCCACTTTATTTTTTGGCGAGGAGGTAGTCTCGATAATCGAGTGTGAGATCCCTTCCCTCCACCTAGCTATCAAACTTCTCCCTGACACCCAACCATTAGAACAAAGACTTGTCATGCTTGAACGCGCCTCTGAAGACTGTCATGTTTCTTTGCAAACCATTGAAGCAGACAAAAAGTGCACCAAAGCTCAGTATGACGGACAAGTCAACCCTCATGCATTCCACGAAGGTGATCTTGTTCTGGTGTATGACTGGGCCTATGATACCTTGGGACATGGAAAGTTCGAATCATTATGGCTAGAACCTTACATCATACATAAGGACTTAGGTAAGGGGGCATATCTCCTAGAGGATTTCAAAGGCCAACTACTTCCTAATCCTCATAATGCACTCTACCTTAAGAAATTTTACCAATATCATCTCCCATTTATTTGTGCGTATTTATCTCTATCATGCATTTAGGTAGGTTGCATCATTTCATTTGATGATTTGACACTTCACCAAGAAGCCACTTTTCCAAGAAAGGTCACTTTGTTGCCTCTCAAAATCAATTTTCTTCATAAAGAAAAACTTGTATTTTGAGGTCCACCTCCTCTTAATACTTGGTGTACCAATTTTCAATTTTCATCATTAGTAACTGAGATTTACTCATGTCTTTATGGTCCTAACAAATCCTATTCTGTGTGGCAGCGTTGTCGAGTCACCCTTGTTCAGAGCATCTCTGATGAGTCACCCTTGCATCCATGGAGTCTATTTCACGTCCCATTATATCATGTCACATTATTCCATCCATCTTTGCATATTTTTCTTCCTATGTTGCCCATTTTGGCCTCCAGTCATACTGTCCCCATCCCCTCTAGAGTTGAGTCAGTCACTGTCATGTCAACCATGCACTTTATGCTCTAACAAGGGAAGTCCTATGTTTGTCCCTCAGTCCCACATTTTCCATTATCCCTGGTGTCAATCCATTAGTGACATTACTATTTTCCCTCGTGCCTTAGTTGAGGATACTCATTGCCTCACCTGTCATGGGCCCTATCCTATCGACATCAGTTAATTTATTCCAAAAGAATGACCTAGAGGGTGGTGTATCTTGGTTCCAACTTCCATTCTTGTTCGACGCGTCAGATCAAGCAAAGGGACTCATTATCTCCCTTTCAATTGCTTGTTTCATGTTCATTATTCATACACTTGATGGTCCAGTGATGCAACAGATTGTACCAATGATTCCCGGGTGTCAGTGAGATGTTTCAGACCTCATGAGGGGTTGGTCCTTTAGGTAGCCCCCCACATCCCTTGATGCATTCCTATTATGCTACAACCTCAGTTGTAGTTCCACAGAGTTGTTGGGTTTAGTTCTTACCGATCGTAGTGTTTAGAGCATGCACATCTCCTTTAGATGATCCATTCAATTTTGCAGAGCCCTTCCCTATTCAACAAGGATTCTTCAGTCATTCTACCCTCCCTCCCACCCATTTTTTGAGGGAAGGGTCATTATATCTCATGTACTCAGACAATATTTTATTCAGTCTTGGCTCATGTTTTTTCCAGGTGAATTATGTATATGGGACACATTGTATTATTTTATGGCTAAGTTATGCTAGCATGTCATGTACCATTCATCATGTACTTCATTTCTCAGTTTTATGTTTCTAATCACACCATTATTTCTATGCTAAGTTATCTCAGTGGGAATGGGTATACCTCCCCCGCCTCATTGAGGTCTGGTACCACAACATAAAAGGAGACTTGCATTCATCTCACCCCCTCTGTCCCTATCCTCTCTTGCTTTAGCTTTATTGGCCTCTCTCTCTCTCTCTCTCTCTCTCTCTCTCTCTCTCTCTCTCTCTCTCTGACTCCCCTATGTTGTCTAGTGATTGTGTCTTTACAATGTACTTTGGTCATACGTTTTTCTCCTAACACTCGTATATTGGGGAGCAATCTATTATCACCAAAAAATTTATCATCTAGCCTAATTTACTAGATGAATCGAAGTACACCATGTAAATCCAATTTTACCAGTGTAATAAATTACTTAATAGACCACCTTTGCTATGTAATTTATAGTTATACCCATGAAGAATAATTAAATTAATCACTATTTATTTGATTTTCTTCTAGGAATAATTAATTAAACCTTTGTTCAGTTATTATTCCATGTCATATTTGACCCGGTCATGCAAAATAAACAGATAAATCATTAATTATCTTATTTTTTGCTGAAGAATAATTAATTAATCACTAATTAATTATTATTCTTTGTCAAAATTGACTAAATACCTTAGGAATAATTAAATAAATCCTTATCTCCTTAACCAATTCCTTGAGATGATAAATAAATCATTTATTTATTTATAATTTCTAAATAAAAGTTTAAATAATTTTTCCCTCCTAACCAAATATAATAAAATATTTCAAGTGGTTATTCCAAGAATGGGGTTAATAATATTTTATTATTGCTTATTATTCGAGGATAACTCAATATTTTGTTATAACTAGAAGGATTTTCCATTCATAATTCACTTTTTATTATTTCCATTGTTGCACTCACTCTTGCAACTCTAATTATTTTCATTAATGCACACCATATTTTTTGTTGGGTTTACACATTATATAGGGGAGAGACTCTATCAAAAAGCTTAAGACGTTTGAGGATAGCCAAGAACCCATCCCATAAAGGGGGATTGGTAACATTTATTTGTTCCTTTCACATGTGTTATAACAAAACCATTATTTTTATATCTGGTTTCCATTGGATGATTGGAGTTATTACTATTTCTTTTTGTTGTTTAACTATGATTGTGGCATAGATCATAATTTTGGCAAGTTTTTTTTCTATCATTTGTTGCAGATCTACAATGTTTAGCAACCATTTACATTTTCGAGATTGTTTGTCATCCACAATATTAAGTGGGTTATTTTCATACATCTTTGATAAGAAAACACTACAACAATATAGTTGTGTAGTGCATGATATAGTATTGATCTTTTTGAGCATGCATAATGTATTTTTATTAAATTATGAATTTTCATAAAATAATGATATTTCTTCAATTTTTTTAATTATGCCATTGTTAGATTTAACACTTATTATTGGTATAGATAATTTTATTTATTTTATTTTATTTTATTTTAGTTAACTTTTTTCTACTTGATTATTTTGATTCAATGAACACATTTTTATTTCTCAAATAATTATTAATGAAATTTATTTAATTTATTGATAAATTTGGAACATGGAAATATGGAAATCAATCATGGTCAACTATGGTCATTAATGGTAAACCATGGTCAATAACCATGGTCACATTACGACAAAAGTTGTCTCATGGTCCAACGTCACATTATGACAACCATGGTCAACCATGGTCTACCATGGTCCAACGTCACATCGTGGCAAAGATTGTCTCAATATGAAAATCAACTATTGTCAACCATCGTCCAATATTTCATTGTGACAAAGATTGTCTTGATATGAAAATAAATCATGGTCAACTATGGTTCAATGTCACATTGTGACAAAGATTGTCTCAATATGAAAATTAACCATGGTAAACATTGGTCAACCTTGTTTATTTTAAGGTTTATAAAATTTGTATTAGCGTTTATATACATTGGGTTTAATATTATTCCCTTGGGTTTTTAGTATTAATCTCTTGTGTTTATAATATCAATCTTGGTAAACCACAGTGAATCATGGTCAACCATGGTTTACAAAATCAATCATGGCCAACCATGGTCCAATGTTACATTGTGACAAAGACTATCTCAACATGAAAATCAACCATGAACAACCATGTTCCAACATCTCATTGTGACAAGGATTGTCTCAATACGAAAATCAACCATGGTCAAAAATGGTGCAATGTCGCATTATGATTTAAGGCTTGTATAAGTATGAAAAACAACCATGTTTATCTTAGGATTTATCATATTTATCGCAGGGTTTATATACCTTGGGTTTATAATATTAATCCCATGGGTTCAATATTATTCCCTTGGGTTTATAATTCCTTGGGATTTTAGTATTAATCCCTTAGGTTTATAATATCAATCCCTTGGGTTTATTAATCTACGGGATCATATTCCTAGGGTATAATATTATTGATATGGTTTATGATATTAATTCTAGGGTTTAATATAAATCTCTTAGGTTTATAATCATGGTCAACGATGGTCCAACATGACATGGTGACAAATATTGTCTCAATATGAAAATCAATTATGCTAAACCATTATCAGCCATCATCAACCATGGTTAATCATGGTCAAAATTGGTCAAACATGGTCGACCATGGTGAACCATGGCCCGACGACGCATTGTGAGAAATATTGTCTCAATAAGAAAATAAACCATGGTCAACAAAGGTCCAATTTCGCATTGTGAGAAATATTATCTCAATATGAAAATCAACCATGGTCAACCATGGTCCAACGTCTCATTGTGACAAGGATTTTCTTCATATGAGAATCAATCATGGTCAACCATAGTGAAGCATGGTCCAACATCGCATTTTGACACAGATTTTCTAAATATGAAAATCAATCATGGTCAACCATGCTTATTTTAGGGTTTATAATATTTATCTTATCATTTATGTACCTTGGGTTAATATTATCCCCTTGGGTTTAATATTATTCTCTTGGGTTTAATATTGGTCCCTTGGGTTTATCATCCCTCGAGTTTATTATTCCCTTGGTGTTACCAGGAAAAGTGTCTATTTAGAACTGCTCTATCCCACTAAGGCGTGACAGCTGCCTTAGAAACAAACAGAGAAAAACTACTTTTGTATTTCCTTTATGAATTATAGACAGAGAGGGGATAGAAAGAACCGACCTGTGTCTTGCGCTAATCCTTTGATCCAATCCCTCTCTTCTTTGACACCTTCCAGCTACTTGCTCCCTTACTTGCCCAGCTTCACCAAGTACCTGTAAGATCACAGAAGAAGAAAACTATACGAAGACATGGATCTATATTCATAAACAGCTTAGGATTAGATTTAAGCTAACCATAAAAATGTAACAAGCATCAATGATACAAAAGCATGGAGTGTTGGTAAGGTAAATCCCCTCTGCGGACAGAGGCGATCCCACTAGCCTAAAACAGAACTAGCCACAATCAAACCACGCTGCTACGCAAGTTCCTAGTTATGCATCAAAGGTGAATTAAGAAGACCAACCTGGAGTCCAACGCTATGATTGAAGCAGAGTTGATATTCCCACTCCCTCGCTCCAGAAGATCATAAACGAACACCTGCACATGCAAAGGAAGAGACAGACCAACATAACATCTACCAAGGCACAACTATATTTCAGTCAGAAAGGAAATAAATCAACACATCACCATAATAGACAATGAGATTGGAACTATAATAGCAGTCGCTCATTAATTAATAATAAACAGGAAAAGTTACAACCATGGTTCTGACGTTGAACCTCTCATGGCTGGGCGAGTAACTATATGTGTCTTGCAATGCATCTCCTCACCGGCAGCATAACCTATCCAGCATTAACTAGCATTCCTCCAAGAACTCAACATCTAACACTCCATGACTAACGATTATCACTAGTATCACTAGTATCACTAGCTTGTCAAATGCATAAGGAAAATCTTATATAGATGAAGAAGGGAGGAGGATACGATGAACCAGGACACCTATTGTGGATTAACATTATCCCCAAAAGCCACTAAAGATGGAGATAGGATAAAACTCGACAAAAGACTGATTTTTTATCCTCAAAAAGCTCCATGTAATGAAGGAAACAACAGTCGGGCGTGCGTTAAGGCAAAAAGCATGACCAAACTTGGTTGGCGCGACTGTTGCTCTAAGACAGAGCGTCAATGGTCACGCCCTCTTTTGAGGATCTCTATGATTAGCGCGGGTAAGATACTGTGGACCTGCGCCAATGGAAAAAGAGGACTTTTCAAGGATAATCTGTAGAAGGTGTCTTCAGGGAACATGAAGTACATACTCAGGGGAACATAATGCAAGTGTTTTTAGACTTTGTCACTTCTTATAACTCCCGGGATGAGTCCTCCAAGGTACGACAAGAGGAGTAACAGGGATGGTGACAAATTACTGTGTAACAGATGACCCCTAAAGCATGAAGTCCGAGAGGTGGAGAGGGGTGAAATGCTTTACAAGAACACATATAGTTACTGCCGCTGAGGATCTGTATTAAGAGACATGACTGATAGTCCAATTACATGATGTACGTGGTATGGTCGCAGCCATCCATAAGAGAGTACATAAATAATCTAGATCCATAGTATGGATGCAGCCATCTCGTTAGGATCAATCAATTGACTCAGGTATGGTCGCAGCCATCCAGTAAATGAGTCAAGTACCAAGAATCACGCCTGGATTACAACAGACACAATCCAGGGTCTTGCGCTCCATCTCGACATGAACAAGAGTACAAGTTCAAGAATGTGAATATATGAGCTGAAGTCGAACATGCATGAACATCGTCTGATTACCAGTCAATAGTGGAAACTGTTAACAGACGCGAGAGGTACCACCAATAATGACAATGGTCCTCAAGGTACTATAGGTACAATCTACAGCGCGTGAATTAATGATCTGAAGTCGAAAGCCCGTAGAATCATTCGATCGGAGGCCAATGATGAAAACCTCACGTCGAACACGAAGAACCTGCCATTGAGGCATGCAGGCTCCAAGGCACCGGAAAGGAGTCTCTAGATCAACTTCCTGGATAATGAGTTGAAGTCGACAGGAAGTGACCTTGATCGAAGGTGGGCCATAATGTTTCCCACATCATCGACACGAGGCAGAGAAATAATGTTGTGAATCAAGATTGTGCGAACTATCAGAGGGAGGTTGTTTCTTTGTAGAGGTCAACTTCTCTTGAACACATCGACGACACATTAATGGAATCGGCAGTATTTGACATCAATGTATCAAGGGTCATAATGACGAGGCAATGAGTGGATGAGAGGTCAAATAAGGTACCCAAGTCCATGGAAACAAGCGAAAGATATGAGATGAGATATCCCCACCCCGGACGCGAAAGAAGAAAAGTGTCATGTTCAAGAGCGACATACTGCCGTTACGGTAATAATTATGGTTCAAAAATTTTCTTTTCCCCCCGCCATTTCTAGCGAGTACCCCAGTTATTTTTAACAAGCTTGATGGGGATAGCATATGCTTGTGTTGTGACAAAATCCGATGTCATTAAGTTTTAACGAGTCTGATAAAGGAAGAACTCGGTGTCTTTTCATGTTTAGAGAGTTTGAAAAGACAGCAGAAAAGGAAACTCCAGGGATGTCCTTTTTCGTAAAGTTGTGTCTCTCGGGCCCGAAAATGTATAAAATAATACCCGAAAGAACTGCCCGATCATTACGATCCAGGAGTACTTTTCATAATTAGTGATTTCGACCCGAAAAGGTAAAAAAGTGGTCAAAACCACGTCGTTTCGTAACCATTAAAGAGTTTGAAACGACAAAAACCAGGTAATCTTCATATGTTTTAACGGTCGACAAAAAGAACTTAAAACGACCGCCCCTTATTACCATTTAACTATTCAAGAGGAGCGACTCGGCAATCTTTTCCTCTTTAAATGGTCAGAAAAGAGCTGAAAGCGGACCTCCATTTTTATTTTCTTTAACGAGTCAAAAAGGAAAAATACTCGGCAATCTTTTCATATTTTACGAGTCAGAAAAGAGCGTAAAGGCGACTCGTCCTGAAGGAACGAGTGGTATAAAGGGTAGCAACTGGTTCCGGTAATGGTGGAACTTACTCGAAACATGTAAAGGTTAAGAGGCTGGCTAATAAAACCACTCATCGCTGCAGTTCCTCAGGAAAAGAGAAACAACCAAGTGAAAGCATATGATCGGCCAAAGAGATGGTGGCGATGGAATGAAACAACCAAGGCTCATCTAGCAGAATTTAGCAGATAAAAGGCAATCACGGGATGTAAATCAGGTATGGGTTCATTTTTACACAAGTTTGAACCATGGAGAACTTTGCTTGTTAAAAAAAAAAAATTGTTGCATGCCCCCAGCATGAAGATGCAAAATCGAGGTTGCAAAATCGAGGTACATGCCCCCCAAGCTTCATGGCATTCACGGAGTGGATGGAATGAAGGTTTACCTGGAAAGACTCGATTTTGAAGGAGGATGCATGCCCCCCGGGCTTCAGTCACGCACCCGGGTCAGCTTCCTCTAGAGTAAGACAACGACGGAGAACGGAGTCTGCACCAAGACGATATAATGTATCTCCAATGATACGGTAGGGTTGAGATTGATGACGAATCCTCCGCCGAGCGTCGTTAGGCACACCCGGGCGGAAGGAGGATGTTTGCAGATATGTGATTATATCTCCGTACCATGGATCGAGGGTGCTAATGAGGAACAGGGTTTCATCTGGAATTTGATCTTCTACAGGCGAGGTCGAGGAAGAAGATGGCAAAGAGAAAATTAACTCAGCAAACACAAGGGATTTCTTAGACTTGGCAGTGGTAAATTCCAAGTCAAACTCTTGGAGAATAACAATCCACTTTGAGTATTTGCCCCCTAGTAACTGGCGTGACAATATATATGTCATGGGGTTGCAATCAGAAATCACAGTAGTAGTACGCAAAAGAATATAATGACGGAAGCGTTGTACAGCACAAACTGCGGCTAGTGCCAACTTTTCGATATAAGCATATCGAGTTTCCGTGTCTAACAGGTTGCGGCTGAGATAATAAATAACATGTTCAGTGTTATCATCATTAGTTTGAACAAGAACCATGCCGATAGTGGTATCGGCGGCGGCTAAATACAATGTGTAGTCGCGATAATAATTCGGAGGACGAAGCAATGGAGCAGAAACAAGGAGACTCTTGAGATGCTCAAAATATTCCTGAGCTGTGGCATCCCAATGGAAAGGGATATCACGCTTCAGTAATCGTGTAAAACCTTTAGCCACCTCGGCATAGTTTGGAACAAAACGGCGTAAAAAATTGGCTTTCCCCTGCAAACTCTGCAACTGATGCAAAGAAGTTGGGGGAGGGAGATTGACGATAGCTTCGACTTTAAGGGGATCCAAACGGATGCCTTCTCTAGAAACGATAAAACCGAGAAGTCTGCCATATTCAACACAGAAGACACATTTGTGAGGATTTAGCCTAATTCGGTAGTATCGGCAGTGAAGAAAGATTTCGCAGAGGTGTTTAGGGTGGTCCTGACGTTTAGCTGAATGAGCAGGAAGATCATCCAGATAAGGTTGCACAATATGCCGAATGTCATGAAATGCATAATACATCGCACGCTGGAAGGTAGCACCAACATTTTTAAGGCCGAAAGGGAGCTTCTTATAGGCAAAAGTCCCCCATGGGCAAATAAAAGCAGTTTTGTGTTGATCGACGGGAGCAATATTAATCTGGTTATAACCAGAGAAACCGTCCATAAAAGAATACATTTCACTGCCGGCACAGTCATCAATGATTTGATCAATGAATGGTGTTGGAAAGTTATCTTTAGGACAGGCTTTATTTATATCACGGTAATCGACACAAACTCGGATCGTACCCTGTTTTTTAGTTACAGGCACAATGTTAGAAACCCAATCTGTAAGAGGAATAGGGTAAATAAAACCGGCGTTAAGAAGCTTTTCTACTTCGGCCTTAATCGCTGCAGCCTTCCGGGGGTGTACAGGGTGTAAACGTTGACGAACAGGCTTAGCATCTGGGTACGTGATTATTTCATGCATCACTATACTAGAATCAATGCAGGGCATTTCTTCATAGGACCATGTGAAAACATCACGAAATTCGCGAAAAAGTTTGGAATAAAGTTGAATCTCCTCTGGAGTACAAGTGACTCCGATGTGAAGATGCTCGACTATCCCGGGTTTAACAGAGATGTAGAGGGGTTGGGTTCGTGTAATGTTTGCCATATTCCCTTCAGAAAAAACCTGATCAATTTGAATAGGCGTTTGAAGGATTTGTGATGGAAGACAAGGAGCAAACCGCTCGAGGCATGTCAGAAAATGCTGCGAGGCAGGGAGAAATGAGGAACGATGGTGAGAACTATACCAGGGAGGTTCCTCCAGAGACAGGAGGGAGTGGGAAAACACCCATAAGATCAGGATCTTTGAAAAGTCCAGCTCCTAGACTCTTAGGTAATTTGGAGGTATGCTCCACAAACGGGATGGTGCCTTCGGAAGAAGAAGCAAAAAAAGAGAGCTGGTCAACGGTAACGATCTTCCCTTGATGAGGGAAACAGATAATTCGGAAGAAAGATGAAGCAACAGCTTGCATCGCGTATATCCAGCTACGTCTGAGAAGGAGGTTGTAGGTTAGAGTAGCATCAACGACTTCAACTTCCATCTCGACCGTCTTCCCTTCCAAAGAGATTCGTAAACGTTGGAGTATACCGTAAGGACGGGACGCTCTTCCATCAAAAGCTTCCAAGGTAGTGGGAGATTGGCTCAACGTTGGAGATCCAATAGCTTTCCAACAGGAAATGGACATGATGCAAGTTGAGGCACCTTCATCAATAACTGTACGATGAATCGTTTTGGAATCAATAATTACCTGTATGAGGAAGGCGATTTGGGGAGGCAGCCTCTGAGTGTGGCGTTCCAAGTCAAAAGTTATTAAATCTGAATCGGCCGGGTCTATGCCACCGATGGCAGACAGCATGGACTTCCTCTGAGAAGGGCAGCTCTGGAGAACCTCTAAAGCGTACATAGCCGACGGAGTCTGTGCTAAGTCCTCAACGATGTTGTAGTGCTATGCAGCACGAGCATTCGGATTATACGAGGATTTCCAGAGTACTCCTTTTGGAGGGGGTCGAAGAGGCATTTCAGTGGTAGGTCTCTCGATGTGGAGCAGACCTGAACTGAACGGGGGAGCACTTGGGGGAACCTCAGGCTCCTTCCCGGCAGATGACGGATAATCTTTCGTTCGAGTACTGATATTAATGGGTACTGTACCAGCCATAAACACTTGAGAACCAAAGGAAGAGGGAGGCTGAGTAGGATCAGCCACCATTTGAGTTTTTTGAGTGTGTTGGGTGGGAAAGGGCTCTTTGAGCACCGCAGGAGTCCCAGAGGTGCCTTTTAACAAACGACTAACTTCAGACCGCCTCGGGCAATCCTTGGTAAAGTGATCCTCATCGCAAATAAGACAAGGATATTTGGGTTTGCGTTTAGTGCCGTCCTCAGGTTGAGGTTTTGGGGTTTCCTGCTTAGGTTGTTCCGGCTTATTTTTCGCTTTCCCTTTTTTCTTCTCTTTCGAAGCCTTGTTTGCCGTATTAGATTGGACGGTATTAACCTCAGAAGTAACATTCGAACCAAGCGATGCCTGGGAAGGTTGTCCATTCGAAGCAGATGTTTTTTGCTTTGCAGGGTTCGCCGGATTTTTCTTTGAGGATGAATTAACCGAACCAATGATACCATCAATAGTGGGTGTTGGCGGGGCTTTAGACGTTCCTTGTCTTGGGACATCAGGCAGATAATCATATAATGTACCTGACTGAGAATAAACCAAGTCAAGGTACTGAGCTCGAGAAATAGCTTTCTCTTCAGTGACACACGCCCCCATGGCGATATCCCGAGCTATCGGAGGCACGAAGGAAGTCGTAAACCAATCGGTAAGAAGCTGGTCGGGAATCCAAAATTTGATCATACGTCTACGCCGTCTCCATTCATGGATATGATCAGAGATATGCGTAGCCGTCGTTTGTCTTAAGGAAGTGAGGAGGTGTGTACCCGTTTCGTATCGAATGGGTAACTGGAAGTGAGTGAGAAATGCCATAGCCAAAGAATTGAAATCTTGAAAGGACCCGCGATGAAGTTCGATATACCACTTAGCGGCAGAGCCAGTGAGGGTCCTTTGAAAAAGGTGAAGCCGAATTGAATCGTCAAGCCATGAATTAGATGAACACCACAAATGATAGGTCATAACATGGGCTTGTGGGTCTTCATTGGCTTTACCATCAAATTTTGGACAGTCACCAGGTATTTTAGTTGGAACTGGAGGCCAATAAGGACTATGAAGAATAGGATCATTGGTTAATTTGGACACATCCGGTAATTCTAAAGTTGCTAAGAACGGTAATTGAGGATTGAAAGACATTTGGGGTTGCTGGTAGGGTGGAGCACCAGGGTTCCAACCAGGTGGTGGTTGCCCCCATGGATTTTGTCCGGACGGATTTGGTCCCATAGTGGATTGGCCATAGGGATTTGTATATTGCCCCCTAGCATAAGGATTACCAAACGATGTTGTAGATGCGTCGTATGGCTGTTGATAAGTTTTCGAAGGACTCGCATGCTGTTGTTGGTAGTTCTGGTACGGGGCAAATGAAAATTGCCCTTGAGGTCGTTGGTAGCCATACGGTGGTGGGGCTCCAAATTGAGTTTGAGGACCAGGCTGGGTTGGATAAAAAGTTTGTGATTGAGACCCAGCCTCCATTTGAAGACCATATGGGTATTGGGGTCCCATTTGGGGCCACGGACCGGATTGAGCAGCGACAGTAGGCTGTCCGATAGGTTGGGTTATCTGGCCAGAAGGAAAACCTTGTTGATAGTGAGGTTGGCCGATCTGTCCAGAAGGTTGTACCTGCTGATACTGAGGTTGGCCTACCTGTTGGAACTGTTGTTGCGCAGCTGAAGGTTGTCCTAGCAGACTAGATGGCTGAGGAGACTGGGTAGTTGGTTGGCCCAACTGTGTTTGAGGCTGACCAGCCTGCCCAGAGGGTTGTGAATACTGGACAGTAGCTTGACCAAGTGGTTGAATAACTTGTCCAGACATTGGACTATACTGGACATTGGATTGGTTTGGGTTAATAGTTTGTTGACCAATTGGTCCAACGGGATAACCTTGCAGGATACCAGGTTGGACTTGTTGAAAAAATGACTGACGTGAGTGACCAGAAGGTTGCATATAAGAAGAGGAAAGAGGAGCGCCAGTAGCGAAAGGGTTTCTACGAAAGGATTGCTCTGGTGGGTCTTGGGGGGGTTGTCTTGGAGATTGCGCAGATGAAATTTGACCACCATGGAAAGAGGTGGAGGTCCAATCAATTGACAATGGAACTGATACCTCAACAACTGGTTGAGATGACAAATATGGATCATATGGCCCTTGTACTGGGACATTTGTCATGGGGTCAAAGACTCCAAACAAAGAAGCTGAGGGACGACTAGAAATAGGAGTCGAAGAGGCTGCACAAACCGTTGGAGTGGTTGTGACGGAGGTAACAGATAGACTGCGACTTGGTGGAGTAAAAGGCTCCGTAGTAGGAAAAGTGTGTGATGACCAAATGGGACCTGTGAACGGAGTTCCAGAAGGCGTAGCATCTCTTAAATCTTTATAGCCTGGTGGTAAATTTCTAGTAGTAGGTGTACTACTAACATGTATAGGGTCCGTTGAGGTGGAAATTTCACCGCTCGTTGCAACGGACTCATCGGTCGTTGTAGGGGACAAATCATCCATGTCAGATGAAACAGGTGGGACTGACACACGAGGAGAAGTATGGTCCCAAAAAGGGGCACCATCCTCAAAATATTCCCACGTAGGGTTCCAATGAAACTGGTAAGTCTCGTCACCTGGGGCACGAGAACTAAGTGGTTGTATACTTAGAACCACAGGGAGACTCACAACCAATGTTTCGGTAGAAGACAAAACTGGTGATTCCGCCAGGGTGAAACTTACGAAATCTACCGAGACAATCCCTACTTCGGACTGACACAAACAAAAGCTAATTGGGTAGATGTTATCGTGGCCAATAAATTTTAAGACACTGAACTTAACCTTTTCATTTTTTAAGAGTCGAGAAAAGGATAAAAGATGACTCTAGTCTCCTTCGAATATTTAATGAGCACGAAGTGACAAGACGCTCATAGGCACCTTTTCGTTTAAGGAGTCCGAAAAGGATCAAAAGTGACTGCTCTGGAATTCTAGGTAGAGGGTGTGCCAAACTTTTCGCAAAACCACAGAATACTTTTTAGGGTACGGGTGGTCAATCTTCGTGAATGCTGTGTTCACTGCATTGCGAATCGTAGGGCGGCTAACACGGCTTCCTATGGATAAAGGCTTTATTCCTATAGGGGTCTCCCAATATATACTCGACGGTACGTGGGAGCACAGTCCGTATTGGCACCTATCGTTTCACCGTGGAGGAATCACCCAACCACTCGACGATAAACTACCAGGTTTAAAGACGCCGGAACACGTCTCTAACCTAGACCTCTAGAGTATTTGCGTTATGTTCCAATGCGTTGTTATGTTCATTGAGTTTATTTTAAAGTTTATCTTTGATTATGTTTCAGTTTTTTGGTCCTACCGTATGTGATATCTCAAAAACTTCTTAAATGCAAACTATATGCCAAAATTATATCACTTGATTCGATGAATTCTATCTACAGGAGGGTTGAGATTTTTACACAAACGAAGTGATCACTCAACAAACAACAAAAATCCTAATGCAACTAATAACAAGAAATGAAATTTTTTCTTTTTCTTTTTAATAGCAACAAATAACAATAAATGCTAACTAATATGATGCAAAAGATTTTTTTGTTTTTCTTTCCTTTAAGATGGCATGATGCATGTAAACAAATTTTAAGAGATATGCACAATCCAAGTTCACTCAATGAAATAGAACCAATTCTGAAACACCAAAATGAACCATGCAAGCAAGGAAAAAACAGAAAAGACTTTCACTGAACCATGTAATCTAAGTTCGAATGAAGTCAAGTGAAATCCAAAGAGGCTAGAAGTGAAGCACTCAGAGTATAGAAGATCAAGCTTTAACAAATCACTGGATAGGTGCAGAACACAACCAACAAGCTGACTGGATAATCAAGAGATCGAAACTTCCCACAGAAGGCTAGACATGCAAAGTCACTAGATGTTCTAGGGCTGAGACGAAAATCAATAGAAATAAGCAAACAACTGAAGGATAAAGGCTAAGACCAGTAAGGCAGAGGTTCAACACACTTCCAGAGGCTGTAAGAGATATAAAAAGAGACTGAAAGATCTTTCCACCCACACACAGGCAAAATTTACAGGGCTGGCGCGACTGTCAGCCTGCAACTTGCGCTACCACAGGATTGGCGCGAGTTGCTTTTGAGCAACATGCGCCAACTGGCGCGACTGTCAGAGAAATAACCACGCCAATTAAGCTTGTCGGCTAGAAAAATAAATGATACGACCTCAGGTTGGGTTGACAGTGCTCAGATGGGTCAAACAGTAAAGAATAAACTCAAAACTGACTCAGGAAGCTCATTCACTCAAGCAAGCAGAAGAAAATTAACATGCAAGACAAATTCTAAATTGTTGTTCTGGGTTCGACTCCCCAGCGGAGTCGCCAAATTGTTGGTCAGGTAAATCCCCTCTGCAGACAGAAGCGATCCCACTAGCCTAAAACAGAACTAGCCACAATCAAACCACGCTGCTACGCAAGTTCCTAGTTATGCATCAAAGGTGAATTAAGAAGACCAACCTGGAGTCCAACGCTATGATTGAAGCAGAGTTGATATTCCCACTCCCTCGCTCCAGCAGATCATAAACGAACACCTGCACATGCAAAGGAAGAGACAGACCAACATAGCATCTACCAAGGCACAACTATATTTTAGTCAGAAAGGAAATAAATCAACACATCACCATAATAGACAATGAGATTGGAACTATAATAGCAGTCGCTCATTAATTAATAATAAACAGGAAAAGTTACAACCATGGTTCTGACGTTGAACCTCTCCTGGCTGGGCGAGTAACTATATGTGTCTTGCAATGCATCTCCTCTCCGGCAGCATAACCTCTCCAGCATTCACTAGCATTCCTCCAAGAACTCAAGAACTCAACATCTAACACTCCATGACTAACGATTATCACTAGTATCACTAGCTTGTCAAATGCATAAGGACAAGCTTATATAGATGAAGAAGGGAGGAGGATACGATGAACCGGGACACCTATTGTGGATTAACATTATCCCCAAAAGCCATTAAAGATGGAGATAGGATAAAACTCGACAAAAGACTGATTTTTTATCCTCAAAAAGCTCCATGTAATGAAGGAAACAATAGTCGGGCGTGAGTTAAGGCAAAAAGCATGACCAAACTTGGTTGGCGCGACTGTTTCTCTAAGACAGAGTGCCAATGGTCACGCCCTCTTTTGAGGATCTCCATGATTGGCGCGGGTAAGATACTGTGGACCTCCGCCAATGGAAAAAGAGGACTTTTCAAGGATAATCTGTAGAAGGTGTCTTTAGGGAACATGAAGTACATACTCAGGGGAACATAATGCAAGTGTTTTTAGACTTTGTCACTTCTTATAACTCCCGGGATGAGTCCTCCAAGGTACGACAAGAGGAGTAACAGGGAGGGTGACAAATTACTGTGTAACATGGAGGAAAAACTCAAATAGTTTTTATTGATAAATAAGAAGATCCAGGAGGAGTTACAACCGATGATTCCTGACCCAGCATCAACCTCCCAGCAAAGAAGCCCCTCTTCACCTCCAACAAAGCATAAATCACCCAATACTCTGATATTTGTCTCAAAACCAACAGCATTTCCTTACAATGTGAAAAATTCCAGCCTCTGGATCTCTGGGATGAGGGATCCATATATAGATGTATGCAAGGAGGATGAGTCAGCTTGTGATTTGATTAGTGTCTTCTCTTTGTCAGTTCTTTCTTCCACTTGGAGACTGAAAGCCTCTTACTTATCCTTGGTCGAATTCAGTGAGGCAAGTGTCACAGGAGAAGATTCTGGAAGCTTCCATTGTCTCTCCACCTCGCGGAATGACACTGCCATTTGTCATTTCTCGCCCAACGCACCCTCATAGTGCATTTAGGTGCGTTGCAACGCACCTAGCTAGTGTGTTTAGGTGCTATGCACCGCACCTAGCTGATGTAGCAGCTGAAATGATCCTGTTTTGACTTATTCTAAGCAGTTTCTGGTGGAGAAATTCTGGGAGAAGCTGTAATTTGTTGACCTTGTTCCTTTAGGGGTTAGAAAAACACTTTTAGGGACTTAGGAGCCCTTGGTTTATGGACATTTCATGCTTGGAGCTGTAAGGCACAAAAATGTCTATAACACTTGGGTTTATAATATCAATGATGGTCAACCATGGCCCAACATTACATTGCAACAAAGATTGTCACAAGATGAAAAACAATCATGGTCAACCATGGTCCAACATCGCAGTGTCACAAAGATTGTCTTGATATGAAAATCAACCATCATTAATGATGGTCATCCATTGTCCAGCTTCGCATTGTGATAAGGATTGTCTCTATATGAAAATCAACCATGGCCAACCATGGTTAAACATGTTTATTTTAGTGTTTATAATAATATCTTAGGGTTTATATACCTTGGGTTGATAATATTAACCCCTTGGATTCAATATTATTCCCTTGAGTTTATAATCCCTTAGGTCTTTAATATTAATCCCTTAGGTTTATGAAAATCAACCATGGTAAACCATGGTCAACTATGTTTATATTAGATTTTATAATATCTATGTTAGGGTTTATATAACTTGGGTTTATAATCCAAAAATGAAAATCAACCATTTTCAACCATGGTCAACCATGCTTATTTTAGGGTTTATATTAGGGTTTATATAACTTAGGTTCACTTGGGTTTAGTATTATTCACTTGGGTTTATAATCCATTGGGTTTTTAGTATTAATCCCCTTGGGTTTGTAATATCAAACCATGGGGTTTTATTAATCTCAAGATTCATATTCCTAGGGTATAATATTATTCAGAAGGTTTATAATATTAATCCTAGGGTTTAATATAAATCTGTTGTGTTTATATCAATAAGGAAATCAATCATGGTCAACCATGGTTGATCACAGTAAATAATGGTTAACCATGGTCAATAACCATTGTCACATTATGACAAAAGTTGTCTCATGGTCCAACATCACACTGTGACAACCATGGTCAACCATGGTCTACCATGGTCCATCATTGCATTATGACAAAGATAATCTCAATATTAAAATAAACTATAACTAACCATCATCCATGTTGGTAGGCTAAATTTCTTTATTTTTTAACCCTTTTTCACTTCAAAACCATAACCTTATACCTCTATTTTAACCTTTCAAACCCACCTATTCCTGCACTAGTCCAAGAATCGTGTCCCTTCCGGCACTAGCTTTATGTTTCATGTTTAAGGGTTACGAATGTTCTTAATTAATAATTTTCATAGATTTTATGCCTTTAAATCTTTGCAACTAATAATTCTCTTCCTATAAGTATTTGATAAACAATGAATTAATCATCTTGTTACCATGGTCGAGCACAGGTAGGATCCCTGCACTGCTGGTGAATCTTCAACTACCGTGACAACTCAACACTCCATGCAAACATTGTGTTCTATGTAGAATAATAAATATAATTAACACACATAAAAAATACCAAAAACATAGAAATGGCAGAAAAGGCTTCAGCCTCACTGTATTCCTTTCATGATGCAATCCAATGTACAAATAATGATAATAGTACAAATAAATACATGGGGAAGTTTGTTTCCAGATAGTACGTCTATCTTGGACATTATGGTTGAGAAAATTTCTCAACCAAACACTAATCTAGGAGCCTAACTATTTGGAGAGAATCTCTCAACCAACTAATCCTAAACTGACTCCTAACCATGAGGAACACACTCAATCTAGAAAGGTAGGATTAAATCCAACTTTCTTGATTTTAATTAATTTAATTGTTTTGGACTTATAATTGTTTTCATCACATGAGAGTGAGGGTAACATTTCCCCCCCTCAATGATAAGTCCAAAATAAGAACTAGGAACCATATTCCAAGTTCTCATGCTGAAACTGTTGATCCTCAGAAACACTACCTGAAAAACCGCCAAAGATGGATGCTGAAAAAACTTGAATCTGAAGAGAACATGAATCAGCTGCAATTCTAATTCATCTCTGAATTTTTCTTGACGACTCCATGATGTACCAATCTACAAAAGTATCCATCTATCCTTTGCTTTCAATCAACATCCTTTTTCCAATGACAAAATGTTGATGACGCCCACTGGCGAATTTGCTTGTCAATCGACAAAATATTGAGAACACCCACTGGCTAATTTGATGATGCCCATTCGCTGCTTTTGATAATGATGCCCACTAGCTGATTTGTTGATAATGCCCACTGGCTGATTTGAAGATGCCCACTGGCTGCTTTTGATGATATTGTCGAGACTTTCAGTCTGACAACCACCCTTAATTCCATTATCATTTCCCCCCTTTGTCAGCTGAAAGGAGAGACAATCATCTGCATTTGATTTCTAAACTCGCCCCCTTCAGGTGTAGGAGAGTTTCACTGGTGTACTCCTGCTTTCAGGTGCATGAAAGTACCATCTTCAATTGACTGTTGGCTGAAATAGGTAATATTTAATTTTGTTGTAAAACTTGTACAATCATTTGTTGATGACCATTCCCAAGGATCAATCTATGCATAATTGATCTTTAATCTGGTAGGTTGGTCTTGTTTGCAGCATTTCTCTGATGAATGATTCTACTTTCCACAATGGTGACAAGGATGGAGATCAAAACATTGATCTTCCATGCGACCTTTTCTTTGAAAATGTTTGCATGTGAGTTTGACTTCAACTTTATCATGGCTTGTTGATGTTATTTGATCAAGAAATCCTTCACTGATGAACTTGATCGGCTTAGAATAGTCTCGGATATGCAAGTTGTTTTTGTCTTTGTCATATCCTAATCCTCGTCGATTTTTGTTACTTTGGAGTTCTTCCCACAGCTTTATGATTGGTTTAGAAGAATCAAGTTCAAGTTGATCATGGACAACTTTTACACTTGAAGTTGTTTGGATCAATGACTTGGAATCAACAACTTTATCTTCATTTGTGTAGTTGAAATACTTGGAATCATCACTCTTCTGTTGCAACTCATCTCTTTGTAGTTGTGACTCCAGTTGATGGAACTCAATTGTTTCATGTGCCTGTTGTAGATTCATTGAAATATCAACAAGAGTTGCTTTGTTGATTTGCACCATGTCTTCAATAGTTGAGAGGATCAAATTGTTAAGAAACGTTAACAACTGAATGCTTTTCACCGTGTGAAATTGTTGGAACTCACGCTCGATTTCTTTTAATACTTGTTGTATTTTTAGAACTCGCTCGCTTGAATGCTTGAGCTTGCTTTCTTGAACTCACGCTCGCTTGCTCTAGATATGAACATGCTTGATTGCTATTTGAATATTTTCATTCGTTAAATTTGAACTCGCTCAGTTTCAGGCTCACTTGATGTTGTGAACTTTGAACTTGCTTGAACTTACACTCTTGATTTATCTAAAGAAGGGTATCGAATACTATCGAAAAATTCACCCAAGAGAAACACTTACAGTCATTTGAATGTTTCAATTAAAAATCAATGGATTCACTAGGTTTAATTGATTCCCTCTCAATTCAAAACTTGGGTGTCGGTTTCAACCAAGAACGCACCCTTACAATTCAACTCAATTTGACTTTGATTACAAGTTGACTTACAAAAAATAAATTTATTTTCAAGTTATACAATGACTAATTATCGTTGAGTGTTGATGTAGACTTTGAAATGCATGAGTTTTTAGTTTCATTAACTTGATTTCCTTGCATGAATTTTCTTGTTGATGTAGAATGTTGATGTTGCCAACTTTGATTATGTGTTGTAGTTGCACAAATGCATGTGATTATTTGTGCTGGATTGAATGATCATTGCAACTTCTTAATTTCAAGTGCTTTGATTAATGTGCTTGTTTCATTCACTTGCTTTAGACTCCTTGTGTGTGTTAGATAAGATAATTATAGTGTCAAAACTAGACACAAAAAATAAGCAACATCAAGAATTATGCACTACACAAGATGTTCCTAAGATCCCCTTATTCAATTTCAGGTGGATCTAGGACACATCAACACTGCAAAAAATATGTCTTTATTAAATATTGAATACATAAACAATCAACTTCACCCTTATAACTCTGTTGTTGACACTGTTTAAAAGATGATAATACAAAAATATATCTTCAAAGTTAACTCCAATTTCTACTTCTTCACTCTTAAAATACTACAACAATTACCTTCCCTTAAAATTCACTTATCACTCCAAATATTACAAAAGGCAACTTATCACTCCAAAAAAGTTGTACAAATTAAAAAGCATACCTTATCCCTCCATTAAA
Source organism: Pinus tabuliformis (assembly GCA_031772625.1). NCBI lineage: Eukaryota > Viridiplantae > Streptophyta > Pinopsida > Pinales > Pinaceae > Pinus > Pinus tabuliformis. The sequence goes on from CM062816.1 coordinate 1,877,154,953, forward strand.
ATGAGTTATGCTCACATTAGAGAAAGCTTTCCAAATCTTAAATTTATTCACATTCGAAATCTTCTAAAGTATACTTTTCACTGTCTCCCACTAAAAAGTTCATTTCACATTATGTGACATTGTCTTTTCATTTACTTGGAAGTATAATGTTTTAAGTAATCACATGATGTGAAAGCAAAAATGAAGAAATAGACTAACACTTATCTTACCCACTTATGATTTGAAGCCACGTGAAATTCCATTTTAATTTGCTACCTTGAAAATTTATCTTCAGATCTGGCATCCTCTACGCATTCCTCCATGCTGGTACTTATTTAGGCAAAGACTAGGTTCATCTCCATAAAAATAACTCGTTGAAGACACAAGTACTCCACGCAAATGCTGGTGCCCTTTTTTTAAATGCACGCTGGTTCCAAAAACTTTAAAAATATCGATTACATTTGGATTTTTGTCAAATTTCAGTCAAAATGTACACTGGAAGCAGATCGGCTATGCGAGGAGCTTAGAAATTCTTGTCATTTATTCGACGCTTGAATACCTACATATGCCAGCGAAAAATGGGGACGTTTTCTTCTGATAACATGCAAAAATCTCCAGGTGTTTCCTCAAAAAGCCTATGGCGTTTCTACAACAATGGTGTCTTCTCCAAATCACTTTTTCCTTTACACCTTTTATAAAAATTGTCATCTTTGTTGGCCTCCTCACCTCCCACTTCAACACTCGGTTGCTTAGAGTTAACTCGCTTTCAGATATTCTCACTGTATCATCTTCCTCTTCCAGATCACTGAAAAAACATATTCACTTGAAAATATCTTCTAGATCACTGAAAGAACATCTTCAATTGAAAATTGTATTGTAGCAAGAATCCCACGGTAAGAATCCTCACTGAAAGAACATCCTCGTGGAGATCATTGTGGATCCCACGGTAAAAATCCACAACGGGCTAGTTTTGAACAATGGATTTCTTCCTGTTGTTGGACACTTCACTAGATGGCAATGTCCTCCAACAGAAAGGCTTGGGCAACATTGTCTCACCCAAAAATCTATGCAAGCCACTCTCTGTGGATACTTGGTAAATCCAACAGCCACAACATTTTATACATCATGTTTCACGCCTCTCGCATCACAACTTTCCATGCATCTTCGATTATGAAAATCACCATTTAACACGACATGATCTAATCGACTTCATGTACCTGGCAACATTTAACTTCCTTGACAATGATGGGCATCACACTCGCCCCTGAAGCATCTGTGTCGTTCCTCAATTCATGCAATGCTCTTGGCAGTAACTCGATATGGCTCAGATATCCATGTACTAGCAGGGATAAAATCACACTGTCTCAGGATCCCTGGAGACTGACTCGATCATTGGTTGTAGGTTCCAGCTTCCCTTTTGCTTCCTCTTTCAGCTGACATTTAGTAAACCACATGAAGGAATTTAATAAACTAATACCACAAAATTTCTGCGGTGATATTTTGTAGCTCCACGCAGTCGGATTCACCAACACATTTGTAGCGCCATGGAAAGATGCCCAAAGCTTTCAATAGAATGCCAAAGTTTGGAACCTCATCATATCCGATCTAATCTACCTTATCCGATCATGAGCTGGCAGAGTTCCGATCTACCAACAGAGTCAAATTTCCTTTGGTCGTTACCTCACGCAGCTCCAAGGCACAAAAAAAAAGAATGAATCTACTAATCCACACCAACGTCGAGTCTTCACACCACATAGGTTGTCATGGCACAGGTTGTCTCGGCCCTATGCAGATCAACTTAGTCGTGGTCGACAATCACACCACACCATGGTCACTCAGACAAAATCTTCAACATTCGATGAGAAATAATGCTCCACCATCCATGGAAAATTACCACAAAATCATTCAGAATCTAAGAACTATAAAGCTCTGATACCACATGTAGAATAATAAATAAAATTAACTCACATAAAAAATACTAAGAACATAGAAATGGAGGAAAAGGCCTCAGCCTCACTGTATTCCTTTCATGAGGCAATCTAATGTACAAATAATGATAATAGTACAAATAAATACATGAGGAAGTTTGTCTCAAGATAGTAAGTCTATCTTGGACACTATGGTTGAGAAAATTTCTCAACCAAACACTAATCTAGGAACCTAACTAGTTGGAGAGAATCTCTCAACCAACTAAGCCTAAACTGACTCCTAACGATGAGAAACAAACTCTCCTAACGATGAGAAACAAACTAAATCTAGAAAGGTAGGATTAAATCCAACTTTCTTGATTTTAATTAATTTAGTTGTTTTGGACTTATAATTGTTTTCATCACATGAGAGTGAGGCTAACATTCTAGAAAAATCAACTCGAGTTGGGCTCAAAGCGTAGAGGAAAGTCAGGGATATGGTGGAAATTATGTCGTCAGTTGAATACCTAGAATAGCATTTTGTTATAGCCGAAAGGCTTAGCATGAGTTTTTATTGTTATTTTGTTATAGCCAAAAGGTTTATATTGGAATGCTTGATGTAATTTGGTTACGGTCGCAGGCCTGAATGAATGTATAAAATGTAGAACTCAGATAAAAAATGGTAGTGAGTAATAGCTATAGCAAGGATACTATGATTCTGTCCTTTTGTAATTTTGTTGGTATCGCCCTCGTTTTAGGCTCGATTCGAATTCATGATGTGTATTTTCTAATCATTAATAGAAAGGAACTACACCATGATTTCTCAATCTTCCATTGTAATTTTGTGTTGATGCATTGATTAAAGAGATGAATCCTTATGGTTCCTAAACAAGGAAACAAGCTGGTTGGCTAGGGCCCAGCCAACCCAACTCGTTCTCCCTCATGTTCTTATTTTTCGATTAAGTTGTGTTAATTTCTTTTAATGCAAAGTGTGAAGTAAATAGATGTTTATTTTATTCTTCTGCAGAGTTTGAATTTGATTTCATTACAGTGTGATGGATCTGTGGTGTGCATGCTCGATTGAAGTTTAATCTTATGATTTCCTTCTTTGAAGTTTAATCTCGTTTTCTGCCTGGATCATGCAAGCATGGATTCCTATACTAGTGCATTTACAGTCTCGTTGATTGATTCTTCTGAATCAGTAATAGTCTTTTATTCTTACATGTATTTGATAAGTCTTAATGCGATTCTAAAGAGCTTGATTTTCATTTAGTCTCACAAATTGATTCTTTTGGTTCAATAATGGTCTTTTATTCTTACATGTATTTTATGAGTCCTAATTCGATACTAAAGAGCGTGATTTTCATTCTGAAGTTCTTTTGGCTATTATGAATTAATCTTACTTCTGATAATCAGAAACCGAACGTTGTTGCAACACATTGGTCTGTGCCTGCACTTTATGCCGTTTAGGAAATATCAGACTTATGCGTAATTATTCTTAAGGGGAATCTTTATGAGTTAAGAAGGTTATGAGTGCAAATCATTTTATTTGGATAATTATTACAAGATTGAGGCCTGTCGTCATAACTAAATGATCCTTTAGATTACATGCAGAATTTCCTTAATTAAATAAGAGTGTGCTTTGACTTTGGAAATTAATTCTTGTTCTAGACAGTAAGATTGGTTGAAGCATATTTTGGTTTGAAGAATTTATTTTGAAGTTTCATTCACCTTTGCAAGTTCTTTTTCCTAGTTAACATATTCTTTATTTTCTCGAAAGAAGGATTGGAAAACTTGGTGCAGGAACCTCTGTCCCGGTACAAGAATTGATCTCCTAATACAGGAACAGAGTGCTCTAGCCTTGGGACTTAGATCTCCTACATGAAGACATAAATCTTCAGTACAGGTGTAAAATATACTTCCATCACCTAAGATTTGTTCTGGTACTAGTGCAAGCACACTACAGAAGTACAAGAATAATAGCTTAGTGCAGGGAGAAAAAACTATAAGGAGTCAGATATCTTCAAGGGTCCAATTATTAACCTGGCACACAACCATACTAAAGATAAACATATATTTACATTTTCATTAATCAAATATTATTTGCAAGAGGTTTGGGAATTCCTTTCATTTATTTTCCTGCAAAAGTACTTTCTTTCATATTCCACCACAAGAATATATTTGGTGTAAATTGCCGGGTGATATTTTCTTTTTTATGTTGCAATATTTAAATTAAGGAAGTAGGAATAGAGTTTGGAAAATTTCATATCATTATTGGAATTTCTTTTGCTTCATCTCTAAGTTTACGAAACCATTAAGTGTTGAAGGAGTCTACTTGACAGCAATTCCTGCACCCAACATTTTGGCGCCGTCGCAATGGAGGTGATTTGAATTGGTAATAACTTTCCATTTTCTACAACAGGGGTAAGTCTGCTATTATTTTTTCCTGCAGTATTCTTTTGTTGTTTTGAGCATTTTACGAGTGTTGATTTTTTTTTCATTACAACAACTAACAAATTATTTTTCTTTATAAGCATTTGAATTTTGTTTTCTTGGATTTCATTTTTTTTAAATGACTGCCTAAGAAAGGTAGGGGTTTGAAGCCCAATAAGGGATGAAAAATAATAATATATTTGAAAACTCTTCTTTTATTGTACCTTCTTTTGCAGGTAGAAATTCCAAGCAAACCCAGACAAATCACGCCGGAACAGTCCACTTGGATTCTAGACATAGTGATTCAATTGTGACACAACCCGAAAACAGGAATAAGGAGGCTAAAGGTGATCAGAAGCTCAATTCAGCATTAGTAAACCTTCACCTTCTAGAAGTGGTTTGATTGGAGGCACAACAATGGCTGATCATGAAGACCATGCGGAAGGGATTGGCGAAAACCAGGTACATGAAGAGGAATTGACTTTTGGATTTCCAATAGCGAACTCAAAAGAGAATGTACAAATGAAGAATATTTCACCTTCCTCTCTTCCACACTTTCATGGTAAGGTGCACAAAGACCCATATTCATTTATTTTTGAATTTGAAATATTGTGTCGGAGTTATGATTATTCCTTTGATGCCCAGAAATTAAAGTTATTTCCTACAACTCTCAAGGATTCAACCTTATGCTGGTTCACAGGACTACGAAGAAACACTATAAGTTCTTGGGACCAAATGAAGAGAGTATTTTTGAATAAATATCAGGAATATTGTAAAACTAGAGAAATGCGGGACGAGATCTTCACTATTGTACAAGGTGATGATGAGACTTTGGAGGATTACTTAGAGAGATTTTTGTATATACTCCAAAGGTCCAAACACAAATTTGATTTAAGTACTATTTGAACCTTGTTCCTATGAAGAATTACTGAGGATTCTAGACATAATCTGATTTTTTTAGGACAAGGGGAAATTACTCATAAAACTTTTGAACAAATTCTTGACTTGTGCAGGAAGTTCTCCAGAAACTAGTCTAGATCCACTAGAGGAGGTCGAAGCAAAACTAACAAATTGGGTTCTACAGATGCTATGATCATTGGTTTGGAGAATAAAATGGACAACATGAAAATTGAAATAATGAATACTATTAGCAAATAAATAGACTCTCTGAAATTTCAACAAAAATTAGAAAAAGAACAAGAGTCATTGTCTATTTTTTGTCCAAAGTGTAGAAGAAAACATCCTTTGAGAGAATTTCTTGCTGATATGGAAAGTTCTAATAAATGTGTGATTTGTACAGAGAACCATGCCACCGCGGAGTGCCCCCCCATACCAGTATTGAAAGTTGTACTTGAAGGAGAGCATTCTGAACCTGAGCCATTACATGCCATGGGAGCATGAATAAACTCGCCACTGGTATGTGCAGGTATGTCTCCTAAACCACATTTTTATGGCTATAATGCACTTCCATATTCCTATTATAATAATAATAATCACTCTCAACATTGGCAGCATGAGAACCACTTTCATAATGGACAGTCCTCTAAACCTTGGAAACAAGGATGGAGAGGGCCAAACCATTCATATCATTCCTATCTTGCTCAGATGCCATCATATCCTCCTTCTTATGCACCACATCATATGTCATAACCATATTTTCCCTCTCTACCTCAACAAAGTCAATCATTGCCACCATTTCCTTTGCCACCACAATTGAGACCACCTTGACTACCTAATCAATCGGTACCGAATCCTAATAATAAGGTGGTACAATTGATTCATTCAGTTGAACCGTCCCCTCTTCCTACCTATCGAACCCTGCTGATTGGGATAAATGAGCTTCAATTGAGATCGAGAAGGATGGTTAAACCAGAAAAACAAAAACAGTCCACGATGATTATTGATGAGAGAAATGAGGAGGTAACTCCTGATCATTCGAAAAACAATATCACCCTTCAGCCCATTCCTATACCTTCAGATTCACCATCTTCTTCAAACCATAATCCCTATCTAGAGTGGTTCGTCATGGAGAAGAGCAACCTCAAGTTCACCCTAGCTTGTGAATTAAGGAATATTTGTATAAAGGTTCCTTTACTTCAAGCTATCCAAAAAATTCCCAACTGTACAAAGATTATTTGGGAATTATGTCTTAAAAAGCCAAGGAGGAAGAGAGTAGAACCTCAGACCATTCAATTTGTTGGTAGAGCAACTGAGTTGATGACATGATGCGTATTGATGAAGAAATATATAGATCCTGGAAACCCAGTTGTTTCTGTCCAGATAGGTGATATCATTGTCTCTAATGTATTAATAGATCTAGGGGCAGCCATCAATGTGATGACCAGGAAAACTATGGAACAAATTGGGTTGGGCCATATTTGTCCTACACCCACCGTGCTTGAACTTGAAGACAGATCTAAAATGAAGCCCCATGGAGTATTGCACGATGTGGTTGTCTCTATAGATTCATGGGAATACCTCACGGATTTGATTGTGCTTCAGCCAAAGAATCCAGTGGGAGGACATCCTTTTATTCTGGGACGGCCATGGCTTGTGACACCTGATGCTTATATTGGATGTCGCTCCGGTGATATGTACATTTCGCATGGAGACTCTAGGAAAAGGTCACCTTATACACACCTTCCAGATCTATTCGGGAACTCAAGGATACCTTATGGTTATATTATAACAGTAGTGATGAGGAGACCTAACCTATTTCTTCGATTCAGCATCATACTGAGTCTTCTCAGGATGGTGAAATACGAGATTTCTTGAACAATCTAGACACTATGCCTAGTTTTGATACACTTCATGAGATCTTTAGTCTGGATTTTCAAGAAATCTCAGATTCTCAACCTTCCTTATCCCATACTGTGGCATCATCTTCCTGTACTCTTGAGACTGAGACCACTCTTGTTGAAATTAGTCCATGCAAATCCGTAAAAATTAGTTCAAACATGGATTCATCTTAGCAAGAGCAACTTGTTACCTTGTTGCAAGATCATTTGGATGCATTCACTTGGAGTTATGAATACATGAAAGGAATTCCTCCTGAGACTTGTACTCATCATATCTATATCCAAGAGGGAGCCTGACCTATCCGACAACCTCAGAGACGAATGAATCCCGCACTAAGAGATATTGTTAAGGAATAATTACAAAAACTCTTAGATGCTAATTTCATCTACCCCATTTCTAACAACCAGTGGGTCTCTCCATTAGTGATAGCCCCTAAGAAAGATGGGAGATCACATATTTGCATTGACAATCGAGAATTAAACAAAGCCACTCTCAAGGATTACTTTCCCCTTCCTTTCATCAATCAGGTGACAGATACCCTTTCCGGTAAAAAGTAATTTTCATTTTTAGATGGCTTGAGTGGGTATAACCAAATCCAGATTGCACACTCAAATCAAGACAAAACCACCTTCACATGCCCTTGGGGTACATTTTCCTACCGAGTGCTTCCTTTCGGGTTGTGTAATGCACCCGCTACCTTTCAAAATGTTGTGATGGCCATTTTTGTAGATCTTGAATGTGTGGAGATTTATATGGATGATTTTTTTTTGTGTTTGGTAACTCACTTGATGAAGCTCTTAAAAAATTATAAAAAGTTCTTTTACATTGCCAAGAGGCCCATCTTGCTTTGAGTGATAAAAAACTATAGATTAATGTGCAAAGAAGGAGTGGTTCTTGGTCATTTGATCTATGACAAAGGTATTGAGGTAGACCCCACTAAAATTGAAGTCACTATTCGTCTGCCTGCACCCCAAACCCAAAGGGAAGTGAGAGCTTTTATAGGACATGTTGGTTATTACCAGAGATTCATTGAAATATTTTCGAAGATTGCTACCCTCCTTTTTCGATTACTAGCTAAGGATAGTGAATTCACCTAGTCCACAGCTTGCCAACAATGGTTTGAAACATTGAAGGAAAAATTAGTACAGGAACTAGTTTTGGGAGGACCAAATTGGTCCCTGCCATTTCATATTTTCTCTGATGCTTCATACACTGCTATTGGTGCAGCGTTGGGACAAGAGGAGAATAAACAATCCTATGCTATTTACTACATTAGCAAAAGTTTGTCCCCTGTCGAATTTAACTATACAGTGACTAGGAAAGAATTTTTAGTCGTTATTTTTGCTATTAATAAATTCAGACATTACATTATAGGATATGAATTTTATGTGCATATTGATCATTCTATTATAAGATCTTTAATGAATAAACCTTTAACTAGCGGTAGAGTGACTAGGTGGTTACTTCTATTACAAGAATTCAATGTTACAATTATTGATAGACCATGAAAGTCTAATGTTGTAGCTGATTACCTTTCCAGATTAAACAATCTCGGTGAAACAATTATTTTTAAGTATGGGAGTTTTACGCAGTGCTTTATATTAGATATCATTTTTGGGATTCAACTACGTTAAGTAAGTCATTCACGTATGACCATTTGCCTGACAAGCATCTCTCTTCTATGTCAGCAAAATATTCATAGCCAACTATTTAGTCACCGGAAAGACACCACCTCACTTATCCGCTCATGAAAAGTAGAATATTATTCAGAAAAGTGCTTCATATTCTTGGATACAGGGAGACCTCTTTTACATTGGACTAGATTTTGTTATTCGTAGATGTGTAAGGGAGGAAGAAATGTTTGATATTTTAAAATCTACCCATGATGAACCTTGCGGTGGCCACTTTTCTTACAAATGAACTGCATATAAGATTTTATGCACTGGATATTTTTGGCCTTCTTTGATTAAGGATGCCAAACAATATGTTAGGCATTGTGATAGTTGTCAACGAATGGGTCAGCCTGTTCAAGCCAATGAAATGCCTTTGTGTCCTCAAGTCATGATTGAGCCCTTTGAAAAATGGGCTATTGATTTTGTAGGACCCATAAATCCCACATCTTTAAATAAAAAGCATATCCTCGTTTGTACTGATTTTTTTACAAAATGGGTAGAGGCTAAAGATGTTTCTTTTGCCACTGAAAAAGTTGTTGTTGACTTTTTATTTAATGAAATTTTTACTAGATTTGGTGTTCCTAGAGAAATTGTTTATGATAATGGACCGTAGTTTGTTTCTAACATGGTACAAGAAGTCACAAATCAATACAAGATTCGAAACACGAAATCGACACCGTACCACCCGCAAGAAAATGGCCAGGTGGAATCCACAAATAAGGTGATCGAATCCATCCTCACCAAAAAAATGAACATGCATAGGAAGGATTGGGCTAGTCGTTTGCCTGAAGCCTTATTGGCTTATCGAACCACTTGGAGGAAAAATGCAAGGCATACACCATATGAGCTGGTGTACGGAAAACAAGTCCTTTTGCTTATTGAATTTCAGATAAAGACTTTCAGGACTACAGTTCAGTTGGGTCTAGATCTCTCAAAGGCACAACAACAACTTCTATTACAGCTAAATGATTTGGATGAATTTCGAATGGATGTTGTTCAACAGAATATTTTTGTGTAGCAACAACACAAGAAGTGGCATGACAAGTTTATCAGAAATAAACAGTTCCAACCAGGTGATTGGGTACTTCTCTATGACTCTAGATTTAAACATTTTAAAGGGAAGTTCCATACTCGTTGGATGGGAACATATGAGGTGATTCAAGTCTTTAACAATGGGGCTGTAGAAGTCAAAACCGTCGATGGGTGAGATTCAGTTTTCCTTGTGAATGGGCATAGGCTTAAAGTATATTTTTAGCCCATCACAAAGGAAGACTTCATGCAGCAAGTGCAACAACAGTCTAAACTTCAGTTAGTAGTTGGTTATGCCAGCCTATTGTAATCTGATTTCTTCTCTAGTGAAATGAAATTAAAAATAAAAAATCAATTTTTTTTATATAAATAATTAAAAAGAAAAAAAAAAAAAAAAAAATTTCTCTTGTGATTGTGAAAATCAATTCTACTGACATGATTATAGAAGGATCAACCTAAAAACTAGCTTGCTAGCAAGAAGATCAATTCTAATAAAATGGAAATGTTGCTTGACCTTTAGATGTGTTAAATGTCACCAAGAAGAAGCAGGTTCAAGTACAGGAATGAGGCCCTTATCCAAGTTTTGTATAGCTGGCACATAAACTTTTATTCGGGTGACACTCAATTCCCACTGCATTTATTTTATGGATCAGCACTATGCAGGCAGATATCAGGTGAAATTTTTCCTTTCTTCTATTCCCGTTTTAGAAAAAACTTGCCTTATTTTCTTCTTTTTATCCCAAAAAATTTACCATCCCTTTCTTCAAAAAAGTTTCCCTATCTGATTTCGTATTTTCTTCTTTTCCCTTGAAATTTTTTCCCCAAAATCCCTTTTTCAATTTATCCCACTTGGTCATTTCACTCTTGAATTCCCTATCATAATTTCCTTCCCATTCAGAAAATTTACCCTTTTCCCACTTCTTTTTTCCCTCTTGGATTGATTGTGGGATCTGATGTGAACTCACAAATCATATCGAACAACATATGTTAACACCAAATAATGGCGAATAAAATATCCTTTGTATATTCAACAAATCTTTTAATCCATTCTATGAATTGTATTCTATCAGAATGTTCTTCTGGTTCCTATTATACTACAAATATCCCTGGTGCAAGAATGTGTGTTCGAGTGCAAGTAGATTCGGTGCAGGCATGGGTAGTGAAAGCAAGTCTAAGTGCAAGCATGCTCAGTACAAGCATGGTTGATGCAAGCACATTTAGTGCAGGCACGTTCAATATAGGAATCTTCACCGCTGAACGTGCCCAATTAAAAAAAAATCATGTTCTAGTGTAGAAACACCTAGTGTAAAAATGTTTGTCAAAGCCTATCTTTTTTTCATGAACCTTTGTACAGGAAGAATAGTTGTACCACCTGCAGATCATGACATCCAATTTATAATATGATTAACACTTTGTTTCATCATTCACTAAATTAGGAAGAAATAATTTAAGTACAAGGGTATTTTAGGTTACAAAACCTTATCTTTTCAATGAGTACTAAGTACACCTTAAGTGAAATCATGGAGTAAATGCGGAGCAGTATGATTGTCCTAAAATTCAATATTTACCTTCCCTTGGAAAAATCAGCACCTGATGATAATGGCCTCACCCCATATCTCACCTTGCATGACCGTTATGTGAAATTATTATCTAAAATGCCGTGTCTCCTAGTCATCATTGTCAGCATGTACTTGCACCAATTCAAATTCACATCTTTGTAATTTTCATAATGAAGCATGATCATTTAGGGAATGGTTGATATAATGGCGGATGTGTAGCTCGATCACCATTTGAGTTCTTTTTGTTGTAATATATTCTTAAAACTTGAGACAGAGAGTGGGTGAATTTGAACTGACATGGCAACTGTAAAGATTGAGCCACAATCCAGTTAGATGGAATAGACATCTGAGTACAAGAATAGTCTTGCAATGTTGTAGGAATCCATGTTTCTCCCGTTCCTGCAGAAGTTTGATGGGTTTGACTCAACTGTAGCAATAGCATTTTCCCAAACCTTCGATAGGAACCGAGCCAAGGTTCATTCATTAGACTTTGCAGTAACAAAAGAATCCATATCTCAGGCTGCAAGGTTGCCAGTAGTGGGGGAAAAATGGTTCAAAAAGGAGAAGTTAGAAAAGAAACTATGGTGTTAGTTCATGGTCAACCTGAAGTAGAAGCTGGACTGGAAGAATGGCCTCCAATGAAACACTATGATTGAGAAGTTGAAGGATCTCCTGTAGGTGCTGTAGAAGTTCCTTGCGAGGGCCGCTACTCACTAACTTTCCTCTACCACATATGCCTACTCTTTCACTTTGAGTCTGGTAAGCTCATCAATTTCCCGTATTATTTTCTCAGAAGTTTAGAAAATATGGTGAAAGGGGTTCAGAAGGGAAAATCCAGTCAGGCCACATACAAATTATATCACCACGGGCTGATCACAATCTTAGTTAAGAAAGAACTAGAAGCTAAAAATGTGACTTGGGAGGAATTCTTGAAGGAGTTTCAGGGGTGGAGCGTAGAGAAGTCAACTCAAAAGAAGAGTGCAAAAAAGTCATCTCAAAAGAAGAGTGCAAAAAATCTGGCTCAAAAGAAGAGTGCAAGAAAGATGAAGTCGGCTCAGAAGAGGAGTGTAGGCAAGAATGAGAAATCAGAAATGATGACCCCGCATCCTACTGAGACCAGGGGGTCAGCTGGGAAAATGACTACCTCCTCAAAGGAGGGTCACATTCAGTCAACCTCTCTGATACTGTTAGATGACTCGCCACCTACTTCGCCAGGTAAAGATATTCTTTTATTCTCGGTGAGGCAGTGGCTCATACAATGGTTGATGGTGACTATGTGGAAAATGAATATGACACACCCTTTTCGTTCCTCTTTGGCAGAAGGAAGAAAAGAAAAGTGATGTTGAGTACAAGTAAGGACCCGACAGAGGGTCAGATGGATGACAGGGCACAGGGTACTGAAACCCTCAATGATTTTGAAGAACAAGGTACTGAAACCCCTAGTGAGATAGATGAGTAGATTATTGAAGCCCTTAATAACTCTGAGAAGAAGGGTACTGAAACCCCTGGTAAATTGAATGGACAGGGTAGTGAAACCCCTGATAAGGTAAAATTTCAAGGCACTGAGACCCTTAGACCCATTGAGATTCTGGGTGTTGAAACCCTTGATGATATTACAATGCAAGAGTTGAAAGGTGGCCAGGATAACCTTGACCTTGATGATGATGGCACATGTCTGGAATCGACTGCCGAAAAGTCTGCGCCCAAGGAATTTAGAGTGGAGAACTCCACCCTCTGTCAAAACAATCAAATAGAAGAACTCAAGCAACATGTTTATGGCTTGGCGATGTTAAACCAAGCCATGAAAGAGCAAAGTACAGTGTAGAAGAACAAACACGGAGTTGGGAGGGGAGGTGAAGGAACAAAAATTACAAGTTATGATATGGAAGTATTGGGCTTTGAAGTGTTATGAACGTCTTAAGAAGGTGACCAAGAAACTTAGAAAGGTTCAAAGCAGGAAGGCAAAGGTAATGAAAGCAGGGATCAGTATACAAGTTCAGAATTACAGGGAGGCCTTTATGTTTTGGTTTTTTTTGCAACAGGTAAAGGTTGTGTGAGGACCCACAATATATTAAGGAGGGGAGCATGTTGGTAGACTAAATTGCTTCATTTTTGAACCCTTTTTCCCTTCAAAACCATAACCTTATACATTTGTTTTTAACTTGAATACCCACCTATTACTGCACTAATCCAAGACACATGTCGCTTCCTGCACTAGCTTTATGTTTCATGTTTAAAGGTTACGAATGTGCTTAATTAATCATTTTCATAGATTTTATACCCTTAAATATTTGCAACTAATAATTCTCTTCCTAGAAGTATTTGATAGACAATGAATTAATCATGTTGTTAGCTTTGTTGAGTGCAGGTAGGATCCCTGCACCATTGGTTAATCTTCAACTACCGTGACATCTCACCACTCCATGCAGACACTGTGTTCTAGAATGATCAACTTGATTTGGGCTTGAAGCGTAGAGGAAAGTCAGTGATATGGTGAGATTATGTCACTGGCTGAATACCTAGAATAATGTTTTGTTATACTGGAAAGGCTTAGAACGAGCTGTTATTATTATTTTGTTATAGCCAAAAGGCTAAGATTGGAACACTTGATGTAATTTGGTTATGACCACAGGCCTGAATGAATGTATAAAATGTAGAACTCAGATAGAAAATGGTAGCGAGTGATAGTTATAGCAAGGATACTGTGATTCTGTCCTTTTGTAATTTTGCTAGTATCGCCCTCGTTCTGGGAGGGATTTGAATTCATGATGTATATTTGTTTATCATTAATGGAAAGGAACTATGCCATGATTTCTCAATCTTTCAGTGTAATTCTGTGTTGATGTGTTGATTAAAGAGCTGAATCTTTACATTTCCTAAATAGGAAATGAGCTGGTCGGCTAGGGCCCAGCCAACCTAGCTCGTTCTCCCTCGTGTTATTATTTTTCAATTAAGGTGTGTTAATTTCTTTTAATGAAAAATGTGAAGTAAATAGATCTTGTTGGCATTATGACACAGGTGTTGTCCTTGATGGCAACTCTCTCAGATGACAGATCACAGTACATCAGGTTAACAGCACAGAGTTACAGATCAGACTTCACAGAATGAAGAAAGAGAGGTGTACGCAGGTTCACCATTGGCCAAGCTACGTGTACACGCAGGTTAACTGTATTCAAGGTGCGTATATGTACACATACACTTTCACAGAAGGAAAGGTGTGTATACCTTGGAAAACTAAATTTTTGGTCCGAAGTATTTGGTCCATGGTATTTTGATCCATGGTATTAGTCCAAGGTATTTGATCCAAGGTATTGACCCTAGGTATTTGGTCTAATGTATTGGTCCTAGATGGTTTTGCTCCATGGTATTGGGAAAGGCCTAAAACTATAAAAGGAGGAGAAGATCATTAGGCCAAGACACTCAAGCATTGAATATCTGATGAAGGGTGAGATCTAGTATGCAGGTTATTGGGTTATGGTGCATTGTTGGATCTAAACCAAGGATGAACCTTAGCACTTGATGAAGGATAAGATCTAATGATGTATCAGGATCTTAAGGCTTGAAGAGAATTATCTTTATGTGGTTTGATCATTTATCTAAATAACTAGCGCATGTTGTAGTCTGTAAATGTGATGATCTGGGTATGACTGAAGTCTGGAATTGTTGTAATATTTAAATCATCATTTACAGATCTGTATGCAGGTTCACTTTAGAAAAGGCAGGTACACATGTTGGTTCTGCTCATCAAAACAACATATACATCATAAATTTGATTTGTAAATCTGTACGCAGGTTCACCTTGAGGAAAGTGCGTATGCACGTAGGTTCAACACATGGAAGTAGTGTATACCTTATCAAATATGTTTTAGTTGCTTCTGTTTGTTGTTGCAGTGTTTTGGGTTCTAGCATGGGTTCTGGTTACTGTATTATAGTGACAATATCTTGAATGATCAGATTGATGGGTTGTCAAAATTATTGATTGACTCGGTTGTGGTCAATTAAATAGGAGATTGGTTGATGTAGATATACTTGATGATTGAATAATGTTGTTGATGGATCCAGTCTGAAAATTTATGAAACGTGGTCCCTGGAAGAAAGGAGAAGGTTGTAGCCTTCTGTAGGCTAACACCTACATACTAGTAAACATATAAGCTAGTACAAGAGCTAGGGGGTTGTAGCTCCCTTCCAGTAGAAGCTGGAGAACGAGAGAAGGTTGTAGCCTTCTGCAGGTAGAAGCCTGCATACTGGTATAAGGCTGCACCAGTACAAAAATTGTAAACATAATTCTCTTATTATTAAAAGAAGATAGAGACGATTGCAGCAGGTGGTTTTCACCCACATTGGGTTTCCACCTTATATATTGGTGTTTATGTGTGTTGCTTATGTGTGATGCTTTATTCTGCTTTTACTGCATTGTCTAATGAATTGCTGATATACTGATTAAAGATCACTACATGATAATTTGGGTAAATCAAAATATCTTTGCATATACGCTGGTTTCATTAAGTATAGTTGTGTATACACGCTAGTTCACTGCATCGAAGTAGCATATACAAAGCAGTTTTTGAAAATTATATTATTGATCTGATAATACTGATTCACCCCCCTCTCAGTATTATTTCCAACAATTGGTATCAAAGCAGGTCCTTCAGAAGAATCTTGATTTCTTGAAGGAAGATCCATCAGCATGAGTAATCAAGAAAGCGGGGGATCCATCAGACCGTCAATCTTTGACGGGAGAAACTTTGTTTGTTAGAAGGTAAGAACCATAGCCTATCTTCAATCTCTTGGAAAATATTTCTGGGAAATCATGGAAGGAGGATATACATTTCCATCAGCAATTCCTACAGATACAGTAGGTAAAAAGCAATATGAAACCAATGCCAAGGTTGTCAATACATTATTTGAAAGTCGGTCACAATCAGAGTTTTTCAAAGTTATGTAGCTCAAATCTGCCAAAGAAATATGGGACAAAATCGTTCTAAGCTATGAAGGAAACTCTCAGGTAAAATGTGCTAAACTGCAAACTCTCAGAATTCAATATGAAACTCTCAAGATGCACAATGATGAAAGTATAGCTAGTTACTTCTTATGTATAGATGAGATTGTCAATTGCATGAAGAATCTTGGTGAAGAGATAAAGGAAGTTAATTTAGTTGAAAAAGTTTTAAGATCCTTATCTGCTAAGTTTGAATCAAAAGTATCTGCCATAGAAGAAAAGCAGGATCTGCAGACTATTACTATGACACAGCTACATGGAATCTTAACTACCTTTGAGATGAGAAAAGGAGGTCCATCAGATATGAGAGAAGCCGCATTTAAAGCTTCAGAAAAAGGAAAAGAAGAACTCAATGAATCAGGACATATTTCAGAAGGAGAAGAAGAATCAAACTTTGTTAAGAACCTTCAATGGGGTTCCAGAAGATTCAGAGGTAAACTACCTTTCAAATGTTTTGCCTGTGGTAGAGTTGGTCATTATGTTGCCAAATGTCCTCATAAAGATAAATATGATAATGAGAAGGAATCTGCAAAATGGAATAGAAAACAAAGTGTAAGTAAAAAGAGCTACTATACTCATGAAGATAGTGATGGTTTATCAAACAGTGATGAAGATGAAAATAGTAATGACTACAGACTTCTGATGGCTTATGAAGATGATGACTTTTTGGATGCTTTAAATGAAGATGACCTTTATGAATAAATATCTAAACTCAAAATGCATTTAGAAGAAAAGAATATGATTATAGATACCTTGACATACCAACTTGCTGAAAGAGAAAAAAACAATGAAAAACTAGAATGTGAAATTGTGGGTCCAAGAAAGGATCTTGAGAAAACAAAAGCTCTCAATCTTAGATTTGCTAAAGGATTTGAAACCTTAAATGAAATTATCAAAGTGCAGCGTTCTCCTCTGATAAAGACAGGTCTTGGATATACTGAAGAAGCATCTCAAGCACAAAAGTTGTCAACCTCCACTAAAAGCTATCTTGATGCAGCAAAGAGTAGTGAACAGTTTGACAATCGTCAGCAAAGGCATAAAGCAGACCACCAGGTAAAACAGGCTCAATTTACTTCAAGGATGAACAGGATCCACACCCAACCTCAGGTAAATCATACTCAATTTGCTTCAAAGATGAATATCAATAGAAACTACAATCACCAAGTCAGTAGATTCGATAATCGCAGGAACTTCTTTACTGATCAATGTTTCTCATGTCATGATTTTGGACACAAAGCTACTCAATGTGTTGCTTACAAAACCATCATGACTAGAGAAGCACAAAATCAAAGGAATGTGACAAGGATCAAGAAAATTTCCTATAATAACTTTTCTCTGCTTGAAAATGAAATAGAATGCTCAATTTGTAACAACTTTGGCCATGAAGAATCTGAATGCAGGAGAAAATTTTGGCAAATATCTCAAAAGGAGCAAACTCCTTTAAATCCCAAAATATGGAGAAAGAAAGAACCACAAACAGAAAGATGTGGTATAGCCTTGTATGCAGAAGGAAAAGAAAACCGGTGGTACATCGATAGTGGATGCTCAAAACACATGACATGTGACAGAGAAAAACTACACTCATATAATGCCTTAGAAAAGGAAAAGAGTGTCTCATTTGGAAATGACACTCTTGCTGCCATAAAAGGTAAAGGCTCTATTTTCTTGAAAGAAAAAGTTAAAGCTAGGAATATTATGTATGTTGATGTCTTAAAGCATAAGCTGTTGGGTGTGAGTCAAATGTGTAATCAAGGAAATGTAGTGTTTTGATCAAATGGATATGTTGTTAGTGAGCTTGATAGAGGAGAAACCGTGATTAAAGGTACAAGAACTCCAAACAACCTATACATACTCAAAGGAGGACAACAACAGTGCTATTTAAGCAAAAATGATGAAAACTGGCTATGGCACAGAAGATTGGGACATCTAAGCTTTTATCAAATAAGAAAAGCATGAAGATTCCAGGCAGTTCTCAATCTTCCAAATAGCAACATTCTTGAAAATATGATATGGAAATCATGTAAATTCGGTAAGAAAACCAGATCTCAATTCATCGAAAAGGAAGGGTCAACTAGTAAGCCTCTTAAACTTGTTCATACTGATTTATGTGGACCATCAAGGAAAAAGTCACCTCGTGGAGAAGAATAATTTATATTGTTCATTGATGATTTTTCTAGAATGTGTTGGATAGGTCTTCTAAAGCATAAAGATGAAGCATTTGAGAAGTTCAAAGCCTTCAAAGCTTTGGTTGAAAATGAATCAGATTGCAAAATCAAATGCCTCAGATCTGATTGAGGAGGGGAATTTACCTCGAATGGATTCTTTGACCTTTGTGAACAACATGGAATAAAAAGACAGTTCTCCACTGCAAGGACTCCTCAGCAAAATGGAGTGGTAGAAAGGATGAACATAACTGTTCAAAAAATGGCCCATGCTATGCTAGATGAATTTGGAACTCCTGCAACTTTCTGGGGTGAAGCTGCATTCGCCGCTGTCACTATTCTCAACCAAGAAAATGTTCGGGTAAACAACACTCAAACTCCACATGAACTTCGGTATGGTAAAACTCCTACTCTAAAGTACTTCAAAGTTTTTGGAAGAAAATGTTACATCAAAAGGACTGAAGAAAAACTTGGTAAGTTTAACCCTAGAGCAGGTGAAGGTATTCTTCTTGGCTACTCTTCCCGAAGTAAAGGATATAAATGTTATCATAAAATACTTGGGAAAATTATTCAAAGTATTGATGCTGTAGTTGATGAAGCATGCAAAAATCCAAAACAGAGAAAAACCGAAGATCATGACAATGAAAAAGATGAGGATAATTTTCCCACATCAAATCACACTGATTCTTAAGAAGAAACCAATGAAGCACCAAAAGAAGAGATAACGATATAATAAAAGACTCCGTCAAGGTATGTTCAGAAAAATCATCCAGAAACTCAAATTTTGGGGGAAAAGGGGTAGGTGTGCAAACAAGAAGAACTATTGCCGAAGCCTCAAGCTATCTAGCATTACTATCTTCCACCGAACCTCAAAATGTAAATGAAGCATGCAAAGATGAATGTTGGGTCAAGGCCATGAATGAAGAACTTGAGCAAATTGAAAAAAATAATACTTGGGAATTAGTTCCTAGACCTCATGATAAAAATATCATAGGAACTAAATGGATATTCAAAAACAAGCTTAAAAAAAATGGAGAAGTTATTAGAAACAAGGCCAGACTTGTTTGTAAAGGATATGCTCAACAAGAAGGTATAGATTTTGAATAAACTTTTGCACCTGTTGCTAGACTTGAAGCCATAAGAATGTTTCTTGCTCTTTCTAGTTTTCAGAAATTCAAAGTATATCAAATGGATGTAAAATCTGCCTTTCTTAATGGAGACTTAGAAGAAGAAGTCTATATTGAACAGCCAGAAGGATTCATTCTTGGAAATGATGCAAAACTTGTATGCAAACTCAGAAAGGCTCTCTATGATCTAAAACAGGCTCCAAGGGCATGGTATTACCATCTTGACAAATATCTCCACCAACAGGGTTTTTCAAAGGGATCAACAGATAGCAATCTATATACAAAGATTGACACTGGTAAATTTCTAATAATTGTTGTTTATGTTGATGATATCATTTTTGGTAGCAATGAAGAATCCATGAGTCAGAATTTTGCTTTAGTAATGTAGCAAGAATTTGAAATGTCCTTGCTTGGTGAGCTCACCTACTTTCTTGGTCTACAAGTTCAACAAAATAAAGATGGTATTTTTCTCTCACAAACCAAATATCTCAAACAGATCCTGAAAAAGTATGGCATGGAAGATTCTAAACCAGTATGTACCCCAATGGTAACAGGATGCAGTCTCAGCTCAAATGATGAATCAACAACAGTGCATCAACCAACTTACAGATCCATGATTGGCAGTTTGCTTTATCTAACAGGTACTCGACCGAACATCATGCATGCAATGGGAATAGTTGGAAGATTCCAAGAAAATCCAAAGGAATCACAGCTTTAGGTAGTCAAAATGATCTTCAAATATCTTCAAGGAACACAAAACTTTAGCTTATGGTATCCTAGAGATACAAATCTTACACTTCATGCATATACAGATGCAGATTGGGAAGGAAGTGTTGATGACAGAAAAAGCACTAGTGGTGGTGCATTTTATATGGGTTCAAGGTTAGTGTCTTGGTTCAGTAAGAAACAAAGTTCAATTGCATTATGTACAGCTAAAGCAGAATACGTGGCTATTGCATCTTGCTGCACACAACTACTCTAGATGATGCAAACCATGCAAGACATTCAGATCACATGTACTCCACCCATCTCCATTCTATGTGATAATACAAGTGCCATTAGTATTTCAAAGAATCCATTCATGCACTCCAAGACTAAGCACATACCCATCAAATATCATTTTCTACGTGAAAAAGTTCTTGAACAAAAGGTGAAATTGGAGTATGTTCCCTCCAAAGAATAGGTTGCTGATATATTCACTAAACCACTACCCAGAGAAACATTTTAATATCTCAGACAAAAGCTGGGAGTAGTTGCTGCATCATCCTGCTATTAAATCCTATCTTCTTCAAAGAAAGGTGGTTATACGCAAGTTGCATGAAACGTAGTCATGTATATATGCTGGTTTCTATGGGTACAGTTGCGTATATGATGGTTTGAGAAAAAGAAATGGGTCAAACTCAGGAGAAAGGGGTCTGATATGGTTCAGTGAATTATCTACTCTGCTTGATGATGGTTATAGTCTGTTGATGACATGTGGAAATATGTTGGCTTTCATAAGTTGTTGATAACTTGATATATATCTGATTGATGATGATGCCTTGATAACTCTTCTAATATATGAAATTATTAGATCTGACAGGGAAAATCTGACACAGGTTCAGGGGGAGCATATGCTTCTAATAATGCATTGTTGGCATTATCTTAGAAGCTCTCGGTGCAGATTTCTTTTGGTGGAACATGTTTAGGGGGAGAACATGGTTGCTGATCTCGATGCTGATTGACAAATGTTGCTAATGATAGTTGTTGATGACTATCATGGTCTTGTTTAAGATATTTTGTCTCTGTTATATAAGTCATGTACATATTTTAATGTAAAGGTCATGAAAAGACCTAATTTGTAACCCCACTATGCATGGGATGGATGATGTAATGTTTGTGTTTTGACATGTATAAACAATTGTATAGCCCCACTTGGTTGGGTGGATGAGTCAAATTTGGTATCTGATTGGGATATGGATATATGTATGAGTCTTTGGTGATAGGAAGGTCATTGGTGATGTATGTATAGAGTCCTATTATCTTTTTGTAGACCTTGCTTGTGCCCAGGGGGAGCATGGACTCGATCATAGGAGCTCAATCAGCACTTCAGCATATCAGATAATTTAGCAAGTACTCAGGGGGAGCATGACCCTTTGCCCTTGACGAGAAAGGGGGAGAATGACTTGGTGTTGTAATCAAGTCCAAAGGGGGAGATTTTTGGCATTATGACACAGGTGTTGTCCTTAATGGCAACTCTCTCAGATGACATATCACAGTACAGCAAGTTAAAAACACAGAGTTACAGATCAGACTTCATAGAATGAAGAAAGAGAGGTGTACGCTGGTTCACCATTGGCCGAGCCATGTGTACATGCAGGTTACCTGTATTCAAGGCATGTATACGTACACATGCACTTTCATCGAAGGAAAGGTTTGTATACCTTGGAAAACTAAATTTCTGGTCCGAACTATTTGGTCCATGGTATTTTGATCCATGGTATTAGTCTAAGGTATTTGATTTAAGATATTGACCCTAGGTATTTGGTCCAAGGTATTGGTCCTAAATGGTTTTGGTCCATGGTATTGGGAAAGGCCTAAAACTATAAAAGGAGGAGAAGATCATTAGGCCAAGACACTCAAGCATTGAATATCTGATGAAGGGTGAGATCTAGTATGCAAGTTATTGGGTTATGGTGCATTGCTAGATCTGAACCAAGGACGAACCTTAGCGCTTGATGAAGGATAAGATCTAATGATGTATCAGGATCTTAAGGCTTGAAGAGAATTATCTTTATGTGGTTTGATCATTTATCTGAATAACTGGCACATGTTGTATTCTATAAATGTGATGATCTGGGTATGACTAAAGTCTAGAATTGTTGTAATATTTAAATCATCATTTACAGATTTGTACGCAGGTTCACTTTAGAAAAGGCATGTACACACACTGGTTCTGCATATCAAAACAACGTATACATCATAAATTTGATTTGCAGATCTGTACGCAGGTTCACCTTGAGGAAAGCACGTATGCACGCAGGTTCAACACATGGAAGTAGTGTATACCTTATAAAATATGTTTTAGTTGCTTCTGTTTGTTGTTGCAGTGTTCTGGGTTCTGGCTTGGGTTCTGGTTACTGTATTCTGGTGACAGTATCCTGAATGATCAGATTGATGGGCTGTCAAAATGATTGATTGATTCGGTTGTGGTTGGTTCAATAGGAGATTGGTTGATGCAGATATACTTGATGATTGAATGATGTTGTTGATGGATCCAGTCTGAAAATTTATGAAATGTGGTCGCTAGAAGAAAGGAGAAGGTTGTAGCCTTCTACAGGTCGGCACCTACATACTAGTAAACATATCAACTAGTACAAGAGCTAGGGGGTTGTAGCTCCCTTCCAGTAGAAGCTGGAGAACGAGAGAAGGTTGTAGCCTTCTGTAGGTAGAAGCCTACGTACTGGTATAAGGCTGCACCAGTACAAAAATTGTAAACATAATTCTCTTATTATTAAAAGAAGACAGAGACGATTGCAGCAGGTGGTTTTCACCCACATTGGGTTTCCACCTTATATCTTGGTGTTTATGTGTGTTGCTTATGTGTGATGCTTTATTTTTCTTTTACTACACTATCTAATGAATTGCTGATATACTGATTAAAGATCACTACATGATAATTTGGGTAAATCAAAAGATCTCTGCATATACGTTGGTTTCATTAAGTATAGTTGTGTATACACGCTAGTTCACTACACTGAAGTAGCATATACAAATCAATTTTTGAAAATTAAATTATTGATCTGATAATACTGATTCACCCCCCTCTCAGTATTATTTCCAATAGATGTTTCTTTTATTCTTCCGCGGAGTTTGAATCTAATTTCATTATAGTGTGATGGATCTGTGGTGTGTGTGCTCAATTGAAGTTTAATCTTATGATTGCCTTCTTTGAAATTTAATCTCATTTTCTGCCTGGATCGTGCAAGCATTCATTCTTGCACTAGTGCATTTATAGTCTCGCAGAATGATTCTTCTGGTTTAGTAATAGTATTTTATTCTTACATGTATTTGATGAGACTTAATGCGATTCTAAAGAGCGTGATTTTCATTCTGAAGTTCTTTAGGATATTTTGAATTAAACTTACTTTTGATAATCAGAAACTGAATGTTGTTGCAACACACTGGTTTGTGCCTTCACTTTATGTTGTTTAGGAAAGATCAGACTTATGCATAATTATTCTTAAGGGGAATATTTTTGATTTAAGAATGTTATGAGTGCATATCAATTTGTGTGGATAACTATTATAGGATTGCAACCTACTGTCATAACTAAATAATCTTTTAGATTCCATACAGAAGTTCCTTAATTAAAGAAGAGTGTGCTTTGACTTTGGAAATTAATTCTTTTTTTAGACATTAAGATTGGTTGAAGCATATTTTGGTTTGAAGAATTTATTTTGAAGTTTCATTCACCTTTGCAAGTTCTTTTTCCTAGTTAACACATTCTTTGTTTTCTCGAAAGAAGGATTGGAAAACTTGGTGTAGGAACCTCTGTCTCGGCAGAGGAATCGATCTCCTGATACAGGAACAGAGTGCTCTAGATTTAGGGCTTAGAGATCCTGCATGAAGACATAAATATTCAGTACATGTGTAAAATATAGTTCCAACAACTAAGCTTTGTTCTGGTACTAGTGCAAGCACACTGTAGAAGTACAGGAATAATAGCTTAATATAGGGACAAAAATATATAAGGAGTCAGATATCTTGAAGGGTCCAATTATTAACCTCACACACAACCATATTGAAGATAAAAATATATCTACATTTTCATTAATCAAATATTGTTTGCAAGAGGTTTGAGAATTCCTTTCATTTATTTTCCTGCAAAAGTACTTTCTTTCATATTCCAGCACTAGAATATCTTTGGTGTAAATTGTCGTGTGATCTTTTCTTTTTTATTCTGCAAGATTGAAATTAAGGAAGTAGTAATAGAGTTTGGAAAAGTTCATATAATTTCTAGCATTTCTTGTGCTTCGTCTCTAAGTTTAAAAAACCCCCGGGTTGACAATTAAGTGTTGAAGGAGTCTGCCTAGCCACAATTCCTGCACCCAACAGTCCATTCTTTCATTGTGACAAATATTTTCTTGATATGAAAATTAATCATGGTCAACCATGGTCCAACGTCACATTGTGAAAAAGATTGCCTCAATATGAAAATTAACCATGGTAAACTGTGGTCAACCTTATTTATTTTAGGTTTTATAATATTTATCTTAGGGTTTATATACCTTGGGTTTATAATCCCTTAGGTTTTTAGTATTAATCCTTTGGTTTTATAATATCAATTATGGTAAACCACGGTCAATCATGGTCAACCATGGTTTATAAAACCAATCATGGTCAATCATGGTGCAACATCACATTATGAAAAAGAGTGTCTCAATATGAAAATCAAACATGAACAACCATGGTCCAACATCTCATTGTGACAAGGATTGTCTTGATATGAAAATCCACCATGATCAACCATGGTGCAACGTCGCATTATGACAAGTCTTATATCAATATGAAAACCAACCATGGTCAACCATGTTTATTATAGGGTTTATCATAATTATCTTAGGGTTTATGTACCATGGGTTTATAATATTAATCCCATGGATTTCATATTATCCCCTGGGGTTTATAATTCTTTGGGTTTTTAGTATTAATATTTTGGGTTTATAATATCAATCCCTTGAGTTTATTAATATATGGGTTCATATTCCTAAGGTATAATATTAATTCATAGTTTTTATGACATTAATCCTAGGTTTATAATCATGGTCAACCATGGTCTAACATCACATTGTGGCAAAGATTGTATCAATATGAAAATCAACCATGTTAAACCATTATTAGGCATCATCAACCATCGTCAATCAATGTCAACATTGGTCAAACAAGGTCAACATTAGTCAAACATGGTCGACCATGGTAAATTATGGTCAACCATTGTTGAAAGCCATGTCGTGACAAATTTATTTTAATATGAAAATTAAGAATGGTCAAACATGGTCTGATGTCACATTGTGAGAAAGATTGTATTAATAAGAAAATAAATCATGGTCAACCATGGTCCCGCATCGCATTGCGACAAATATTGTCTCAATATTAAAATCAAACATGGTCAACCATGGTTCAACGTCTCATTGTGACAAATATTTTCTTCATATGAGAATCAATCATGGTCAGCCATGGTGAAGCATGGTCCAACGTCACATTTGACACATTTTATGAATATGAAAATCAACCATGTTTATTTGAGGGTTTATATACCTTGGGTTAATATTATTCCATTGGGTTTAATATTATTCTCTTGAGTTTAATATTATTCCATTGGGTTTATAATCACTTGGGATTTCTATTATTAACCCCTTGGGTTTATAATATCAATCATGGTCAACCATGGCCCAATGTTACATTGTGACAAAGATTATCACAATATGAAAAAAAATCATGGTCAAGCATGGCCCAACGTTGCATTGTGACAAATATTGTCCTGATATGAAAATAAACCATGGTCAACCATTTTCCAAAGTTGCATTATGAAAAGGATTGTATGTATATGAAAATCAACCATGGCCAACCATGGTCAACCATGTTTTTTTTAGGGTTTATAATATTATCTTATGTCTTATATACCTTAGTTTGATAATATTAATCACATGGGTTTAATATTATTCTCTTGGGTTTTTAGTATTAACCACTTGGGTTTATTAGTCCCTCAGGTTTATAATATTTAACTGTGGGGGTTTATTAATCTAAGGGGTTCAAATTCCTATGGTATAATATTATTCATATGGTTTATAATATTAATCTAAGGGTTTAATATAAATCCCCTTGGTTTATAAACATGGCCAACCATGGTCAACTATGGTCCAACGTCACATAATGACCAAGATTGTCTCAATATGAAAACCAATCATGTTCAACCTTCATCAACGATGGTTTATACTAAAAAACCTAAGGGATTAATACTAAAAACCCAAGGGAATATAAACCGGAGGGTTTTTAGTTTCCCTTGGGTTTATTATACCTTGGATTAATATTATTCCCTTGGGTTTATAATCCCTTGGGGTTTTAGTATTTTAACCCCTTGGGTTTAATATCAATTCCTTGGGTTTACTAATCTAAGGGTTCATATTCCTAGGGTATAATATTACTCATGAGGTTTGTAATTAATATTAACTCCTAGGGTTTAAAATTGTTCCCTAGAGTTTATAATTCCTTAGGATTTTACTATTAAAAGTAAGGGATTATAAACTCAAAGGAATAATATTAAATCCAAGGAATTAATATTATAAACCCAAGGTATATAAACCCTAGAATAAATATGGTTGACCATGGTCTCAAAATGAAAATCAACCATTTTCAACCATGGTCAACCATGTTTATTTTAGGGTTTATAATATTTATCTTAGGGTTTGTATACCTTGGGTTTATAATCCCTTAAGGTTTCAGTATTAAACCATAGGAATATTAACCCTTACATTAAAAACCCAAGGGATTCATATTATAAACCCAAGGGAATAATAAACTCAAGGGTTACTACTAAAACCCCAAAGTATTATAAACCCAAGGGACTAATATTATTAAATCCAATGGAGTAGTATTATAAATCCAAGGTATATAAACCCTTGGTTTACCATGATTTATATTAAACCTAAAGGATTGATATTATAAACATGTGAATAATATTATACCATAGGAATATGAACCCTTAGATTAATATACCCAAGGGATTGATATTATAAACCCAAGGAATTAATGTTAAAACCCTAAGGGATTATAAACCCTAGGGGTTTTAGTATTAACCCCTTGGGTTAATATTATTCCCTTGGATTTATAATCCCTTGGAGTTTTAGTATTAACCCCATTGGTTGATTATTCCCTTAAGTTTATGCTATCAATCCCTATGGTTTATTAATCTAAGGGTTCATATTCCTAGGGTTCATATTTATATTACATAATTTAAAATTAAATAATAATAAATAACATTTAATATTAAATAATAATTATTATAAATAAATAATTATTATAGTTATAATGATAATAATAATAATTTTGTTGCAATAGTTTTTTGTATTATTATTTTTATTTTTATATATTTATCAACGATAGATACAAATGAAGCCTTCAACTATATCAACCACATTAATATTTTTAATGTGGTTGTGCTAGTTATCGTAAACTTATCCCCCATGGTAAGTTCCAACATCCTTTTGTCAAAAAGGATATATCACTTCATTATTATGTGGCAAATTTTCTTCCATAGTATTCTCCCCGATGCTTCCCAATATTTGTTATTGTTTTATCTTTCACCTCACATCATTTTTATATATAAATGTGTTTATGTATTTTTATTGATACCTGAGAAAATTACGTGAGGTATTATATCAGATTTTTTTCAAAGTTTTGAAAGTTTTAGAGTGAACAAACTTCCCTATTTTTGGTACATAAAAATGGGGCACAATGGACACTTGGCTTCGCTAGAAAACTAAGATGATTCTCACCAAAAATTCAACGTAAACTAGGTCACCCTTTACAAAAAGATAACATGAAATAGCTAAACATAAAAAAAGCAACCTAGGAAAGTAAACACCACACAAAGTAGAAGAAAAGTGAGAAAAAACATAAAGTCCTTATAAATTTCTATGTGACTGAAACTTTTGAAAGTCACCTTATAAGATCAAAATTACAATTCTTATTGTGACTTATCCATCTCTCTAGGGCTTTGATAAAAGTGTAGATCGATTTATAAATTATACATATAGATTATTTATAGTTTTTATTGTGAATTGTTTATATATATATATATATATGGGGGATTTTGGCAAGTCTACATTAAGGTTTGGGTGTTGGGCTAGTATCACTAAGTACTATTATTTTTTATGAATTATTTTTTTCATGGGGGAAAACTTATCATAATTTAGTTGTCAAATGAGCACTAGGGACAACCATCACTATCCATGAAAATCATCACTATCCATGAATGTAGGCTGACTCATTACTTTATTCAAGAAAAACTATGCCACATGGAATTACCCATGGGAAGTCCTTAAGGGGCACGTTTCACTCTTGGCATCTAAGTCTTGGGCCATTAAAGTATTTGCTTAGGTTCTAGGAAGACAAGCTCTTAGCCCAACAGAAAAATTTAAAAGAAATTTATATTTGAAGGCAGTTTACCTTTGAGCTCTTATCATTTGTTAATTGATATTGATATTTAAATACTAGTAAAAAAAGTTGAAAATATAAAAATCTTTTTTACTTATTTTTTGTTATTAATATTAATTTTTAAATATGTCAAAAGAACTTAACTCAATTAATATGGTTCATGATTTGTATTTTATATAGTGAGCCTTTCAGACTCTACAAAATTTCATCACATAAATACTTTCTTTTTCTAAACAATAATTTATTAATATTTTATAGTATTTTTAATTATAAAATAACTGTTTTATTAAGTGAATACTTTATTTTTTTAAAAATAATTTTAAAACACATTTAAATCATTTTTCACTACTAAATTGAGATTGCTAGATTACAGTTGAATTATAAACTTTAAGTAACATTCAGTCTTATTGCAATAAGACTAGATACTACTATCATAGTTAGACTTCAACCTCTTAACCAGGGACGATGTTTTACACACTCGTAATAATACTGGTATAATTTTGAAGTTTTCACGCTTCGAGATCAGCATGATTTGATACTATGGCAAATCAGATCGATGATTAATACGAATGAGCTCTGAGCGCCATAAGCTTGAAAGTACCATTCAGTCGTATTGCAATGAAGCGTCGTTAAGAAAGGCTGGACAGCGAAAAGTCCGGTCGGAAACGCCGTCATCTAGATAGATGACATCATATTTATGCTTTTTTTTTTTTTTGGAAAGTTATAGAAATTTTACTCATATTTTGAAAAAATTTGGTTTAAGTAAAACTTATTAAAATTCATAATTTTAATCTTCTCAGAAGTTTTTGATGGTGCTAAATTTATTTCCACCATTAAAAATATGATTCAAATACTTTATCTACAAAAAAAAATTGAATTTTTTTTGCCTAACCTCTTTTGGGCAAGTCCTCCACCTCAGTAGATGGCAGTCCTGGCAATTCCTCCACCTCCTTAGATAGCAGTCCGGGCAATTCCTCCAGTAGACTCAGTCGGAAACTAGTGATTTTATTATTATTATTATTATTATTATTATTATTATTATTATTGAGAGTGTTTGAATTGTTGTTTAACGATGAAAATAGATTCAACACCATCAAAACATTTAAGAGACACTTAAAATTTTAAAGTTAAACAACTGTACTCTTTTTATATGGTTCTATCTCTCTGCGATGATGTAATCACTGATATTTGGTCCTTTTTTGTCTTTGGCTTTTGCGCCTCCTACAGGCCTTCTGTCTGATACGCTGGCTATCGGATCCCTGTTTTTGTAATCATCTGGACTAGTTATATTGACTCTATATAATACTATGTCGCTTTTTTCTTTCTGAAAAAATTAGACAACTGTAACTTGAATTTCCAAAAAAATTATGAGCTTTTTTCCAAATCCTATCTAAATTTCTATAATTTTCCGAATTAAATTATAACCTTATTAAACTAGGGCGTGCAATGAGACTCAATACTATCATTAGGCTAAACACTATCATAGCTACAGTTTAACATCTTAGCCCAGAGGAACGATGTGTTACACACTTGTGATAAATACTGGTAGAATTTTGATTTTTTCATGATTAAAGATCATCATGATTTGATAGTAAGGTAACTCAGTTTGGTGCTTAATATGGATGAGCTCTGAGCACCTTTTAGTTTACAACTACCCGATCACTAAAGTTAGAGGATCACAAGTGGAACTTTACACATTAGAAAATCTAAAAAGAAATTGCACCATTTCAAAATTTCTCACATATAATAATGACATTTAGTTTCAAAATTCCAGACAGATAATCGATCTACGTAATCAATGTTTATCGGATAACTTCAGGTAGCAAAAGTTAAGGAGCTTGTTATAGGGTATTAAATACGACTCGATAACCCTAATACACCCGTGCAGTGACAAGGTAAATAAAAAATAATAGTCATGTGTTACAGAATTATCCAGTCTGCAGCAAAGCTGGCATTTTATGACAGGCTCGTTAGCTCTTACTATAATATAAGCCACCAGGAATCATAAATTTACGTCGCTAATATTAAATTGCCTTCGATTGAAGTACAAAGCCGCCGAGTTAAATTAAATGATTTTCCTTGGGAAGATACTTCAATTTGGAGCATCTCTCCATCAAAACGCATTAATGATAAATTTACTAAGTACCTAAAAAATTGATTGCATACCATCAATTTTAGCTTTGGGCATTCAAAAATTATGATCCCGCGTGAACGCGTTAATGTTTGGCCATTCAATAATGAGGGTTTCATGTCAACGCATCATAAATGTTTGGGCAGTGAATAGTGAGGTTTCGATGTCAAATTTATGAACATAGTTCTTTGTCAAAGACATTTACGATTTGCCATTTAATAATTAGGGTTCTATGTCAAACGCATTTATGGTAATTTTCTGAGGTGTTAGAATCATTGGATAATCTTCTCGGTGCCAACACTCTGGACTTTTGTATACTAAATGTTAAAAATTGATAGCATGGTGTGGTGAAGTTATCCGGGTTATAGGTCAACCTTTTAAGTTGTTCTTATCATCTTCTCGATGAAGAATCTGGAGTGAAGTTATTTGGGTTCTATATCAACTTTTTTAAGTTTACTACTTGTATGAGATGTTTAAAGCATTGTAAGTTTGAACTATGAAACATTTGTATTGGAAAAGAATCTAAGATATTATAAGTTAGAATTACGATATTTGTATTTAAAAATGTATTTAAAAAAAATTTAATTTTATAATTTTAAAAATTTCATAATTTTTTAAAAGATATTTAAAAAAATACGATCACATCTAATTATTTGAAATTAAGTTTTGTTTTTTAAATAAGTTTTTGAAATATTTAAAATTACTCATTTTTTTTATCCAAGTCATATACGTTCCATCTAATTATTTGAAATTAAGTTTTATTTTTGTAAATAAGTTTTTGAAATATTTAAAATTATTAATTTTTTTATCCCACTCATATAAAATAAGAAAAAACAAACTTCATATAAAATAAAATAAATAAGAAAAAACAAACTTAATATAAAATAAAATATTTATGATATAATGAGTTTTTTTTTTTTTCTTTTTCAAAAAAAACCTACTCTTCATATTTCATAGGAAATTAAAAATACAAGATATGCATAGAGGTACATTTTACAACAAAATGGGTTGAGAATAAAATATCATAAATACTTTACACTTTAAACATTTTATTTGAATAATATGGAACATATTAAAGGAAAAAATAAACAACACATTATCATTAGACACCTTTGAAATGGAAACACATCTATCATCTAATAGCACAACTTCTTTGGATAACATATCCGTCCAAGGAATTATTTTCATGATATGTATGAAGAACTTGCACATCATCATATTGATTTCATAGTTAGAGGAATTTCTTTTGTCATGATTCTAAATGAAGGACCCTTAAGTTATCTCTTCAATTGAACCACGTGGCAAAGACTTTTGAATCCTCATACAATATGAATACTTTTACCTACTTCGAAAGGACAATCCTCATGGAAAGCTACATAGCAAGGAGTTCAACTGTTAAATTTTTGCCTTGGCCAATACTTAGTTTGCATTTAATTATCAAATTATGGGAGAAGAAAATGACTACACCCTCAACAAAAACATCCCTTTAACTAGAGCCATCGAAGAATCCCCATATTGCCCCACATCTGTGATTAGTGTGATCTTCTTCACTTTGAGTGATTTCACTTGCACTCAAGATAAGATGATCTTGCATTGTTTGCAATAACTTTGGACAAAACCACAAAATACTCACCCTAGCAAAATTTCCCACACTCAAGATAAGATGATCTTGCAGTCTTTGCAATAACTTCAAACAAAACCACAAACTACTCACCCTAGCAAAATTTCCCACAAGACAAAGATCTCATGGAATTTAAGGGCAGAGGAAATAAATCTTTGATTCCAGTCCAAGGATACTCTACAATAAAATAGTGTGTTATTAATACTATACTTGAGTGAGACGTGCATTCTACAAATTCCTTTCATGCTCAACCTTGAATTGACACTGCAATTTTTAAATAAAAATAAAATATTAATTAAATATAAAAACAATGTCAACCATAATAAAATTTGTCTAGTTTTAATTTAAAGTATTATAAAACATGAATAGTCTCATTGTTATTGTGGCTCTGTTTGTTATTGATATTATAACCTAGTATGGGGTTTACCAGAGGAGCTCTGAAGCACTAGGGTTTTGAACAGGGGGTGACAGGAACGAGCTGGTAAACAATAGAGGGGCTTGGAGGATGGAGCTCCACTCCCTCCTACAGTAACGTGGTTTCAAATAGAATCAAAGAGGCGAGTCTAAACAATTTTCGGAAAACAACGGAGACAAAGACTAAGACAACGAGCAATCACAAGCTAGGCATCAACAATTCCCATGAAATGGAAGGGACCCACAAGGAAACTAGGAGGGAAATGAATCCTAGCGACAACAGTTAGAGAACTGAGAAAATGTCTATGATAGGACCCTGCAAGCGTAAGGCCAATATTAAACCTCGGGTGGTCTTAAATGATCCTACACTACAGGTGCACAGAGATCACATGGCAACTTATGCGATCATTTGTAAGTTCATGGGCATATGTCCCACAGAGAAAGAGCTGAACACATGGATAAGAAACAATTGGAAACATAAGGGAGAAATAAATCTACATCTTGGCTCCAAGAGTTTCTTCACAGTGGTTTTCACTAACCTAGAGGACAAAGACAAAGTTTTCGAAGGAGGACCCTACTTCTATGTTGTCGCAGGCCTTTACATGTGACCATGGGTGATGAACTTTGTTCCGGAGCGAGAAACATTCACATCGGTCTCGATATGGATTAGATTATACTCCTTACCTTTAGATTATTGGATGTCGGAATCTTTAAAAGCTATAGGTAAAAAATTAGGGCATTTTATAAAGATATCGGAGGCGACTCTGGGAGGGTAATATACCTCCTTTGCTCGCATATGTGTAGGGATGGACTTATCAGGAGCACTCCTGGATGAAGTCATCCTAGAAGTTTATGACGAGGAATGGGTACAGGAAGTTGATTACGCACACATCCCATTCAGATGCCGTATATGTCATGAACATGGACACCTCTTCAGAGACTACCCACTAAACAAAAAGGAGGAACACCAAAAAACCAACAAAGGAAAAGACCCTGAACGTTTCACCAAAGTCGGAGGCAGAGGGAAAGGAGGGACAAAAAAGTCTCAGAAGAAACCTAGTGAAAGCAAGTTACCAAGTCACAACAGTTTTGAAATTTTAGAAGAAGAAGGAGAAGAAAATGGAATGCACAAGAACCCAGAGGACTATCAAAGAGAGAAGGAAAAAGAGGATAACATGGAAATCATACAAGAACACAATGAACAAAAGGGGGACCCACCAAGCACTATGGAACTTGGAAGGGACCTTGAGATGACCCCAAGTGAAGTAGGTACAGAGGACCAAGACCTACAGGAGATCCTTGAGAGGGAGAACCTTGAACTAGAAAAGTTTTTAGAGCAGGGAATCAACAAAGGTATTGACTCTCTACCACAAGAGGAGTTTGATAGAGTACAACAACTATTCCTCAACAGGTCTCACACAAAGGCTGTAGGAGTCAAAAGGAGCCACGACAGCCAGGAGAACAAAGGGGTTAAATCAATGGGGATAATATCAGGACACTCCAACAAAAACCCAGGCAAGAAAAGAGGAAGGAAGAGACAGAATGAACTGCTGATAGAGTGTGGAAAACTCATGATTAATTCAAGTAAGATGAAAGATCTCACCAGTTACTCCTTTACAAACCCATCATTATGAAGCTTACAACCTGGAACATTAGAGGACTAGGGAGTAAAAGAAAACAAAGAAATCTTAGTAACAGAATAAAAGAAGAAAAACCAGATATGGTATTTATACAGGAAACAAAATGCTCAGTAGATAAAATTAGAGATAAGCATAGCAAATGTCTAATTAAGGATGAGTATCTAGAAGTCAAAGCATATAAATCAGATGGAGGAATTCTCACTCTATGGAATCCTCAAAAATTTGTGATCGTGGATGCTGAGGCATCCAAAAACCACCTTTCATTGGTTATCCAACCTGTGGGGGAAAGGGATTGTTACATGATCACTAATGTCTATGGTCCGCAACTACTAGAAGATAAACTTAGGCTCCTCACCTCTCTGGAGGAATTGAGAGAAAGACACCCTGCAATGCCCTGGATTCTAGGGGGGGACTTCAATATGATCAAATCTCTCACAGAGAAAAAAGGAGGAACTGCCCAAGTAGCCTCAAGATTAGACAGATTCATAATCTCAAAGGATCTCCTTCTCACCAGTCGTATCATGATAGCTTTCATACTCCCTTTTGGAGGCTCAGACCACTGGCCCATCCAACTAGAAGCTTCCTTTATTGGAACCCCGAGGAATAGACCCTTCAGGTTTGAAAATGTCTGGCTCACTCACCCTGATTTCATCACTAACATTGGAAATTGGTGGACTGAAGAAATACCCACCCAAGGTACAAAAATGTTCCTCCTGCATCATAGACTCAAACACATCAAGAGAAAGCTTACAGAATGGAACAAAAAAGAGTTTGGAAACATCTTTAAAGCTAAAAGAGAAGTGGAAAAGAAATTACTGGAAATTAACCAAATTCTCATCACAGAAGGCTTCACGGAGGAAAGGAAAATGAAAGCAGACTCACTTCAACAAGAATGGGATAACAGATGTCATCAGGAGGAAATCTTCTGGAGACAGAAATCCAGAGTGCAATGGATTAAGGAAGGGGAGAGAAACACTGGGTTCTTCCACAAGTATACCATGGCACACAGGGCTCATAACAGGATCAAAAAACTTACATATCCCCAAGGGATAAAACAATATACTCATAAGGAAATGGAAGTGATATTGGTTCAACATTTTCAAAGTATTGCAAAGGAGACCATGGTTGACAGATCTCAATTCACTAAAATATTTACTCAACATATTCCAAAACTGGTAACAAGGGAAGACAATTATAATCTCAACAAGCCAGTGACAGAGGGAGAGGTCAATGAAGTAATCAACGAGATGCATAATGGGAAAGCTCCGGGCCCAGATGGTTTCAATGTTGACTTCTTCAAAACATGTTGGGAAATAGTCAAACATGACATTCTAGATGTTGTGGAGGACTCGTGAAAATCTAAAACTGTTCTGAGAGCGCTTAATGAATGATTTATTGCCTTAATCCCTAAACAGGAAAAGTTGTTACTCCAAACAGATTCAGACCCATAGCTTTATGCAACATGGTGTACAAAATCATCCCCAAAGTAATTGCCAACAGACTCAAACCCCTTCTTCCGACACTTGTGTCAGAGGAACAGACTGGATACGTGGAAGGCAAGCAAATTCTCAATAATATCATTCAAGCTCATGAACTGGTGCATTCCCTCAAGACCAATAAGCAATCAGGCATGATAATACAGCTAGACATAGTGAAAGCTTATGATAAACTAAGTTGGTCTTACATCACGGAAGTTCTTAAAGCATATGGCTTTAACTACAACTGGATAAGATGGATCATGGCTCTTGTTACCACTGCTAGTTGTTCTATTATTCTTAATGGCTCTACTTCCAGAACCTTCAGGCCATCAAGAGGTCTCAGGCAAGGTGATCCTCTCTCCCCTTTCCTCTTCATTCTCATGATGGAAGGATTGGGCAAAGAAATCACTTCAGCCAAGGAGGAAGGAAGAATCCAGGGACTTAGACTCACTCAGAATGGGGATACTCTGACCCATCAACAATTTGTGGATGACACTATGCTGCAGGGCACACCCATAGTCAAGGAAGCCAAAGCTTTCAAACAAATCCTGCATGAGTTTGCACTAGTTACTGGTATTGAGGTAAGCCTCACAAAATATAAAGTTTTCTTTTTCAATACCGATATTTCAATTCAAAGAAATCTCTCCAGAATCCTAGGATTTCAAAGAGAGCTTCTGCCTTCAAAATATCTGGGAATACCCCTCACAGACAAACCGTTGAGCAAGGACATCTGGGAGTCTGTAATGAACAAATTGAAGGACAAAGTCAGCAAGTGGACAAGCAGATCCTTGAATTTAGCAGGGAGGCTAGTCCTCACTAAGGCAGTACTTCAAACCATCCCAATCTACATGTTATTAGCCCTTCCGGCACCAACAAGAGTCTTACAGCAAATTAGGAATATTCAAAGGGATTTTCTTTGGGGAAAAGGGGAAGAGAAAAAGAAATGGGCTCTGGTAGCTTGGGAAAAGCTCTGCAAACCCAAATCCCATGGTGGTTTGGGTCTCCAGGAC
This sequence comes from Pinus tabuliformis, assembly GCA_031772625.1. Classification (NCBI taxonomy): domain Eukaryota; kingdom Viridiplantae; phylum Streptophyta; class Pinopsida; order Pinales; family Pinaceae; genus Pinus; species Pinus tabuliformis. The sequence goes on from CM062816.1 coordinate 1,877,192,112, forward strand.
CCGGATACTCTAAGAAATGTTTTGGGGGCAAAACTTTGGTGGAGATGGCTAAAGGAAATAAGAAACCCCTGGCCCAAACTCTGGAAACAAAAATACGTTATGGATTGGCAAGAAACGGACAACATAAGAATGAGAAGACACATCAGAGGTTCTCATATTTGGAACAAGGCCTGGAACAACAGAGCTTTAGTTCAGAAACATAGTTTCTGGGAGATCAGAAATGGAAATCTTTCCTGGTTTTGGGAGGACAAGTGGCAGCAGGAAAATAACCTGTGTAGAGAGGAACTAGATATCATCCAAAATGACACCATGAACAAAGGACTGAAAAAGTAAGTGACTATTGGGATCAGTCAAGGAACAATGGTAAATGGAGAATTTGGAAGCTACCAGATTATAGTGATGAGACCCCATTGAAGAACCAAGCTAAAGCTCTAGAAGCAATTCTGGAAAAGAGACAAATTTTGACCTCAACGTCGAATGATTTGCTAATATGGGGTAGCAATAACGAGGGTATCTTCAACCTCAAAGAAGCAAAAAGAGTAGCCACGGGACTTAACTTCCCAAGCCCTGACAAGACTTGGAAAGACCTATGGAACAACCCACATTGGATGAAGATCAAACTGTTCAGGTGGTTGGTTCAGCACGAAAAGATTCTAACTTGGGAGAATCTTAGAAAGAGAGGTTTTGTTGATCCATCAAGATGCCAATTATGTGACATGCAGGAAGAAACTATGAATCATCTTCTCAACCTCTATTCCCTCACCTTAATCTTATGGAATTTGGTAGTAAATATCTTCAAGCAGACAGAAAGGAATGAAAATGACATCAATGGTACTTTGAAGAACTGGAGGAAGGACTTCTCAGACAATGAGATAGTAAATACAGCCTGGGCTCTGATTCCAGGATTCTTGATCTGGAATGTCTGGAAAGAACATAAAAATGGGATCTTCAAAGACAAATCCAGCTCAAAGCATCACAACACAAATCTTAAAACAACTCAAAGAAACTGTAAATGCCCTCTAGAAGCATTCTCCTGAAAAGCCCACGGGTCACCGAGATGCTCAAATTCTGGAACTGTTGGGACTATAGTCACATGTCCCTAAGGGCTTAAATAAGGCAGCAAAGCACATTTCAGAAGGAAAGCCTTTCTGGCAACCCCCTCCACATGGCTTTTTAAAATTCAATATAGATGGTGCCTCAAAAGGTAACCCTGGGGATGCTGGTTATGGAGGAGTCATCAGAGATGAAGAGGGCAACATTAAATTCATCTTTCACAGTCACCTGGGGAGGACCACCAACAATATGACTAAACTCATGGCCATGGAGAAATACTTGGAAATTATGATAATGTACAATTTACATAACACTATCACCGAGCCTGACTCAGAATTAATCATTAATTTAGTCAAGCAGCTAGGCTCGGGTACTACACCAGACAAAGTCTCGAGACACTCGAGACTTTTGCAGGTCTATCACCAAATTCAATCGCACCTAAGAATTCTAAGAACTCTCAGTTTTGTTCATGTATGCAGAGATGCAAACAGAGTAGCGGACCAACTAGCCAATGAAGGGGTGAGATGCACAAGAGACAACAGGTGCTGCTTGTGGGAGTCAGTACCCGCAGGTCAACTGCGGGAGGGCTGTTACACTCTGGCCCACACAGACAAGGAGCAGTATCAACACAGGCAGGGTATCTAACAGTTAACCTTTCTTCAATGGATGACAGGGGTTTGATAGAAAATCAACCTGAGATTGGGCATACTTGGTCTCACAGAGTAACACCATAGATAGCCAGCTCATTGGTGTTGTTGGGAGCTCGGTTAGTGAGCGGGCAGCTAGAATTTTGTGTCAATCTGTCCTTACAGGTGGCTCAAATGATTGGATGACAGTAGGTGCAGAGTTTCCACGGTTTCGCATTATCGGGTGGCAAAGTGGTTTTTAGGTTATCGGGCACCCTCAAAACCCGAAGTGATTTCCCAGAAATGTATGCGTTGCTATTCAATGTTCAACACGTGGCACTTGGAGGAGAGAGAATACCGCCCACATTGGGCGGGTATTCCTCCTGCTTCTTCTCCGCCCGATATTTCCCTCAGTCGTTGGATCATGGAGCTGCAGATCAACGGCTTAGGTTCGAGGAACAGGTTTGTGGGTCCAGGTGATCATCGGGCGGGTATTCCCCCTGCTTCTTCTTCGCCCGATATCTCCCTCAGTCGTTGGATCATGGAGCTGCAGATCAACGGCTTAGGTTTGATGAGCAGGTTAGTGGGTCCGGGTGAACCCCAGCGGACCTGAAATCTTTTTGATAAGGTCTCTATTCCCCTCTTGGGGTCTGTTTATTGATCTGTCGGGTTCTCGTTCTGTTTTTCTCTCAGGCGGTGGAGGCCGTGAGTTTGGTTTTTTTGTAGGCCCTAGGCCAGTTTTCTCGAGATGTTGTCTTTCCTCCCTAAGCTAGATGATTTGCTTTCTTTTTCAGCCCACTTCCTCCTCGGGCGTGATGTATTTTATGTAGCATATTTTTAGTGATAAGATAATAGAAGGACCGACTCTTGCTTTAGAAAAAAATGATATTATAACCTAGTACCAAGGAGATGTGATAAAAATATTTAGATTGACTCTCAACCATAAATAAAATATCTCACCTAAATGAAGTCACATAATGTTATACCAACATTAAAGAGAAATGAAGTAATTAAACGTAAAAAATAAATCTTATATTTTCACTTTTGAATATGAGGAAAATGTATAATTCTTAGGCTATATATATATATATATATCTTTTAGATCGAAAGAGGATTAATCATAAAGGTAGAAAAGCCTAAGATGTAGCTTAATGAATTCAGGAGAGAGTCTGGGCGCCAAAAAAAACAAAGATGGAAAAAATTATATTTTTATATATAATGTTTTAAATTATAATTATAGTGGTTATTAGTGGGATAAATTATTGAAATTATATTAATGGTCATTTGTATGTGCAATAGGTAAATGATGGTAGATGTTGATAAAAACCATTCCATAATGTGTATCAAAAAACTTACCTCACTATACATCTTAAATGACTAAAATTATAAAAAAAAAAAAAAAAAAAAAAATTAACTAAATCATAAATTTTATTATTATTATTATTATTATTATTATAAAATGAATTAATATATAAGTTAAACACTTATACATTTAAGAAAAACATGTAACATGATTCTTAATCATGGGGATTACCACTTTATCATGGAGTTTCTTAATATATTAATAAATTTTCTTAGAATAACATGGGCCAATGTCATGGCTTATCAATACCACATGCCGACAAAATCTCATTTTCATATGATACTTATTCATATGATGTTTTTGTAATTAACAAATTTAATTACAAGGGAAACATGGGCATAAATACTTTGGAAATAAATCTCAACCTTTAATTTCCGTAAGCTATTAAGAATATCCTAAAATATTGAGTGGATGTTAAATTCCTACCATCTACCTCATAATTATTAATTATAAAATTAAAATTCTGAAATTCGTCTCCAAAGATAAACATGCTTATCAACATAATAATAATAATAATAATTATTATTATTATTATTTTCATATGTAATGTTTTTGTGGAAACAATAATTATGTTTAAAAATTTCCCATGCTAGCTTAAAGTTTAGATAATAAAAATGTCTAATGTAAAAAATCCACAAATTCTTAAACATAATAATTATTATTATTATTTTTATAATTATTATTAGGATGAATTATTATCCTAATAATGTTATTATTACCCTAATAATAATAATTATAATAATACAATATTATATTAATATAATGTAATGTTATATAACGTTCACAAGATTATTATCATAGTTATTTAAAGGGAAACCATATAACAATACAATTATCAGTAAGTTGATGAATTAATAAGTTAATGAGTTAGTGTATTGTTTGGATAATATAACTAATATGAATATTATCTATATTAACTAGAAGGGTGTCATTAGATTTGTTGTATAGAATTTGTCGAAGCACTTTTTGTGTGTTGAGAAAAACCGAGCCCATTCAAGCTCTTACCATAGGGTGCGTAATTGCAAGTATAGATAGTTTGGTGGCTAGTTATGGGCTGCACCCCAATCTTCAAGCGAGATGGCAGTGAGCCTTAACAACCCTTTTTGTTGGAGCTCCAATGGACTATATCTATCCTCTGCTACACTAAACAACTGTAAACAAACTCACCATAAGCAAATCCTATCTAACTCATGAAAAAGACCAACTTAACAACATGTAATTCGAATTGCATGTGCAAATGGAAACTCAAAGTGCTGAAAACGAAATGGAAACAACACTACAGCAGAGGGGATCTATGGCTCTCAGGTTGGGCCCTAACTTGAGAGCTATAGTCTCCTTAAGAAACTCAGAACTAGATCACAAACTGCCTTCTTTATTCATAATCTGATGTCATGCCAAATTGGCTTACAAAAGGAACAAAAACTGAGTTGTGCTCCAAAATTACAATAGCAATACGAGAGTTTCAACAACCTATCTAAGGCTAAGGCCTCCATGTTGAACATGGGTTCAATTGAACGAAACAGTGAAACAAATAGATTAGTTTAAGAAAGACGAACACTAAGTAGGGGCGAAAACATAAATTACAAGGTTTCAGGCACTAAGTAGCGAGCATAACATAAATTATAAGGAGAATCTCAAAACTTAGTAAAGCATATTTTCCTTGCATTATCAGTGTTAGATTCAACAACTTAGATACAATATAAATTATCGATAGCTGGCCTGTTTTAGACTTATCAAATCGAGAATGGTAGCCCCTCATTTCAACAAAGTTATTTTACTGTGGGGCTCAACTATCTCGACACGAAGCATCTTTCTCTCTCGATGTGAGAGAAGTTATTGCATGTTGTACACCTGGTTGTTGGAAAAGCTCCAGTTAAACGAAGACGTCACATGCCTCAAGTGGGTTTTTTGCTGATATCATTGGCTTGGTTTTTTCATTATTATAGGATTAGAACAAAACTCTAGACTAGCTTTTAGGAATACTAGGCAAGATGTGTAATTGTGACCTTCATAGGTGTTAGCTTTCTTTACTTGAGGTATAATTGTCTTCCTTTCATGGATTAAGTTCTTTATCCCTATGAACAATTATGTATATAGTTTATAAGTTGTGTCTTCAAGTGAAACCAAAACTTTCTTTTTTTTGCTTTCTCTTTCTTTGGATCTGGTTTCAGGTGTGTTTTCTTTACACCTCATTTAGTATGGGTGGGGAATTTATGATGAGCGATGCCCAGTTTGATGGATTAGATAGACTTACATTGCACAATTGTGACTTGGTGCTTATCTTGTTGATGTCCATTTTACTCTTTTAGTTGATTCCTCTAACAAGATTTAACAGACAATTTTCCTATTCGCACATCAAGCAAGCTTGATCTGTAATGAGTAAATAATATTTTTTAATTCAATTAAAGGCTCTGCTAGGGAAATCACTCATTCTTAATATCTATTTGCCACAAATCCAGAAACAACATCCTTGAATGAGGCATGCTACCTATTGGAAGGGCCACTATAATGTCATTCACAACAGGGATGCCCCAGTCCTCCTCAAATCAAATAGTGCGTACTACCCTTAAGTAATTTGTAGAGGGGTAAATAAAATTTTATGGTCATTCTGAGGGATTGGATCTTGGAAGCATTTTTCTTCTTGGCTCTCCACATTTTTTGTAATTTACCGACTCGAAGAACCATTTCAGGTAGTAGCACGAGAAACACCAGTATAAATATACTTGAAAGCATTTTTTTTTCAATACACATAGAACCTGCCACCTAATGCATGTAACTATTTAAATAGTAATGTTGAGATTTTTATTTTCATGTGGCATTGTGAATTCTAAAGTTGTAAACGAGAATGCCATTTTTCACAACTTCAAGTAAAACTTGAAAAATTAAAATCATTTGTTTGCATGTCTTGGTTACTTATTTTTATATAGTGAGTACATAAGAAATGTGTGAGAGGCGCTTGAGCTGGAGGATACAATTAAGAACTATGAACATCGTAGCTCTAAAGAATGGTTAGTCTCTCGCTCCCTCTCTTTGATTTTTTTCCTTTCTAGAGTACCTATGTGCATTTAATTTAGGCACCTTAGACATAACAATTATTGCATGCCAAAACTATAAGTGGTTTCTAGAAATTTATACTCTCTTTCTAGAGAAGCATGAGAAAGGAATTTTATTATATATTAAATTAGTGCCACAACTTCGTGGCCATACCCATAAGGCTAATGGACTAGTTACTGGAATGGTAGCTTGTGTAGTTATCCTGACTAAACTTAATTTTAACTATTGTTGCCACTAGTATATGTTAGTGACAAGTTTCTATTTTTCATGCATCTTTTGAAAATTCCAAGATGATACACTAACAAAATATTTGAGTCAATGTATGGGTATTAACCCAAATATGATGTACATATTTTCCACAATTATGGAACTTAAGAAAAAAATTAAAATATAACTGATGTCACAAAAATGGAAATTTTAGTAATTATTTGTTGAAGTTGCTTGAGAGTGTCTATTGTTCCTTGTACCTGTTATTGACTTATTATTTTCTGAGCCACTCTTACTGTCATTGTTCTCTACTCTGTCATCTCATGCCTACTTGTGGGTATTGTCGTTTGCAGACAACTTGGAGCTCCCAAATCTACAGGTAGAAAGACATTTTAGCTATAGAAACACTAGTACTTCGATCTTCTCTCGCAAAACTATCAATTAACACAACCTTTTGTATGACTTGGTAGCATAAGAAATATTATGCTTTTCTTTGACAAATTTTCAAATTTCATGTGCAACTCACAAAATATACAATACGCTTGAACTTAAGAGTTTTTGTCTATTGTGGCACACTTACCATTTCTCTTGTTTTGTAGTATTTTCAAATGGTGGGTTCTTGAATTTGGACTAGAAATCTAAGAGCTTTTGAGTTTTTGTGACTACAACATGTAACAACAAGCACAATTTTGAGCTTTTAAGCATCCGAGAAAACATTTGTTTGCGAAATCTTAAAAAATCGAATGAATTCGAGCTCCTGGTTGACCACGATAAAGTGTTTGGCCTATGATATAGGGTTTGGTGGTAATGAGAAGTGGAGTATGGACATGAAACATGTTTACACAATGTTTAAACATGTGTAAACCCTTGGAAACCTTACAAACATAAAAGTTGTGCTCTTAATTGATAAACATGATTTTTTTGCAAACTAATGTTAGCATTAGTTAATTGAAACCAAAATTCTATATATGAATTGACATTTATCATAAGTTTCAATATGTATTTCCTCAATATGAGGCCAAATAAGACCTCCAAGTTGCGTATTGGTTGAAATAATGGTTGGACGAAGCTCACAGGTTGAAGAGAAGGCTCTTTATAAAATGTAAATCGAAAACATTAGGTTAAATTGAATTGACTAACTTTGGTTTATGTGTAGGGAATAATGAAAATCCAAGAAACGATTACAATAGTTTGTGCAGCCCCAAAGGGGTAGGGGATAATAATAATAGTATTACTATTATTATGGTAAATAATTATATTAAATAAGTAAAGAGGATTAATACAATAAATAAGGAGGATTAATAATTAAGGTTATACTACTAAGAATAAAAGAAAAAGTCAAGAAAAAGGAATCTAGAAAACCAAGGGAAAAACCATAGAACTAGAAAGAAGGGTAAGGGTAGAGAAGGTAGAGATATAACCTAGAGGTAAAGAGGAGGGCCATAAAGAAGAAAGAAATACAAATAAGATGCAAATAAGCGATGGGTGGAAGGAAGCGGGATGGAAAAAAAAGAGTGGGAAGGGATGGGGAAAGAAAATTTGGGGGGCGGGTGTGAGAAGAAGAAAGGAGAAAAAGTTTAGCTGGAGTTAGGTGAAATTCACCAAATTTGGTGGAGTATCCCTAGGGGATATTGATTAAAAAGAACTCCAGGAGAAGTTTTCATCAAGAGCCAGAAAGAGAGAGAGAGAATGAAACAAGAGGCTAGCTAAGCTAATTGGAGCCTTCTGAAGCCAATGGAATAGTCCAAAGAAGCTTAAGAAGTCATATTCATGGAGATTTTCATCCAGGGATATTTTGGAGCTTAGGGCCACCAGGAGTTGGAGGCAGTTGTAGGAGCTACCAGTACTCGTTCTCAGTGAACCAACAGTCGTTCCTGATTGTAATGAGCATTCTAAACCCATTGCAGGGATTTGTAGAAGTATTTGAAGACTTTTGAAGGCCGAGATGCTACAGTGAAGTTTCAGGCAGCCTAGTGCCAACCGTGGAGGAAGGCCTATTTTGGGGTTGCAGCGCTCATTTTAAGCAAATGAATAGTCTATTTTGGTGTTTGATATGTGCCGGAGACATTAGATGAGGTTTCAGTGACAATTGGAGAATTCTGAAGGAATTAGTGCCATCAAGAAGCTCAGGGTAGCTCAGAACACTAATTGAAGGAATTAAGTCTAAGGGAGCTTAGATCTATTTGTAGAATGATGACAGCCATGACAGGGATATAGATGGTATTTGAAGCCCATTGGTTCAATTCATTAACCTTTGGAGTTAAGTGTGGAACTTGTAAAAGAAACTGTGCCATAATCCCAAAGAGCCAAGTCAAGATGACAAAAGCTCAGCGAGACGTAGCCCATGATATTCGGGTGAACTCCTAGATTAAATTTTTTGTTATGTGTGGTTGTTTATTTTCTGCATTATATGGTTGTGATATGTGTTTAATATCAAAAGAAACAAATGGACTAAATCATTTAAACAGTTAAAATTAAACATACACCTATTTCAAGTATTTAATTCCGCAAATGTCATATCTAAGCTAGATCATTTATTTGTTTAACTGAGTGTGAGGTTCTTCTAAGCATAACAAGTTATCAAACACCCATTTCAGATCAGCGGCAAACCATAGTTAGAGGAGAGAGAGTGTAACATCCCCTAGTTGATTTTCCATGTAAATAAAACAAGACCAAGGTCATGGGACATGTATTCAAAGCTTTATGTTGGGAAAACCATAGTGATGGGTATCATTCGTGATTAATAAATGGCTATGGAAATTGGAAAAGGAATTCACAAAGCCAAACTGGCAATAATTGGAATTTTATTTATGAAATAAAGGAAAATAGGAGAAAAGGAAGGTGAAGAGACACAAATTTACATGAGTAAATTGAAGAAAAAGTAAAGAAAAATGAATAGAGTAGAGGCCTCAGTGATAAAAATGCTTCCGAGGATTAGTTCATAGCTTTTGGCTGGTTAAGATTTTGACAGTTCAGCTTTAGGAGCTCTATTCTATTCTTCTATTCTCTCACACTGTTGCACACTTAGAGAAATCTTAGAGCATTCTCGGAGCATTCTTAGAGCACTTTGGCATACAATTTATTTGGATAAAGAAGGGAAAGGAAATCTGGAAAGTGCAAAGGGAACGATTAGATTAGTAGCTACAGATGGATTGCTTTGTAGGTAACTGGTTACATATGTGATTTCCTAGTGAGTTTCTGGATGCATGGTATATGCACATGATTATCTAGTTATATGGTGTAATTGGAATGGAGGATTTACTCGATTGACAATGGTTTTAGCCTTGCCTTTCTATTTTCAGGATAACCATGGTTTTGTCGGTTTCTTTCACTTAATTGTTTCTTACTGGTGCTCATAATTCTTTATGGTTGTGGGTTGGAACAGATGCTCTCGAAGCCCTAGAACATATTGGGTTGAGTTACTAATCCTGGAGCCTATGTTGGGACAAATTCTCTATAGAACTTATTGGGTTGAGTTACTATTCCTTGAAGCTAGGTTGGAAAAATGCTCTAGATCCATGGAAGGTTTTTGGTTGAGTTACTTGTTCCTAGAGCCCTTGACAACTTGGGTAGATATTGATGTCATTGGAGTTAGTGTTGTCTGATCGTGGAGGTGGAATCATTGTGGTTGAGCCTTGAGGTGGTTTGGCCTGTGGAAGCCCTGGTTTGGTTTTGTTTGGTTTATTCCATGAGATCCCAGATTCATGCTTGTAATATGGCATGGGGATGATTGGATGAAAGAGAGATTTGGTTCAGCCCAATCTATGGTCAGGTAGTATGTGGAAGTCCCTGATTTGGTTGATATTTTTCTATGTTAATATGAGACATTTCCTTATTATGATCTATGAGCATTTTTAGTATTATATTGGTGATATTATGGCTAAGTTTCCATGATCTCTATGTTGGTTATTTTTCTGGTTATATTCTTGTTATATGATGTGTACCATTTATGTCTCTCATCATGAATCGTTTAATTACTGAATGATCGATGAATGCATGGACTCATAAGTGTTGTTGCAGCTATGTGGAGAGGGCATAGAGCCTTCATGGTTATTTTTAGGAAAATCTTAGACTTGTATGATCATATATGTATTCATGACCTATAGCTAACATGTTTTCCATGTGTATGACAAAATGTCTATCGTGTTCTAGGTAGTCTAGGTCAAATTCTTGATCCATGTTTGAATACTTAGATTTCTCATTGTTTCAATAATGGTTCTAGAAAGTCTCAAACATTTCTGGGTTTTGGTGTGGAGGATGGCTTGGAATTGTGGCTCAAATCTTAGAACCTCACCCTATAAACAAGAAATTTTGGGCTATAACCACATGGAAGAAATTTCATACTTGACATTGAAACCCTATAACTACACCCTTGCAGGCTTGTGCATGCGGTTGGGATGTTAAGCTAGAGAAAATTAGCCCTAACTCAGGGTTTGGTTACCTAGGGTGGTTCTTTGGCCCCTGAGTGTCCTATAAGCCTTAAGTAATGTCTATGAGTTGTCAACTCTCTGCCCCACTTTCATAACTGAAGCTTGGAAGTCGAGGCATGTCATTGTAACTCTTTGTCTCATGTTTACCTTAGCAAGGCAATGAAATTGGGTAAATGTGGGAGGCGTTGGTTACAAGGTGGTATCAGAGTTTCCAGGTTCAAGCACTTAGACTGGATGGGAAGAATGTGTTTGTTATGCATGCATGATAGTTTTCTATGTGTTTGTTACGCATGCATTGTGATATTCATTGTTGTAATAGTGTCATCATGTAGAGGTTGATGATGTAGGTATGTTGGGATTATTGATATGTTAATGTTATATCTATATATATATATATAGAGAGAGAGAGAGAGAGATCTATATCTATATATATATATATATATATATATATATATATATATATATATATATATATATATATATATATATATATATATATATATATATATATATATATATATATATATCGCCCTAATTTGCATTGATTTTTCAAACAAGATAGCCTCCCTTGAAATTCACTGAGGTATTTGTTTATGTTTAGATTTGGTTTATCTGACATGGTGCAAGAAGTAGAAGACTACAGATGACAAGAAAAATAGTGGATTACAGTTCACGTGACTCGCGTTATAGATTAGATGAGAAACATAGAGATGCGCACTTTCCTGCCATAACAAATACTCTGAGAAGTTTAAAGGAAGAGATCAGAAGATGTAAGATAGATACTAACGGGATCATTCTACCACAAGAAAGACTTTCTAGGGCACACAAACAGAGAGGTTAATGCAGTGATTCTTCATAGTTTATCATACTTGCAGAGACAAGGACAACCACATATCATTTTTGGACAGGAGGAAAGGACTAATGGGGCAAATCGTAGTAGGTCTCATGGAGGGAACAGGTTGGATAGGGATGACAAAGTCAGAGATGGTAGGTTCTTATATACACCTCACATGAGAGGTAGTGGTTACAAGTTATATTCTAGTTTTGGTTCAGAGCCACAACATGGTCATCATCGTTAACATCCGTACAAGAGGAATGAGAAGTAGTACTTGCCAAATGAGTTCAAGAAATCCAAATGTCGTACCCTTGATGGAGAGTTGAAGAAACTAGAAGCTGAAAAATCATGGCTGTTTGGGATGAAGAAGTTATTCAATCTACATGATTAAACATAGAATATGAAGGATAGGATAGCTATATTCATTCTCAAGGTTAAAATGAACATATGGTGGGAATACGCAAAGTGTATCAGAGGAATCAAGATAGAGGAATTGAGTTCACATGAGTTCAAAAGACTTTTTAGAAATAAGTACTTGTCATAGAGATACTATGATGGTAAGCCTAAGGAGTTCTATGAATTGAAGATGCATCTATGAAAAACGAAGAGTATATGACTAAGTTCTTGGAGCTATTGAGGTATGAACCATATCTTAAGGATGAGAAGATTAATGTTGAAATATTTTTTAGTGGAATTCCTTTGGCATTTAAGGATCATATTGAGTATGATGAGCCTCAGACATTGGAGGAAGTAATTGGGAAGTTGGAAAATTGTTATGAGCAATCTAAGTGTAAGTTGAAGCATAAGCATGGCTAGAAAGGTAATGACAAGACTAAGGGAAAGTGGGATAAGAAGTAAGGAAGACATTAGGGTGTAGGTAATAAGGAAAATGCAATAGCATACAAGAAATTGAAAGACTTTGATAGAGGATAAATATTTCAATTTGAGGTGCAAAACAAGGGTGATGGTAGGAATAATTTGCAGTGTTGTACTTGTGGCAAGGATAATCAAAGGAGAGATTGTCCAAAGCATCAGGGTGGCAGACTGCAGATTTACAATGCTCAGGAGGCAGAGACAGTTGTGGATGTTGGATAGTGTATTCCTTGGATTTATGCAATATTGCATAATAGGAAGGTTGATCATCAAGAATCTATTATTGAGATGGAAGGTAAGTGTTGTGATAAAGTTGCTTCTATTTTGATTGAACATGGATCTAACTATAGTTATATTAGTCCTGACCTGGTGGATAAGTTTCGCATGAATAAAGAAGTGCATGACTAGTCTTGGTTAGTGCAGTTGGATACAGGTACTAAGAAAAGAGTTCATCATTGGGTGAGATCTTGTGAATTTGAGTTGAGAAATATGTCTGCATCAGCACATCTAGATATGATTCTGTTGTGATCATACAATATGATTTTGGGTATGGATTGGTTGTATATTCACATGACTAAGGTAGATTGATATGATAGAGCTATTGAGTGCCTGGATAATGACGGAGAGAGGAAAATATTACAGGGTAAGAAGAAGCCTACATCAGTGAGAATGGTTACAACTATGTAGGAAAAATGTAGTACAAGGAAAGGATGTGTATTGTTTGTAGTTGATATTTCTAGTGACAAAGCGAAGGATGTTGAGGATGTTGAAGTGTTGAAGAAGTATCTGATTTTGTAGAAATTTTAGGATGTTGTTGGACACCTAATCCTCAATGGGTTAGTGTGGAAGCTGAATAGACAAAGTAGTCCAAGAGACCTTGGGATGTGAAACCCAACGGTCACAACAGTGTACTATAAATGTATATCATTTGTCAATAAAAAATTGTACTTGCATGTTTTATCTTTCATATCTCTCTTGTTGTCCATGTGTATTTAACATGGTATTAGAGCAGGTGTATTCTTACCCTGCATAATTATTTTGAGCCATTTGTTTTATGGCCTTTATGTGCAGATCATTTCTGCCATCAATTCTGCATTTCATGAATATTTTGTCATGAATATTTTCTCAGCTAAATTTTAGCTGCAACCTGTTATTTCCCAGCGCCATTTTTATTCACCTGCCTTCTAAAAATGCTCTTGGTTTAGACCTGCCATCTCTGCCGCCCTAGAAAGAACACACCTCTGACTTATCATTGTTGGCACGTTTTTTATGAGTGTAACGTCTCTTGGTCTTCCAGAACTGGAGCGTTGAATCTCTATGATGACTGCTCAGCTCCGGCGTCGAATCTCTATGATGAAGGCCCTCTGTTAAAAGACCTGCTGCAAACACTGTGTCAGTGTCATAGACGTTTTATATTCTCCTGTAACTCTTGTTTTCCTGCCACATATTCTGTGCTGAATCTTCTGGCTACATTACTTTTTTGCGCTGAATTGGAGGCTGTGCATTCTTGTATCACTCCAAATATTGTATGCTGGTGCACTTCTGGGATATTCCATACCACACCTTTTTTGTGATACGCTGCCATTGTTTGAATCCACTCCTGGTTATTAGCACTCTATATCAGCTCTCAGTTGGCATTATCCAAACCACCTAATCCTGTGTTCAATGTTGTTTTAAACAATGCAAGCACCGTCATATGTTGACCCTCCTCCACACTCTACTCCCGCAATAATCATAACTCCTATAATCATGATGCTGGCCTGTCCGTTGCATTGGCTTGGTGCATAGAATCGTTGGGCGGAAGCGTAGTGAACCTGACATTACAACTCTCAAGAAAGAAGGTGAATTTGAAAGGAAAGTAAGGCTGCTGTAGCATAGCTCGGGACCCTTGAAGAGGACGAGTTAATTATAAGTGTAGAGACAATTTTCTCAGCTGAAGGATGCATTGAGTACTGAAGGTAAATTATTCTCTAATTTTGTGATGATCGTGAGCTCATTATTCTTGCCACTGGTGCATTTGAAGGGACAACAACATAAAATCGTGTCCTCTCCTACTATTATTTTCTTTTGTGATGACCGTGAGCACTGAAGAGACACTGGAAGGCAGAATCTCCCTTGCGCTAGCTCACATTGTTGTCGTAACTTCATTTGCTGGGACTGTGTGCCAATTTTAGGATTAAAATTGCGTCGTATTGCTAGTATACAAAGGATGTGTCTATGAATCGAAGAGCTAAGCCAAATAACCAGGGCCAACTGTCAAGAAAATCTATGGGCAAAATATTCTTAGCAACAACGGAGTGAATTTTGTTTCAGTGTTGTTGACGACACTCGGAACATCTATTGTTTGTTTATATTTGTTCTAATATTTCAACACTTGTTGATCTTGCTGAGTACTGGAATGCATAACTAAAGTTACTAGATGCTTGCATTATTTTTATATTTTGTGTTAGGGTGAGGATGGTAATGCTGCACATAATTAAGTTGACTAAGGAGCTATAGCTTTCATGAAAACTAAGGAAAAGGAAAGCAAAATGTGTCAAGCAATTCACTGTGTGATTACACCATGAACAACAATATTTCATTATCACGTTTCTCAGAGGGAAATACAACTGAGTCAAAATAAAAGACACATAGGCCAGTCCATCGACTATCTTCATTCTTCGCGAGCCTCATGTTCTAAATTATGACAGTGGGAGGCCAGACAATATCATCATCCGATGCCTTGAACTTCCGCTTCTGGAGAATGATGGGGGTAATCACCAGATTCTTACTATTAGCCATGGTCGGCCCAATAAAAATATGAAAGAACCAGAGTTACATGCCAATTTACTAATACAAGACTACCAGACTTTGCCAAAAGGCAAAGGTGCCCACTATCTCTCTTTAAATATGCCAAGAGCGAGTGGAAAGTTACTGTGAAAAATGGAATTGGCAATGGAGTTGTGGTGTAATTCTCGCACAACCTTGAAGTTGACTGGTCATTAATGGAGTCACACTCTCTCTTCTTTCTATCTCCGTTCGCCAGCTTTGCAATTTTGAAACAAGTAGTGCACGCTCTTGCTTTGAATGGTACCATATGTCCACAATCGACTGGCAATCTCATCAATTTGATCGGGAGTGGGATTGCGGCTCCCTTCCCTGTACATTTCTTCTGATAAATCTTTTTGTTCTTTTGTCAGAATCCATCTAGTGTTTATGGTGGATTGACTTTTTGCATTTTCTCTGCTTTCTTGACCTCCCTTCATCTCCTACTCAAACACTTTGTTGAGAAGAAAGTGATTTGTGGATTTTGATTGACAACGTCCATGCCCCTTCATCAACATTATATCTCTGTGAAGGATTCCACATTACTTGGGTCATTGTAGCCACCTGTTCTGCCATACAACGTGGCCCTCAATGTAATTGTTGCGACTCTATATGGTACATTATTTTGTGTTTTCGTTGTTACAAAGAGGAAGTGATACATTATTTGGAGCATGATGTCGGCTTGAATGGTCTTCATTTTTGGTGAGACAATGGCCAGAATCAATTATTTTTTAGAGCTATTGAGCACATTAATGTTATCCACTGTTGATGACACATTACAAATCAGCAAAAAATCTCTCTCAGAAATTCAGACATGTCTACAAAATGCATAGGAAAATATTGATTTTTTGCAGATTGAATCACAGCTACAGCAAGAAGAGCTACATCAAAATAGACATCATTTTGAACCTGTTTTTGTTCAGAACATTGAGACTGCAACCCATCAACAGCAAGTCAATAATGTTACCGTTCATTCAAATAAAGCAGCAGTTGTACATGCAGATGCAGAAACTCAGTCAGCACTTCCCAAGCCCATCATCAGACCTTGGGAACAGCTTGTCCACAACAAGCACAGAACTGGTCTTGGATATGACAAGGATTTGTCCTTTCATATTCCAGACTATGCCAAGCCCATTCAGTTTCAGAGTGCTAGATTCATTCATGACACTTCACCTGCTCCTCATGACAGTTCACCTCCAGTTCTTCCAGATTCTGCCCTTCTTCCACAGCAACAACAACAACAACAGATCATGAAATGCCAACACTATGACCGAGTTGGCCATTTGAAAGATCACTGTTTTGATCTTCATCCATGTAAGCACTATCAGAAAACCAATCATTCTTCACACAGATGCTTCAGAAAGAAACATACTGCAAGAACAAAGATTCATCTTGGATGGATCGCTTCTTGGCAATGGGCATCAACAGCCAAGAAGGTATTCCAAACACATGTCAGAACTTGTTCCAGAATATTGAACAGTCTTGCACTTGAGTTTTCTCCATCATCTCACCTTGTATCTGATAGGGGGGGAAATGATGGTCATCTACAAGCTTCAAAGCCACATCAAGCGAGCCTGAGCCGCAACCTGCCACACCAGTTTCAGAGTTGTAGCCAGCAACAAAGATGCCCGTGAACATGCCTTCAGTTGGCAATCTGGGACACTTCCTCTAGCAGAAGACTTCAGCTTCTTGCCAGTTTCGGAAGAATTCCAGGAACAAAATTGAGAACACTTCCTCTAGCAGAAGACACCAGCTTCTTGCCAGATTTGGAAGAGTTCCAGGAATTACATTAGGCATTCCAGAGTTGTTGGTCATCCTTAAACCATCACAGGTTGAGACTTCCATTTTCAGGTTGAAGTTCTCCCTTTTATGCGGGATGAGACCTCCCTTTATTGGTTGAAGGTTTCCCTCTTCAAAACAATAGGAGCACTTCCCCTAACAGAAGACCTCAGCTTCTTGCCAGTTTTGGAAGAGTTCCGAGAACTGCACTAAGCGTTCTAGTGTTGGTGGTCATCCTTAAACCACCGCCCTTTATACCAACATTTTA
Source organism: Pinus tabuliformis (assembly GCA_031772625.1). Taxonomy (NCBI): domain Eukaryota; kingdom Viridiplantae; phylum Streptophyta; class Pinopsida; order Pinales; family Pinaceae; genus Pinus; species Pinus tabuliformis. The sequence goes on from CM062816.1 coordinate 1,877,209,405, forward strand.
GAGAGCACATTCATCTTAGTGCTGCCATGAATTTTTGCACATTTTGTATTACAGCTCTCTTCTTGGACTCATACATTACCATTCGGATTAAGGGGGGGAATTTTGGACACCTAATCCTCAATGGGTTAGTGTGGAAGCTGAATAGGCAAAGTAGTCCAAGAGACCTTGGGATGTGAAACCCGACGGTCACAACAATGTACTATAAATGTATATCATTTGTCAATAAAAAATTGTACTTGCATGTTTTATCTTTCATATCTCTCTTGTTGTCCATGTGTATTTAACAGATGTATTCCAAATATAGATTTCAGACTTACTGCCTTATAGGGAAGTGGAATTTTCTATTGATTTGATGTTGGGAGCAGCACCAACATTTAAGGAAACTTAACAGATGAGCACTCCAAAGTTGGTGGAATTGAAGTTTTAGCTTGAGGAACTGCTTGATAAATGATACATTAGGCGAAGTGTGTCACCTCAGGGTGCATCAATGTTGTTTTGAAGAAGAAGGATGGTATTCACAAGTTATGTATTTATTACAAGAACTTGAACAAGGTGTTGATCAAGAAAAATATATGTTGTTGTGGACTGATGACTTGTTTGACCAACTGAAGGGAGTTGTAGTGTTTTCATAGAGTGACTTGAGATAAATATATCAACAGGTATGCATCAAAGAAGAGGACATCTACAAAACTGCATTCCATACTAGGCATGGCCATTATGAGTTTGTTATGGTTTCTTTTGGTTTGAATAATGCTCCAACTACTTTCATTTGTTTGATGAACGTTGTGTTGCATCCTTATCTGGAAAATCTTGTGATAGTATTCATTAATGACATATTGATATATTATAAGAATGAGGAAGAGCATGCATAACATCTAGAAGAAAAGTTAAGATTGATGAGAGAGCATTAATTGTATGCCAAGCTTAGCAAGTGCTATTTATTTCAGACATAAGTTCATTCCTTGGGATATGTTGTTTCCAAGGAAGGTATAACAGTGGACTTGGAAAATATCAGAGTTATCATGGAATGGGCAACTCCTAGGAATGTGGAAGAGGTAACATCATTCATGGGACTAACAGGTTATTATAGGAGGTTCATCAACAAATTGTTACAAATTTCCTATCCTGTTACATCATTGAAGAGAAAATAGAAGAAGTTTAATGGACAGAGGAATGTGTAGCTAGTTTTGAGGAGTTGAAGTAGTTTCTTATAAATGATCTAGTCTTGAATATTGTGGATCTAGATAAATAGTTTTTGATATTTATATATGCTTACAAGAGAGGACTTGGTGGAGTCCTGATGCAGGAAGTGCAGGTGGTATGCTATGATTCAAGGAAACTGAATGAGCATGAACAAAACTATGTGACTCATGATCTTGAGTTTGAAGTTGTTATTCATGCCTTAAAGATGTGGAGGCATTATCTTCTTTTCATGATGTTTATTATGATAAGTGACCATAGTGGGTTGAGGAACTTATTTGATCAACCTAATTTGAATTCCAGGAAATCTATATGGTTGGCTACTCTCAATGAGTTTGACTTTGAGATTAGGTACATTAAGGGTAAAGAGAACAAGGTTGCAGATGCTCTTATCAGAAGAGCGCAGTTAAATGACATTGCAACTATGAGTTCATATGGGACATATTTGTAAGAATGGATCTTGTAGTAATAAAAATAGGATGATACATACTAGCAACTTAATAACAAGTTACAACAACAAGGTACAAGTGAAGATGATGTGGATTATCATCTAACAGCAAATGGCTTGGTAAGATTCAGGAACATGATCTATGTACCATATGACAGTGAACTCAAGAAGCATATCTTAAGAGAGTTTCATGTGAAGCCATATTTAGGTCACCCAGGATATCAAAAGACATCAAGAGAAGTTAAGAAGTTCTATCATTGGCCAAACTTGAAGAAATATGTGGCTAATTTTGTTGTGAGGTGTTTGAATTTTCCAAGGGTGTGTTCATGGCATACTAAACAATACCCTTAATTTGGCTACACATTAGAAAATGCCTCTAAAAATCACTTTACTTAAACTCTTACCAATACAAACCCAATGCACCTTCTTAATTTAAAAAACCCTTACTTTCACTAGATGTTGTAGGTATCCATTTTCTCATTAGCATTTTTTGTACACCTTTATATTTTTTCATTAACTTTGAACTTCATTTTTTATACACAACATATAAAAACCATTTACCCCTTATTATATGCTCAATACATTATGTCATTTTTTCCTAAATATATATCCCCCAATACGAAGGCATGTGCTATGGTATTTCTCCCAAAATGAAGCCCCGTGGAATTGTTAGTGGGTAAAATTACAGTGTAAGCATCTTGGTGGTTTACTACAGTTGATTCTAATTCTAGAGTGGAAATGGGAGGAAATTTACAAGGACTTCATTGTAGGTTTTCCGATGACATCAAGGCAGCATGATTCCATCATGGTTGTTGTTGACATGTTAAGTAAGGCAACTCACTTCAATGTAGTCAAGTCTATGAATTCAGCTAGTGAGGTAGCATAATTTCTCATGAGGAATATAGTGATATTACATGGTGTTCCTACGAAGATTGTATTCGACAAAGATGCCAAGTTCACTTCTAGGTCTTGGAAGGAAATATTTACAGGTTTGGGACAGAGATGTTCTTAGTGAAGCTTATCATCCACAGATAGATGGACATATGGATAGGGTCAATAGGATTCTTGAGGACATGTTGAGTATGTATGTCATGCATCAACAACGAAAGTAGGAAGAGTATCTTCCACTAGTAGAGTTTTCATATAATAATGGGTATCAAGAGCCCCTAAAGATGAGTCTGTTTGAGGCACTTTATGGGAGGAGTTGAAATACTCCCATTAGCTAGAGTGGTCTAGTGAACAGGGTGTTGATTGGACCAGATGAAATAGGAAATGCAAGTTATTAAGAGGAATCTCAAGGTAACACAAATATAGAAGAGTTATGCAGATCAACATATGGTATTAAAGAAATTTTAGGTTGGGGAACATGTGTACTTGTGCATCGAGTCCAAGAGGAGCTCCTTGAGGATTGGGTCATGTGCCAAGCTCGCACCTCATTATTGTGGCTATTTTTAGATCCTTGAGAGCATTGGATCAATGGCTTACCAACTTGCACTGCCTCTCACAAAGAAATTCCATGATGTTTTCCATTTTTCATTACTTAAGACGCATGTTTAAGATATTAATCATGTGATTGACTCACTTGTATTGCAGGTGTAACCAGAGGGAGAACTCTAGCCAAAACCATAATGCATATTGAAGTGGAAACAACTCATGCTCTAAAATAGGGAACTCAAGCATATTAAAGTGTAGTGGAAGCACTTTGGGCCTAATGATGCTACATGGGAGATGGATGATCAAATGAAATCTATGCATCCTTCTCTATTTGTTGGCTGAGTGGATATACTATTGTATATGTGTTTGGTATTGTCTTAGTTATATGCATATGCATATGTGTGTTGTAGATACTGCATTGATCTGTGTTATAAGGCTCCAATAAGCAGTATGGTATTTGTGTTGTGATGGTCATATGATCTACTGTAAATGTTGCATCGAGCTATGTTATAAATCTCCATGAGCAGTATGTTTTTCTTTCTAGTGTTTTGTTGGTTTATAGGTGTCATTGAACACTAAGGACAGTGTTCACCCAAAGGGGAGGGGTTTGTAACAACCCCTGGTTGATTTTCTATCTAAATAAAATAATACGAAGGTCATGGGACACATATTCCAAGTTGAATGTTAGGAAAAACATAATCATGGGTATCACTAGTGATTATTAAATGGCTATGGAGATTAGCAAAGGAATTGGCAAAGGAAAAGTGGCAATAATTGACATTTTATTTATGAAATAAAGAAAAATAAGAGAAAAGTAAGGTGAAGAGACAAATATTTGCATGAGGAGGAAATTGAAGGAAAATTAAGGGAAAATGAAGAAAATAGGGGCCTTAATGATAATAAGGATTCTAAGGATGCGTTCATAGCGTTTGGCTAGTTAAGGTTTTGTTAGTTCACTTTTGGGAGCTCTATTCTATTCTTCTATTCTCTCACACTCTTGCACACTTGGAGAAATCTTGGAGCATTCTTAGAGAACTTTCTCATACATTGGATTTGGAGAAAGAAGTCAAACGAAAGAAGGAAGGAAAAAGGGAATGGTTGGATCAACAACTATAGATGGATTGCTTTGCAGGTAACAAGTTGCATCTGTGATTTCCTTATCGATTTCTGAATGCATGGTATATGCATGTGGTTATCTCATTATGTGATATCATTGACCTCGAGGATTGCCTGGATTGATAATTGTTTTAGACCTGCCTTTCCATTTCTCAGATATTCAGGGTGTCATGGGTTTTTTCCACTTTATTGTTTCTAATTGGTGCTCATAATTCCTTATGGTCGTGGTTGCAACAAACGCTCTAGAAGCCCTAGAAGAGCTTTGGTTCAACTGCTAGTCCTAGAGCCTAGGTTGGTTGAAATTCTCTATAGAACTTAGTGGGTTGAGTTACTAGTCCCTGGAGATAGGTTGGACAAATGCTCTATAGCCCTGGAAGGTTGTGGGTTGAGTCATGTAACAACCCCGAGTAAAAATTTCAAGTAATAAAAGTTAATAAAGGAAAAATAAGACCAAGGTCAAGGGAGACTTATTCCAAGTTGAATGTTGGGAAAATATCATAGTGTGCATCACTTGTTGTGTATTATGGCTAAGTAAAATTTGGAAAAGGCAATGGCAAAGGATTTGAGAAGGCAAAAATGTAGTTTTGGCATTTTGTTTATGAAACTAAAGGAAAATAGGAGAAAAGGGAGGTGAAAGGTCACAGGTTGCATACGAGGAGGAAACTAAATGCAAATGAAGGAAAAATGAAGAAATCAAAGGCATCAATAATAAGAAAACATAAAAAAATTGGTTTGTAGCCGTTAGTCAATTCATTTTCAGAATTGGTTTTCAAAGAGGAGGAGAAGGACAAGGAAAGAAAATGAAAGAAAGGATAAAGTAAGGAAAGGTTGGATTAAGAAGCTTCAATAGGAATACTTGTAGGTAACGGGTTGCATGTATGATTTCTTATTTGGTTTTGGCATGCATGGTATGTGCATGTGTGTATTTGATTTCATTGTTGTCGATAGTATGGATATTTCTGGGTTTTGATAGTGGTTTTTAGACTTGCCTTGGTATTTCCGGATAGCCATGGTGTCATGGGATTCTTTCTCAGTTTATCTCTGGATTTCTCAAAGGTTTTCATCTGAGTGAGGTTGTCTTAGGAAAATCCCAAGGGTTGGCGGTGGATATTTTCTTGTCCTAGAAGCCCTCTACAAGTGGGTGGAGACAAGAAAATTCCTCAAGTATTGTGAAGGAATTTTGAGGCATCCAAGATCAGTTTGGTTTTGTGATCTCAAAGTCAGTTTAGGTGAGAATACAGCATGGCGAGGGTGGAGGTGGTTTAACCTATAGATTTCCTTGTTTGTTTATTGTTGAGTCCCAAACTTACATATTCCATATACACCTGTTTAGCCTTCTTTTCCAGTTACTTGACCCATCAAGCTGTCAAATCATTGCATATTAGTTTAAAAAGAGCTTATAAATTGGTTTCCTAACTATGTCTTATGACCGCTATTTGATTTAGATTTTTGTTCAATCAGCTGCGGAAACTTGTCACTTTCCGCAGCCAGCTCAAGTTTCCACAACCATTTTGTTGAAGACTATGTTACAGGTGTCCACTGGAGAATCTGGCCACATGGGCAAGCTGCAAATGATGTGTACATGGAGCGTGTCCCCTTGGTTCAGCCGAATCACTCACAAACAGCCATGGTCAAGGGCAGTCAAAGCAGTGGTCAAACCAAGAGTTTTGCGGTGGCACGACTCTGTTTTTACCACGTGAAGATTTGCGTGGCAAGTTCCTCAATCTCTGGAGGTGTGCTAACACCTGTGGATCGATCCGTGAACCAAATCGAACAGCCACCACTCCATAGATTTAATTGTCACGGCTACCATACTGCTAGATCTCAGGACATGGATATTCACGTGTCTGTTTGGCAACACAGAAATTAGGAATTAGTTGTAGCATCCTTAGTTATAAATAACGCGTTATCATACGCTTGATAGCTAGCTTTTATATGTAATCTTGACTGTTTTTACAAGCGCACTGTGTCGTGCTATATCTTTATCTAATAAGAGCGTTTTAATGTATGAGAAGGCAGCGTTCTTAAGTTCAATTCGTGACTGAGTATTGATTGGCCGAAGTTGCAGAGGGCCCCTGCACACCAAGGCTCTGTACTACTATATAGTTTCTTTCTTGCTTTCATTATGTTACTTCTTTCATAATCATTTTCTTGTATATATTACACTATTCTGATATTCATGTTAACTGTTGTCCATACTTTCTTTTATGCTTTCTCATGATATTCATGTTAACTGATCAGTGTTTTTCTTTCAGGTTCTTGTAGATAGCCCAGGCAATTTACATAGTTTTTAATGACTAATGACATGAAATCATCTTGTCCTTCTGCTGATTTACGATTCTGAGTTTTAATTCCAGCACTATCATTTCTTGCAGTTCTGGTTTGCTCATTTACTTTCATGCAATTTAGATATCATATTACTCCATTTGTTTATGATTACCTCCTATAGCCAAGTGACTCAAATAGTGAGGAATCAGAATATTAGTTGATGTAGTATGATTTAGTTTACTTTTCTGCAAGTTAGTGATTAGATTACTCATGTCATTTTCAAAGATTGAAATATGAATGCGTAGTTTAATCTTAGTTTCATTTTATGCAATTTCATTTCATGCAATTTAGATATCAGATTACTCAATTTGTTTATGATTACCTCCTATAGCCAGAGCGAGTCGAATGGTGAGGGGTCAGAATATGAGTTGAAGTAGTGTGATTTAGTTTGCTTTGCTTACAGTCTTTGAATTGCTTTGAGTTTAGTTTTTTTTCTCTTTTTATATAGTAGCAAGGATACTGGGCTTCATTGTCACTAGCTCACTGTTTTGGTACATTTTTGTTTTCTCTTAGGAATTGATTTTATCACATCAAGTTTTGAAACCTTTTTGAGAACTTTAAAGTTTGAAAAATCATTGTAGAAGTCACCATTGCCATCCATACGTGACTTTCAATTCTGCCATCTCAAGGGAATCAACAGAAGATAAACCCAAAAACAAACCAAAAATTCAAAAACGACAAAGAAATAAGAAATAGGTTATCTTGCATATACAGTGCACTTCACTTCAGCAGTTTACGACTCTCAGATTGACATTTTAAATAGCAATTTAGGACACACTAAATTGACCAAACATTTATGGACTGATTTATCCCATGATATCCCACATTCATTCTTGGAATATGCAACAGGGTAATTAGTTGAAAGAAGGATTTAGTTCAACCCAATCCATGGTCGGACGGTACGTGGAAGCCCAGGACTTGGTTGGATTTTGCATATGGTTAATAAGAGTTTTGTTTCTATTATCTTTGATAAGTAAATGTACTTGTTATTATGTGGATTTAATGGCTATTATATCGTTGTTATCTACCTCATTCTATGTTAGATATAAGTATGTTTATATGACATATCAAAGTATGAATCTTATCTCATTTCATTCAATGAATGTCTAATTAATTAATGCATGAGCTAATTGGTGTTATGACAATTACTGTAAGAAGGCATAGATGTTATAGACATTTTTGTGCCTAACAGCATGAAGCATGAAATGTCAATAATCTAAGGGATCCAAAGTCCCTAAACATGTTGTTCCTACCCCTAGAGGAACAAGGTCAGCAAACCACAGCACTGAAAATCAGTTCTCCACCTGAAAACACTCAAAAACAAGCTGTTTCTGGATCATGTCAACTGCTCCACTGAGCATCTACGCTGAATGTCAACTGCTCCACTCTGTACCTACGCTGAATGTCAAAACTAATGAAGGCTACCTGCGCTGGGCGAGATTGGCCAAGTGGCACAGTCATTCTGCAAGGTGTCAATTGCCCAGGAAGCTTCCAAACTGACACTTGGATCATGGAATTCGCCTTGTGATGAGTAAGAGGATCTAGATCTCCAAGTGGAGGCAAGAGACTCCAAGTGGACTCAAGAACTGAAGATTAACTGAAGTAGGAGAGGAAACTAGTCAGCTTCATGTCAGTCTCAAGCTGACTCATGCTTTCTCCAAAACTTCTATATATAGAGCTCTCTCATGAGGTCTATGGAGACTAGAATTTTGTGCAAGTAAGGAAGTGCTGTTGGTTTGAGTATAGAACTATTGGGTGATTGCTTTGAAGGAGGTGAAGAGGAGATTTCTTTCTGCTGGGAGCTGTTGCTGGATTGGGCCTATTATGGTTGTAACACTCTCAGAACTTTACTTCTTCTATTAATAAAGTATTTTAGGTTCTTCTATATGCATGTGTCTCTATGGCGAATTGATGCTTGTATATTTGATTTATTCTAATCCTTGAATCAGTTATGGATGTATGCTTCTTGTAGTTTCCTTTCTTTGTGCTTTTACAGGATCTTTGTGTAGCTGGGCCGGTGAAAGAGCAAGGAGCTAGGAGCAAGCAGCAAGGATTGAGGATTGGATCGACTATTAGCGCAAGATAACGGTTAGTAGATCATCCTTCTTTTCTCTCTCTCATCTCATAAAGAAGTAATCTTGAATAGCTTTGCATTCAGTTGTTGCTGAGGTACTATCACCCTTAGAGTGGGATAGGGTCATTCCGTATTGGATACTTTTCCCAACAACAAATTGGCGACTCCGCTGGGGATCGTATCTTGTTGGTTGTTTGTGTTTTTGCTATTCATTTCATAAACAAAGGGAGTACCGAATCTAACTGTGTTTGAATCTTTCAAATACAAAGTAGAGGGCAGCTACTCTAGCTCAGTTTCTGGGCAAGTTTATGATTTGAAGAGCTGATTCACAAGGACTCTAATAAGCTCTTAGGGATAGCTTTTCATCCTCCTTGTCATCCCTTAGTGTGTCCTTGACTGATAGCTTCTGATTTGAGCAAAAACTGTGAATTTTTGAGCAATCTGTGACCCGGAAACCACCAGAAACGAAAGTTTCGTTCTTCAGTGCAGGCTGTACAAAGGCTGTTTGCATTTCAGCACAGTTCCCGAAGGGGCTACCTGCGCTGAAGGTCAAACAGGCAGTGTTCCACCTGCGCTGGACCAGTCCTGCCTTGTGCTGTTGGGGTTTCCTGCTGTGTCTTGCCCTGTTTTCACTCTTGTTTTTGCTGTTTGTTACCAGTCAGTAGGCCTATTTGAAACCAACTTTCCTTGTCACTATTCCGCCTCAGTTGTATAAAGAAACTGTGTTTGTTCTTTATGTATTTCTTGTACATTTACAGTTTCCCATAACGAAAGTGAACTAGTCTTGCTGTGGCCTCTTAGATCTAGACCTGTGATAAAGTGTCGTTTTGATCTTAAGAGTTAGTTTATTTGCTGTTCATGGCTGATTGAGCTTTTGCTTTCGTCATTTGGTTTGAGTTTGTATATTTCTAGTGTCGAAACAAGTAAATCTTAAGGTGTCTTTTGATTTTGGACAAACTTGTTTGCTTTCACTTGAAATTGAATTCAAAATTATACAACAGCTTTCTTTTTGCATTTCGCCAACATTAAGAAAGAGAAAAGAAATACTTGCATTGTGCATGTGCATTATGACAACTTGCATGTTGATTTAGGAAAAAGTGCATTAGTGTGTGTTCTATGATCTGTGTGAAAAGGTGTTATCTTTCTTTTCCCTCAGTAGTTAAGGTTTTCAAAGTTGAAAGATTGAAAAGCTTGCTTATCATATTAGACTGCATTTAGGAGTGTTATCATACATCTCGTGGTGATCCATAAAGGCAAACTGCTAAACAAGATCAACCTTAAAATAAATTGAATTTACATAACAACGCATTGAAACATAATGCAAACATCTAGAGGTCTAAGCTAGAGACGTGTTCCGGCGTCGTTAAACGTGATATCTTAGCGTTGAGTGGTTGGGTGATTCCTCCACGGTGAAGCGATAAGTATCAATACGGACTTGTGCTCCCACGTACTGTCGCGTATATATTGGGAGACCCCTATAGGAATAAAGCCTTTATCCAATAGGAAACCGTGTCGGCCGCCCTACTGATCGCAATGCAGTGAACACAGCATTCACGAAGATCGACCACTCGTACCGTAAAACGTATTCTGTGGTTTTGCGAAAAGTTTGGCACACCCTCTGCCTAGAACTCCAGAGCAGTTTCTTTTGGCCTTTTTCAAACTCTATAACTGAAAAAGTCCATCCGAGCATTTGTCACTTCGGGCTCGTTAAAACATCGAAGGAGACTAGAGTCATCTTTAGCTTTTTCTCGACTCTTAAAAAGTGAAAAAGCATGTTGTGTCTAAGCGTCGTTATAAAATTTATTTTAAACAGAACATAATCACCTCCTATTCCCGCGTTGATCTTAAGTTGAGAACATGGAACGCCCCAACCAGGAAACTCCACACGATGGAAATCCTAGTCCATTCTCCTCTTGGGGAGAAGTTGGTGCGCCCCACATGGCCACATTGTCGCTTCCAGGACTGACAATTGGCCTGCCTATTTGGCTATTCTCAACTAATGTAGTTCAGACCACCATGGTTCCTGATCAGTCGAGTCAACAGTTAGATCAGTCTAGAGCTGCCCACCAGCCTTCCACTTCTTATAACTCTTCCTCTAATCCTCCATCTTCGCAAGGTGAGGCTGGCAAAAGCCAAGCTCCCATGGAGAAGAAGGAAAAGAAGAAGAAAGAGAAGAAGAAGAAGGAGCCTAAGGCGACTGGGGGCAAGCAAAAGACATCTGACAAAAACCCACACACAGCACAGACCGGGCCTAAATCGCCATGTGTCATATGTAGAGGAGACCACTTCCATAAAGATTGTCCCTGTATTCCCCAGATACTAAGGGACTGGTCCCCTCGGTTGCACAATTCGGGAGCATCAACCTCTGATAGCCATGTTGATTGCTTACCGTCAACCAGCAAAAGTGAAGGTTCAAGACGAAGAGGGGGATCAAGATCTCCCTGCAGACTGTGTGAAGGCGGTCACGCCATCCACCGTTGTCCCTTCTTAGATGAAGCAAAGAGAGTTTTGAAAGATCGTTCGGTTTCACCGGTAATACTTCCTCCTGGATACAAAAAACTCGTGCCAAATCCTTCATTGGTTGAAAATACAGCTGGCCCGCTCAAGTGGTCAGCTGAAACGTCAGTCATTGAAAATGAACCTACTGAATCCAGACCAGACGAGAGTCTAAAGGTCGATACGGTAGTTTACTCGGTTCTTCCTTCAGAGGTTTCATCCTCAAATGACACCGTCACTGAAGATTCATCTTCAAGTGACACCCTCACTGAAGAGAAAAAGGATGACACCATCCAGATTCTTTTCATCAACACAGATTCTGATGAGCATTAGGGCAATGCGCCCATTCCTTTATCGCAAGAAGGAACATCATCAGGATCGTATCCGGCCGTGTATTCGGTCCCACCAACAAGCAACCTGGTCATATCCTTTGATTGGAACCAACTAGGCAGACCCCGGTTACCAGCCAATATACCGTTCAGAATCATAGTCCAAATCTACAGAATGGTAATGGCTAGAACTATCATTGATGAAGGGGCATCTGTGAGTATCCTTTCCTCTATTGCTTGGAAAGCACTGGGTTCCCCGGCGCTTTTGCATGAGATAAGAAGTCTCTCGGGTTTTGATAAAGGAACCAGTCGACCATTAGGGATCCCCCCCAATGTACCTGTTACATTGAAAGGGAAGACCGTTCAATTGAACGTGATGGTCGTTCAAGGACCCTTGGATTATAACCTACTCCTTGGACGAGACTATATATATTGCATGGGAGCTATAGTCTCCTCACTCTTTAGAGTAATGTGTTTTCCACACGAAGGAAGAATGGTCAAGCTCGTAGACCAACTTTCATTTCCGGGATCACGCATCGCAAATAGTCAAATACCAACCCTGAATGGTCTATTCACCCAAGAAATGTCTCCACCCCCAGTCCTCCTTCCCGATGAGTGCGAGTGATTCGGAAAGATAGGGCTGGAACCCAGGGGGCATGCATCCTGGTCTGCTTCGGGCAGAGGAAACCTTGGGTATAAGGTAGAATTTCCGCGAAAAAATATGACTAGTCCGTACCCCGTCCGTGGATGGAAGAGGGGTTGTTCTAGAACAGGACTCTTTTGTCAAAGTTATGTGTTTGATGATTTTAGTCATTCACCTTTGTCTAAAGAGGTAGGCTACCAAGGAAAGAGATTCTATTGCGGCAGCAAATGGTAACCATCTTTGGGTAAAAGGCAAGCCTCACCCATTAAAACTAATGTTTTAGAGGATAAGTAGGGGCAGCCTCCAAAGAAAGGGATTCCTTTGCTGCAACAAGTAGTAACCATCTTTGGATAACCTAATGATAGACATCGCCAAAGAAAGAGTTTCATTTGCGGCAGCAAATAAAACCATTTTTTGGATAACCTGAAAGAGGCAAGCCTCACCCATCAAAACAAATGTTTTGGAGGATAAGTAGGGGCAGCCTTGAAATTTTACCTTATACCTGGGGGCATGCAAACCTTTTGGAGTGTAAGCAAAGAGCGATCATTGATCGTTTCCTAACTTACATAAAGAAAGGATGGGGGGCAAAGGTCAAAAATTGCCAAATTTAGAGCATAGCTTATGTGAGGTGCAAGCTCTATAAAAATTGGAATCTTGCAGGAAGACATTTCTTATCCTATGACTGGTATATCGAGCAGTTTTATCGCGGAATTTATGCTCGTTAAAAAATAGAAAAGCGAGATCCGAGCAGTTTTAGCGTCATAGTTCATGCTCGTTAAAAAATAAACATAAGCTTTTGAGCAAAGAGTTTACTCCAGAGTTCAAGCTCATTAAAAAATGAACCTATTCCGGTAAATAACCATTGTGATCGTAAATTTATTAGCCATAAAATCCTTGGTCGTGTTTGCACCTGCCACCTCCATTTCATTTGGCCAATCGTTCACCTCCATATGATTGTTTACCCATTTTGAGGAACAGTTGCGAAGAGTGATTTCACTTAGCCATCCTTGTGACTCTGCCGTGATTGGAAAATTCCAACCTGTACCTGGAATCTGCTGCTATCCCTGTTTATCACTCGTTCCTCAAAAGACGAGCCTTCTTTGAGCTCTTTTCTCCTGACTCGTAAAATATGAAAAGTTTGCCGAGTTTTGGCCTTCCAGCTCGTTAAAGTGACCGGAAGAGCTATCCCTCCTCTAGATTTTAATCTTTTTGGACCTAAGGGATTATTACACAAAAAGGTCAAGCGCTTGTTTTATTCGGCTCGTTAAAGTTATCGAAAACTCATCCCTTCTGTATTGTTTTATACTTTTTCGGACTTAAGGGATTAGATGACGAAAAAGGAATTTTGGAGTTAACTTTCTGTACCTTTTCAGACTCTCTAAAAATGAAAAGGACCGAGTTTTCCTTGTCGTTAGACTCGTTAAAATGATTAAATAACGACAAACTTGTCTTTAGACGAGAACGAGTTTCCCTATCGCTAGGCTCGTTAAAACATAGCGATGGGCTTGCCCGAATGGTAGGTTATAGAACAAGCATATGTTATCCTCCTCAAGCTTGACAAAAATAAAGAGGTACTGGTCAGAAATGACTGGGGAAAAATTGGGAGAACCTCAAAGCTTTAATGGTAGCAAGTTGCTCTTGAACATGACATTTTGTCCTCCGTATCACATCGGGTTGGGTTGTTTCATTCACCGGTCTCATCGCCATGGTCCTCGCCAAACCATCCACATTTGGGGTAATGCTACCGATCCATCACATCAGTGTCGTTATATGTTCAAGAGATGTGTTCAGAAAGAGTCAATCGTGTCCCATCCACTGTCATACATTATCCTTCATCCACCCATGATCGCCACCCTGAATCATATCTCACAGATTGTTTTCACCTCCACTAAAATCATTAGCTCCGTTTCGTGTCACTGATGTGGGATTCATTAAGACCCTCCTTTGACGGATCGCTTCTTGTCGACTTCAGCTCATTATCCAAGAAGTCGATCTAGGAACAAACCCCCTAGTACTTTGAAGCTTGCATGCCTCAATGGCAAGTTTCTCGCTTCCGGCGACAGGTATACATCAATGACCTTCGACCAGAAGATTTTGCGTGGTGTTCGACGCCAAGTCCTTTATTCACACCACGTGAATTGTACTGCAGTACCTTGAGGGTCATTGTCATTATTGGTGATTCCTCTCGCGCTTGTTAACGGTTTACATTATTGACCGGTAATCAAGCGATGTCTTTCCATGTTCGACTTCAGCGCAATTCTCACATGGATCGACTTGTACTTAGAGTGAAGATCGAACGAGTTTGAAGACCTCGGATCTAGTTTCATCCATCCAGGCTACGATATATATTCAGGATATAAAGACATTTGTTATGTACATCATTGCAGCAGATGATCATCCTACTCGAAGGATGATAATTTCAGCAGAGAATTATCAGTCTACCATCAGACGATCGTCTGTTCTATGTACCAAAATGAATTTATAAAGCTGAGCATGGGAATGCCCGCCTCAGCTAGATCATGAAAGCATAATGAAAAAAATAATGTATTATATTGTATTTTATTACAGGGCACCTCTCAGCGATTGAATGAACTTCGGATCCTCCTGATAAAGCATTTCACCCGATAAATGACCTCATACTTTAGGGGGCAACTGTTATAGACATTTTTGTGCCTAACAGCATGAAGCATGAAATGTCAATAATCTAAGGGATCCAAAGTCCCTAAACATGTTGTTCCTACCCCTAGAGGAACAAGGTCAGCAAACCACAGCACTGAAAATCAGTTCTCCACCTGAAAACACTCAAAAACAAGTTGTTTCTGGATCATGTCAACTGCTCCACTGAGCATCTGCGCTGAATGTCAACTGCTCCACTCTGTACCTGTGCTGGGCGAGATTGGCCAAGTGGCACAGTCATTCTGCAAGGTGTCAATTGCCCAGGAAGCTTCCAAACTGACACTTGGATCATGGAATTCGCCTTGTGATGAGTAAGAGGATCTAGATCTCCAAGTGGAGGCAAGAGACTCCAAGTGGACTCAAGAACTGAAGATTAACTGAAGTAGGAGAGGACACTAGTCAGCTTCATGTTAGTCTCAAGCTGACTCATGCTTTCTCCAAAACTTCTATATATAGAGCTCTCTCATGAGGTCTATGGAGGCTGGAATTTTGTGCAAGTAAGGAAGTGTTGTTGGTTTGAGTATAGAACTATTGGGTGATTGCTTTGAAGGAGGTGAAGAGGAGATTTCTTTCTGCTGGGAGGTGTTGCTGGATTGGGCCTATTATGGTTGTAACACTCTCAGAACTTTACTTCTTCTATTAATAAAGTATTTGAGGTTCTTCTATATGCATGTGTCTCTATGGCGAATTGATGCTTGTATATTTGATTTATTCTAATCCTTGAATCAGTTATGGATGTATGCTTCTTGTAGTTTCCTTTCTTTGTGCTTTTACAGGATCTTTGTGTAGCTGGGCCGGTGAAAGAGCAAGGAGCTAGGAGCAAGCAGCAAGGAGTGAGGATTGGATCGACTATTAGCGCAAGATAACGGTTAGTAGATCATCCTTCTTTTCTCTCTCTCATCTCATAAAGAAGTAATCTTGAATAGCTTTGCATTCAGTTGTTGCTGAGGTACTATCACCCTTAGAGTGGGATAGGGTCATTCCGTATTGGATACTTTTCCCAACAACAATAGATCCTTCTTATTAAACCTTAGCTAACTTTTCATATCCTTATGTTCAGATATGCATTCATGACATTTAGGTTACATTTTCATTATGTGTCTGATGGAATATCAGTCCTAGATGAGAGAGGTTAGGTCAAGCCCTAGCTTAAGTTTTGTTTTGGAAGCCTTGCTTCTATGTGATTCATCATTTTTGGGAGTTTCACTGAGTTTTGGGAATGGGCCTCAGACTTAGCCCTTAAAAGCTGGATGATAATTTAGGGTTGTTGGCATAGAAATAATTGAAAATTTCTACAGTTGTTGGGAAGCAATAATATCGGAGCGAATTGACAGTTACAGTGACTTGGAGGCCTTATCAAGGGAGTTATTAAGGCTATACGTTGGTGAAATGGAGAGTTAACTCAGGTGTTGGACACCTAGAGGGGTTGGATTTCTCCTGGAGATCTTGTGGCACCTGAGGGAGGTCAATAAAGTTTTAAGTTGTCGACTCCATTTCCTTAAGGTCCTATATGAGGTTGAGTCTTATCTTAGAGACCCTCAGCTCATGTTTACCTTGGGAAAGCTAGTGAAAGTGGGTAAATGTGGGAGGAGGTTGTTACATGGTGGTATTAGAGCAAGTTTCACTCTCTTTGGGTAAAATATGATGTTGTCATGGTTATGGTTGTCATGCATGGGGTCGTGGTACACAGTTGGTATGGTCATGCATGATGTTGTTATATTGATGTGATTATGATTATAAATGTATCATGCTAATGTGGATTGATTTTGTAGATGAGATAAGCCTCCCCAGGACATCAATGAGGTATGGTTTTGATTTTGGTATCTATATGGTTTATCTAACATGGACTACTTGCAGGAAAAAGAGAATCGGAGATGATGAGAAAAATGGTATAATATAGTTCCCATGACTCTCCCTACATATCAGTTGGGTAGTAAGGAGATGAGTATTCTCCTAATATAAAAATTATATTGAGGTGTTTGAGGGAAGAGATAAGAACTTGCAAAGCAGACAATGGCAGGTTGGTTGAGTCTCATGAAAGACTTGCAATGGCTGAGGAAAAGCAGGTAGAAGTCAATGAATCAATTCTTCAGAGCTTGGAGGAATTGCAAAGACAAGGACAATTGAGGATACGTCAAGAGGAGTAAGAGAAAAATAATGGAGCCCATGGTAGAAAGTCTTGGTCCGGATACACGTTGGATAAAGGGGATACATTCAGAGGTGGAGGATCACCAGATGATGGATGAGTGAGTACTTTCCAATGGATTTCGAGAAAGTCAAGCCACCTACATTTGATGGAGAGATGAAGAAGTCAGAAGATGTAGAGGCATGGTTTCTTGGGATGAAGAAATTCTTCAGATTGCATAGCTATGCAGAGAACATGAAAGCCAAGATAACCACCTTTAGTCTCAAAGGGAAAACCAATATTTGGTGCAAATATGTGAAGAATGTTAAGGGAATTTTGGAAGAAGATTTTATTTGGGATGATTTTGAGAGACCCTTTAAGAAGAAGTACCTATCAAAGAGGTACTATGATGACAAAGCTAAGGACTTCTATGAGCTATAGATGGGTTACATGATAGATCATGAGTATACTAGCCGGTTCCTGTAGTTTTTTAGGTATGTACCTTACCTCAAGGATGAGAAGGCTAAGATTCATAGATTCATCAGTGGATTTCCAACATCATATAAACATAGGATTGAGTTTGATGAGCCTAGATCATTGGAGGAGGCCATCCAAAATTTGGAGCATTGTGATGAGTAGTCAAAGTGAAAAATTGAGCCTAAACATGACTTGAAATGAAATGAGAAATTTAAAGGGAAGTGGACACCAAAGTAGGGAAGACCTTAGGATACACGTTTGAAAGAGAATGTGGTTCCTTACAAGAAGTTCAATGCAGTTGAGAAGGGACATGGGTCATAGCCTTAACAACAACAAAATAGAGGTTATGGTAGGCAACCATTTCAGTGTTGGATATGTGGCAAAGATCATCGCAAGAGGGATTTTCCATTGTGCCACAATGGTAGGCCTCAGATCTATAGTTCTAAAGAGGCGTAGACATTTGGGGATTTTGGTCATAGCATTCCTCGGATTTATGCAGCTGTGGAAAACAAGAAGGTAGATCACCAGGAATCCATTACTAAGATGGAAGGTAAGTTTTGTTGTCGACTTGTTTCTATGTTGATTGACCTTAGATCTAATTATAGTTATGTTAATCTTGACCTGGTGGATAAGTGTGGTTTGAGAAAAGAACTACATCTAGAGTCTTGGTTGGTGCAGTTGGCTACAAGTATTGAGAATATAGTTCATCATTGGGTAAGAGCTTTTTCATTTGAGTTGAATGGTATGCCTATAGTAGCACATCTTACTGTACTACCACTGGGACCATATAATATGTTTTTGGGTTCACTGCATCTTCATGGGACCAAAGTATATTTTTATGACAAGGTGATTGAGTGCCTAGATGATAATGGTGAAAAGAGAAATTTTCAAGGAAATAAGAATCCTACATTAGTGAAGATGGTCACCGCTATGCAGGCTAAGCGCAGGTCCCAAAAGGGGTGTGTGCTAACTGCAACCCATATTTCCAATGACAAAGGTAAGGATGTTGAGGATGTAGAAATCTTCAAGATATGCCATGTATCACAATAATTTCAGGATGTGTTTCCAATAGAGATTCTAGAGTTTCCTCCCCACAAGGAAGTGGAATTTTCTATTGAGTTAGTATCAAGGGCAACATCAACATCAAAGGAACCTTATAGTATGAGCAAACTAGAGTTAGTAGAGTTGATGTCGCAGCTGAAGAAAATGCTTGATAAGGGATGCATTAGGCAAAATGTATCACCTTGGGGTGCACCAGTGTTGTTCGTGAAGAACAAGGATGGTACCCTCTGGTTGTGCATTGATTAGAGGAAGTTGAACAAGGTAACCATCAAGAATAGGTATCTGTTTCCGAGGATTGATGATTTGTTTGACCAGTTGAATGGAGATACATTGTTATCAAAGAGTGATGTGAGAATAGGATACCATCAAGTATGCATAAGAGGACATCTACAAGAATACTTTAAGGACCAGGTATGGGAATTATGGGTTTGTTGTGGTTCCTTTTGGTTTCTCTAATGCCCAACTAATTTTATGTGCTTGATGAATAGTGTGTTCTAACCTTATCTTGACAAGTTTGTTATTGTATTCATTTATGGTATATCGATATATTCTAATAATGAAGAAGAGCTTTCCAAACACTTAATAATAATATTGAGATTTCCAAGAGAGCATCAGTTGTATGCTAAGCTTAGCAAGTGTAGATTCTTTTAGACATAGGTACATTACTTGGGACATGTTGTCTCTACGAAAGACATAACAATGGATCCATAAACGATAAGGGCTATCATGGAGCGGACAACTCCTAAGAACATGGATAAAGTAAGATCATTCATGGGGATAACAGGTTACTAAAGGAGGTTCATAAAGAACTTCTCACACATTACATATCCTATTACATCATTACAAAGGAAAGGTAAGAAATTTTAATTCATAGAGGAGTGTGCGACCAGTTTTGAGTAGTTGAAACAGTGGTTTACCAATGCTCTAGTTCTTAATATTGCATATCCACAGAAAGAGTTTTTGGTGTGTACATATCCCTGCAAGAGGGGACTTGGTGGGGTCTTGATGTAGGAGGGGCAAGTGGTGTGTTATGAGTCCAAGAAGCTAAATGAACACTAGAAGAACTATGTGACTCATGATCTTGAGTTGGCAACTATTATCCATGCCTTGAAGATGTGGAGGCATTATCTTCTTGGCAAGAGGTTTGTATTGATCAACGATCACAATGGGATGGGATGTCTATTTGACTAACTAAATCTAAATTCTAGGGACGTTGCGTGGTTGACCATGATCAATGAGTTTGACTTTGAGATCGGCTACGTTATGGGTAAGGAGAATAGGGTTGCAGATGCTCTCAGTAGGAGAGTGCAGATGAACCATGTTGCAGGACTGAGCTCTTATGGGACAAATTCATAGGATCAGATCTTACAAGAAGGCCAGTAGGATGACTGGTACTTGGAGCTTAGGCACATGTTACAACAAGGTGCAGGTGATCAGGATGTGGACTGTCATCTCACGATAGATGGTTTGGTGTGATTCAGGGACAAGATTTGTGTGTTAGATGATAGTGGGCTCAAGAATTTTATCTTGAGGGATTTTCATGTCAAGCCATATTCAGGACACCCAAGATATCATAAGAAATTTAAAACACTAAATAAATTATACTATTACAAAAATCTAAAGAAGGAAGTGGCATAGTTTGTGGCTAGATGTTTGGATTGTTAACACGTGAAGGTAGAGTGTAAGCATCTAGGTGGTCTACTACAGCCTATTCTGATTCCAGAATGGAAATTAAAGGTCATTTCCATGGATTTAGTTACATGTCTTCTATGGACATCGAAGAAACATGATTATATCATGGTTGTTTTCGATAAAGTGAGCAAGGTAGCTCACTTCATTCTAGTGAAAACTACGTATTCTGCTAGTGAGGTGGCACAAGTCTTGATCAAGGAGATTGTGAGATTGCATTGTGTAGTGAAGAATATTGTGTCATACCCTAGATCTAACTATAGTTATATTAGTCCTGGCCTGGTGGATAAGTGTCGCCAGAATAAACAAGTGCATGACTAGTCTTGGTTAGTGCAGTTGGATAAAGGTACTAAGAAAAGAGTTCATCATTGGGTGAGATCTTGTGAATTTGAGTTGAGCAATATGTCCACATTAGTGCATATAAATATGATTCTGTTGGGATCATACAATATGATTTTGGGTATGGATTGGTTGCATATTAACATGACTAAGGTAGATTTCTATGATAGAGCTATTGGATAAAGGTACTAAGAAAAGAGTTCATCATTGGGTAAGATCTTGTGAATTTGAGTTAAGCAATATGTCTATATTAGCACATATAAATATGATTCCGTTGGGATTATATAGTAGGATTTTGGGTATGGATTGGTTGTATATTCACATGAATAAGGTAGATCTCTATGATAGAGATATTGAATGCCTAGATAATGACGGAGCGAGGAAACTATTACAGGGTAAAAAGAAGCCTACATCAGTGAGAATGGTTACAACTATGTAGGAGAAATGCAGTACGAGGAAAGGATGTGTATTGTTTGTAGTTGATATTTCCAGTGACAAAGGGAAGGATGTTGAGGACGTTGAAGTCTTGACTAAGTATCCGATTTTGTAGAAATTTTAGGATGTATTCCCAGTATAGTTTTCAGAGTTACTGCCTCATAGGGAAGTGGAATTTTCTATTGAGTTGATGTTGGGAGCAGCACCAACATTTAAGGAACCTTAACGGATGAGCACTCCAGAGTTGGTGGAATTGAAGTTTTACCTTGAGGAACTGCTCGATAAACGATACATTAGGCAAAGTGTGTCACCTCGGGTTGCATCAATGTTGTTTTGAAGAAGAAGGATGGTATTCATAGGTTATGTATTTACTAAAGGAACTTGAAGAAGGTGTTGATCAAGAAAAATATATGTTGATGTGGATTGATGACTTGTTTGACCAACTGAAGGGAGTTGTAGTGTTTTCATAGAGTGACTTGAGATCAATTTGTCATCAAGTATGGATCAAAGAAGATGATATCTACAAAAATGCATTCCATACCAGGTATGGCCATTATGAGTTTGTTATGGTTTCTTTTGGTTTGAATAATGCTCCAACTAATTTCATTTGTTTGATGAATGTTGTGTTGCATCCTTATCTGCAAAAGCTTGTGATAGTATTCATTAATAACATATTGATACATTATAAGAATGAGGAAGAGCATGCATAACATCTAGAATCAATGTTGATATTGTTGAGAGAGCATCAATTGTATGCCAAGCTTAGCAAGTCTAATTTATTTCAAACATAAGTTCATTCCTTGGGATATGTTGTTTCCAAGGAAGGTATAACAGTGGACTTAGAAAATATCAGAGTTATCATGGAATGGGCAACTCCTAGGAATGTGGAAGAGGTAAGATCATCCATGGGACTAACAGGTTATTATAGGAGGTTCTTCAGGAAATTGTTACAAAATTCCTATCATATTACAACATTGAAGAGAAAAGGGAAGAAGTTTGAATGGACAGAGGAATGTGCAACTAGTTTTGAGCAGTTGAAGTAGTTTCTTATAAATTATTTAGTCTTGAATATTGTGGATCTAGATAAATAGTTTTTGGTATGTACAGGTTCTTGCAAGAGAGGACTTGGTGGAGTCTAGATGCAAGAAGTGCAGGTAGTATGCTATGATTCAAGGAAGTTGAATGAGCATGAACAAAACTATGTGACTCATGATCTTGAGTTTGAAGTTGTTATTCATGCCTTAAATATGTGGAGACATTATCTTCTTGTCACGATGTTTATTATGATAAGTGATCATAGTGGGTTGAGGTACTTATTTGATCAACCTAATCTAAATTCCAGGAAAGATATATGGTTGGCTACTCTCAATGAGTTTGACTTTGAGATCAGGTACATTAAGGGTAAAGAGAACAAGGTTGGAGATGCTATTATCATAAGAGTGCAGTTAAATGAAATTACAACTATGAGTTCATATGGGACATATTTGTAAGAATGGATCTTGCAGGAATAAAAATAGGATGATAAGTACTAGCAACTTAATCACAAGTTACAACAACAAGGTACAGGTGAAGAGGATGTGGATTATCATCTCACAGCAAATGGCTTGGTAAGATTCAAGAACAAGATTTATGTACCAGGTGACAGTGAGCTCAAGAAGCATATCTTTAGGGAGTTTCATGTCAAGCCATATTCAGGTCACCCGAGATATCAAAAGACATCAAGAGCAGTTAAGAAGTTTTCTCATTTCCCAAACTTGAAAAAATAGGTGGCTAATTTTGTTGTGAGGTGTTTGAATTTTCCACTGGTGTGTTCATGGCATACTAAACAATACCCTTAATTTGGCTACATATTAGAAAATTCCTCTAAAAATAACTTTATTTAACCCCCTACTAATACAAACCCAATGCACCTTCCGAATTTAAAAAACCCTTGCTTTCACTAGATATTGTAGGTATCCATTTTTTCATTAACATTTTTTGTACCCATTTATATTTTTTCATTAACTTTGAACTTCATTTTTTATACACAACATATAAAAACCATTTACCCATTATTATATGCTCAATACGTTATGTCATTTTTTTCTAAATATATATCCCCCAATATGAAGGCACGTGCTATGGTATTTCTCCCAAAATGAAGCCCCGTGGAATTGTTAGTAGGTAAAAGTAGAGTGTAAGCATCCAGGTGGTTTATTAAAGTCGATTCTGATTCTAGAATGGAAATGGGAGGTAATTCCAAGGACTTCATTATAGGTTTTCCGATGACATCAAGGCAGCATGATTCCATCATGGTTGTTGTTTACATGTTAAGTAAGGTAGCTCACTTCAATGTAGTCAAGTTTATGAATTCAACTAGTGAGGTAGCCTAAATTTTCATCAAGAATATAGTGATATTACATGGTGTTCCTAAGAAGATTGTATTCGATAGAGATGCCAAGTTCACTTCTAGGGTTTGGAAGGAAATATTTACAGGTTTGGGACAATGTTGGCCTTAGCACACCTTATCATTCGCAGATAGATCAACGTATGGTTAGGGTCAACAAGATTCTTGAGGACATGTTGAGGATGTATGTCATGCATCAACAACAAAAGTGGGAAGAGTATCTTCCACCAGTAGAGTTTTCATATAATAATCGGTATCAAGAGTCCCTAAAGATAAGTCTGTTTAAGGCACTTTATGGGAGGATTTGCAATACTCCCATTAGCTGGAGTGGTCTAGTGAACAGGTTGTTGATTGGACAAGATGAAATAGGAAATGCAAGTTATTAAGAGGAATCTCAAGGCAACACAAATATAGAAGAGTTATCCAGATCAACATATGGTATTAAAGAAATTTTAGGTTGGGGAACATGTGTACTTGTGCATCAAGTCCAAGAGAAGCTCCTTGAGGATTGGGTCATGTGCGAAGCTTGCACATCATTATTGTGGCCATTTTGAGATCCTTGAGAGCATTGGACCAATGGCTTACCAACTTGCACTACCTCTCACAATGAAAGTCCATGATGTTTTCCATGTTTCATTACTTAAGACGCATGTCTAAGATATTGATCATGTGATTGACTCGCTTGTATTGCAGGTGGAACCAGAGGGAGAACTCTATCCAGAACCATAATGCATATTAAAGTGGAAACAACTCATGCTCTGAAATAGAGAAATCAAGCATATTAAAGTGCAGTGGAAGCACTTTGGGCCTGATGAAGCTACATGGGAGATGGATGATCAAATGAAGGCTATGTATCCTTCTCTATTTGTTGGTTGAGTGGATGTACTATTGTATATGTGTTGGTATTGTCTTAGTTATATGCATATGCATCTGTATGTTGTAGATACTGCATCGATCTATGTTATAAGGCTCCAATAAGAAGTATGGCATTTGTGTTGTGATGGTCATATGATCTGATGTAAATGTTACATCGAGCTATGTTATAAATATCCATGGGCAGTATGTTTTGCTTTTTAGTGGTTTGTTGGTTTATAGGTGTCATTGAACATTGAGGACAGTGTTCACCCAAAGGGGAGGGTTTTGTAACAACCCCTGGTTGATTTTCTATCTAAATAAAATAAGACCAAGGTCATGGGACACATATTCCAAGTTGAATGTTAGGAAAATCATAATCATGGGTATCACTAGTGATTATTAAATGGCTATGGAGATTAGCAAAGGAATTGGCAAAGGAAAAGTGGCAGTAATTGACATTTAATTTATGAAATAGAGGAAAATAAGAGAAAAGGAAGGTGAAGAGACAAACATTTGCATGAGGAGGAAATTGAAGGAAAATTAAGGGAAAATGAAGAAAATATGGGCCTCAATGATAATAAGGATTCTAAGGATGAGTTCACAGCCTTTGGCTAGTTAAGATTTTGTTAGTTCAATTTTGTGAGCTCTCTTCTATTCTTCTATTCTCTCACACTCTTGCACACTTGGAGAAATCTTGGATCATTCTTATAGCACTTTGTCATACATTGGATTTGGAGAAAGAAGTCAAAGGAAGGAAGGAAGGAAAAAGGGAATGGTTCGATCAACAACTATAAATGGATTGATTTGTAGATAACAAGTTGCATGTGTGATTTCCTTGTTGATTTCTGGATGCATGGTATATGCATGTGGTTATATGATATCATTGACCTCGAGGATTTCCCGAATATTCATGGTGTTGTGGTTTTTTCCACTTGATTGTTTCTAATTGTTGCTCATAATTCCTTATGGTTGTGGTTGCAACAAATGCTCTGGAAGCCTTAGAAGAGCTTTGGTTTAGCTGCTAGTACTAGAGCCTAGGTTGGGACAAATTCTCTATAGAACTTAGTGGGTTGAGTTACTGGTCCCTAGGGTTAGGTTGGACAAATGTTCTATAGCTGTGGAAGGCTGTGGGTTGAGTCATGTAACAACCCTGAGTAAAAAGTTCATGTAATAAATGTTAATAAAGGAAAAATAAGACCAAGGTCAAGGGACACTTATTCCAAGATGAATGTTGGGAAAATATAATAGTGGGCATCACTTGGTTTTTATTATGGCTATGGGAAAGTTGGAAAATGAAATGGCAAAGGATTTGAAAAGGAAAAAATGTAGTTTTGGCATTTTGTTTATGAAAATAAAGGAAAATAGGAGAAAAGGGAGGTGAAAAGTCATAGGTTGCATGAGAGGAGGAAACTGAATGCAAATTAAGGAAAAATGAAGAAATCAGAGGTACTAATAATAGGAAAACATCAAAACATTGGTTTGTAGCCTTTACTCAGTTCATTTTAAGAATTGGTTTTCAGAGAGGAGGAGAGCACCAAAAGGAGAAGGAAAGCAAGCAAGAAAAGGAAGGACAAGGAAAGAAAATGAAAGAAAGGATCAAGTAAGGAAAGGTTGGATTAAGAAGCTTCAATAGGAACACTTGTTGGTAATGGGTTGCATGTATGATTTCTTAGTTGGTTTTGGTATGCATGGTATGTGCATGTGTGTATTTTATTTCATTTTTGTCAGTAGCATGGATATTTCTAGGTTTTGACAGTGGTTTTTAGACTTGCCTTGGTATTTCTGGATAGCCATAGTGTGATGGGATTCTTTCTTAGTTTAGCTCTAGATTTTTGGAATATTTTTAAGTGAGATTAAAGTATGGCAAGGTTGGAGGTGGTTTAACCTCTGGATTTCCTTGTTTGTTTATGGACTAGTTTATCCCATGAGATCCCACATTCATGCTTGGAAAATGGAACGGGGATAATTGGTTGAAAGAAGGATTTAGTTCAACCCAATCCATGGTCGGGTGGTACGTGGAAGCCCATGACTTGTTTGGATTTTGCATATGGTTAATAAGAGTTGTGTTTCTATTATCTTTGATAATAAATGTACTTCTTATTATGTGGATTTAATGGCTATTATATCATTGTTATCTACCTCATTATATGTTAGGTATAAGCATGTTTATATGACATATCGAAGTATGAATCTTATCACATTTCATTCAATGAATGTCTAATTAATTAATGCATGACCTAATTGGTGTTATGACAATTATTGTGAGAGGGGATATATCCTTATTATTAAACCGTAGATAACTTTTCATATCCTTATGTTCAGATATGCAATCATGACTTTTAGGTTACATTTTCATCATGTGTATGACGGAATGTGAGTCCTATATGAGAGAGGTCAGGTCAAGCCCTAGCTTAAGCTTTTTTTCGAAGCCTTGTTCTATGTGATTCATCATTTTTGGGAGTTTCACTGAGTTCTAGGAAGGGGCCTCAGACTTAGCCCTAAAAAGGTGGCTGATTATTCAAAGCTGTTGGCATAAAACTGGTTGAAACTTTCTATAGTTGTTGAGAAGCAATACTATGGGAGCAAATGGACGGTCACAGTGACTTGGAGGCCTTATCAAGGGAGTGATTAAGGCTCTACGTTAGTGAAATGGAGAGTTAACTTAGGTGTTGGACACCTAGAGGGGTTGGATTTCTCCTGGAGGTCAATAAAGTTTTGAGTTGTCGAATTCATTTCCTTAAGGTCATATATGAGGTTGAGGCTTATCTTAGAGACCCTCAGCTCATGTTTACCTTGGGTAAACCAATGTAAGTGGGTAAATGTGGGAGGAGGTTGCTACATGGTGGTATTAGAGCGAGTTGCACTCGCATGGGGTCATTGTACAAATTTTGTATGGTCATGCATGATGTTGTTATATTGATGTGATTATGATTATAAATGTATCATGCTAATGTGGATTGATTTTTTAGATGAGATAAGCCTCCCCTGGACATCAATGAGTTATGGTTTTGATTTTGGTAGCTATTTGGTTTATCTAACATGGACTACTTGCAAGAAGAAGAGAATCAGAGATGACGAGAAAAATGGTATAATACAGCTCCCATGACTCTCCCTACATATTAGTTGGGTAGTAAGGAGATGAGTATTCTCCTGGTATAACAATTATATTGAGGTGTTTGAGGGAAGAGATAAGAACTTGCAAAGTAGGCAATGGCAGGTTGGTTGAGTCTCATGAAAGACTTGCAATGGCTGAGGAAAAGCAGGTAGAAGTCAATGCATCAATTCTTCAGAGCTTGTCAGAATTGCAGAGATAGGGACAATTGAGGATAAGTCAAGAGGAGGAAAAGAAAAATAATAGAGCCCATGGTAGAAAATATTGGTCCGGATACAGGTTGGGTAAAGGGGATACATTCAAAGGTGAAGGATCACTAGATGATGGATGAGTGAGTACTTTCTAGTGGATTTCAAGAAAGTCAAGCCTCCTACATTCGATGGAGAGATGAATAAGTCAGAAGATGTAGAGGCATGGCTGCTTGGAATGAAGAAATTCTTCATGTTGCATAGCTATTCAGAGAACATGAAAGCCAAGATAACCACCTTCAGTCTCAAAGGGAAAGCCAATATTTGGTTGGAATAAGTGAATAATGTTAAGGGCACTCAAGAAGAAGAGTTTATTTGGGATGATTTTGAGAGACCCTTTGAAGAAGTACCTATCAAAGAGGTAATATGATGAAAGAGCTAAGGACTTATATGAGCTATAGATGGGTTACGTCACATATCATGAGTATACTAGCAAGTTCCTAGAGTTTTTGAGGTACGTGCCTTACCTCAAGGATGAGAAGGCTAAGATTCATAGATTCATCAGTGGATTTCCAACATCATATAAACACTAGATTGAACTTGATGAGAGTAGATCATTGGAGGAGGCCATCCAAAAGTTGAAGCATTGTTATGACTAGTCAAAGTGCAAAATTGAGCCTAAGCGTGACTTGAAAGGAAATGAGAAATTTAAAGGGAAGTGGACACCAAAGCAGGGAAGACCTTAGGATACATGTTTGAAAGAGAATGTGGTTCCTTTCAAGAAGTTCAACGCAGCTGAAAAGGGACATGGGTCATAGCCTTGACAACAACAAAATAGAGGTTATGGTAGGGGACCACTACAGTGTTGGATATGTGGCAAAGATCATCGCAAGAGGAATTTTCCATTGTACCAGGGTGGTAGGCCTGAGATATATAGATCTATAGAGGCGTAGACATTTGGGGATGTTGGTCATAGCATTCCTTGGATTTATGCAGTTGTGGACAACAAGAAGGCAGATCACCAGGCATCCATTACTGAGATGGAAGGTAAGTTTTGTGGTCAATTTGTTCTATGTTGATTGACCCTAGATCTAATTATATTTATGTTAATCTTGACCTGGTGGATAAGCATGGTTTGAGAAAAGAAATACATCCAGATTCTTGGTTGGTGCAGTTGGATACAAGTATTAAGAATATATTTCATCATTGGGTAAGAGCTTTTGCATTTGAGTTGAAAGGTATGCCTATAGTAGCACATCTTAATGTACTACCACTGGGACCATATAATAATTTTTTGGGTATGGATTCATTGCATCTTCACAGGACCAAAGTAGATTTTTATGACAAGGCTATTGAGTGCCTAGATGATAATGGCGAAAAGAGAATTTCACAAGGAAATAAGAATCCTACATCAGTGAAGATGGTCACCGCTAT